>CM029637.1:13137888-13877888 GCA_017311315.1 Dendrocalamus latiflorus | reverse complement strand
ATCAGTTTGTTGTTTTAAGGGTCATCATATTCTCACCGGATGCGCCGAGGCCCAGTTGAACTATGGAGGTGCACGAATATTGAAGCACATCCAAAAGTTGGCATTTCTGTCATAAAATATTAGTACAATGAGATTTCAGAAGTCCATTTTCAAAGGAAACAAGCCTGTAAAGAAAGGGACGTCAGAGACAAATCACGTTACTTGGGGATAATGAGAAGGGAGACCACATTGAGAAGTTGATACACACATGCCTATTTAGAACACCATATTTCGATAGGAATTTAGTTGGAAAAGAAATTTCCGCTCTCATAAGAGCTGCTTTCCTCCAAAATTCATATGAAATTCAAACACTATAAATGGCCCCTTAGCGTCGTAACACAACAGACGATACAAACTCCTGCTCCAAGCTATAGCATTGTTGGCTGCTTCGAGACTCTGAGTTAGCACTTTCTCCTAAGTTAATAGCCAATGACTCACATCCAGCTTCAGTTCTTGTACATAGCAATGGTTGCATCTCGTCAGCATTTTCTGGAGCAACATGGCATAAGTTTGACCTTTTTGTTTGCAAGAACTGCAAAGTCATCTCAACTTGCTTCATAGTAGGTCTCTCTTCACCTCGGAGCCTTAAGCACATCTCTGCAAGAGAGGCAACACTATTAAGCTCTTCCTCAGTAGCTTCCTCACAAACTTGAGCAGCAACTATATCTTTGATTGGCCTCACTTTTAGCTCCCATAGAAAATAATTGGACAAGTTTTGCTTTGAGCCTGACACCCTTGTAAAAATAGGCTCCCTTCTAAGAAGTAACTCCACAAGTACCACACCGAAACTATATACGTCGCTCTTCTCATTTAGCTGCCCAGTATGGTAATACTCTGGATCTAAATACCCAAATGTGCCTTGTACATTTGTGACCACATGAGTTTGATCAATAGGAACCAACCTTGAAGCACCAAAATCTGAAACTTTAGCAGTGTAGTTTGCATCCAAAAGTATATTAGAGGACTTCACATCACGATGGAAGATTGATACTGAAGCTGCAGAGTGGAGATAATAGAGAGCTCCTGCTGCTTCCGCAGCAATTCTTAGGCAATCATCCCAGGACAAACAGAAACCACTGTGTGAACCAGAATGTAGAATTCCAAATAATGATCCATTGGGAACAAAGTCATACACCAATAGTGGGACCTCAGTTTCGAGACAACATCCAAAGAGCTTTACTATGTTTCGATGATTTATTTGGGAGAGAATTGCAACCTCATTAATGAATTGATTTATCTCACCTTCCTCAATGTCCTTGGACCTTTTTATGGCCACCACACGTTGGTCAGATAAGATGCCTTTATACACCATGCCATGCCCTCCATGACCAAGGATACGTGTAGGATCAAAGTTATTTGTGGCCTTTTCTAGATCTTCTAAGGAGAAAATCTTTGTTTTATCACTCGCATTTTCGTCAGATGATATCAATTGTTCAAGAAGAAGGCCTTGATTTTTTGTAAAGTACGTCCTTCGAATTTGCTTCTGGATGCCACTTTTCCATCTTTTAATGAGCAATATTCCACTTAAGCTAATAAGTAGAATGCCAAAGCCGCCACCCAGCCCAATGACAATACCTACAATTATGTTTCCCTTTTAATCTTTCTTTTATCTTGTTCATACTAGAAATAATAAGAAACACCTCGCAAATAAATAATAAGAAATGGGGGCTAGTGGTAGAGTACAACGTTATGGTGTTTCAAGTCATGGGTTCAAGTCTACATTCAGACATTCTCCTTGAAAACAAAGGTATGCAGTTTGTTCTGCGTAATAACAAGAATATAGGATTACCTAAGAGAAGATTTTGTTGTTTGATTGGAGTGCACTGCTTTTTTGCTGGGTCATACGTTGTCTTGTGAGGACATTCGGTACATTGGAAGCTTCCTATGATATTTCGGCAGGTTCCATTACAAATGTCTGGTTGAAGGCACTCGTCAATATCTGCAAGCTAACCACATCTTGGTAAGGCTGCAAAAATATCTATAGAAGAAAGCTTAAGTAGATCTAAAATTGCATTATTATCCATTAGTGCAAGTGCAAGAAGTTATTATGTTTTTTTAAAAGATGCTTAAATATGTCTAAAATGTAAAATTGACTTTTGTTCAATGCTTGATGATCTTAAGTCGTAACATACATTATGGTACACGTTAGTTAAGTTTTTAATGATGTCATCTTCCTGCATATGAGTGTCAATCTTATTATTGTTGCAGCAGTGTGGCACTTTTGGGAGAAATGATGGAAGCTACACCTAAAAACCATCAAGTTTCATGACATACGTATACGTAGGTTGTGGGCTTGTGGCAACTAGCAAAAGCTCAACACCAAATGATGGACAAATAGTCATCACAAGTCACAAGAAAAATGATAGAAAAAAATTGAATCAAATGGAAGATGTGATCTACGTGAAAAGATCATCTGCAGAAACTTTAGTGTGGTGGTCTGAAGTTCTAAACTGATGCAACGTCTAATCTTTTCAAGCATACAACATACATTGTTGTACAATTACTATCTTACTATTTGTATTCCAGTCTGAGAGAGATAACCTTTGCAACCGTTTTGGACGTATGGATTTCCTTGAAAGCCAAGGGAGCACTTGCAGCGGTAGCCAATGTAAACATGGGTTGAGTAGGCTGGCATACACATGCTGTTGTCACTCACACACGCATATCCAGAACTATTCTGTCGAGCTTCCAGACAAGTTAAATTGGCAATAGCCCACTGCAAGGAAATTGTTTCCTCAGAATAAGCAAAGAGACTAGTTTCAGTTTCACCTAAGAAGGCAATTGATCCTGCCCGTTCAAAAGGTGACTTGTATTTGATGAGTGCATCCTCGATATTTATGGCGGTTACTTCAAAATAATTCTCGAAAAGGACAGAAGATGTTGCATTTGTCGCATTTGTGCAATTGAGGTAAAATTCTTTCCTCCCATAACATCCTTCTTCCAAGCCAAATGGAAATGGAATGCTGACATTTCCGCACGAACCGGCACAACCCGCCCTCTGTATTGGGTTGTATCCTATTTTCAAACAACACAGAAGCATTTATGAGTATTCATGAACTTTACAACCCAATAATTTTCAAGTTCCATACAACAAGTTAGTTTACTTAAATAATGAGTTTGTTTTCAGAAGTGAACTGTCATATTCGTATATCTAATTGGTATTTGATGTTTTGCTGCACGAAAAGGTGCCGAATGATCTCATGCGTTAATATTATGAAAGTACTTTTGATTAACGAATGTAGCAAGATAGCAAGAGTAGTGTTTCTATGCTTTCCTCTCTAACAACATTAGCATTAATCTTAAAGCACACGAAGAGATAAATAACATCTATTCACTATTCATTATTCTTTAAAAATGGTGCAAATTACTATTGAGGAAATCATAGAAGCACACAATATTATTTTCCTTTGTCCAATCCTAAGTGATTGAAACGTACTAGTAATCATATTTGTAAAAAAAGGTTAATTATAATTATATAACAGCAATATCTATTCTGGACTGGAGGCAAGTAGTAATTTGGTACCTTTGTCCCGTGAGCAGCCATCGAGAATATATGGGTTGCCTAAATAGCCAGCGTTGCACCGGCAGAAGTACCCTAGATTCATTGACATGTCGGCGTTGGCACACCTGCTGTTGCTGCTGATACAAGCATAGCTTGTCTTGTTCTCCATGGCGCTAGTGCAGCTCAGCTGATCCATGATGCTCCATGAGAGGCCAGCATATTCGGTAGTTATGTTGATTCTATCCCACAGCGAACTTCCAGTGGAGCGCACAGTGAGGTTGCCTTTGCTCTGGCGGACAAATTTGAGCTGAAATTCATTGATAGAGCCCTCAACTTCGATGGAGGAACACCCAGTCCCATTGCAGTTCTGTCTGGCCACAGCGTCCGTGATCTCACCATCGTCATTAGGACAGGTCACGGTGCGGACAGGCCTGGTCGTATTAACGTCTTGATCGAGCAAGTATATGTCCCAGTTACAACCAGTAATGTTTAGTTGGACGTAATCAAGGGCGAAAGAATTCCCAGGAGCCCTCCAGGACATGTTGTAAGCATCGATTCCAGGTCTCATGGCTATGGAATGGGAGATGACAACGGGTATAGTTTTGCCGAAGCTGTAGAAAGATTCGTGGTCAATGACATCAATGTTGTCGATGACCTCTGTGGTGCCATCACCGAGGAAGAGCCGAGGGGGCTGCGTGGTGTCGTTGCAGATGAGCATGAAGTCGGGGCCCCGGATGCATCCCGAGCTGATGCCGAAGGGATAGCCGAAGGTGAGATTGCCACAGCTTTTCTGACAATTGGCGAGCGTGGCATCGGAGGGATGAGCCCTATTGCCATCTTTGCTTGTTAGGACGCCGGATGCTTGCACCGTTGGAGTCCTAGCAAACACAAGCAGGAACAGAGGCAGTACTGCATCAAAGGGGCTCATCTTTACACCAATCTACAGGTGTTTAGCTTCTGAAAATTGGGAAACTCTGAAGCTTCAACTGTGGGAGTATTTGGAATTAACGAAGTAGAGCACATGTGCTGTCGAAAGGATAAGTTTCCTTCATAGAGTGGTGACGGTCTTGCTGATTTATAGTGCCCAGACACTGAGGAGGACCAGATAGTTGTTGACTGGTGCAAGGTTGCTAGTGCAAACTGTCCTGAGAACAGGGGTTTTTTTACGGTAGATTATATTGATAGTAGAAAGGTGGTAGTAGAAATAAAATCTGACCGTTGATTTGTTAGAATATTATAGACTTTTGTTTTTCAACACACTACTACAGAAAAATCATTACAGACGGTTCAAAAACGTCATCATAAATGGTTTCGTCAGTCGTCCAAATTTATGGGTCAGTAATGATATGAGGTTATCACATATGGCTTTAGAAACATCTATGATGCATACTATTACAGACGGTTTTTACTCTAGCCCGACAGATTAGCAAGGGCAGAATAATCATTTATGGTGTAGAACAACAAAGAGCGTAAAGTTAAGTTCTCTTGTTTGTATGCATCTTATACCTGTACCCTTTCGATCCACGGTATTTTTAGATTTTTCACCAATGGTGCTAGGTACACATCAATATCGTTCTCAGGTTGCTTTAGCCCTTGGATAAGTATCAACAGTAAAATATACTTCCACTTCATACACAACCAAGAAGAAAGGTTGCAGATGCAAAGAGTCACAGGCCAAGTGCTATGTCGGTTGCTCATGTTACTAAAAGAATTCATTCCATCTGTACTTAAGCCGAACCTTATATTCCTCAATTTTGTACTAAAGTCTGCAAACCTCCTATTGATGTTTCTCCACTAGGCAGAATCAGTAAGGTGTCTTAGCATTCCATCCTTCTTACGCTCTTCTGAGTGCCAATGCAGCAGTTTTGCCTCCTTCGGGTTCGCAAAAAACTGCTTTAAATGAGAATTATAGGAAGATACCATGCCACCTTAGCAGGAAGTCCTTTCTTCATCTCTATTCTCTCGCCGTCATCTGATTGATTCTTACACTTGTATTGGGATGTGTTGCACATGGGATATACATGCATGTTTGCATATGCTTATGGTAGAGGATACAACCGTTCGGACATACATGTATTATTTCTACTTCCATTCCTAATGGACAAAAAAGCTTCTTGGCTTTGTAGATAGTTTTCGACAATTCGTTTTTCTCCGGAAACATGTCCGCTAAAAGACCTAACAGTGTCATAAAACTCTTGTCAGACTAACTGTTGATTGCCTTCAATTTCAGTAGTTCAAGCACAGTCGATAACCTTGTATACTTTGACTTGCAACACGTGAACAAAGATTTCTCCGAGTCCTCCATCAAGCCCCGGATTTTAACATACTCTCTCTCATCACAGTTCCCTTTTGCATCGCAAAGCATCTGACCCAGATTGTATATGCAGCCTATCCGAATCGGAACCACAATCGACATGATCATCCGGCAGTATATCATTGACTTTATCGGCGATGTCATTATTACTACCTTCTTGTGTAATCTGCTCTTCACCATGACTGGTCTAACATTCATACCCCTTTTTGAAACCCCTTTGAATCAAGTGTGCTTCAATCTGAGCTTGGTTCTTAAATATTTTTAGATTCTTGTAGTCAATATATGGATAATACATATACTCCAGTATTCCACCCCCCCCCCCCTTATTCAACATATCCTCCTCAGCAGCTCTTGTAAAAGCAGAAACGTCATTAATGTACTCTTTACTCACACGGTTTGCAGCGTACATCCAGCTTCGGTCCTACGTTACCCATATAACAATTTAGTATAACATGTTCAATTAATTAATTACTGTACTATATATGTATGATCTAAATTAAGTAGCTATATATAGCAAGAATAATTAATTACATTGATTTAAGTAAAAAATAGACTATGAATTGACTAAACCCTAAACCATGCTAGATGTAAATAATATTTTCTCTACATCGAGCTAGCTAGATCTAAACCATCTTCAATTATCCTCTCACCTAAAGCTAGATCTAAATTATAATGCAATTAGGAACAAATTACTAACCATAGCTAGCCAATAACTTAGTAGATTCACAATTACTCTTGCCAAATATACTCCTTCCATTAAATGGCCCTAAAGCCTTGCCTCCAGCTCAAAACAGCAACGTAGATCTGGAATTTAAGACGGAGAGGTCGACGGGTCTGCGCACAATTAATATAGTGGAATTATCACCGACGATTCCTATTAAAAATTGTCTATGATAAACTGATTATCATAGACGGTTTTTAATAGGAATCATCTGTGAATTATCACAGACGATTCAAAGTAAAGACCGTTTGTGATACTTCATAACATCGCAGAAGGTTTTAACCACGAATCGTCTGTGATATTTCACTCTCACAGATAGTTTTTAGCACTGGCAGCAACACAGATGGTCTCTAAACTAAAAACATCTGTGATTGTATTTAATATAGATGGTTTTGGGTAACCGTCTGTAATGTGACGTTTAGTATTAGGCTTTGTGGATTAGTGACATGATTTTTTTGGAGGGCATTTTGGACTTCGTACCCAAGATCATCTTCGTGCTCGAGGACAGTTCAACAACGAGGTGCGGCTGGTGGTAGAGAACATCCAACCGTGGTACATCGGCAAATACAAGAAAATCCGAGGGCACCTGTCCTAGTACAACATTGTCGACATGATAAAGACAAACAGGTACGGTGCTATCCTCACCCGGTGGTCGGCATCCGCATGCACAAAAGTTCAACATCAACCCGGTGTGCGAGCCCGTCGGCCACTCCATGCTAGGGTTCACCAAGTTCCTGAGAAAAGCCACTTTTGGCATGTTTTGAATCTGTATTTACAAGAATAGTTGTAGTCACGATGCAATTACAAAAATGTCACTTCTACTGCACAATAGTCGTGCGACAACCCTGAGAAGGCGACACATGGTCACCGTGCGGCAGAGCAAAGACCGCATGGCCACCATGCAGCTGCCTTCAAGTCCGCACACCCACCATGCGACAGGTAATTAAGCTGGCTAATTAATCACTGGTTTATGCGTACTGCTTGTTTGAATTTTTAAATATAACAAATGAGTTTAAAATATTACAAAATTCTATGTGCAGTCCCCCAATATAGCGTACTTGATTGTATATTTTTTTGTAATTTTACCCTTTCTAAATTTCACTGAATAATTCATTTAAGTGACTATTCGTACGAATATTCAGTGAAATTCAGAACGGAAAAATTATAAAAAAAATTACACAATCAAGTATGCTATGTCAGAAGGCTGTACATAAAATTTTATAATTTTTTGACCTCATTTTCTATATTTAAAGTTGGCTTAATTACCTGCCGCATGGTGGGTGTGCGGCCTTAGGGGCAGCCGCATGGTGGTCGTGCAGTCTTCACTATGATGCACAGAAGCGGTGTGGCTGCCCTCTGCCACACGGTAGCCATGCGACAAATGACATTTTTGTAACTGATTCACGACTACAGTTATTTTTGTAAATACAAATTCAAAATATATCAAAAGTGGCTTTTACTCCAAGTTCCTCCGCAAAACCTTCTCCCTACGCCTCGACGATAAGAGGAAGGCGAGGATGACATGCAGTCAAACAGATCACAGACAAACAGACGGGTGAGCCTTACACCGCGACGTCGATCACAAGGCTTCCCATCGTTGTTATTCTACACACACATGCGGACGAAACCAAACCAGGACATAGATGTGCTCATGCACGCATGCTTATGGTTACATATTATGCGTGATCATGAGTGGTGGCGGCGTGTGTGGGGAGGCCGGCAGCTAAGGCGCGCGGCGCTGCGGGCTGCTGGGCTGGCGGCTAAGGGCGCTTCGTGCGAGCGCAAGGCGGCGGCAAGCGCCTCTGGCATGGGTGGCAGCGCCCGAGCGCAAGGCTTCCGCAGCGCAGGTGCGGTGGAGGGCGCAGCTTCCCAAGTGCCGACAGGATTCGGCCCCTCCCCGAGCACTGGTGGGATTCGGCCAGCCGAGCTCGGTATGCGAACGGCAGCGACTTCAAGCGCAGCGACTTCTGCGGGTCCGCTAGTGGAGCGCATGCGGCTGGGGCTCATGCGGGAGCAGCGGCAGCCAAGGAGCCGGCAAGGTGCGTGCAACCAGGGCTCATGCGGGAGCAGCGGTAGTTGGGGTGCCGACAACGGGGTTGCTGTGTGCAGAGGCGACATCGGCATCTTCGCCCGTGGACCTGAGCAGCAGCAAGCGAGCGGCTTTGGGCCTGCGGCCGAGCTCGGATTCGGTCAAGCGCAGCGGCTTCAAGCGGTGGTGCTCGTGCGGGAGCTGGCGGTGGCCGAAAGGCAGCTTGCCTCGTGCGAGAAGCGAGCAGGCAGTGACCGGGCCCGAGGTCGAGCGACCGTGACGCCTCATGCGGGAGGCGATCGTGGCCACATACGAGTGGCGTGCGGGCGGTCGGCGACTTCGGGTGGTGTGGCTGTGGGCTGGCGCGGCGCTCACGTGCAACGACTGTATGGGGCCGGTGGCGTGTGATTTTTCCCTTTTTTTCTTTCTTTCTTTTTTTAATCTACAGTGCAATCAACATCTACTCTTTCATGTAATCTACTGATCGACATTGTGTTGATGACTTCAAGTCTGCTCACGGTAGATTAGATTGGATTTGCACCGTAGAAAGTAATCTAGAAAGCGAAATCTGCAGAATTTAAAGCGATCTAGATAGGCAATTCAATCTATGAGTGCTTCGATGATTACCTTTGATCCATGGACTAATTCGTGCTGATAACGTGTTGAGAAACCATCGCTGGTGAGTCCAGTCCGATCGATTCCTCCTATGCAGTGGCAGAGGGCCCGATAGGGCAAGGTAGGACTTAGGCCATAGCTATTTTTTCAGCAGCCCCCATATACAGTGGACCGAGGCCCTCGCTAGCCCCATTGCCGCTGACAGGCAGAGCAGCAGCGCTGAATCTACTGATAATTCTTGAACTGAAATCAAGGCCATCCCATCACGCTTCATTACGTTCTAGTTTCACCGGTTTTTCTTTTTGAGCAATTTGTGAGCATGTGGTTGCAATGTGTGTATGTATGTATGTCAAACTGTTTAATGTGTCTATATATATGCAGTTGTTTTCTAGTGATGCATATGTATGCAATAATGTGATACAATTAAGGTGTACGCATGCCTTGCTCTTTTGTGTGCTAATCCATGCATGAAAAAATGTCTGAAGAACAGAGACTTGGGCGGCAACCTGCCCAATGTCAGTTGTAAGAAGAAGCAGAGAATGAACAATGTTGGGATTTGGCAATGCAATGTGCTAATCATTCGGAGAGGCTTGATCCGACTGTATGAGTGTATGACTGCATCAACCATGGAATTAACAAGAGGCTGACATTCAGATATGGTGGTGGTCGGTTGGGCTTAAGTTTCTGGCTTCCAGCTTATTTTTCACTATTCACAATGTCGGTCGCGTAGCCGGCGGCGGGCGGTGGGCGGGCGGCAGCCACCGGTGGGCAATGGCGCTGGGCGCTGCCGCGCTGGGCAGTGGCGTAACCGGCGGCGGGCGGGCAGGCGGCAGCCATCGGCGCGCAAACTCCGGCGTTGACAGGGTTGGAGGAGCTTGAATGGTATTGCTTTCGATCCGCCCCACCTCATTTTTTTTCCGTCCTCCGCCACTGCTCCTATGCACAAGAGATGATCAAACACAGATGATGCAAATAGTAGATTGAATACACAAGAGGTAGGGGGAGGAACTCCTGTTCTTTTCTTTATTGTTTCTCTTTTACGTGTACACAAAATAGCCAATAGAACTCTCTATATATAACCTACTAATAAGATATCCACCATAAACAAGACTTCAGACCAAGCACAGGTTTCTTAACAATGGAGACCGTATTTGCTTTCCAATGAATGGCTTGGATATATGGGTAAACTCCACGTCACTTCAAACTTCACTCTCGCATTGACTTGACTTGGAGACTAGTCCTAATCGGAGTACACAAAAAAACAATAGGAAGTTGTCAATCAATCAGTTTGAACATCCATAGAGGACGGTTTTAACACCAAGTTAATGTGGATGCAGTCTGTGTTATGACCGATTCAAGGCGAGTACAATTGGTACTCACCTGAGTCACATTATTCGAAAATAGTTTGGGACATAAAAGGTTTCTAGTCGGTTTCTGCCGATTTAGTAAAGAATACCCCGGTTCTGGTTTTATCAACCATAGTACTGTCACATTTTCTTGCTTGCCATTTCTATAAACTAATAATATTGATCTTTGGTATTACAGTAAAATTTCCATTCATTCATTGTAGGTGGCAGAAGAAAATGTTAACATGGAAGAACACGAGACCAGACTAGTCGTCCTCGCTCATGAAAGAACCATAACAAAATTTGCACCAAGGTCATGTCAGCCATTGTCTCTTTCACTTTTATGAGCTTTCAGGGCCACACATCAGCAATGGAAAATGGTGAAACAAATATGAAACTTCCAAGTCGCCGATCGGTTAGTCAAAGCATGTGCTGCTTGATGGGTATAACGTCTAGACTTTTGTCCTTAGTTTGGATCTATACAAGTCGCTTCCATCCCCGGTCACAGGGTGGAGAATACACCAAGCTATAGGTCCTATCACCATCGTCTATACTTTTCATTTTAACAAAAGGACGTGGAGCACACAGTACCACCCCGTGTCTCCGATTAACCTTAAGTCATGAATTACGAAGCTAATCAAGGTTAATTAAGACGAGTGATCTAAAATATAGGATGATTAGCATTCAACTCAAATAAAAAATATATCAGTCCACGGTACAACCATTAATTAATTCCAATTCGTATATAGTAAATCAGTTACATCCATCGAGCGACAATTAAAATTTACATCAAGTCAAATAAAGATAACTAGTATTACTTAATAGCGACCATACCAATTACAACCAATATACAATTCCAAGTCTCAACTAAATAACCATCTCAAAAACTAAGTAATTGCAGTACAATTGTAGTCAATCAAGAAGTACGTGATTTAATTTACAATAAGTTCATCTCATACATTAACTGCAATTTACTGGTTGTACCAAACCCAAACCCTGATATTAGCAATGAGCAAATAAATAGTGAAATACCGAAAAAGACCGAACAAAAGAAGAGATTAAAAGAAAGAATTGCTGTCAGAGCCTTAGAGGTTAATTTCAGGCAGGGCAGTCCATTCACAGAGATACCTGACCATCCGATGGCCAGTTGACACCTCTCACAACTATAGGGTCATCATTCAACGTAAATAAACTTGAGTTATTCCTAAAAGACATAGAAACCAGCCAACTATTCCCAAACCACCAAAACACCCTCATGCATCCACGCAGCAACAGGAGAGCCAACAAACACCCTTCTGGGCGCCTCAGTCACAGGGAGGGACAGTAGGGCAATCGAGAAGGCACCACATGGCTTCCAACACAGCACAACAGGGCAACAAAGCCAACCGAAGAGAAGAGAAGAGAAGGGAGAAGAAAACTCATGGCACCAGCCAAACTGTTCCACTCTCCTTCCCCTCCTCATCCTCCAAACCCTCAAAATACATAACCACATATCGTCAGCCACCACAAGACCAGCACTAAGGCAAGCCAACTAGGAGCAAAAAGTTGGCAAGAAGCCAAGCCATGGGCGGACATCAAGCCATAGGAGGGGAGAAACCATCACCACTGCTGGCATCACCACACGGCCAACCGAGAAAGCGACGGCCGAAGGCTTGTCTCACCCTTTCCCCAAGCAACCTTACCATCAACCGATAAGGTAACGCCATCCATTCTTAGTAATGGCATCAATTTATCCATATGAAACCATGCATAAACCATAGCCAATAAGCAACCAGCCGAATGTCACATAGCATCACTAGAGCACCATGGAGCCATCACAAAGATTACTAGCAGACAGTGGAGGGATAGAGGCTAGGGAACAAAAGTTACTAAGAAGGCAAGCCGTCGTAGGGCCAAGTGAACTCTGCGCACCCGATGACCATCCCATGCTCCCCCGGCGTATGGGGTAACCTCGAGCCCCACTGTAGCCACCAAACCCCACCCTCAGCTTAGTTCCAAGAATCAAAAACAACAAGTCGAAATTAAAGATGCACTTAAGTAAATCGAGAGGGGGAGAAGGGTAGGAGAGGAGAAGAGGAGTAAGGGGGAGGAGGAGGAGACAGATAGGAGCCAGGGGCAATAGCCCTGCCCCTAGCCAACCTTGGGTTACCGATGAGGGTGAGTAGAGTTCGGACAACGAACGCTGATAGAGGCGAGGGGCCAGAGAGACCGACGTAGAGGGGAACCGACAGCACAATCGGAGAGGGTAGCCAGGGGAGGCACCAGCGGCAGTGAAACTGTGCGGCGACTCGAGGGCGGCGTAGCCACAGTGCAGCCGAGCCGAGGGGAGGAGGCACAGGGAGGAGTCGGCGATGGAGGTGCCAGGGCTGGGGAGAGGCGGAGGCAACGCAGCATTGAGCAAGATCTAGATCGAGCGAAGAGAGAAGGGAAGCCAGTAGAGAGAAAAGAGACGGGATAAATGAGAGAGCCGGCGTTGTAAGGAAAAGAAAAAGGGAAGAAAAAAAGAAAAGAAGAGAAAGAAAAAGAAAAGAAGGAAAAATAAAGAAAAAAAGAAAATAAAACAAAATAGGCCAAAATAAAATTTGCAGGCTAAATTTTGCTAAATTTAGGAAGTTGTCGCTAAAAGATGTGCAGTATAGAGATCTCGTTGTATAAGAGTTGTCGCAAGTAAATAAATTAATTGGATGTTCTAAGAACTATTTAATTGAATGTTAGCCATATAGAAATAATAGAAATTCTTTTGATAACTATACAAGACTTAGCATAAATCCTTCGTGTCGATGTAATATTCTTAAATTTCTATGCATGTAAATAACGTCAGTCGAATAAGGTCAATCGTTAACTGACAATTAAATTAAATAAGAAACCCCAATAATCCATTTATACGCAAGGTGAAAATCTAGAAATCAAGCAGAAGCGCTTTAATATATTTCACTCAATTATTTTGCCATGTTATCTCTTCAACGCAATAGATTAAACCCCAGTACAATTTGCAGGTGAGGTACCGGGTCGTCAAAGGGAATTGTATCAAGGTAGCGTGGAGACTCAAAGCTTTATTTTAGATTTAGGCAAGCATCCCTTTGAGCATATGATCAGAGTATCTTCTGTAAAATAAAGTATTTTTCCTATCAAGATATTACTACTATGCATAAAAAGGAAAATCATGTTTAATGCAAATAATTGTGGTGAGAAAGATAATAAAACGATCAAGTAGACAGTTGGAGAAGCCACTGTCAGGCCAACAAATAAGGGGGTGGAAGGTCCCAAGGGCAGGAGAAAAAGGGCAGGTATGGGATCTTCTGCATAGGGATAAGATATAAGGTAAATCAGACTTCATCCGTGTGAACGGATTGTACTAAAATGTATCAACCAATATTTCGTCTGAGGACAGACAGAATTAGTAGCTCTATCGACGTTATTATATTCTTTACATGGGTAAGTAATATAACCAACTGCAGGAATCCAGAGCTAGTAGAGAGACCGTGAGTAGGGGACGCGGCCGCAGGAACCCAGAACTGGGAAAGAGTCCAGAAGTGGGGCACGTAGACCGCAGGAACCCAGAACTGGGAGAGAGCCCAGAAGTGGGGGACGTGGAGCGCATATATTAGCGCAGGTGGAGTGTTGGGGAAAGGCTAGACCGCCCCAATCAACAACTATGTCGAGGTTGGTGGGCGTTGGGTGAGGATGAGAAACCACCCCAGGCCACCGATTGAGAGTAGTTGGGTAGAGATATAATATACTGAGATAGATGTAAAAGTTCTGTACTCTGATTTGGGCGCCGCATCTAAAGAAATGCGAAGATCCATGAGCTACCAGGATCGGAGTGATGATGGATAAAGTGGTACAAGCTTTTTTAAATATTGAGTGCAATTAGATGTAGTTGTAATGTGTTTGTTTGGATAGATAATAGTTAGAACATTTTCATTTCTAAATATTGTAATATTCGAGCCCTTGCGGCTTTGTAATAAACTTTAGCCTTGCATGGCAATGTTCTTATAATATCGTATTTGCCTCTAATTATTGTTGTGCTGCAATGCTCTGATTGACATATTATTCGTTAGAGCGATGTTTTATCGGTTAAAGCGAATAATAATCCTTGGCTAGTATTTACCCCACGTAAAAATATGGGTCGTCACACAAACTTAACAAATTGTGGACGTATCTAAGTTGTTCTAACATAGCTGCCCTGCACTAGCCAGCTGTTGTAATCGCCTTGAATCGGCCGTAACCCAGACTACATCCACATTAACTCGGTGTTAAAACCGTTCTTCTTTGGATGTTAAAACTGATTGATTGGCTACTTCCTATTGTTTTTTTTCTGAACTCCAATTACGACTAGTCTCCAAGTCAAGTCAATGCGAGAGTGAAGTTTGAACTGTGACACGGGGAGTTCACCCAAATATCCAAGCCATTCATTGGAAGGCAAATACGGTCTCCATGACTCGATGTCACAGGTGCATTGTGATCCAGAAATGCCAAGCTGATCCAGAAATTTCTAACCCGGGAGAGGGGGGTATTGAACAGTTGATTCATGGAGTCTCTGTCCTAGCAAGATAGTTTTCGAGGTAACTATGGCTGTCCATTCTGATTCCTGTCACCCACAAGGACCAGAGATACATCTGATTCCCCCAAAAAAAAGGTACTGTACATTCGAATGGTGACTTTGATCAGCTTTCGGATTACTTGGGTATTGGAGAGTGGTTTACTCGTCTAAGTCTCTTTACAGAACTCTCACTTTTAGGGGTGTGAATAACACAAGAATGCAAGATCTGTGGCACTGCAAAATTATCGTAATGGTGAAAATGTTCCTCTGGCAGGCTTTCCAGGATAAGATTCAGACAGCAGAACAACTAAAGGAAAGGAAGCGGCTTATTTTGTGTTGTCTAGCTAGTTGGAGTCCCAGTAGTCTCGTACGACATTTATTTCGGTGTCATATTTATCAATTTATACAGTGTTCCTTTAGGGAGATTTTGGGCTGGAATTTGTTTCCTGTGTCTAAAAACTCGGTTCTGTTGTGTTTTTCTGCCAGTTCATGGGCCATATGAAAAATCTGAAACAAAATGGCTGTTCAAAATAAATATCCTCGTCGACCTGTTGATGCAATGTATAAAATTCTCTCATAGCAGCAATGGTGATCACAACTTCGTATGGGGAATGGGCAAAGGTCGACATGGTGGTAGCTGAAATGAAGGATTGGTTAATTATGTTCAAGAATGAGCCTCTGCATCTAGAAAGTGACATCCTCTGAATATTCTTGGTGTTAACTGTTACAGTTAAGTCGATGTTTGTCTAGCTGAAGCACTTACTGTAAGCATCTTTTGTTTATCCATCTTATGAAAGTGGAGATAATTTCTGTTTGTTAAGTTACTCTGTGGTCCGACAAGAGTTTGTTTGTATATCCTGTTCTCTGTGCTATGTAAGTCGCTGGTAACCCCAGCTTTGATTTGTTCAGGACTATTTAATTAGCTTCCAACAGAAGCTGGGTGATCCGTCTCGAAAAAAAAAGGTGAGGACCGTTGTACAAAAATAAAAGGCTACTACTAATCAACAAACTTTCTGTCGCTATTGCACTAGACTTTTGAGCATTAATAGGACGTAACATGTTCCCTACACGCTAGAAAAACAGTAGTACATGAATAGACGAGGCAACATGTGTAAAAAGGATGGGAAGACATTTGGGCGCTAGATGTTGAAAAGGTGCGCATATCTAGGATCCCTTGCGTCTAATTACTAATCTATGTGACCCGGTTGGAAAGATTAGGAAAAGTAAGGTCCCGTTTGGCACAGCTCCATCACCGACTCCTGAAGCTGTTTGGAGTCGTTTTGTGCCAAATGGGATAAAACAAAATAACTCCACCCAAGGAGTCCCTTAAAATGTGCTGAGACAAAAGATATGTACGAGATAGAGCTGAAAAAAGTAGCTCCACCCGGCTCCATCCGCAGGCTCGCATGCCACTGCCCTTGTACTTTCGTGAATTTACGCGATATACCACCGGTTTTAACGGGTCATTCCTATGCAAATAGACAGGGGTATATTGGACAATTGACATCTCTCAACCATGCATGATAAAACAGGTAGAGCTGTTTTACCAAACAGTCTACCAAAACAGCTCCAGCTTCACCGGTGGAGTTGTTCGTGGAGCTGAAGCCAAAAAAACAACTCCACTTGTGAAGTGGAGCTGTGCGCCTAAGACAACAATTATGAGACCCCACACCGTGTCCGGGCACACACGAAATTTAATGGAGCCTGGAAATCAAACTCGGCATCTCGCCTCGCACTCAAGTGCATACCCCTCCAAGATTTGGTCAAGAACCCGCGATAACGTCCCGCTGAATTGATTTTATTTAGTCATTTTGTTGCCATCAGCCTGTTCTCAATTATTTTTCATCCATCCAACACAAGAATAACAAACAAAAATGGAAAATTTAGTAACTATTACTGCCTGCTCTATAAGTTGATTTGAGATATGTTTAAAGTTTCATGGGGCACAAAGGGCAAAACAATGTTACGCGTCTATGGTTGAACATCACATGGTGTTGTGTCAATCATCGCTGCCAGAATCTATATCAGAGTTAGCCCTATGATGGGCTACTCCGTTTGCAACCTTACCCTTTCCCTTGTTCTTTTCGTCGTCCTCATCGTCACTGTACTCACTCTCATAATCGTCGTACTCCTCTTCTTCCTCCTCCTCTTCCTCCTCAATGCCATCCTCTGCCACTGGCCCTTCTTCAGGCACATGGCCTCTTGTTCCTGCACGGCTGCGCTTCAGAACCTTCAACTTAAAGCTAGTCTTGGTATCACAGCCTATCCATGTGTCGCACAAACAGAAGATGGTCAGATTGTGATTGCCCTCTGATGGGGCTTGGAACTTGGCCATTACCAACCTACTGCCTTTCTTCACTCTGTCAACTGCCTTTCTAACTTCAGCTCCTATATCCTTTGCACTTGCACCCAGTGCTTCCTGAGTTTCTTGTATAGCTTTTGATGCTGCAGTTATAGCAGTAGTCTCATCCATGAAGCTGACCTTCTGGGATAACCAAACTTCATTTGATGCAGCATCTGCTAGAAGCAACCAGAAGTTCTCTTCCTTGTGGAATGGGAAGAAAAGAGCGTGGGGAAGAGCAGCAGTTAGGCCATTGCGGCGGTGAAGTGAGACCCAAGCATACATTGTCACAACATCACCCTCTTGAATGCCGTCTTCTCCTTCAGTCTCGCATTTAATATCCACTTCAATAGAAGGAATCATCTCCAGTACAAGCTCTACATCACGGGCTTCTTCATCAGAAAGCCCAGCAACTTGCGTCAGCAATGCAGAACGTTCCTCCAGAGTCATGTCACACAGTTCTTGGAATGAACGAATTTTCTGTATTTAAACACGGAATCAAACTGTTATATTCTAAAATTAAAAGGACAGTTTTAAGAGACAGACTATTGACTTTGCAATTTTCCTTTGTTCTGTTATTTTTCCTATAGTGACTGAGAAGGCGCTAAAGGAAATACCTTGCGTGCAATTTTTTTGACAGTCACTTCAGTAAAATGTGGCAGCTGCAAGAAAGGTGCTATTCCTTCTGAGTTACCTCCACCAGCTTTTCGTGCACTGAGAGGAACAGCCTACAATGTGGGCAACCAAGCATTTACATTGCCATCAATGGCGATGAACAAGCTTATGAACCAGAAACTGTAGTTATAGAAGCCAAAAGGTACATTGGAGCATGTGAAATTACAAACTGAAAACAACTCAGTTTCAGAGGCAATAACAGAATGCTTCTCTAGTATAGCAAAAATCAATAGATGCAGATGGAAGCCACAGTGACGGAATGAACACTCAATGGAAGCTTAAGCAAACAGAGTGGATACAAAGAACACACATGATAATGCCACACAGACCAATCAAAGATTACCAGAAAGTGTACATATTATCATTAGCTGATAAAGTACCATGTCAGTGAATTCCAAAATTACTAGTAGGACATGCAGTATGTTTTCTGATGAAGCTACATAACACATAAATCACTGCGAAACAGTGTGTTTAAAAAATGACTAGAACATTTTAAGTGAGAATTTCTGTTAAAACAAAAAAGGTTGAAAAATCAGCTTGGTTGAGATACTCAAACCGTACTACTGAAATACCAATTTGTAACTACCAAATATTGCTTGAATGCTTTCCCTGGCCCTGCCAACTCTTCCTTGGCAAGGGCAATCAGCTAGCACAGTAACTGGTGTGACAGGAGTGCAGGAAAAAGTAAAGTATTATCTGTTCTAGCTGGAACTCCTTTTTGCAACCTTTTCTTTTTGGGCATGAGATCAACAGGTACAGAATACACCATCAGTTTGTATGATGTTCAAGGTTATCAGGATTGCGATCCGTAACCATTCCGATCCTAATACCATATTACTAAGTATGATCATAGTCAAGTAATACGCGATCCTAATACTATTCATGATCATAGTCAGGTAATACGATATAAAATAGTGGTCCATATCTTATAAGCTTTAGCAACATAATTTTCAAGGCATGATCCTACAATCTGATCCTGGCAGCACATAAACAAACCTAGTTAGAATCCCAATCATGAGAACCTTGACAATGATGGTCATGTATCCTAACAAAAGAGAACAGAACTGACAGATTTCCATTGCATGGATCTCCTATGTTCAAGACATAAATTGCTCTGCCGCAGACTTTGAAATTTAAATTGCCAACTCACCATTTTATAGAATGATAAAATTAACCAGGCTGGATATAATTTGCTTTAGCAAAACCATATGATTTAGTGAGTATTCTATGTGCTTTTACATTTCGGTTAATTCAGTCTCATCTTCCTAAATTGGAATTCCAAATTAACATAATGACTGAACGGCGTGGATCCCTAGATGGATAAGACATTGAATAAACGATAGCTAGCATTTCATGGTCCAGACCATAATTGATGGCATATCTTAGAACAGAACACTGCAACAGCTACTTACCCACAGGAAAAGGACAATTTAAATGGCCTGCTAGATAAGTCTACAAGTTAGTAAAACATACCTGATGAATCTATACTAACTTAAGCTACCTAAATTTTTAGTGTATGTTCAGAAGTTTAACTCAAAACAACATATATACACACATCACAATGAACATTTGAAGTGGTCCACCACATGTTGGCTGAAGCAGAAGCACATGGAAAACTTTGAAAAATACCTGGATGATATTTTGAGAAAGCTCAATTACGCCAATTGCAGGCCTGAGCCATCCAAAACCATGGGCACTCCTTGGTAGAAGTGCAATCTGCAAGACGAGTATAGTACTATGAAACATCAAATACATGAGAAAAAACAGTACAGTAGTTAAAAATGAAGGAAAAGGAGATTACAACAACATAGGTCAGTGTCTATTTCAAGTTGAGATGTCAAATTCATATGCAACAGAGCAACAGAAAATTGTTCCCTACATGATTGATAGAGATGGTTGTGCATTGAATAAAAACCGTCAACTTTAGCAACACAGATAGGATTAGAAATGTGATGCATCAGGTTCCCAAGCCTAATGATTGCTCGGTACATAAATATCTCAGCAACACAAGACTAAGGCTAGACATGAGATTGCTTCTTATAGAACCATAACCTAAAGCCTGCAGATGATCAATTTAGAACCTGAGTGATTGCATAAACCTGACACAAACACTATATGTGCCAATTGTCATGATACATGATTTAATAACTTGAGTAACCATAGTCTATATTGTGCTGCTGTCATAACAACAATGATTGTTATTGCATCCTATGGAAAATATGATACAATATTGCAATGTCCATGATATATTTAATATTCCCAACTACTGCCGAACTACTCTGGTCTATATTTAAAGCCAGTTTATTTGCTTATAAAGCAAATTTGCATCACCAGACCAGCAATCAAAATATGTTTATCTACATCAACCGCATAGAACAAAAGCACTCACACAAACTTATTTGTCATACAGTTCAACCAGAACTAGTCGATAACAAAATAACAATCTCAGCTCCATACTTGCAAATTAACTAGAGCCGGCATTTATCATGCTGGATCAGGTTCATGTGGTGTCATGCCATGCCAATGCGATCATTAATCAGACAGGAAAACCGACAATTAACCCCAATCAACGTACCCATCTATTAAATGTATTAATTGCACTGACCAAATTATGCAAGAATCCAGTTGTAGCAAACCAAAACATGCATAAATCCTATCATGCTCATGTCATCTAACTATGTTGTATTTATTTTTGTAGACAGATGTTTCAAGGATAAATTATACCTATTAAATTGTCACAACTTGTTAATTGTATCATGTCTTGTCAAACAGCTCAGATAGGTAACCAAAACATCACCCATTCATTTAAACAAGCTAATTGTAGGAAATCAGAACCCACATAAATTATGTCTAAAACTGTCAAATTTTAACAAAAGAAAATGTGATATAAAAAATAACACAGTTGATGTGAGACTGGGTTTGCTATAAATTGTAAAAGCTTCGTTCATAGCAGGAAGAGAGGAGACAACCTACAAGGAAAAGCATGTGCGAGACATAAAAATTAAGAAGTATAGAAATTCAAGCAGATAGAGCATAGGAGTGCAAGCAAGTACCTTAACTAGTTCTTCCAGAAGACGAGGTGCAAGTTCAAGCATGTGCCTATAATCCTTCAGTAGTGCTGGTGTCAGAGCAAAGGACTGTCGGGTGAGATGAGCCTGAATCAACAGTTCCATCTGCGAAAAAAAAAGGTTTTGAGGCAGCAGGATTTGTCATAGCACAGAAATGCCTTATAACACTCAGCAAAAAAGACCAACCTTTACAAGTGATGGATGCTGCTTCCAGAACTTGGCTTGTTCTGTTCTAATATTCTTCAAGTCTAGATTTAACTCACTTCTAACAGCTACAAACAATTTCTGCAGGGGTTCATCATCACTGCGCCGTACCGGCATCTCCAGATACTCTGCAGCCTTGATGAAGACATCCATAACTTTGCTGTAACATACCGCCAACAGTTCCATGGATTAGATATAGCAAAAAGAAAGGCATGATTTCTAAGGTAAAGAAGTAAATCTAGAACAGATAACGGGAGTGAACATGAAACCGAATAGGATGTTTGGGGCCATTTGGTCCACCAGTTATATAAGCTAGGTTAACAAAACAATTTTCAGAATACTGGTTTTTGATCAGCAGCAACAAAACCTTTGGAAAATCTCATAAAGTTTTGCAGTTAGCCCAATAGGGTTTTTGTGACTCCAAATTTTGCCATCCAAAAGAACTGGCAATTACACATCAATTTACGGTGGCTCTGCACATGCATAATGTCACTTTTTCCCTCTGAAATCAATAAAATAATAAAATATGAATTGTGACTATATGCCCAGCGGGCCCAAGAGAAGTCACAAAAGCAAAAGAAAAGGATCTCTTGCTTATTGAACAATGATAATTAATCGCAACATGACTTTCAGATAGTGCAAACAGTCAAACATGTAGTTTCATGCCTCACATTCAGGTATCAGTGATGACAGAAGTGTTTGCACTTAACAATAAAAATACTAAGGCAATATATCATGTCATCATGCAACGGAAAATCCAAATGCCCAATTATTAAAATGAGGTGTTTGTAGGTTCATACCTTGGAGCAAGAGAAGGCTTCATAAAGTAGTAATAAGTGGACAGAGTTTGATGCATGACATAATTCCCAGTATATTTTGATGACCTTGACAAATAAATAACAGCTATCATCAAGGGTAAGAGTATGCAAATTCCCACTATCCCTAGAAGCATTATCCCGCCAGATGCACCATCCATATTCAGCAAGAACTTGGGTAACGCGATGCCCATTTGCAACCCCTGAACCATACATACCATCATATTCATGTCAGCTTCAGACAAGCATGAAAAAGTTTAGTTTTCAGTCAAGTGTTAGGAATAACTGACATTCACATTACCTGGCGCCCATCCGGATGCCCATACTTCTCATAATTTTCACGAGATGCAGGATCAGTTAATGCCTGATATGCCTTGGATATAAATTCAACGAAGTACTTATGGGCCTCTGGGAAAGTGAAGGGCAAAGCACAAGACAAAAATTAAGCTTGTAAACAAATTTTTCATTTAGCAGCATTAATATACAAAAGTGTTCTACAGATTTTACCAGGATCAGGATTTTTATCAGGATGGTATTGAATAGAAAGCCTCCTGTATGATTTCTTGATATCAGACTCTGATGCCCCTGGCTCCAGTCCAAGAATGCTGTATGGCTCAAACACTTGGACCTAGGAAATCCAAAACCATATCACATTAAATTATTGGAATCTTGTCATGATGAACATTTAGGAAAAAAATGACTTCAAATATTTGCAGCCTTACGCATGGCATATCTTAAGTCAACTAACATATCAAATATTAACATAAAGACTCATTGTCATGAATGACCCTGAAGTCGTCAAGTCACAGAAGGCTGACAGAAAAAACAAGCCAATGCTAGGATAGATAACATACTAGCTAGTCAAGCTTCGGGCTCAAATTGCACGATGAACTGAAACCTAAAATTCTACAATGGCAAACGTCACAACAAGGTTTCCACATATATTATTATTATTTACCTTTTCAATAGAGTGAAACCTAATGAACATTGCAAAAATTAGAGGGGAACTGAATCAGCATTCAGCAATAAGGCATGCTAGTAGTGTGTCCCAACAAACTGGTTAGGCTTGCTGTTATTCATCAAATTAGTTACTTCGCGCTTGTCAGTGAATTTCAGAAGTGACCAAACATGAACATTGTTGTGGCTGCTCTGCTAGGGCAGATGAAGGCATGAAGCTAATACCAGCACTTCTCCTAATAGCTGAATGTGAACAACATGTCCTTCAAGTTAGTTATCTATTTTTTTGGGCCATGTTTGTTTAATAGACATACAGCGAGGATTATTCTAGCTAAAGGAAATACAAAATTAAGCATTGCATCCCTCAATATCTACTCTGCATCAGAGGATAACTCAATCAACTACCCGGCCACATGAAAAATTGACAACTAAAAAGAACAGCCACAAATCGCCATACCTCACGGCTGACATGCTTGATGTAGTACACCAGGAAGATCATAACGATCCAGAGCAGCAAAATTGTCAGGTTACTGCACGTAGAGAAGTTGGATATCTGCAGGACAACAACCAGGACACAGTCAGAAAGCGAGTCCCGCAACACATCCCCCAAAGCAGTAGAGGAAACGACGCGCCCCACCCACCCTCTTGTAGATCGACTTGCGGTACTTGCCGGAGCGGTGGCACCCGGAGCAGCGGCAGTGGATGGTCTTGGCCTTCACCGTGGCGGCGTGGCACAGCCGAACGATGGTGTACGGCACCAGCGGCAGCGCGATCATGGTGAGGATGAAAATCAGGAACAGCGAGCTGTTCTCCTCCGCGGCGGCCATGGCTGCTGCCTCCCCCCCTCACCTCCACCTCACAACTGCAACAAACACTGCCCAAAAAAAACACCAAATCAGCATGTGCCGTGAAACCGCGGACTCGTGTGGTCGCCAGGGGCGACGGCTCACCTTGGCGCGGGCGAGCGCGGCGGCGGCGATGGCCACCAGATCTGGCGACAGGGGACCGAAAGGGGGGAGCGGGGAGGCGGATCTGGGGGCGCGGCGGCGCGGTGAGATCTGGGAAGCAGGGGATAGATAGGTTTTGCGTGCCGATGCGGTGGATCGGACCACGACACCAAGGGAGATGTCAGTCTTTTTTTTTTTTTTTTGAGAAAAAAGGGGGGGAGATGTCAGTCAGATAGGGGAGAGAGCAAGGGGAATGGGGAAGTGGTTTGACTTGTGAGCAGCCACGGCCCAAAGCTGGGGGGACAAGCGGAGGCCAGGCCCGCCAGGGCCCGTAGTCTTGGCCTCGGCCCATGATGTTGGGGCAAGAAAAGGGATGGGTCAGGCTGGGCCAGGCCGAGCCGGGCAGGGCAAGGCCGGTAGCTGTAAGGGCGGTGGTTTGGCAATTGTACGAGCTGGGATAGGGCTGAAAACGAAAACGGTAATTCTCGGTTACCGAAAATCGTTTTTGAAAAATTACCGATTTTTTCCCCTAAACGGAAACGGTGACGGTAACCGATCAAACGGAAACGAGAACGGTAAAAATATCCGATAACGAAAACGAAAACGATTTAGCTCTCTTCCGATCGTTTTCGAAAAATACCGTATTTAATCGGTAATTACCGACGGGGAGTACCGGGACCCATCTCCGCAGGACCGCAGCTCCGTTGGACGGTTGGACCGTTGAGTCCCAGGGCCCAGGCGGCCAGGCCCCTTTCCCAGTCCCATTTCCGTCTCCCGCAGGCCGCAGACCCGCACGGCGCGGCCCGGGGCTGCCACTGCATGGGGCGCTAGCTGACTAATCATCAATCGCAAGAACACATATGGATATGGTGCAAGGCGAGCAAACTAAGAGGAGAGAGATTTGTGTCTATGCATGCAGGCGTATTTTCTGATAAAGAAACACTAGCTATATACCTGATTAATATGTGAACAGGCTGCCGTCCAGAACTGATAGAGCCGTACGTCGTCATATGCATGGTCATATCCAATTCATTTGGCAAAACCGAGTGGCATTTATTTAGTTACTTATGCATGAAACGTCAGAAAGGAGAAGGCTAGGAAATGGTAGGAACTCAAATCTTTGCATACACACACGTGTGTCTACACATACATATTATATATATATATATATATATATATGCATATATTATGTATGTATGTGTATATATATGTATACAAGTATGCCTATATGTTTGTGTGTATATATGTATATGCACATATATGTATGTATGTATGTATGTATGTATGTACACGTACGTAAGTTTGTATATAGCATGTATGTATGTATGTGTACATATGTGTGTATATATGTATATGTGTATATATATGTTCATGTATATGTATGCACATATATGTATATATATGTACATGTATATGTATAGTTGAGAATTTGTGATATGATGATATGAGTTCATGGCTTAGAATTGATTATGGTTGCATGTTTTGGCTTCCTTAGATGTGGAGAATATCGTATTTTAGCTATCGCTTTCATGATTTTCGATCGTTATCGATGCACTTTTGATCGAATAGTTTCGTTTCCGAATTTACCGGAATATCGATGTCGTTCTCGTTTCCGACAATATCGTATCGATTTCGTTTTCGAAAAAATAATGTGAAACTGAAAGTGATTTGACCTCCTACCGATCGTTTCCGACCGTTTTCAGCCCTAAGCTGGGATATTAGTGGCAGTTCTTGCGTAGCGATAAGGATAGGACTGGGCTTCTTTGAGCAAAAGGGTTGAGCTGACTACGAATTGCTCGATCTCCGTACACTCAACCGAGATTACACTTTTACACTGGTTCCAACTTCCAATTGTAGTGTCTCCCGCGCCGTACGTCTTCCTCGAATGTGTGGAGATCGGTGAGCGTTTACTAGTGAACACTTTACTATAGAAACTTCCAACTCGAAAATTTGAACTTGTGATGCTGATTTTAAAATTTTCCAGTTGAAAATTCAAAATTTCTTAGGAAGAAGTTCAGGAGAGGTCAGTAAAATTTGAGTACTCTTTTTATCAAAGTACTCAACCTAGCATATAAAAATCCTCTCACTCATCCCACCTCTTAAACCCGACCCCACCCCCAACTATTGCTGCCATCGTTGCACTACGAGCCGGCACGTCGCCACCTCACCAACATCGCTATGATAATTCTCAAAACAAATTAATCAAAACCACGCAGTTAAGAAGTCATTCATACGTTAATAAAAACATTAACATTTAAATGAGAAAAATTAACGATTAGACATTTAACACTAGAATAAGATGAAGTTTCATTAAATAAAAAAATCCGATTACAGAAAACCTAATTACCAGAACTAGTCCCACATAAATTCAACTTTACTACTGCAAATCCAATGTACAAGTTTTCAATCTCATGATTTACAAAAGAATAAAGTATTACAATTAAATCTTACAAAATTTCAACTTCATTTCATACAAGAATGAACTTATACAAATATATTACATCAAAATTTCATTTAATGGATCAACACCTTCGTAGCCAGCTCAAGTTAGAATACCTGCAAAATGATATTAGCCAAAAATACAAACATAAATCTAAAATAAATTTAAATATAGATTGCCATCAGAACCCGATTTTTAATAATTCTTTATAAGGGCTATCGCTCACCAAGATACCAGGATTGTTCGGGGCCAATCGGCATATCTTGCGTATGAAGCCACTAGTCACTTTCAGGGCTAGCCAAAGCCATGAGGTAAAGCCCACAAGAGCCAGCAGGAGAGAAGAGCCCCACCTCAACACCATAAGCTACCAGTGAGCCTATAAAGCTCACTGCAAAGCACTGCAATAGCAACCGAAGGCTGCCATCACGATCACAAGCACTACTATAGCAAAGTCACTCCCATTCAGCCATTGCCTAGAGTACTCATGAGGCACAACCGGCCAGCAGATGGCCAAGAAGTAACACAACCCATTTAAACCCCCATCCCCACAAGAACCCCAACCTAGCCGAAAGAGGGAAGTCAAGAGAGCAGCCGAGATCGAAGGATAATCGAAGAAGGGTGCCACGGCCAGAGGACAACTCCACAATCTTCCACGTAACTTAGCCAAATCAAGAAAGCATAGCCTAGTAAGAGCAAGAACATCCCCACACATCTAATCCAAAGCCGACAACGCCAGTGAAGTAAAATCATAAGCTACATCTTTTCGTTTCATTAACACTAGAGCCAACCGACAATGCCACGGTGAGGCAATAGCTTCGACTCATCACACTAGAACAAGGGAGGCCAGTGGCCATCTAAGGAGCCATCGGACCATGAACATACTCCTTAGCACATGCTAAAGCCCTAGTACCTCACAGTTGCTCACTATTATGCCTCCCAAAACCCTAAACAACCCCCATTGCTAATCACATGCACACACATCTCAAAAATAAAATCAACTACAAAGTAGTATTAGGAAGGAATGCAATAGTAGGGAGTAAGGAGAAATCGAAGAGAGAGATATGGAGCAAGGGCCATGCATTGACGGCTGGTGGCCATCGAGACACATGGTGCTAATGGAGGGTAGTCGAAAGACGAACCAAGAGCACTGGAGCATGCACTGGCGATCGATAGAAAGGCCATGCATCAATGAAGCACCGTCGTTGTGACCTACCATTTAGTGGAAGAAGGGTCGTAATAACCAAACAGCGCCGCCGGGGCTTCGGCTCCACAAGGGCATGTTGTGGTGGAAGGGAGGTGGTGGCAACAACAGCCAGGCGCATAGCGTTGGTGAGAGACCATGTGGAGGTGTCCCCTTGTTTGTGATGAGTAATTGACTCGTGTTCTGGAAAGTTTGAGTTTGTTTTAGTTGGTTTGCGCCAAGTCGATGCATGGCGCAGTCTAGTTCGGTTGGACTTGGTCAGACGTGCTTAGGACGCTTGTTCTTTTTCTCGATCGGTCGATTTGGGTATTTCATGCTTGAGTACCTTCTTTTGATGCTAATGTTGATTATATTGTTTCGAGCGGTGTTATGTGATGTTTTCTTGTCTGTGATGCTTGCAGGACTTTGAGATGGAGTCGTGGCGAGGCATGGAGGGCCGGACTAGGCACGAGCAGTGCTGAGGTCAAAGCGGTCGGGAGATGCCGAAGACGACGAGGACTCGAAGTGGTTGCGAAGCGTCACAGCAGGAAAAGAGGAAGCTTCCAGGAAGGCGCGTGAGGGGCAATTCGGTAAAATTGACTCAGGCTTGAGGATGCGGGTTTGGTTGAAGAAAATGGGTTGGAGACCCGTTAGTGGAAGAGAGGGTTTAGGGTTTGAAGGTGGCATACTTGCTTTCCCTCCAATCCTGATGAGTGTTTTTGGGCTTTTGCCTCATGAGTGTGTGAGTTTGGTAGTGAGAGTGGGCTGCCACTTCTTGATTTGCTATTTGAGTATGTGAGCTCTTCTATTTAGTTGAGGGGAGTTGGCAGTGTAGGTTGGAGAAGCAGCGTATGTGTTTTAGTTCTGGTGTGTGAGCTCTTCTCAAGATGAGAGACTTGGGATGACAGGGTGGTAAAAGAACCATTTGTAATCATTCATCTCTCCTATTCAATATGAGAAACTTTGGGTCTGAGATGATTTGATTTCCTGCTTTGCTTTTCTGTGCTTGTGCTTCAGTTTGCTCTAGTTCTTGCTGCTATCTGCCTTCTGGACTATAAGTTGAAATCTTGTTGAGGTTGCCTTTTGTTCTGCTCAATGGTGGGAATTAGACTCCAGGCCCTTTGGCCAGTTCATCCCTGAGAGCAATTCTTAGAATCAATGTGTATTCCTTTGCGCCTCATTTCCCCTGTTCACCCATTTCTAGGGTTTGGAGGCAGAGCAAGTTTGTTTCCTTGATGTCCTGGTGAATTGTTTTGTTTTAGGTTTGTGATTTCTAGTCCTGAGGTCTTTGCTTAGCTGAAATCTCAAGTCTCATGTTCAAAGACCACAAGAATCACAAGCAATATGGGTATTGTCTCTCCTTGTGACTTTCTCTTGGCAAATGCAGTATCCACTGTTTCTATTTGCTCTCTCTTTGCAATTTCCCTCTTCTGAGGTTGGGATGTTGTTTAAAGTGAAGTCCTATCCGTTTGGCATGGGAAAAGCAGTAATCATTCAGTTCTTATCTTGTTATCCTCTTCTTGCCAGTATTTACTGTTTGAACTGTTGTCAGATGATCATTTTTCTTCTGAGCTTATCCCTGAGATTTGATCCTCTCTGATATTTCAGAATCAGGCAATCTTTTCTTGTTTAGTTCCTCTGTCCCTCTTCTCTATGCCTTCTGGGTTAGCTTCTTAGCATCTGCTCAATTGCCAGGATTAACTTCTCAGTTTTCAGAAAATCAATTGCCGGTTGCCTGCTCTGTTTTTAGGAGGCCGATCAGACCGCTAGGGTTTGCCACGGTCTGACTGCTCCGCGGTTGCCAGTTAGACCGGGCATTAATTGGCGGTCAGACCGGCGGCAGCCTGGCGGTCGGACCGGCCTTAGCATGGCGGTCTGACCAGCCGAGAATGTGCGGTCTGACCGGCCCATCACCTCCGGTCAGACCAGCTTCTGTCTGCTGCCATATGGACTGATGTTCCTTCTTCTTTGCTATTCTCCATGTTTTTATTATCCAGTGAGCATGTATTTTCTTTTTTATAGCTTTTATAGCTATTGGAGAAGAAGTATGTGGATACTTTGGGGCGATTTTTGAAGGTACCATTCACCCTCCCTCTTTGCCATTTCCGATCCTACAGTTGGCGGACCGAACAACCCCAGAGAGGTACGGTGCACCGAAGAGCCACGACAGGATGCACTGTAGAGAAAAGGAGGAGAAAAACAAATCCAATTAGAAAATACCAAGATTCACTCACCTCATACCAGATCCAAGAAGCTGAGCCCTCAAATCACAAGGGGAACGACCGAATTTTGAATCGGTGGCGGAAGGGAGGCGATGAGAAACGCTGGGCAAGCTGGAACACGGCGGCACCTGAGGAAAAAGAAACACCAAGGGGGAGGAGAGGGGAGGCAGGGCTAGGGGGTTCACCGTCGATAGAGTTGAGACTGGTGCAGCCGAGCTAGGCGAAGGCACCGAGAGAGAAAGCAAAAAGGTGAACCAAGTGAACACACGTGTGGTAGAAGAGGATAAAGTCGGGAGGGAGACAAAGCTCACCAAGGAAGGGGGCAAGCATCTGCGGTGTGAACAAATAGAAGAGGGGGAGGAGAAGGTCAGAAGGCAAAATGGTAGGACAGTAGGCCGATGGGCCAAGAAATGGGCCATGCATAGGGAATAAAAAATTAAAAAAGGAGATATAAGGAAATAAATAACCTCATACACATAATAAATCAAATATTCAAAAACCCGACTAAAACAAAAATTTTACTAAACAGAAACAATAAAAAGATGATTATACAAATAATAGAAAAGCCTCTAAAAATAAGTCTACAAATACTCAGCAAGCATTGTTGCTTCATCTAAAATATAATTGAAATTTTGAATATAATATATGGCCTAAAATAATGCAAGGGGAGTACTTGTTCCAGGGGAAGAGACCATCCAGACAACTACTAAGACAGCTAACCTACAGTTAGGCAAGTGAAGTAGGCTTTTAAGCACACAGTGCACACTATGGTAGATGAATTATTTTGGATACCATTATTTTCTATAATTACCTGCATCAAAAGTAATTTCTAAAAGAAAAGAGAAATGACCAGAAGAAAGGAAAACATGATAAGAAAAAAAAGAGAGCAGAACAACTGAAAGAGCAATGGCCTGTAAAGAAAAATAGTAAGGGAGGGTAGAGGATGCTCTGGTAGAAATTTCAGATGCTTGTGAGACCCTCTACATACAAATATAATATAAGGACTAGAAAATAATTTTCATTTGGAATGAGCCGTAAAACAATATCGACCATATTTCCCGTCTCAGGCAAGCGGAACATCTTACTCTCTTTTATTAATAATACTTTTATTGCTAATATCTCTAAAATGAGTAAGTAATGAACTAGGAGAGGAACTCGGGACCGGTATAAAACCCTAAAGTTCCAATGCGCTTATATTAGCGTAGGTGGAGTGTCGAGTATTTAGACCTGCTCAACCAACATTTATTTTAATAGTCTGATGGAAATATAGTAATGAGAGTCGAGAAAACATTATGTATTCTAAATTTGGGATCACATCAAAGGAAATACGAAAGGCCCAATGTCCATAAGAATTAAGAATAGCTACGGGTAAACTGATATAAGTCTGCACAATACTTAATAAATCATGAATTTATGCCAGTCTCTTGGATAAGAGTTTACAAAAATCACTAGGGCTTTTCTCTTCTGTAGAATGATTGTTAGAGCAATTTCAGAAGTTAAAAATCTTGTGAACTATTTAAAATGATAATAATGGATTTTTTTGGATAATAGATCAGGTAAGAACTTTATAAATATGAGGACGAATGAGCATCATTACTTAAAAACTTGATGAATACTTTGTACTTACTCTTGCTATTAAATCTCCCCCTTTCAAAGCCATATTCAGCTAGGGTATACTTGGAATTTGATGAGGGTGGGGTTGATAATAAAGGCACCTAGGGGTATAAGGTTGAGGCTGACTGGGAGTACCACGAGGTGGAGACCTTATACAACAACTAGGAGGACTAGATGACCTATAGTTTGTCGTACCGGGTTAGACAGGTACTATGTGTATATGATTTTCTTTTATTTTAGTACCCTATATAATTAATGGTGGAGAGCAATTAATATTGTAATAACTTTGGCTTTTTATGTGCCCAGACCTTGAGCCCTATGTGGCTTGTAATAATAAAGTACATTAGTCTCTAATTATTATTCTATTGCAACTACTCTAATGAGCTTGTTATTCGTTGAAGTGGTGTTTTATCGAACAAATGAGTAATAATATGTTATTACCCCTAGTAATGACATGGGTCGCCACAATTGCCTCGCTGGAATCCACCTCTGCTACTTGCTCTTTTTTTCTCGAACACGCAGGAGGGCTGCGTATCATTATATTAAAGAAGAAAAAAGAGGGGGAAAGAACCCCAAGCACACAGGAAAAAAAACGTAGCCACAAAAACTACTGAGACTCCACATCGGCTAGGTCGGATAAGCAGGACATCCCTCGAGCCCCGGCCAGCCTCCACCAAAGAAACTCTTCAGTAGCGAGCGCCCAGGCCACCCCTAGATTAGGTGCCAAGCCATCAAAGTCACATCGATTCCGATGCTTCCAAAGACTCCAAGCTCCGAGGATGATCAGAGAGTTTAAACCTTTCTGCACCTGTCCATCGACTAAAATATTCACTTTGCACCACCAGTCATCCAAGCATCCTTCATCGGCTGAAGGGGAAAGATCTTGGAGTCCAAACCGTCTGAGGAGGCAAAACCAAAACTGCCTTGCGAACACACAAGTAACTAACAGGTGGTCAATTGTCTCTTCCTCTTGATCACAGTGAGGACAAAGATACTGCCAACCGCTCTCCTCTGTGCCGTTGACGCCTCGCCTCGCCACACACCCCACCCCACCCACCCACCCCCAACATGCACACACACCAACATTCTATAACTGGGTTTTAGGTGAGCTCAAAGCTTAAATCCAATGAATCTGAACCATAACTTGCCAGAATCTGTCACTGGGCAACACAAATTATGCCTTTTTGGTAACATATGCATGTTGGGATTGAGAAAACATTTGTGCAGTAATTACTCTCCAGCAAGGCCAGCCAAAGTAACACAAACACATCTTAGATTGGATGATTGTAGATATAGTTGTATTCCACTTGAGTAGGTTTAGGTAAAGTAGCTACAAAAATAGTTCTATGGCACTGTCATATCTTAGTGTAGTATCATTTTGAATTAGTGTTTGAACAAAATGGATTAATGGGCTACACATGCTGCAGAAATCTTGACCAAACCTTTGTAGTGGACAGTAAAGTTTGTTGTGCATTTTTAGAAGGTAGGATATATTGGCATCTCTCCAATACTCAATATCAAATATGAAATAAAATAATAAATAAGCTATAATGTAACTAAAGTACCAAACATAAATAATTATTGTTTACATCATGCGATACACTAATACTTTCATAGAAAAAGCACTTCACTCCTCTTCTTGTAGCTAATGACCCAAATAATCTCAGATATTAAGACTCCTTTTCTAAAATATGGTTAGACCATACATTGGAAACATACTATATTTGAATTCAAAATTTTGTTTCCATAGAAATTGATTCGGCTGGTTCTACCTAAAAATTTGAGTTGATTTCTCTTTTACCTTACTTTAATTTTCAAGAACTTTAATTTGAGTTGTTTTGTGAGGTGTTTAATTTGCTTAATCAATGGAGTTAACTACAAGTCATTATTTTGGGATGAGGGAGATCTGGAGGAATAATTACAATTATTTGTGCGATTAAGCATGGTAGGATACGAAATGAATCCATGTCATTGGATTGCAAATATCAAGGGCTTAAATTGGCTGCGAATGGCAGGATATATATAAAATGAATATGAGCCATTTGATGTGGATGATCATATGGTTAAGATTGGTCCATGTACATGAAGATGGGTGGCTTAAGAAAGAACACAAAATTAATTAAGAGTCAATTGTACTCTACACCATGTAGATTGTTACTTGTTTCACTTTGCGTCCAATTATGACCATATTTTCACTTTTTACCAAGGTAACGCAAGATTAGTTCCACTTTGCACTAGCCAATTTGGTTTGGGCCTAACCGGTTCAACTCACTAATCGCCGACTCAAACACACTGGACTCCACACAAGCATCAACGGGTGTTGGTTTACCTCAGCAGGGAGAGATGAAAGGGTGGGTTTGGATCGACTCAACCCGAAACCCCAACTCCTCTCATCGCTCTCACACACGGGAGGGACGACGCAAGATGACCTCACGGCTGGGAAGGGCTATAGCGGTGGCGCGACCAAAAGCTTCACTAGGAAGATGATTCCGTGCTAGAATTTGGTTGAAAGGTGCACAGTTTGCTCTCAATTTTGCTTCCTCAACCCTAATCCCCAAATCATGAAATTGAAGGATAAGCCCATGTATCTCCAACAAATTGAGTAATCAAAATTGCGTAAACTGCCTCAATTCCACCCCAAACACATAAATTCCACTCCACATAGAGCAAATCGATCTAAAACCCGAGACATTCATGGCACTTGCAAACCCAAACCTTCGTGGCGCGAGCAAAGCAAACGACGTACCTTGGTTCTCGTGGGTCGTCAGGCCCTACGGCCTTCTACAAACCCCTAGCCGTCCCACTCTTGCCGCTGCCTCGTTGAGCTCTCGACCAGATTCAAGGCACCAAAAATACGGCTATCTTTGTTTGTCGCCCACATAGCTCTTTTATCCCTCCATCCCTACGTGGAGCGGTGCCACCTTACCTCGCACATGCCATGAGAGGCGCTGGGGTGGCTGCTCTCGCCATGGGCCTTGCTCGTCAGGAGTTGAACCTTGCAATTCCTTCCGAGTTATCTCCACTAGCCTTTTGTGCATTGAGAGGAACAGCCTACAATATGGGCAACCAAGCATTTACATGGCAACATGTTCTATACACTCAAGCTTGTGACATATTCATCACACACCATAACTAAAAAAGTCATAAAAAATTTCGAAAAAATTACTATATATACTTCTAAATTTACTTTAACCATGCATAAAATTTCAAATTGAGATTCATTATTTGTTAGCAGTAACAAAAGAAAAATCTGACAATGGTTTAGAGTTCAAATTTGTTGGATTTTTTTTCTTTTTCTGCTACTTTTAGCATATAATGAGTTTGAACTTAAAATTTTATACATATATGAAGTAAAACACGGAATATATGTAGTATTTTTTTCAAAATTTTTATGACCTTTCTTAATTGGTGTTAAGGGTATTAGAGATAAGGTATTAGAGATAGAATAGGACTCTTATTTGTTTCCTTATATCTCTTGTACTCTCCTGTATATATGGCCCATTGGGTCTCATATCAATACACACAATATTCATAACATGCTATCAGAGCTTAGGTTAAAACCCTAACCTCAATTACTCTTCCGCCGCTGCTGCCCTCGGGAGGATGATCTCCACTCCCGAGGGCCGCCACTTTTTCCCCGGGCGGCCATCCTCTACAGCCGCGGCTCCTCGTCGTACTCTCCGCGCGCGCCTCCGCCTGGAGAGGTCGCCCCTCGTTCGCCCGCTTGGAGCCGCCTCGCCGTCGTCGCCACCCGTCGTGGCTTCTTCGTCAGCCCATTGCGTGGCCGCCGTCCCTGCTGGGGAGCTCTCCCATCGCCTCGCCTCTCGTCAGATCGGCGCCGCCGCTTGGAGCCGATCCGTCCGGATCTCCACCGCTCAGCACCGCCGCCTGGAGGAGTCCCCTCGTCAGATCCGCACCGAAGGCTTCTCGGGCCGGGCCGCATCCAGGCCGCCGCCTCCCGTCGCTGGCCCGCGCCAGATCTGGCGCTCCCATGGCTGCGCCTGGGGGTCGCCTCCGTCGCGGCCTCTTCCCGTCGTTGCCGCCCGCCTCATCCACGGGCCGCCGCTCTGCTGCCGGGCCGTCGCCGTCGCCGGGCCGCCGCCTGTCTGGTCGCCGTCTCATCAGATCTGGCGGCCCGCCTCGGCCTCCACCGATGCCGCGTCTCTTCGTCGCCGGCTCATCCACGCGCCGCCGCCCAGATCCGGCCGATGCCGCCTCGGATCCGCGCCGCTGTCGCCTCGACCGCCGTCGCCAGGCCGACTCCCGCCCGGATCCGGGCTCTCCCCGCGACCTCCTTCGCGGGGGCCTTCCTTGCCGCCGCAACTCGTTGGCCGCCGCTCTGCCTCCGAATCCGGCCGTCGCCGCTCGGATCCGGCCTCGCTCCGGCCAGATCCGACGCTCCCTCGCCCGTCCGGTGGCCGCGACACTCCGGGCTTCCCGACGCCGCCGACTCGTGCTCGTCGACGACGTCACCGACATCGTTTCCTCGCCCTCCTCCGGTGGTTGCCGCTGTCGCGATGGCTGCATCGACTCACCGCGCCCGTGGCCGTCGCCAGGCCACCACGCATGCGCTCGGCCGCCCAGGATCCGGCCGCTGTCGCCTCGGATCTGGCCGCTTGGGGTTTCACCGCTGGCGTCGCGGGCCGCCGCTCGGGGTCGACTTCGCCGTCGTCTCCGCCCGAGGCCACCTTTGCCGTCTTCTCCGCCCGAGGCCGCCGGCTTTGCGGGCCGCCGCTCGGGATCTGCTTCGCCCGTTCGGACTCGGGACGTCGCTGCTCCGCCCCTGCCGGAGGCCGTCGCCTACTTGAGATCCGCCGTCGCTCCGCTGGTCGCCGCACCGCCGGCTGGCCGCTCGTCGCCGACCCCGCTCCACCGCTGCGCTCCACCCGTCGGCCGCTCCGCCTCGGTGGCGTCGTTGTCTCCAAATCGCTGCGCTCCACCCGTCGGCCGCTCCGCCTCGGTGACGCCCGAGTGGGCTGGCCTGCTCTCGGTCCCGAGTGGGTGGGCTGACTCTTCGGTCGGTCGGTTTTAGGCCTTTTAGCTTGTCGGTTAGTCGGTCTTCAGTTATTTTTTCGTGAGCTTTCGTAGCGTCCATCCAAGTCCGTAGTCTCTAATCTTTCGTCCAAGCCGTGCGAGTCCACAAATTTATTGTCAGTCATAGAAGTGTAGGAATTCTCTTTTGCATGGCAGCAGCCGCTGCTCTTTTCCTTGAGCCACTGCAGATTGTAGAAGTCTCTATGAGGCCGCCGCGCTTCTTCTGCACCGCGCCTCCGTTGCGCTTATTGTGCATTGCGTCGCCGCGTTTCTTTTGCACCGCGCCTCCGTTGCGCTTCTTGTGCATTGCGCCGCCGCGCTTCTTCTACACTGCGCCTCCGTTGCGCTTCTTGTGCACTGCGCCGCTGCCGTCTCAGGCTTCGATCTGTGTCGTCATGCTTCTATCTATTCCTCTTCGGCTTGATTTGACAGTTTATTCGACGACTGCACGCAACGACGACTTTATCACGACTCGGATGTTGGATATTTTTTGTTTTAGTATTAACCCTTTTTCAAATGCAATGCTATTGCATACGCCTTGCATTTGTGGGGGGGTGTTAAGGGTATTAGAGATAAGGTATTAGAGATAGAATAGGACTCTTATTTCTAATACCCTTAACACCCCCCACAAATGCAAGGCGTATGCAATAGCATTGCATTTGAAAAAGGGTTAATACTAAAACAAAAAATATATAAAAAAAGAACCTGTCGAGGGAGAACCTGAAGCGGCAAGTAGGCGTCGAAGTCTGGCTATCTCCTGCTCGGTGAGAGAAGCTGCTGAAGAAGTGCACTATAAACTTGTGCATAGGATACGTTATCCATTTAGATTGCCATCAATGGCAATGAACAAGCTTATGAATCAGAAACTGATGTAGTTGTAGAAGCTAAAAGGTACAGTGGAGCATGTGAAATTACAAACTGATAACAACACAGTTTCTGAGGCAATCACAGAAAGCTTCTCTCGTGTTAGCAAAGTCAATAGATGCAGATGGATGCCACAGTGACGGTCCTGACGGAGTTGAACCGGTTAGGGCCTAAAATGAAAATATGGTCACAACCATGTGCAAAGCGTGAAAAAAATTACTTATCTAAAGTTTAAACTAATCCAACCACACCGCACAGGGAAAAAATTGATCATATACCCTTCATTTAGATGGAAATTGAGGTTTTACCCTCCTGGCCCACGTGTCAGTGACTTATAATAACCCCACGTGTCATTGAGATGTGGAGAGTAAATCCTCAATTTTCCAACTAAAAGGAGGGTATATGATCCAATCTCCCCCGCACAGGTGCAGACGGAGGTTGACACACAAAAGCAAACAGGGGAGCCAGTAGCCACTAGAAGATTCTCACGGGCCCCTCCCCCCAAAAGGCGATGGGGCGGGAGGCGGATGCGGACGAGCAGTTGCTGCGGCGTCGCCGGCGGGTGTTCGCCGCCGAGGAGCGGTCGTTCCGCATGGATCGGCGCTCGCCGGCTGCCGCCGCCCTCCGCGCGGCCGTCGCTGATGTGCTCCCCCGCTTCCTGGGCAGCTACTCCGACGACACCCTCGCGGTATCGCACCCTCCCATCTCCCCCGTATGCCCTGTCCCTTCTATCGCAGGCAAGCCCTAGGACTTGCTATGGCGGGCGGGTTGTTCGTGCGTGGTTTGGTGCGCGAATGGGTCGCGGGAATCACGCGAAATGGGTTTCGATGGGCTTCTGGGATTGTACCAGGGGATTTGGGTGGATCTGGATAGATGATGAGCATGTGGCTGGTTTACGCAGCGCTATGTTTGGGTCGCGAGATAGGAAGCGAAAGGAAATAGAAGTTGGACAGGAGATGGATTAGAAAAGATGCCCCCAATTCTATACAAAAATGGACAGGGAGGAGGCACGAATTTAGGGGCATCTGATAATATAATGAGGGTTTAGATTCTGTTTCTTGCTTGCCCTTTCCTGTTATCTGCCTTGCTCTACTACCAAGTAGAACAGAGCTCTGATGGTAGACTGGTAATAAGAGTATATGACAGAATGACGACGTGTTAATGTTAAGAATATTAGCTTCGAATCTACCAACAAGAATATGTGTCGCAGCTTTCCAGTGAAGTAAGATGTTGGGAATAAGGGCACATGCACTTTTTGGTTTGTGATGAAAATAAGAGCTTCTAGGTTGAAAGAGCCTCATCAAGAAGGGTACATCCAGTCAATTTAATCTGCTGGTTCTATAGGAATAACATGATCACTTTTATGTACAATAACCAGCTAGTGATCTACGAACATGTGAAAAGACTATTTTGAGCATTCAACTTCTTTTCTTAGGACATCCTAAAGAAGTTATGGACTAATTCTTCATACGAACAAAGAAGTGGGCATGCTTACTGTTAGTCTCAGCTTCAGATGCATCGCCAATTGTGTGAAGGTATATGTGGAGTAGTGTTATGAAGAAATGCATCAGTGTGGCACTGTGGCGTCTGAATCCTCATAAACAATCCTTGTCAATTCCATATCCCCCTTTCATCTATTGTACGCTAGATTCCAATTTCACAAGCCATTTAACCTTTGTGTAAATGTAAAATTTGTTCATGTAGTTCACTTTCTGTATTCATGGATTCTGTTGCACTGTTGCATGTTACAATTACAAATTAAGGATTGCAGTGCTACTCACGCATGTAGATGCTTCCCAAATCATAAATTCATAATACCACCACCACTCTATGGTGTCAAAGCCAACAAGTTGTAGACACAAATATATAGTTGTAGCCAGGTTTTGATAAATCTACCGAATCAAATCTGAAAGAATACTGCTGGGTTTAGTTTAATAGTAACTTTCATCAGCTGCTTAGATGATTGAGATGTTTAGTGCTACTTCATTAATATAGATGATTGTAGAGGCATAGTAGGATGTTTTGTTTAGTGCTACTTCATTAATATAGATGATTGTAGAGGCAAAGTTGGTGATGTGGTGCTGGTTGATGGGAGTAGGATAGGTGTTGATAGGAAGCTCGAGTTATGGAGGAATACCTTAGAATTGAAGGACTTTAGACTTAGTAGGATTAAAAATGAGTATATGAGGTGTCATTTCAGTGGTGCTAGGGATGGAGATGTTAGATTGGATGGACAAGTAGTGCCTAAGAAGGACACATTTCGTTATTTGGAATCGATGCTACAGTGGGACGGTGAGATTGATGAAGACGTGAGTCACAGGATAAGAGCGGGGTGGGTGAAATGGCGCCAAACATCTAGTGTCCTGTGTGACAAAAAAGTTCCTCAAAAGTTAAAGGGTAAGTTCTATAGGATGGCGATTAGACCTGCAATGCTATATTGAGCAGAATGTTGGGCGACTAAAAGACAACATATACAGAAAATGAGTGTAGTGGAGATAAGGATGCTGCAGTGGATCTGTGGTCATACAAGGCGGGAATGCATCCGCAATGATGATATACGTGATAGGATGGGGGTAGTACCAATTGAAGAGAAGTTTGTCCAACATCGCTTGAGATGGTTCGGACATCTCCAACGATGGTCTCCTGAGGCACCGGTACGTAGTGGAATTTTAAGACGTACTGAAAATGTAAGAAGAGACAGAGGTCGACCAAAACTGACGTGGGAGGAAGCAGTTAAAAGAGACTTGAGGGATTGAAATGTATCTAAAGAATTAGTTTTAGATAGGAGTGCATGGAAGTTAGCGATCTACGTAACGGAACCATAAGAAAGTTAGGGGCAGTGTTTTAGACTCTTGGCTCAGATAGCAGGTTGTACAACTTAGGGTTTTAGCATTGTAGGTTTTATTTCAAGACTCATATCTCTTTGATCTTGAGAAGGTTTCATTCCTAGCCTATCTCAACTTGTTTGGGACAAAAGACTTTGTTGTTGTTATTGTATTGTAGAGGCATAGTAGGATGTTAGTGATGGTTACAATTGGATGGTAATGTTTCCACATTGGTTGGAGACAAAGTGAACACAGTCAGTGCAATTTCAATTGCCTGGTTATCTTTGTAGATTGACAATTTGAGCACTTAATGAAAATGAAAAAGGATATTGAGCAAGGAGAAAAGAGAAGAAGCAGTGGTGTGTGATCGAACTTATCTAATGAAGACTGCACTTTGAGAAAGGTGTACGTTCCTCATTGCAGTAGAGTCTCGAGCATGCCTTGAATTTTTGCATGCCCATAGAATTAAGGTAATAATGTCTTTATTAGATCTAGAGATGTTCTATAAATATGTCTTTTGCCAGACTTGAGAGTTGGTGTAAAATGAATTTAGAAAAGGAAATATCTTTCAGTCTTAAGCTTGATAGACATCGAAAAAACATTCAGGCACAAGCTTGTTGGTATCGGTTAATGTCTTTAAATTGATGCTGGGTATAGGTGGCTATAAGACAGCCATCTCAGTTCTTTATTTTGACGGTTCTATGCGAGGCTTGCGAACTACATCGTTCTCTTTGATGGTGTTGGTAACTTTGTATGGTAACTGGGAGTTTTAATTGCATGTTATGGTTGTTTTCTTGTTAATATCAGATGCTTTATTAGGTTTTATTGCACAATGAGACTGATTATTTTTCTTTATTTTCTCTCGTGACTAAAGGAGTACGTTGTAGTTTTAGTCTGTAATGGGAAACATCAGTATCAAGCACGTGATGACTTGGAGGCCTTTCTTGGTGATGATAGTGCAAAATTTGTTGCATGGTATTCTAGCAATACTTTAATCAATTAGCTGCATTATTTAATTTTATACCTTTATGAGTTCATGATGCTTTTGTATGGCTAAGCAGGCTCTGGGGCTACCTCAGCAAAAGGGATTTAACATTGGCTGATAATTCTTGTGTTCAACATGGGTTGGGAAATGAGTATCGGAAATTAAATGACAAGAAAAATCTTCTGGTTGCAGAAGTCCAACCTGGGGATGCTCGTATTGTAAGGATCTTATTGTATTTTCCCTTACGATCATTAGTCTCCATACAACAGTTGACTTTTTTCATAATATAGTCTAAAGTAAACTTACATGAACATCCAAAGACTTTTTTCTAGTCAAAAACTCAAAATGTCCAAATTCTGCTGAGTATTATGAGAACACTCAGTCAAAGTCATTTACTGTTGATCAGATAAACTCAAAGATCTTAGCACCACAGGAGTACCATGGTCTGCAGAAGTTTGACTCAACTGAAGGACAAAATGTGGCCCAGCGCCGCATTAGTTCGACCGTTATCATTTCTCCTGAAAGATTGTTTGGTGACCAATGGTATCGGGAGGGCCAGCATCAGAAGGTCACTATACCTTTATTCTTAAGTTTACCTCCCTTTGTATTATGAAAAGGAAGCATCTAACTTGACGGTTTTCTATGTTAGAACAGAAAGATCAGAGTGCAGCAGGCGTTAGAAGTTTCTTCACGCCAAAGTCTGGTGTAGCTGCAAGGACTGCACAAGCATTGACACAAGGCAAGCATTTTTCTTATCCATCTGCATCAGCATTTCAGCTCACTGCTGGGACAATACGTTCTTCTAAAACTATTTATTATATGGTAGCTACTTTAAACTACTACTCCATACTATACCCAGTAAAAGAAGCAAATCTCTGGTGACATGCATTTTGGATTAGACCATGTGTATTGACAGAGCACGCATTCTTTATATCACATTATCCTGAATCATTGGTTCAAGCTGCACTGTAGTACTCTTGCAAGTTATGAATATCCACATAAGTTTTGTCTGTAATCATAATTTTTTTTATGGATCTGTTTACAATCACCTTTGTTTTTGTATCTGTTCAAGTAAACAAAATGGCAGCAACAAAGTGGTCTTAATTATTATATGAAATTCTATAATAAATATGGGCAACTATGTCTCTCTGTTGTGGCTACGGACTAAACAGTAAAGAAGAGGACACCTAGAGAGAGCCAAGGACAGGGGAGAGTGCCCGTGTATGAAATGAGTGGAACCCCCTTTCTCATACCCCTCTTGGGAGTTTATATACATGAATGTGGTAGGATGAGAAATTCTCATCCTACCCTTTGATAATTACAAAAGGTGAGGGTATATATTAATACATGCCTCTACACTATTGGGCCTATTGTATATTGGGCCAGTTGCAAGGCCCAGTCACAGGGGTTGGGTCACCCCTAAACAGTACTCCCTCGACAGCAAGCGTGGTCTCGATGGGTGAGCTGAAGTGAACAATTGGTCTAGGCTGGCCTTCCCCCTTGTCCCCTGACAGCAAGCACATAGGTGCCAATGGGCGAGCTGATGCAGCTGGTAGCCCCCAATTCTCGGAGTTGTAGATGTTGTAAACCTCCCGGAGCAGGATTGTTTGACCGATCTTGATGTGGTTGTGGCATCTCCCGGCAGAGGCCGAGCTGGTGCGCGTAGGTCGTGCCCTAGCCTTGAGCGGTTCGTAGACGCGGGCGGCGAAGTCTCACGCTGAAAGCTCGGGTGCCCCGTCGGGTTGTTGCCTTCGACGCAGTTGGAGAAGGCATGACGACTATGTTGCTCGTGACATGGTCGCCGAAGGTTCAACCACGTGGTGGTCATCGATATCAACAAAGTCGTGGCCCCGAAGCTGTCGGACGAAGTGTCAATGGATTCCCGAGCACGATCGCGACGTGCTTGGACGTCTGCAACTGCGGGGTGGTCGGACGGAGTGTGCGACCACGAGGTAGCCGGATGGAGTGTACGACCACGAGGTAGTCGTGCGCCGACGAGGTGTCGAAGTCGGCGGTGAGACGAATCTCCGACGCGTGCGGTCCGTCCCGCCCCCTACAAACTCGGCGTCGACGAAGGTGGCGACGAGATGAAGCTGATGCATGTGGTCCGTCCCCCGGTCTTTGAACTCGGTATCGACGAAGTCAGAGGCGAGACGAAGCTGCACGGCCTGTCCCCCACCCTTCGGATTCGGGGTCGATGAAGGCAGCAACAAGATGAAGCTGCGGCGCGCGTGGCCCGTCCTCACGCTTCGCACTTGGCATCGATGAAGTCAGCAGCGAGACGAATCTCTGACGCGTGCGCTGGTGTGTCTCGCCCCCTTTGGACTAGTCGTTGACGAAGGCGGCAGCGAGACGAAGACTTGCGTGCGCGAGGAATGTCTACGACCACGAGCTGGTCGGACGAAGTCCTGACCGCGAGGTGGTTGGATGAGGTGCTTACAACCGCGAGGCGGTTGAACTAAGCGTTTACAACCACGAGGTGATCGGACCAGGTGTCGACTGCCTGACCGCATGTGGTCGGACGAAGTCTCAAAGTTGGCAGTGGAGACGAAGCTAATGCGCTCGCGGGCCGTCCCCCACCCTTTGGATTCGGGGTCAACGAAGACGGCGACGAGACGAGGCTGGCGTGCGCAGCCCGTCCCCACCCTTCAGGACTGACGTCGACAAAGTCGGCGGCAAGACGAATCTCCGACACAAGCGCCGGTGCTTCCCGCCCCTTCGGACTTGGGGTCGATGAAGTTGACGGCGAGACGAAGCTGACGCTCGTGCGACCCGTCCCCCTACGACCACGAGGTGGTCAGACCAGGTGTCGACCGTGAGGCAGTTCGACAAAGCGTCTACGACCATGAGGTGGTTGAAAGAAGTATCTACGACCACGAGGTGGTCGGACGAGGTGTCTACAACCGCGAGGTAGTCGAACGAAGCGTCTACGACCTTGAGGTGGTCGGACGAGGTGTCAACCACGAGGTAGTCGTACGCCGACGAGGTGTCGAAGTCGGCGGTGAGATGAATCTCCAACACGCGCCGGTGAATCCCGCCCGCTTCAGACTCGGGGTCGATGAAGTCGGCGGTAAGACGAAATTGACGTGCGCGGCCCGTCCCCCACCCTACGGGCTTGGCGGCGACAGAGTCGGCGGCGAGACGAATCTCCGATGCGCGCGGCCAGTCCCCTGTTCTTTGGACTCGGGGTTGACGAAGTCGGTGGCCACATGAAGCGGATGCGCGCGGCCTGTCCCCCACCCTTTAGACTCAGGGTCGACGAAGTCGGCGATGAGATGAAGACTTGTGCGCGCGCGGCCCGTCCCCAGCCTTCGGACTCGGGGTCAAAGAAGTCGACGGCGGGCCGAAGACTCGTGCGCACGCGGTCCGTCCTGCACCATTCGGATTATTTCTGACGCGTGCGGCCCGTCCCCCACCCTTTGGATTTGGCGTCGACGAGACGAAGCCGACGCGCATGCGGTTCGTCCCTCGGCCTTCGTACTCAGGTCGACGAAGCCGGTGGCGAGACGAAGACAAGCGCGGCCCGTCCCCCACCCTATGGACTTACGAAGACAAGCGCGGCCCGTCCCCCACCCTATGGACTTAGGGTCGACGAAGCTGGCGATGAGACGAAGACTTGCGCGTGCGCGGCCCATCCTCCGGCCTTCGGACTCGGGGTCAACGAAGTCAGCAGCGAGCTGAAGACTCGTGCGCGCGCGGTCCGTCCCGCCCCCTTCGGACTAGTTATCGACGAAGGCGGCGACGAGACGACTTGCGCGCACGAGGAACGTCTACGACCATGAGATGGCTACGGACCAAACAGTAAAGAAGGGGACTAGCTAGAGAGAGCCAACGACAGGGGAGAGTGCCTGTGTATGAAAAATGAGTAGATCCCCCTTTCTGATACCCCTCTTGGGGGTTATATACATGAATGGGGAAGGATGGGAAATTCCTATCCTACCCCTTGATAATTACAAAAGGTGAGGGTATTTTGGTACATTTCTTTACACTATTGGGCCTATTGCATATTGGTTCAGTTGTAAGGTCCAGTCATAGGGGGTTGGACCACCCCTACAACACACTCCATTAATGGGATTTCTCGTTTAGTTTCACTTCTGGCCTTTCCTTCTCATGAAGGTGCTTATGCTTTATTAAACTGCATTTTTATGTTACAATTGGCCAAGATTGTTATGGCGTCGAGATATCGGCGATATCTCGACGCCATATCGTCGTGGCGGACCGGAGGTTCCATGTCGTCCGGACGGCATGGAGGTGCGCCGCATCCGCCGTCGCCGCGACCGGATCTACTGCCTCCGCCGTCGCCGCAGCCGGATCCACCGTCGCCGCCGCCGGATCCACTGCCTCCGCCCACGCCACAGCCGGATCCGCCGTCGTGCCGCCTCCTGCTTCGTCGGGCGACGAGTCTTCGCCGCCTCCTTCGCGGCTGCCACTTGGGGGCGGTGGAGAGTGGCGGCGGGAAGAGGAAGCGGCCGTCGGCGAGCTGGCTCGGCCTCGCCGGCGCCGGAGGCGGAGGAGATGGGGAAGGAGAGGGAGAGAGGAGGGAGGCGGTCGGGCGGGCGAGAGGTGGCTGAGCTAGCGGGCGAAACTGAGCGTGCGACCGCCGCCATGCACGGCAGTTAATAGGTTTTAGGGTTTGACATTTTGCAATTTAGTCTTATTTTTTGAAATTACAATAAAGTCCTTGCTTTATATTTCTTCTGTTTAAACCCTTCGGAAGTCCAATATTTTTGTGGCTACTTATGTGTATGGCGTCGCCACGCCGCGCGCCATAAGCGATATTGTTGTGTGAAGGTGGTGAGGCGCCGCGCCTCGCCGCACCGCCGTAATAACCATGCAATTGGCTATTCCGTACTTTCTGTATCAGAACTAGTTCCCCCCTCCCCCTCTGAAGATTACATTTGTATGTTTGAATAGTTTTCCCTTGCTGCATTTTCTTCCAAAAAATTGTTTTCCAGCAGAATTCAAGGCTAGTTGATGTAATTTTCAAAGAAAATTTTCTTAGCTGTGGTTGCATTTTGAAATAGCATGCTGATGCAAGATTGGATGGAAAACGAAAAAATATCATTTGTTATATGCTTGTGCTTATATGCTTGTGCTTATTTCATCTGCTCTCTCCTGGTTAGCCTGCATTCTTTGATGTGGTGGATGTGGATGTCAGCGCACCCCCAAACCCCATACCCCTGTAAAAGGAGCTATTATTCTGATGATTTTGGTGCCCAGGTTTCCCGCGCCCCCATTTGTGTAAAATGCATGACACATCACTCTAAAAATTCTAGAAAAATCATGGACATAGTACACAAAGTTATGTAAACCTACAAAAATATCAACATCAAATTTGTCCATGTTATACAGTACCAAAAAAGAGTAGTCAACCATGTACTATTCATATGTATTACAAGTATTACCTGTCATCTTTAGTACTTGATGCAAGAGACGAGTTTGATATTGAAATTCTACAGGTTCACATAAGTTCATATGTACCACATCCATGAATGTTTGTTGGTATTACTGGGCACCAACAAATTTCCTTGTTCTTATACTAACCTTTAAACTTACGTAAATTTGTCGGCCTTCAAGTTTCATACATACAAGCAATATGTGTTTTCCTTTGGATTTTGAAAGTTGTGTGTACATTTCTAGAAAATTGAAGTAGCTAAGATTTTTTAATAAATGTTCTTTAGAATGATTTCTTTTGTGTGGCTGGCCAGCTCGGTAGTGTTTGGTTGTGGGGAAAAGGTGGGATGGGATGGGATGAACCTACTTTTTTCGGATGGCATGGGACAGGATGGCTTGAGTAGGGTGTTTGGTTGTGGGGATGGGATGGTCCCAGATTTTGTTTGGTTAGGAGAATGGGATGGTCCGGGATGGTACAAGTAGGTGTTTGGTTGGAGGGATGGAATGAGATGGGATTGAGTGTGGTAACCTTCTCTTTAGTAGGGGTGAGAAATTGAGTACCCTTTTTTTTCTTTTATTTTCTTATTTTTCTTTTTCCCTTATTCATTCTTCCTTTATCTTCTCCGGCATATTCTTTCTTCCCTTCTTTCCATCGTGATGTCTCCACTCCAGATCCAAAACGACATGACCGGCTTGCGGACGCTTTTGTTGGCAAATTCTATAAACGCCACAATAAGCAATCTGCACCGGCGTCCACAACAGAGTCCGGCTGCAAAGCCACATGATTTAGTTACCAAGTTTGTTAAGATTGGATTAGAGTCCTAGTTTGAGAAGGAGGAGAGTTACTTTAGGAAATAGTGGCCTAAGGGCCTATATATATATGTAAGCCCTGATTTATGAGGGGGAGGAAGATTAATATACCATCGAAGGGATTACTCAGATTCTCCTTACGGAGGGAGAGTACGTCGACACCATTGCTTATAATCTACCACAACATCTTTGGTATCAGACTTCTGATCCTTCGGCCTGCTCATGGGCGACTCCGTCACCGATCTCAAGGCCGCCATGACAGCCATCCTCGCCGACCTCTCGTCCATCAAAACCGAACTGACGACGATGAAGGGCGACCAAAGCCGTCTCACCGTGGCTGTCAATCGCCTGCAATCCGAGCAGATCGAATCCGGCGGCTCCCACAGCGGCAAAGACACGGCGCCTTCTCCGCCTGCGCCTCCGCTTTCCCTTCCCCTCCATCAGCACACCCACAAGCTTCGATTTCCGCGCTACGACGGCACTGCGGATCCGGTGGTTTGGCTTCACAAAGCAGAGCAATTCTTTCGCCAGCAGCGCACGCCACCGGAGGAGGTGTGGCTCGCTTCCTTCTACATGGAGGACGCCGCCCAGGACTGGTACTACCGCCTGGAGCAGAACCGGGGTGCCCCCACCTGGCCGGAGTTCGTCGAGAAGGTTCAACGCCGGTTCGGTCCCCCGCGGCGCAGCAATCCCCTCGGCGCCCTCATGAAACTGCGACGAACCAGCACAGTGCAGGAATACCAGGCGCAGTTCCTTACCTTGTTAGCCCGCTGCAGAGACGTCACGGAGCAGCAGCAGATCGACATCTTCACGGCTGGCCTCCGCAATCCTCTGCAGACTGATGTGGAGCTCCAGAATCTGGAGTCCCTCGATGACGCCATGGGTCTTGCGCGCGCCTTCGAGCGTCGCCTGGAACTGGATGACGACGACGACCGCGGCACCATCCGTGTTCCTCCGCGTCCCTTGCCGCCACAACGTCCGGCGCACATGGCGGCAGCGGTGGCGATGCGTTCACCGGTTCCGACCGTCAAAGCGCCGATCCAGACTCCGCCGGCACCGTTGAAAAGCATGTCGCCAGCGGGCGCTCGCTTCAAGCGCCTTTCCCCGCAGGAGATGGCCCAACGCAGGGCGGATGGCCTCTGCTTCAATTGTCCGGAGAAATTTACCAAGGACCACTACAAATCTTGTTCGATGAAGGGTCTGTACCTGATGGAATTGGATGACGAGACTTCGGTCGACGGTGCGGTACAAGATGTCCCAAGCTCCGACGAAGACGTCGAAATTTCTCTTCACGCCCTCACCGGAATCGCCACGGCAGACACTATGCGTCTGCTGGTGTCCATTGGGCCCGAGCAGCTACGCGCCTTGGTTGACTCCGGCTCCACCCGTTCCTTCGTGGCATCCGCCACGGCACGCCGCCTCGGCCTGGTGCCAGAGCCGCGCCCAGGCCTCACCGTGGGCGTCGCCAACGGCGACCGCGTTCCTTCGGAAGGCGTCTGCCAGCGGGTTCCGGTGACCATCGGTGAGGAGCGGTTCGGCATCGATCTCTACGTCTTACCACTTGACGACTACGAGTTGGTCCTTGGCTGCCGGTGGCTCAAGACGCTTGGTCCCATACTCTGGGACTTTGAGCGACATTCCATGGCGTTCTGGCGCGACGCTCACCGTGTCAAATGGCACGGCTTGGATGCGTCAACCGCGCCCCAGCTCAATTCCATGGAGCCACGGGACTTGATGTCGCTCCTCCTGACGGAGTTTTCTGACCTTTTTGCGGAACCAACCGGCCTACCACCACGTCACCTGGTCCATCGCATCACGCTGCTACTCGGCACTCCACCGGTCGCGGTGCGTCCCTACCGCTACCCGCAGCTTCTCAAGGACGAGATCGAGAAGCAATGCGCCGAGATGCTGTGCCAAGGCATCACCAGGCCCAGCACGTCGGCGTTCTCCTCCCCCGTCCTCTTGGTGCGCAAGAAGGACGGGAGCTGGCGTTTCTGCGTCGACTACCGCGCCCTTAACGCCAAAACAGTGCGTGACGTATTCCCGATTCCGGTCGTCGACGAGCTCCTTGACGAACTCAAAGGGGCCACGTTCTTCACCAAGTTGGATCTTCGCAGCGGTTATCATCAGGTCCGGATGCACCCGGCCGACATCGACAAGACGGCGTTCCGCACACATCATGGACACTTTGAGTTTGTCGTGATGTCCTTCGGCCTCTCCAACGCGCCCTCGACATTCCAGGCATTGATGAACGAGATCCTTCGGCCTTTCCTCCGCCGGTCAGTACTCGTGTTCTTCGACATCTTGATTTACAGTCCATCGTGGTAGGATCACTTGCGACATGTGCGGGGCAGTCTTCACCACCCTCCACGCTCACAAGCTCGTCCTCAAGCGCTCCAAGTGCGCCTTCGCCGAACGCAGCGTGGCGTATTTGGGCCACGTTATATCCAGGGACGGAGTGGCTATGGACCCATCCAAGGTGGAGGCCGTCCAGCAATGGCCTCAACCCCGGACTCTCAAGGCGCTGCGGGCCTTCCTCGGTCTCACGGGCTATTATCGCCGCTTCATCAACAACTACGGCACAATAGCCGCCCCGTTGACTTCGCTCCTGAAGGACTCCTTCTGCTGGTCCTCGGCAACCTCGGACGCATTCAGGGGGCTGAAGGCCGCCCTCACTTCCGGTCCTGTCTTGCAGCTTCCCGACTTCGCCAAGGGCTTCACTGTCGACTGCGACGCCTTGGGTTCGGGCTTCGGCGCCGTTCACCAGGGCGCGGGTCCCATTGCTTTCTTCAGCAGGGCCATCGCACCGCAGCATGCCAAATTGGCAGCCTATGAGCGCGAGCTCATCGGACTGGTCAAGGCGGTGCGCCACTGGCGCCCCTACCTATGGGGGCGCTCCTTCACTGTGCGCACGGACCACCTCGCCCTCAAGTACCTCCTCGACCAGCGGCTCTCCACAATTCCGCAGCATACATGGGTGAGCCGTCTCTTTGGGTATGACTTCCAGGTGGAATTCCGTCCGGGCCGTTTGAACACGGCTGTTGATGCTCTGTCTCGTCGGGATGAGGACACTACCGCGATGGCCGCGTGTGCCATTTCCCGTCCTGACTTGGAGCTGTTCGACGACCTTCGGCGCGAGGCGGCGCACCTTCCCGAGCTGGTGGCCAAACGCTCAGAGATTGCGCAGGACAGTGCCGGCGCCTCCTGGACCTTGGTCGACGGTTTTGTCCTTCACCGCGGCCGCATTTACGTGCCGGACTCTTCGGCGCTCTGGCCACAGATTCTTGCCACGGTCCATGGCGTCGGACATGAAGGAGTACAGAAGACGCTGCATCGTCTCCGAGCCTCATTCTATAACCCTCATACCAATCGGCTGGTGCGTGAATTTGTGCAGGGCTGCTCCGTGTGCCAGCAACACAAGACGGACCATCTTCACCCGGCTGGTCTTCTTCAGCCTCTGGCCGTACCGAGCTCGGTCTGGGCAGACATCGCTCTTGACTTTGTCGAGGGTTTTCCCAACGTGGCCGGAAAATCAGTGGTGCTCACGGTGGTTGATCGCTTTTCGAAGTACGCCCACTTCATCTCCCTCAGTCACCCATACACGGCAATTTCGGTGGCCCGTGTTTTCTTCGACAACATCGTCTGGCTTCATGGCATTCCGTGCTCCATCGTCAGCGATCGTGACTCGGTCTTCACCAGCGCCTTCTGGACAGAGCTCTTCGCTCTCTCTGGGGTCGAACTACGTCTAAGCTCCGCATTCCATCCACAGACGGATGGCCAATTCGAAGTGACGAATCGCATTCTGGGAGTCTACCTCAGATGCCTTGCCGGCGACCGTCCACGCAGCTGGCTGCGATGGCTTCCATGGGCGGAGTACTGCTACAACACGTCTTACCAGACGGCTCTACACACGACCCCGTTTCAGGTGATCTACGGTCGCCCTCCTCCGACGATCGCCAGCTATCAGCCCGGCTTGGCACGTGTTGCTGCCCTCGACAAGCAGCTGACCGACCGCGACACCTTGGCCGACATCCACGACCGTCTCCTCCAAGCGCAAGATCACATGAAGCAGTACTATGACTCCAATCACCGAGACGTTCAGTACAAGGAGGGTGACTGGGTATGGTTGCGTCTTCACCACCGCTCGGCTGCTGGCATCACTGACAAGTCCGGTGGCAAGCTTGCTCCTCGCTACTACGGTCCTTATCAGGTGGTGGAACGGATCGGCTCGGTGGCCTATCGTCTTCGGCTTCCGCCCAAGGCCAAAATCCACGACGTCTTCCACGTTGCTTTCCTCAAGCCGTACCATGGCGCTCCACCACCGATCATGGCGCCCCTTCCTCCCATGGCTCGCGGCCAAGTGATCCCCACTCCGGCATCCATCGCTCGCGCGCGGCTCAACCGTGGCACATGGGAGCTGCTTGTGCGATGGGTGGGGTGTCCCGACTCGGAGGCTACCTGGGAGCGCCTTGAGACCTTCAAGGAGGCGCATCCGATGTTCCAGCTCGAGGACGAGCTGTTTCTCCAGGAGGGCGGAAGTGTTGTGGACGCTTTTGTTGGCAAATTCTATAAACGCCGCAATAAGCAATCTGCACCGGCGTCCACAACAGAGTCCGGCTGCAAAGCCACGTGATTTAGTTACCAAGTTTGTTAAGATTGGATTAGAGTCCTAGTTTGAGAAGGAGAGTTACTTTAGGAAATAGTGGCCTAAGGGCCTATATATATATATATATATATATATCTGTAAGCCCTGATTTATGAGGGGGAGGAAGATTAATATACCATCGAAGGGATTACTCAGAGCCTCCTTACGGAGGGAGAGTACGTCGACACCCTTGCTTCTAATCTACCACAACATGTCTCCACTCCAGATCCAAAACGACATGACCGGCTTGCGGCGACCTCGAGTCCTGAGCTTTGCTTGGGTAGGAATGGACGGAGGCGCCCCTTGGTGGACGAGCACGTCGAGGGGTTGGCGTTGAGGTGCGCGTCCCGATGGAGCAGCAGCGGACGAGGGGGTCGTTGCTGTGGCAGCCCTCGTTGTTGTCGTCCCTTCCCATTGTGTCTGTCTTCTTCTATACGTCGCAGCTGCCATCGACTGGGCTCCCTTGCCGCCGCCGGACGGGCTCACCTTGCCGCCGCTGTGTCCAAACTCACTGGGGGGTGACCGAATCCCAGCTCACGTGCTGTCACATGCCATGCAAACACGCCTGGGACGAGTTGGTCTGGCAAATTTTGCGCACGGAACCATTCCGCATATAAGGGGAATATTCCCTCAAGTGGGATGACCTCGTCCTGGATGGACTCGTCCCATCCTTCCAACCAAATGCATGAAGGAGGTCTAATCCCTCCCAGGACGTTCCCATCCCATCCCACTTGGTTCCTCCATCCAAACATAGTGACTTGGCTTGTATCAGGCCCAAACAGGGGTGGTATGCCAACTGACAATAGCTCTTGCTGTTTTCAGTAGAGGCCTACAAGCCCCCGGGCTTCTACATAATTGAAGGTGCAAATGAAAAGAAATACTCATCAGAAAATGTTTCTGTTTGTTTGCTTATAAATGAAATAAATAAAGGAAGTGACTTAAACATTGTACTATTTAAAAAAGAGAATAAAAAGAAATGCCAAAAAGCGCTAAACTGTAAACATTCAATGTTAGTTTGCTTTGTGTTAAGTATGTTGCACAGGCAACCTCTTCAGCCTTTTGGCTACACTCTGTCTGGGCCTTATAACATTCAACTGAACACACTGTGTTCGGCCCTTTACTACGTTTGATTTAAATCATAACTTGGTTTGACTTAGTGTAAACCTTTAATCTTCTATGGCTGAATACATGTTATTTAAGCAACTATTTAATTATGCAATTTGCATAGACTTTGAACTCACGGCATCATGGCATGGAGGCAGGGAATGCGTGTTATGCTCCTACAACATGCCTTATATCCTAGTATAATACGGATTGGAGGGCTCAAATGTTGACTATTCTGCCATTTCTATATCAAAATCCCCAAACTACTAATACTACCTTGAGCTGAGCCCTATTCGTCTTTTCATACTTCCATGGATTATTTGGAAAGTACACAGTGGGCCTACAAGACAATTTGGGGTTGACTTTGACTGTATAGCTAAAAGCTTATAAGTAACTCTTGGCTGTTAATTTACTGTTGTTGAAAAACTTAATGCAGAGGAACTACATTATGAAGAGCACCTTGGAAGAAATGCTTCTACAGGATGGTTGCCTGTGACCGTGGGAACTGACGATGGTAAAGTGCCAGAACCCATGAAAAGACGTGGCAATGTTTGGGATAGGCTAGGGAAGCCTGCCATAGAGGATCGTGGTTTAGCTAGAGAAACTGACGACATGCATGTTCAGAATGGAGTAAATAAGAAGGCCAAGTTGATGGCGGCTGAGCATGAGCAAAGATGCTGTGTTAACTCAAGTACAGATGAGGATTTATTTGATAAAGCAAATTCGAGAAACAGAATACAAGGACATGAGCATGCGGAGAAGCCCAACAGAAGCAGGCTGATTGGTCGGATAAATTTTGGTGATGTTGAGCGTAATCATCTTCAAGTTAGAGATGTTATTAGACAGAAGTCCAGTTCGACATTGCCAGTAGAAAATGTTCAGTCACAGAGTCTGAATGAGTTCACATCTGAGGTGAAGAGCTCACCTACAGCAGTTTCTGCTCCATCATGCCATGTGAGTAAAGCATCAAAAGGACATGTACCAGCATCTAGCAAATTGTCTCAACTAACTACGCCGAGAAATTCAGAAACTGAAGTTTTGCAAAGTCAGCAAATTAGCAACCCTGCACAGTCTAAGGCTGGATCTTCTGTACGTGAAGATGGTGGCAATTGCAGTAACAAACCTGTGAAAGATGTAAGCTATTCTTTGCTTAACTTCTTTACTATTTGGACTCTTCTAGTTACATAAAATGGTTTTCTTAACTGATTATGCAGGAGATGTTGGATGTGAAACTAAAGCTCAAGCAAATGGAACTGAATATGCTCAAGCTTCGTTCCAAGCAGGCACAGATAAACAATGGGAAGCAAGGAGCCCTATCATCAGGTTTCTCTCTAGTTTTTTTGCTTATAGTCCCTTTTATACCTATATGAACAAATTCCTTTTAAGGAACGTAGGGCAGATCACCTTGGTTCTGAATTATATCCTTGCTAATTAATCATGTTCAATTTGGTTAGCCACTTTGTTCTTGAACATCTATTAGTTCATAATGTGTAACATGAGACTTCTCTGTTTCACATGTAATTCTAAAGATATATATTAGTTGATAATGCCACTAATAGTGAAATGACCTAGGTCAATATGCTTGGGCCCTCTTCCTCCATAAAAGGGGGTCATTCTTTAGTATGTTGGTGGTTTGTATGGTTTTTACTCTGTTGACTTTCTGGGCAGCAATAGCCGCTTAGTTGAATCATGAGGGAACTCCTTTATGCCTTACTTCAATGACTTCAGCTAATAGAATCATATCTCCATGAGAAAGCTATCCTTAAATCCTAATTGGATGTAATCATAGGAAAAAAAGTGAGTTTTCTCTGTATTCCACTGGACCTTAATGCTTCTCTAAAACTAGACTTTCAATCTTGTATTTATATCAAATAGTTTTTTTTCTTCACATAACTATGGGCCTGTTCTTTTCAGCTTCTAAAAGCAGTTTTTCGGCTTTTCTACAGTAACTAGTTTTTAAACGGAGTATCTTTGTAAGATATGGTCTACTAGTTAATTGTAGTATATACTGTACTGACTTCATTTATATCGGCAAAAATCGCACGTTAGTTTCTGTTAATCTATAATTTCTCGCACAAACAGCTCAAAAGCCATAAGCCACAGCCAAAAGCTATAAGCTTCAGCCAAAAAGAACGGGCCCTATTAGGCACCAGCGCATTCGGCATGCAATGTTTTTTAAAAGGATACAGCTAAGGCGCGACCCCTCACCAAGCCATGGTTATTAAGGCGTCGCTTAGGCGACAGCGGTAAGGCGCTCCCGAGGTGGCAAGGCATCGCCTCGCCTTGCGAAACATGACTAAGGCGGTGGCTAAACCAGAGAGAAGGGGCGAAGACTCACCTGGAACCCTAGATGGCGGCGTCTCCATCTCGTTGCTCCCGTCTAGGCGGCGGCGCCTGGAACCCTAGGGCTAAATCCACCAGGACAGCCACTAGATCTGTAGGCCTCGCCGACGAATCATCCTCTTGGGGAGCAGGGGAGGCAGGAGCAGGGGCGACGGCGGAAGAGGAGGCGATAGCGACTCTTGGGGGAGTAGGGGTGGCGGCGGCGGCATCTTTTGGGGAGCAGGGGAGGCGGCGGCGGCGGTGACGTCTCTTGGGAGAGCAGGGGAGGCGGCGGCGACAGTTGGGGGAGCAGGGAGGGGAAGAGGGGAGAGAAGCGGCGGCGGCAGCGTTTCTTCGGAGGGAGAGCACGGGAGGCGGGGATGAAAGTCGGGGGAGCAGTGAGGGGAGAGAGGAGCGGCTGTGAGATAGGACGCCTGGCTAGGGTTAAATCAGATCAGGGGCGGCCGGCTAAGATTAAATGGATGGGGGTGTATTTTGGTATTATTACAATTTAGTCTTTAGAGTTATACGAAATTATAATTAGGTCCTTCTTGGTCCTTTATCCTCTTAGATTTATTCTGATTTAGTCCTCTACAACTCCGTTTTCTTCGTTTTATGAAGTGTGTAAGGCGTCGCCTCGCCTTACGCCTTACCGCTTAAAAGGTGTGAGGGGGGTCGGTCGCCTTACCTCGCCTTAATAACCATGCACCAAGCTCTTCTCTTGTCTCTACCTCTGCAATCTCTGAACTCGCCTCCGCCTCCCTCCTGGCTTTGGGCACCACCCTTGGCGCCCTCTGCCACCAGACGCGCTTCCACCACCACAACCACCCTCCACCGCCTGGCCGCACCTTTGCCACCCCCGGCCTGCCGCCCCCAAAACTCGCCAATCTCGCCACTGTCCCCCGAGCCCTAACTCTCGCTGTTTGTCGCTGCTGTTGCCTAAGAGGGACGCCACCGGTGGAGGTCATAGCTCGTTCCTCCTAAGAAGCTACTTGTTGATATAAAGCAATACCCTTTTTTAAAAAGTACAAAAGCATGTAGCAAGAGGTGGGGAGCTTATTGGCAAAGCGTTCTATGAACTGCGCATAGCTGCAGTACAGCAGGCAAAACATTCTCAGCTATATTTTTTAAAATATGATGATACTGAATCATTCAGTCTTAAAATAGCACATCTGAAATACAAAAACCAGTATGACTATACCAAAGATTTAATATAACATGAAAACATAAAAGCCAATGTAATGATTTCCTTAAATCAATCTTTACCCTCTGAAAAAGTTTGAAGGTTATTTGGTTATTTTACAGGGATTTACCTAAAATAAGCCAAAACTTGTTTGGCCCATTCCCGTGTCTATTTCTGACTATTAGGTCTAGAGTTTGTTTCTGACTGTTGCCTTTGGGACCTTTTCATGATACTGGTGGTCTTGCAGAAACTGGCTCAGGAGTAGTTCTAAAACCTTGATTTTTCACTTGTTTGACATAACAAAGGTCTACAATTGATCTGTGACATCAAATTTTTACGGTAGTCTTGTGTAGAAAATTTCCATGTAGAAACCGATAACCTAAAATTAGTACTTGTATAAGAAATTAAAAATAGATCAATTGTAATTCTTTTCTGCATACTGATGGAAAACTTGGTTACTGTCCCAACGCACTTGATAACTGAACAAATGGGTACTGTCTTTTGAAAATATGAAAACTTGATTTTTAAGCACTTGATTTGTTGATGCATGAACCTATGCTAAGCAATCATGTTTTAAACCACATTAATGGATGCTACTGCGATTGTTGATTTTTTTACCACAATTCAAATCCATCTTCAATGTTTAGTGCATAATATGTCTTTTTTTAGTGGACACTACTGCTTTGTGCTAATTAAATTGACAATTGTTACATTTCCTATCTGGTCTTCTTGTTCCTTCATATATACACAATTGGTTGGCCTTCAAATATTATTTGTTATGTTGTTAGCCTGCTCAAGGTCATATAATTTGTAGGAAAAAGTCTATATTACCCTGAACTTTGATACTACTTCTAGTTGGCCCCAAATATTAAACATCCTACCCTACCCCCAAAACTGTTGGAACTCCTGAGGGCAAATTGGTAATTTTCTAATTTGATAAAAAGGAAAAAAAAGGAAAAAAAGAGGGGGTCCCACCTGTTGGTGGGACGAGAGGGATAAGGAGCCGCTCCTAGCATGCGCAGACGGGAGAGGGTTCGGCGGTTCGGTTCTCTTGGCGACCGGGTCTCGTGGGGGCGACAGCGGCGATGGAGGCGCCGTCGGCCGGACACTTCGGCGCCAGCTGTTTGGCTACAGCCCGCCTGCCTCCTCCCTAGTTCCCGTTAAAAAGGAGCCTTCCTTTCCTCTCCAGAGACCCCAAAAAAAGCAATGAGTTCACTTTGTTAAGGGTATTTAGGTCTTTTCCCATGTGTCTAGGGTTTGTGTCCTTGTACTATATATGCCCTATGGGCCTCTTTGCAATACATCAACTGTTCACATTTACATGGTATCAGAGCAGGTTTTCAAACCTAGCTCCTCCACCGCCGGCCTCCATCGCTGCTGCCCCCGGGAGGTGCTAATCCCGGGGGCGGCCACCGCTCGCCGCCGCCGCCCTCCGCTCGAGCCGTCGCGTCTTCCGCTGCATCTTCGCCCGCCGCCGCCACGGATCCGGCCGCAGTCGGTCTTGCCACCCGGATCCGGCCTCCTCTGCACCGGATCCGCCCGCCTGCGCTCGCGTGCCGCCGCCGTCGTGGTCGCGCTCGCCCACGTCGTCGCCGGGATCCGGCCGCCTCCGCTCTTTGCCGCCGGATCCGGTGACCCCGCACCAGATCCGGCCTCGGCCCGGCTAGATCCGGCCGCCGCGCCTCAGATCCGGCCTCCTCTGCGCTGGATCCGCCCGTCCCCGCCAGATCCGGCCGCCTTTGCACTGGGACGCCGCCTCGCCCCGCCCGGATCTGGCCGCGCCGTCGCCCGCGGCGCCGCCTCCCGGTCGCCGCGCCCGCGCCGCGCTGGGCCGCCCGGCGGCCCACTCCTTCCGCCGCTCGCCGCCTCCCGGGTCCGCCTGCGCCTGTCATCGACTCCACCGTCCCCGCCTCCTGCGATCCCCACTGGCCGTCGGCCCTCGAACGCGTCGATCCGGCCGTATCTGCGCCGCCGCCGTCGCGCCGATGCTCCTCCTGGCGGTCGCCGCCGCGGCTCGGGCTGTCTGCGCCTGTCGTCGCCGCCGCCACCAGGGCTGCCTCCACCCCAGCCGCCGCCGGATCCCGCCGTCGCCGCCGCCGCCCCTGTGGCCACCGCCGGATCTCGCCGTCGCCTGGCCCGGGGAGCCGCCTCTCCCGGGAAGCCCGCCACTTCTTTCTCTCGCGGGCGCGGGAGGGAGTGAGCAGGCGGGCGGGAGTGAGGAGACACGTGCGGGCGGGAGTAAAGAGAGATGGGGAGGGAGTGAGTCTGAGGAGAGAGCTGGTGATAGCTTTTGATGGCTGCTCAAGTTGCTTCGCTTCAGTCGTCGTTGAGTCTTTCTGTTTTAGAGTCTTCCGTTGCGTCCATCCAAATCCATAGCTTCTCCATATCGTCAAAGTTGTGCGAGCCCACAAAAATTTCTGTCAATCAGCCGACTTCTTTGCTAGCCACAGTTTATCCTCTCGGATGAGTGTGGTCTTCTCCTTCCTTTGCATAGCCGCAGCTGTTGGTCTTCTCTTTGAGCAACTACAGATCGTAGAAGTCTTCATGATGCCACCGCTCTTTTCTTTGAGCCGCCGCCCCGAGTTTCTAAAGCCGCCGCGCTTCTTTTTGCACTGCGCCTCCGTGCGTGTCTTGTGCATTGCGCCGCCGCCCTCTCGGGCTTCGATCTGTGCCGCTATGCTTCTATCTCCCTTTTCGGCTTGATTCGACACAATTGTTCAAGGGCCGCACGCAACGACATATTCAAGACATGGATTTTGGATTTTCTCTATTTTAGTGTCAATCCTTCCAAATGCAGTGCTATTGCATATGCCTTGCATTTGAGGGGGGGGGGGTGTTAAGGGTATTTAGGTCTTTTCCCATGTGTGTCTAGGGTTTGTGTCCTTGTACTATATATGCCCTATGGGCCTCTTTGCAATACATCAACTGTTCACATTTACACACTTCTCCCATCCGATCTCTGATCTCCCTTGTTAGTTCTTCGATCTTGAGTCTTGAGAGCCGCCGGCCGGGTTCTTTCCTGTCGCCGTCGGCTGAGCAGCTCTAATCGCCATTCTAGGGTTCTTTCCCGTGCGGTTTCCTTGCGCCTTTTCCTTGGATCTGGCTGTGACGAAAGGTTTGGGGATTTACCTCTAGAGGTTGATTCAGCTCAGACTTGTGCTAAGTGTTTGAGGGAGATTTTGTGACTTGTTCTTGGTGTTCACGAGTGCTCTCGGCCGGAGCTCTTGTCGGTCTTGTGCGGCGTCCACTCGACCCTCGGCTTCTACTTCGGCTTCTCGAGGTGGGAGTGTGGCACTATATCTCCGATTGCCATCATTTCCTTGCTTGGCACAGCAGGGTGCTTGGTTTTCTGGGACAGCGCATCCTATGCGCCTTGCCTTCTTCGGTTGCTTCTCGGTGATTTTGAGTATCACCGGCACTGTGAGTTTGGCGGCTGTTTGCTCTTTGCAGTTTTGAGATATATTTCTAGTATTTGTGTGATATCATTGATTGGAAATTGCAAAGACTGGGTTCACTTGCTCTGTGATGAAATAACATTCCTGAGATTATATATGAATGTGAGGGTAGATTGATCTTGGGCTTTCGGATAGCTTTGTGTATACTCTGATCATTACATGTGCTAGACTTTGCTTGATGCTGCCTCAGTTCAGTGGTAGATTTCGGTGGTTCTTGCGGTAGCCGAATTCTGTTATGATCAATAGTATTCATGTTAGTTGAATGTTAGATTGATTATATCATCCCTTCATTCTGTCCAACGTATTTGGTCCTGATCTGATAGTTTTCTTCAATAGTAAAGCTTGATTTAGAGCTCAAGATCTAATCTACAACTGTCATATATAATCAAGATTAGATTTGTCACGGCGGAGATGCCCAAGATTAAATCTTGTGCAACTAGCCTTCTGAGAACAAAATATATCAATTAAAATCTTGATAACGTGCTGAATTTGGTCATACATGTTATGGTGGAATCGGCATTCAGTTGGAACAATATATATTGTTTACATGTGGATATGCTGATTTTAGACACTTCCATGGTATATATGTTGGGCATATGTTTCTATGGCTTAAAAGGTTCATATGTTTATATGTTGGTTAAGTCATTTATGTTTTTTATATCATGCTTGCATCTTTATCAATTATGCTGGAATTAAATATAAATACATGCTAATACTACAATATGTACAACAAAAGCATGTAAAACTGACAGTTAACCTCATAGTAGTTTCGCCATGCTGTCAGACAGCAATCCGAATAAATAGAACAGAAAACTCTCCCTCTACTCTCTCTCATCCTTTGTTTAAACTCCATTGTCTGGTGATCAGTGACTACCCTCCAGCGGCTGTCCATGGAAAAGCAATAGCAACACCTAGGGGTTCAATCGAAGCGGATACTGACAGATATTGCTCATCTCGTATCCTATTCCGCATTTTGTTCTCGGAGTCAGACACGGATAGTGCCGGATACCCATTTCTCCCTTTGAATTTGCTCCGAAAGCCTTTGGTTGGTCAGTTGGACAGAAATTCTCTGCTTCGTTTGCACCCTTACACAAGATATTGGAGTAGTGGTGCAATCAGAGCGGGTACGAACGGATACCGCTCATCTTGTATCCTATTCCACATTTTTCAGTCGGAATCGGACACAAATGGTGTCAGATACCCATTTCTCCCGAATTCGGTACGAAGGCTTCTGGCCAGTTGGTCGGACAGAAATTACCTGCTCTGTTTACTCCCCTAGCAATATCTAAGCATTGCCATGGCTGTTGCATCTTGTGCTCGGGCTTGGGATGACTGATACGCTGTCGCTTTCCTAACTGTGCTGCCACCCGCATAACTGCTGTTAATTAGCAACACTGCAACCTCCATCCGGTCGCCAAGCCAATGCAGAAAATACTCCGCCCAATTTGTTTCAAATTGGTTGTGCCCACCCACCTCCACTCCCCCCTCTTTGGCTATCAAACCTACATCCCCTTCCCCACCACAGATCGGTTGCTGTTGATTGTATCTTGCTTAACCCCAGTTGCTCTCTTCATCGTCTCTAGGGAGCCTGTCCGTGTCTACTTCCCCAACGACGTGTTGTGGGAGCTGCATGTGCTGCTAAGCTGTAGCTGTGCACCGTCGCTAGGAAGCCGTGCTTCGTGCATCGTAACATCCTGGTTTTCAGAGTCTTTTTGGTGCTTTTAAATTAAAAATAACCATTTAGATTTTTCTTAAATTAGTTAAAGCTTAATTGGGTCGCTCGCATCTTCTCAAGCCGAAGCCGCTGCAAGGGACCACGCCAAGTCACCAGAATTCAAGCCTCCACTCGCCATCGCCACCGTCGCTTGCACTCCGGCGAGCAATTGCACCCACGCCGGAGCATCTCCGATCTCGCCGTCTTCACCCCAAGGTTCACCTTGATCCCTTCGTCCTTGTCCGTGCTTCGCTGAGGTTAGTCATTGCCGTTTAGCCGGAGTTTGCCGTTAGGTTCATTCACATGTGGATCAAATAATTAATTTTAACTTAATGAGATATTGAATCATGGTTGTAACCACAGTTATAAAATTGGTGTACCATAACATGGGTTTTGTCATCAGTGGATGGGTTTTGTCATTGGTGGATAAGAAGCTAAACCTTGCTCAATGTACGGACCGAGAGAAAGTTCTCTACGCCACTCACCAGGTTGAGGGTACTGCCGCAGAATGGTGGGAGAACTATTGTGCTGCTTATGGATTAGGACATTGCTCCTCAGTCGATTGTGTGTGGGCATGTCGAATGACGATTGTGTTTATCTTTGTTTTCTGCTGTTAGTTTTTGTCAAGCCCTTCAGGCTATTACTTGTTTGTCCATAAGGTCGTTATTCTGATAATTAACAATATTTGCGTCTTTCTTAGTTAATTGTGATCATAGTCGATATTTCATTTATGTTTTTACTGTGTGCACTAATGTGATCCTGGATAGGTGCAAAAACACAGGAGAGTCCAGATTTGCATATTCAGATCTCGACATGTATAATGCCAGGAGCTATCTCAAAACTCACATTACCTGTGCCGCATTGTCCACATCGTTGGGGAAGCATGGCTTGGTGCCTGTAATCTTGTTTTTGGGAGGTTGCTGGAAATGAAAAATGAGATTTTCCCTTTTTTATTTGATATGCTGAACCAGCATTCAAAATAAGTTGTCCATGTCATCATCCACATGTATGTCAGCTGTGATGAATTGACCTGCATCATCCACGGGGGCAAAGCCACCTCTAAAACCAGCCTAGGGACCAAGTGGTACAGTTTTATTAGTTTGTTGTTTGGGGGGGGGGGGGGGGGGGGGGCAGGCAGGCAGTGTAATATTGACTTTTTCTTACTCCCTTTGGTCACAAATACATGTCGTTTTGGACAACGACAGTCTCCAAAACACAACTTTGACTATTAGTAATATATTTATAAAACCTAATAAAATTATAATGACATAAATCTAAACATATGATTTTCATCTATCCAATTTAAATATTTTAGAAGATATTTATAGCCAAAGTTTTGAAAGTTTAACTACACCTATGTTCAAAACGATATATACTTGTGACTGGAGTGAGTGTTTGTTTATCATGGAAATGTGGATTTCCCGCCATATATTCAGTACATTTATATTTTTTTTACTAACTCGATCGTTCTACTTTTAATATTGTTCAGATATCACAGATGGGGTTAAACTTTAAAGTCTAATCAAAATTTGGTTTTATTTAGGTTCCCATGCTAATTTAGAGGAGGATGCTGACTCCAGAACTGTTCTCGTGACAAATGTATGTAAAACGAACCTATCTTGTTATTTCCTTTTTCTCTCGATGTCACCACAATTCCGTGCTTTCCTTTATTGTAGTTATTTTGTAGAAGTGAATTCAAAGAGTTAACTAAATTTAAAGTGAACAATCTCAGCAGCACATATACAACTAAATGTAAAGAAATCTCGGCAGCACGTACACATCTAAATGTAAAGCATGAAATCTCAACAGCACTTACACCTCATCTGGATGATTGTTTCAGGTACATTTTGCGGCAGCGAAGGAAGCATTGTCAATGCATTTTGTGAAGTGTGGGACTGTGCTTAAGACCAACATGTTGACAGATGCATTTACTGGCCACCCTAAAGGGTATGTACATTGAACTTCTACCTGTGGCATGTACCGTTTGTTGTTAATTCTTGATGTTGTTTCCCTGCAGGGCTGCGTATGTTACTTTTGCTGACAAGGAATCTGTTGAGAAGGCTGTATCTTTGAGCGGGACATCATTTTTATCTAGAGTTCTCACAGTACGACTCCCTTTTTTTTAATCAAGCTCATTGTATTCGATGCTAAACTGTACCTTTTTCTAAGTCATGTGCCTGTAACCACAAAGATAACTATATGGCTTCCCTTCGTTTTCTTTTCTTACTTCATAAACTCCTATCTTCCTCAAAAAAGAAAAATTCTATCTTCAAAATGCATTCTTTGGTGTTTACTAGTACATTCTCAGCAGTAGCGTACCTGATTCAAATTACAACTTGTGATCAACGTTCTTATCCTATTAACATCTCCTATTTTCAGGTAATGCGCAAAGCAGACGCACCTCCAGGATTTCTGGCATCTGTTCAACAGACTGGGAGGCCTCTTCAGCCATGGAACTCACCACCATTTCCGAAAGGGGCCAGTCCAAAGCAGTCCTCTAGTTATCATCTCCAGTGGAAACGTGACCAGTCTGTGCTGGAGAAACCCCCTTGCCAGTTGCCGTACTAACTAAAGAAATCTATACGGGTGGTGGTTACGAAGAAAATATGCCTGCTCTACATTGGCCTGCGAATGGACAAAACCTTACAGGCAAATGTTGAAACTTTTGCTGGATCAAATCTCAAGAAGAATGCCCATCTTTGGCATCTGTTATACCCAGGATGACACTACATTCTACCATCTACAATACCGTCTTCTTCCAGGCGAGGCATTACATGCTTTATTTGCAGCTAGATTTATAATTCATGAGATGGGAGATTGGTGGCAACGCTTACTGAAGCTATAGAGCAATTTTTGATCGGACATGCTGATGTCCAGACTCATTCCGAATTTCCATTCAAAACGAATACATGTGTATCATAGCTGTCACTCGTCAGAATATGAGCAGGTGTTCTGATGACAAAATGAAATGTAATTACACCTTGTGTGTGGAATTCAGGTGATTGTAGGTTGTATGAGTGGAAGGCGGGCGGGCGAGGCTTGAAGAGCCAACGACGTATAGGCGCCGTGCCGGCAAGAACAAAGCCATGAGCCAGCAGAGGCGCACAAGCCGAAGAGGAGAAGATGGAAGAGTAACCGAGGAGAAGATGGAAGAGTAATCTTTGCTTTTCTTATTTTCTTCAGATCAAACCGGTAACCCATATATGGGATAACTCGTAATAAGCATCTCTAATTCGAAAGGAAAGTAATATCTAATACCATATCTATTACTACTGAATTGGAATGTAATATATTGAAATAGGAAGCAGTATCTTGTACTGTGGACTTCAGGTGGTTGACGCCTCCTATAGCGCATTTGGCACGGCTGTCGCTCTGGCTGCAGCCTCGCCCGTGTTGGATCGCTTTGGTCTGTGACATCTTCCCATGTAACGTCCATTGGAGAGGTGCCCTGCCATTCAATGAGGACTTGTCGTTTGCCCCGCGCGATACGCCCTTCGAGCGTGTGAGCTGGAGCAAGCAGAACGCGGCCATGAACCATTGGTGGCAGCTGTGGGACGGACGTCGGTGGCACACCAGGGAACTTCTTGAGAACGTCAGCATGGAAGACATCATGAACGTGGGTCCTTGAGGCAAGTGGAGACGATATGCCACAGAACCGACGCGCTCGGTGATTTGAAATGGCCCATAGCAGTGGGGGCTCAACTTCCTGGTCGATGTTGAAGATATGGAGGCGGTCGGCCAGTGTAGTAGAAATAACCAAACCCACTCATCCACGGCATACTCCACTTCACGAAGAAGTTTGTCGTATTGAAGTTTGGCCATTTGTTGTGCTTGGGGAAGACGTTCGCGAATCTCGGCCAAGAAACATCCCGCTCCACCATAAACTTGTCAATAGCCGGCAAACGTGAATCCCGTTTTTCATAAGAGCGCAGGCAAGGGTGGTTGCGTCCATAGACCACGCGAAAGGGTGTGGTCTGAAGGGCGGAGTGATATGAAGTGTTGTAACAATACTCCACCCATGGAAGCCAGCGAAGCCACTACTTAGGGCGGTCACCGGTAAAGTAACGCAAATACATAGCGATCACTTTGTTGGCCACCTCTGACTGATTGTCTGACTGGGGATGGTAGGTGAAACTCATGTGTAAGCGGACATCGGCCAAACGGAAAAGCTCCTGCCAGAATAAACTAGTGGATGCCGTGGAGCCGGGCGACCTCCTCAAAGAATGCCTTACTGACCATTGCTGCTGTATATGGATGAGCCAGGGGAATGAAATGCGCGAACTTTAAGAAACGATCAATGACAACCAATATGCTGTTTTGCCACCCACTCATGGCAAACCTTAAGTCCATGGCCACATCCGTCTAGATCTGCGAGGGGACTGCCAAGGGCTGAAGAAGACCCACGGGGTCAAGATGTTCGGTCGTTGCGTTGGCAGACGATGCACTCTTTAATTAATGTTTGCACTAGCCGGTGAGCACCTTGAATATGAAAGTTAGCACGAAGTCACTGTAGTGTCTTGTGAACTCCTTCATGGCCGGTAGTATGAGACGTCGCCAAGATAGATGGTAGCAGGGGCGACAGGGCGGGAACATACACCCGCCCTTTGAATAGCAACAACCCATCCCGTGCCTCCCACTGAGAATCCCGTTGCCCAGCTGTAATTTCATCGTGGATAGCTAACAGCTCGGGATCCCGTCGTGACTCTTGCGGCAACTCCTCAAATAGAGCAAGCGAAGGAACAGAGAGCATGAAGGTCAACCGCCGGTGCTGCAGGGGCTCGTCCGTCGCTAGCCGAGAGGGCGCCTCTCCATCGCGTGGTGACAAGGCGTCGGCGACAGTGTTGAGGTGACCTAGCCGATGTTCCACCGTAAAGTCATAGCCCACCAACTTACTAGCCCGTTGATGCTGTAGAATGGTGGACATCCGCTGATCCAATAGAAACTTGAGGCTATAATGATTTGTGCGGACAAGAAATGAGAGCCCTAGACATATGGTTGCCAATGACGGATGGCTTGGATGAGACCGATCAATTCACGCTCATAGGCCGCCAATTTGGAATGACGCACTGCCATGGGCCGACTAAAGAAAGCGTTGGGACCCAAGCTTTGGTGGAGTACCGCCCCAAAGCCTGAACTAGAGGCATCACACCTGCCGAAATCAAGTAGTTGAAGATCTGGGGTAGACGACAAGGCATCTTTTAATGCTAGGAATGCTGAGTCTGCCTCCGTCGTCCACCGGAACGCCTCTTTGCGAAGGAGGCGCGTGAGAGCAAGTACAATAGTATAGCCAACTAGTGGCTATAACACTTGTCCATTTCATCTATAGTCTTCAAAAAAAAGTTCATACAATAAAGTAGCTATTACAATAACTATTTGGCCATACGTGTAAGAGAGTGAAATGCATATTTTTACGTGCTACAGCTAGCTGTAATTTAGTAGCCAGCTTCCTTCTCTCTCTTCCTTTCTCTCTCTGCCACATAAGATTTGGTTAATATTATATTTGCTATAGTCTGCTGACTAAGCCTTATTGTACCTGCTCTGAGAGGAGCAACAATGGAGCCATACTCTCTAATGAACCGACGGCAGTAACTGGCCAAACCCAGGAATGCCGGACTGTGTGAACTGAATTGGGCGTCGCCAGTCCTCTACTGTAACTTTTAGGCGATCCATCTGTATGCCTACAGCTGTGATCAGATGGCCCAAATAGGACAGAAGTGGCGACGAACAAGCACTTCGAATACTTCAAGATGAGGTGGTGGCGGCGCAACTCCTGGAAGACCATGCGAATACGGTAAAGGTGGCTGTTGTGGTTACAGACCAAACAGAGTGGTATGGTAGTGGAGAGTTAGGTGAGCAATGCTTGGGCCCCTATGGCCTGGATGACCTTATATATATATATATATCCACATGGGGAGTATTTTACAATTGTGTCCTTACACCCAAGTATCCCTCTCAAGAGCATTTATGTCATTATACATGTCCCATTTCGGGCTTTACAACCTTCTAATTAGGCCGATTGGGCTTAGGTGGGGGGCCACCCCTACAACAGGATCCTCTCATGGTAAAGGACTTCACAGGCCGAAGCCATGTTGCCGAGCAATTTGGCCTCCTCCGTCCCTGCGGCCTGTGACATTCCACGATATTAGACAAAACTATATCTTGCTGGTGCAGCGCGTCCTAGTGGCATGGACACGGAGTCGAAGCTTCCGCCGAAGGCGTCTCCCGGTCACGAGGTGTGCGCTTCCGGCGGAGCCGGCACGAAGTCGAACCTACTTCTGACTTCGTTTCACGGACATGCGGGTGAAGCGGGATGTGGAGCCGTCCATTGTACACAAGGCTGGGCCGGAGGGCCGACTGAGCCTACGGACAGGGAGTAGAAGTATGCGCCGAGGTCGTCGTGTGGGCTTAAAGTCGGGGTGGACTCTAGATTCGCCATACAGAGTCGAAGTCGAGGCGCAGGTAGGTGGCTCGTGGCTCAGCGACAGTGTTTTAACGACGCCTGGCGGGCGACATGATCTGCACGACGTGACGGTATGCGACTGACGCGTCTTGCGGTGTCAGCGGCCGCGCTCCTTTTCCCGGTATGGCAGGATGCGTGACTGCGCGTGATTGGCGCGTCGTGCGCTGCAAAACGGTCGCACGACCGCGGTCACACATTCCTTCCCGAGAAGGCGGGACGCATGGAGGAACGCGATTGGCGCGTCGTGCGCTGTCAGGCGGTCGGACAACTGGGAGGTGTACGCTGCGAATGGAGCCGGTGCTTTGACCCGGGGATGCGGAGTCGAAGCGGGCTCCGGAATCGTCATGCGTGCTCGAAGTGGCGGTGGGCTCCGACGTCGCGCACCTCCGATGTCACATGAAAGTCGGAGCCGTTCCGCAGAGGCAAAGTCGGCGGCGACGTCGCCACCGGAGTAAATGGCCAGTGGGCCACCGCCAGTGCATTAATGACCCAAAAAATCGCGCCGCCCCCTAGTGCGTGACGGGAGTTGTACCATATCAGGCGGCCGCGCGACAACGGTCGCGTTCACTCCTGAGGGGGCGACCGCGTGGCAAGGCATGATTGGTGCACCGTGGGGTTTGAGGCATCGTGGTCACATGCCATTGCGACGCTTCTGCTCCCGCCGGTTGAACTTTCGTCGGTTGAACTTCCCAGCTGAGGGGAACGAGTGTGTGTGTGTGTGTCTATATATACACGCTGCTAGCGCTGCAGCATCATCGTTGCTTGTAGTCTGTAGCCGGGTATAGCTGTAAGATCGAGGAAGCCGACTAGAGGGGGGGTGAATAGGAGGTTTTAAAATTTTCGTCTAATTCTAATTAGCAATTTTAAACTTGATGGATTGATAGAGCAAGATAACACTAACACTAGCACAAGTAATCGACTAAGAGCAATAACGAAAGGTAGAGAATAACAAATGCTACTCTAACTAAGCAAGCAATCAAATGATATGAATAAAGAGCGTTGCTTGGAAGAATATGATCACAAGAGAGCAAACCACAATTTGACACGATTACTTTTTACCGTGGTGATCGGAGACTTGCCGGTCTCCCCTAGTCCACGTTGAGGTAAGCCCGAACGAATCGGACCGGCTCCACGAATGAGCCTAAACACCTCGATCACTATTGGATGCCCTTTCCCTCTCCGGGTAGGCGAGCTCCAAGCCTTCACAATCTTCCGGGCCTTCTCACAATCTTCTTGAGAAGATCACCGAAGCTCCGCCAAGCCGTCTAGGTGCCGGCAAGCACCAAGAGAATAGACCACTGCGGCTTGATCTCACTCAAGTGCTCAATGGATCAACTAGAATGCAATGCACTTGAATTTTGGGTCAATTACCTCAAATGAATGCACAAGAGAGTGAATGAGGTGTGAGAGGTTGCTCTAGGCTCAAATGTATTCAATGGATTTTCAACAACATGTCCAAGTTCTGGTGGGGGTGTATTTATACCCTCACCCACCTCAAATAGCCGTTACAATAAACAATCCTGAAAATTCAGGAAATCCGGTACTACCGCAGGCAAAACCGCGGTACTACCGGACCCTAGCTGACCGGTCAGAACGGCTATGTCAGAGAGTCAGAAGTAACCGTTGGTCAATGAGTGCGGTACTACCGCCGTTGAAACCGCGGTACTTCCGGACGTCCGGAAGTTCCGCCCCAAGCCCGGTACTTCCGATCTCAACAAGACTAAGTCTTATTCTCGGCGCTCTCTGGAAAAAACGTTCCGCTCGGGTGTCCGGAACTTCCGCACATGCGGTAGTTCCGCAGGTAAAACCGCGGTACTTCCGTTTTCCGAGAGGCTAAGTTAAAGTCCGGGCGCTCTCTGGAAATAAAGTTCCGCTCGAGTGCCCGGTACTACCGGCAGTCCGGTAGTTCCGCAGGTCAAACTGCGGTACTACCGTTTTCCGAGAGACTAAGTCTTAGTCCGGGCGCTCTCTGGAAAAAACGTTCCGCCCGGGCGCCCGGTACTACTGGACCTGCGGTAGTTCCGCCTAATACACGCCGGAACTACCGGATTTTCTGATAATGCACAGATTTGATTTAATTTTAATTTCTAAGTGCATGCATGATCCTAAATTGATCCAAAGGGCACATTTGAACATGATCAAGCAATCACCATGATCCCTCTTAATAGTACGGCGTCTATCCTATAATCCGGTCTTCCAACCTAACTCCAAGACCGGTAAAACAAAAATAGATACCTAAACTATTTACCTTGTCGCCCTAGAGATCTTGAATCTTCATGGGATATTTTGTGAGCCTCTTTCTCATGCTATTTGAACATATCCTTTCAAACACTTAATGCACACATTAGTCCCATATTCACATAAATTCATTAATTACCAAAACTAACATTTTTAGGGGCCTAGATGCTTTCAATCTCCCCCTTTTTGGTAATTGATGACAACAGGAGCAATTTATGAGAAGAATTTAAGATTTGGATATACTTCTAATTTGCAAGATGTATATCACAAGGACTTTGAAATTTTAGCAATTTTTAGAACATGGGGAATTTTTGCATTTTAGGAACTAATAAGAAAGAGCTCCCCCTAAACATGTGCATCAAAGTTTGCAGGAATTTAATAGGCATGATTTCATCATAGCATTCATAAGGATACACAATAGACAAGTAAAAACAAGCATCGCATTAAGGACAAGACAATAGTTCATTACAAAGCATCAGAAATTAAAATACTAAATGACCACAGAGTTTAAACCACACAATACGCATTACATGGTTCATTTCACCATACATTATTACAGCGATAGATAAGACTTAAAACTAAAACTTCTTCTCCTAACTATTTCTCCCCCTTTGGCATCGAAATACCAAAAAGAGGAGCTAGTCCTGAGCTGCACTGGGAGAAGGAGGACCACGGCGACGAGTGCAACGACCATAACGAACTGGAGAAGGCGGCTGAACTGCACTCTCCAAGGCTGATACGCGATCGCCAAGGGAGGACACAGTGGAGATCAAGACATCCTGGCGCTCCTCCAGCCTGAGTATGGCAGAGTAAATCTGGGAAAGCGACACGTTGCCCTCGCCCTGGGAAGGAGGATCAGCAGCTGCCTGATGCTGAGGCTGAGGCTGAGGCTGAGGCTGAGCACGGGTGCGAACAGGAGCAGGAACAGGAGGCTCTGCACGCGGCTTGTATGGCTTGTGCGGGGTGCAGAGTGCTCCTCGGTATCCAGTCTTCCTAATGATCACCGCCATGATGAATGGAGCAAAGTTGATCCTTTTCTGTTTGTCATTCTTATTGGCGTCGATCCCCCTGATGATAAGATCCACCACATCAAACTTTTGGCCGCGCATAATGTAATCAATTACATTCCACGCGTGGCCACGAATAGCATCATAATTCCCGCTCTTTGGAAGAATGGTGTGGTTGATGATCCTGTTGACAAGGCTGGGAATAGGAAGTAAGCCATTTGTCGTCCCCAGTGTCCGTTCAGCAGCTTGGTCATAATACTCTGAATATGCAGCAATAGGAAGAGCTCGCTTGCTGAACACCTTCTCATATGCTCTGGTTTCCGTCCCAAGTGCTAGCTCAAACTCGTGCCTGGTGCACTCAATGAACTGGGTCCCTGTCATCCAACTCAGATGCTCAAAGTTGGGAGAGACGTACAGGGTAGCGTAGAACTGTCTGATCATGTTGTCCATGTAGTTGCATTTGAATGCAACGAGTTGATGAATATCGGCTCGCTGAAAGAGCTGATAAGCACCACTGAACTTGTCGATCTGCGACAAGTGATCCCAGTCCACATACTTATGGGCAGCAAATTTTCGGGCTGGACCATACATCTCCTGGTACACCTTCTCTTGAAACTTTGAATGAAATTGGGGGTTCATTGAGTCTCGAGGGCGTACATACTGACTTCGGCGACGAAGAATGGCATAATCTTCATTAGTGATCTTGTCGAGGTCCACTTCGTGGTCTGCAGTCACCTCAGGCATCTCCTCATCTGGGACTGCATATTCCTCGCTCTCATGCGAGGCCTCAGATTCGCTCTCATGCGAATCCTCTGAGTCACTCTCAGGGTCGGAGGCGGGACCCTTGCCCTTGTGCGCCACTGACTGAGATGCAGGAGTCGAGGAGGAGGATTGACCTGCCGTGCCCCCATAGGACTTGTGCGAGACATTCTTCATCCTCGGCATCTTCAATAACATAATAGGATAATCAAGGTATGAAGTAGAGTAAGCGAAAGAAGGTTTGAAATTGAAAGCAATGAATTTCTGCTGTTTCAGGAAAAACGGAAGTACCGGCGGCAAAACTGCGGTACTTCCGGGAAATCCGGTAGTTCCGGCATTAAACATGCGGTACTACCGGGACCCCGGAAGTTCCGGCCGCTTCGACCGGTAGTTCCGGTTTTTCTGGACATTTCTAGGGCATGACAAAAGTTGAATCTTTTGGGGTATTTCTTGGATTGAATCCAGTGCATGTTTGTATAAACATTCCAATACCCTAAACAAACTATTTTGCCCAAGAAAATTTCAGCGAAAGTCATCACATTTCAATTTTAACCTAAACTCCACCTAGGGTTCTAAGAACAAGGTAAAAAGTGAATTTTGATCCGATTTACCTTGTGAAGTCGAAGGAGGAGAACCCTGGGGGTGCAAATAATCGCCCAAAAACGAAGAACTCCCCTCGGATTCAAAGATCGGGAGAGGAGAGAGTTTCTTGGGAGAGAGAGGGTGGAGGAGAGGAAGAAGAAGGAGTAGGCGGCGCGGTTTGGGAGGAGTGAAGAGGAGAGAGAGAGAGATAAAGGTAAAGAGTAACGGTTGGAGGAGTTGGTGGTTTTGAAAACCGCAATTAATCCCGCAGAAAGCGGTAGTACCGCGCGTAACACGCCGGTAGTACCGTGGTCACAGATATTCCGGAAGTTCCGCGGATTACACTGCGGTAGTTCCGGTTTTTCTTTCAGGTGCGGAAGTACCGCACAATGAACTGCGGTAGTTCCGGATTTTCTGGAACTTTTCAGGAATTTAGATTTAGAACTTGAAATTTTGCAAATGATCCCTAGTTTTGCATCCAACTAAAGTCATTTAGGATCATTATGCATCAATTTAGCTAATGCTATATTTTGAAACTAATTTTTATGAAATTAAACGAATTTTTGACCAAAATAGGGGAAAAACCAACAAAAGTTCATATGAGCACAACAAATGAGCAGAAATAGATGAAGTGAGATTTCAAGCTACATTTGAGTAGTCTATGACATTTAATTCATTTCTCAATTTGCAAAAGCGGCTTTCATCTAATGGTTTGGTGAAAATATCCGCTAGTTGATGTTCGGTTCGGATGTGGCTAATCTCAATATCTCCCTTGCTCACATGATCTCTCAAGAAATGGTGGCGTATATCTATATGCTTGGTTCTTGAGTGTTGAACGGGATTATTGGATATTTTGATAGCACTATCATTATCACACAAAAGAGGCATTTTATCAAAATTGATTCCATAATCCAACAATGTTTGCCTCATCCAAAGCAGTTGAGCACAACAACTTCCCGCTGAAATATATTCGGCTTCGGCGGTTGAAAGTGCTACGGAATTTTGTTTCTTGGATGACCAACACACTAGAGATCTTCCTAGCAATTGGCAACTACCCGAGGTGCTTTTTCTATCCACTTTGCATCCCGCATAATCAGAATCCGAATATCCAATTAATTCAAATTTTGCACCTTTGGGATACCAAAGCCCTATGCTTGAGGAATGCTTTAAATATCTTAGAATCCTCTTTACGGCCACTAAATGGCACTCTTTTGGAGAAGCTTGAAAACGTGCACACATGCATACACTAAACATAATGTCGGGCCTAGATGCGGTAAGATAAAGCAAACTACCAATCATGGATCTATAAAGCTTTAAATCTACCGACTTACCTTCTTCGTTGAGGTCTAGATGCCCGTTTGTTGCCATGGGTGTTTTGATGGGTTTGGCTTCTTCCATTCCGAATCTTTTGAGTAGATCCTTCACATACTTTGTTTGGCTTATAAACGTCCCATCTTTATGTTGTTTGATTTGAAGTCCAAGGAAGTAGCTTAGCTCACCAATCATCGACATCTCGAATTCCCTAGACATCATCTCACCAAATTCTTTGCAAAAGTCTTGATTAGTAGAACCAAATATAATATCATCAACATATATTTGACATACAAAGAAATCATCTCCAATAATTTTTGTGAATAGAGTTGTATCTACTTTACCAATTTTAAAGCCTTTTGATACTAGAAAGTTACGAAGGCGCTCATACCAAGCTCTAGGAGCTTGCTTTAAACCATATAGTGCCTTTGATAATCTATACACATGATTAGAGTATTTAGCATCTTCAAATCCCGGGGGTTGTTCCACATATACTAATTCGGAAATTGTACCATTAAGAAATGCACTTTTGACATCCATTTGAAATAATTTAATGTCAAAGCATGATGCAAAGGCAAGCAAAATTCTAATTGATTCAAGTCTAGCAACGGGCGCAAAAGTCTCATCATAATCTAAGCCCTCGACTTGAATATAACCTTGAGCTACTAACCTTGCTTTATTTCTTACCACAATTCCGTTCTCATCTTGTTTGTTCCGGAAGACCCATTTTGTGCCAATGACATTGTGCTCCTTGGGTCTCTCCACCAAAGTCCAAACATCGTTTTGGGCAAAGTTATTCATCTCTTCATGCATAGCATTTATCCAATCCGGGTCATCTAATGCTTCTTCTACACGCTTAGGTTCAAGAGAAGATACAAAAGAATAGTGTTCACAAAATGAAGCTACTCTAGAGCGAGTTTGAATACCCTTACTTACGTCACCCAATATTTGGTCAATTGGGTGATCCTTGGCTATTGCATTGTGAATCTTGAACATATTTTGCGGTTGATCCTTTTCTTCATCTTCAATAACTTGAACATCGTTTATTGTGGAAGAAAAGGGTGGTTCCACTTGTCTAGATGAGCTTGGTGATGTTGGATCCTCTTTTGGTTTGATGTCTCCGATTTGCATGTTTTCCATTGCCTTGCGAAGACTTTCATCTCCTACATCATCCAAGTTCTCATGCTCTTCTTGAGAGCCGTTAGTTTCATCAAATTGAACATCACATGATTCTTCCACTAAACCCGAATTTTTATTAAAGACCCTATAGGCTTTACTATTTGAGGAATACCCTAAAAGGAAGCCTTCATCACATCGACTTTGAAATTTTGAGAGCCGAACACCTTTTCTTAGAATATAGCATTTGCAACCAAATACTCTAAAGTAAGAGATGTTCGGTCTCCTTCCAACAAGAAGCTCATAGGAAGTCTTTTTCAAGAGTCGATGTAAGTAGACGCGATTTATGGCATGACATGCAGTGTTAATAGCTTCCGCCCAAAACTTGTCGGAAGTATCATATTCATCAAGCATTGTCCTAGCCATTTCAATCAATGTTCGATTTTTCCTCTCTACAACTCCATTTTGCTCCGGAGTGTAGGTTGTGGAAAGTTCGTGCTTTATTCCAAGTTCATCACAAAAGTCTTCAACTTTTGTATTTTTGAACTCGGAACCATTGTCACTCCTAATTTTCTTTATTTTAAAATCAAATTCATTTTGAGCCCTTTTTGAAAAACTTTTGAAAATCCCGGAGGTTTCACTTTTGTCATTTAGGAAGAAGACCCATGTATATCTAGAGTAATCATCCACAATGACTAAACAATAGCTATTACCTCCAATGCTCTTATAGGTTGTTGGCCCGAACAAATCCATATGTAAGAGCGCTAATGGCCTAGAGGTTGACATGATACTTTTGGAAGGATGAGATTTAGCGACTTGTTTTCCGGCTTGACAAGCACTACAAAGTCGATTTTTCTCAAACTTTACATCCTTCAAGCCAACCACTAAGTCATGCTTAAAAAGCTTTTTAAGTTGAATCATTCCCACATGACCTAGCCTTCTATGCCACAACCAACCCAAAGAAGTTTTTGCAATTAAACAAGTTTTCAAACAAGACTCATTTGAAGAAAAATCTACCAAATAGAGATTCCCAAATCTAAAGCCTTTGAAGACTAGTTCATTATTATTATCTTTTGAGATTACAACATTTTCTTTTGAGAATGTGCATGTTAAGCCTAAATCACATATTTGAGCAACGGATAGCAAGTTGAAATTTAATGATTCAACTAATGATACATTAGAAATGGAAAGGTCGTTTGAGATAGCGATTTTACCCAATCCTAATACCTTTCCTTTGCTATTATCTCCAAATGTGATTTTGTCATTGCTTCCATTCTCAAATGTGGTGAACATCTTCCGGTCTCCGGTCATATGTTGAGTGCAACCGCTATCCAACACCCAATGCCTTCCACCGGTTTTGTAGTTCATCTACAAAAGAAGATCAAGTTCTTTTAGGTACCCAAATTTGTTTGGGTCCTTGGAGGTTAGTGACCAAGGTCTTGGGTACCCAAATGGATTTCTTTTTAGCACCCAAAATTGAGGTGCCAATGAAATGAGCAATAACATTTCCATTTGTGGATTTTCTAAGCATATAACATGAATCATATAAACCAATGGAATGCATGTTATTCTTTGAGCAATCACTTGGCATATGTCCAATACACCGGCATTTTGTGCAATACTTACCATTTTCCTTTACAAACCTTGGAGGCTTGTATACCGGCTTTTTACCCTTTTGGGGGACATATCCAAGTCCCTCTTTGTTGAAAGAGCATCTTTGATCGCTTAGTAACTTATCAAGGGTTTCCTTTCCCTTGTAAGCTCTCTCTAAGCTTTTGTTTAATTTTAGCACTTGTTCTTTTAAATTTTTGTTTTCATTAGCAATGATATCATCATGAACAAGATTTAGAGCATTTCTAGAATCTACACTTGATGAACAAGGTATGGCAAGTAGATCATCACAACAAGTAGATATGCTAGACTTTGAAATTTCTATACTAGACATTTCATTCAAGATATTGCAAGTAACTCCAATGCTAGTACTAGATTTGTGATTTTCTTGGAGAAGCAAATCATGAGCTTCCTTTAGCTCCTCATAAGAGTCTTTGAGAGAGGTGTGTTCTCTCTTTAAGACCTTAAACTTTGATTTTTCTTTTCCAAGAAATTCATTCAATTCAACTAGCATATTCATCAAGTCATCATATGAAGGCTCATCATCATCAAGCAAGTTTACCTTTTCTCCTTTAGCCATAAGGCATGTAGGAGTGGAGAATAGTGATGGAGCCTCCTTGATTGCAATGCCCACAAGCCCTTTCTTCTTGGGAGATTCGTCCTCGCTTGAGTCGGAGTCCGAATACTCCTCTTCGGAGTTCCACTCACCAATATGGGCTTCATTCTTGCCATCCTTGTGAAGCTTCTTGAAAAGCTTCTTCTTGCCGTTGTAGTTCTTCTTCTTTGATGACTTCTCCTTGTCATCCTTCTTTGTTGGACATTGAGAGGCAATGTGCCCCTTCTCATCACATTCATAGCAACGAATGTTGCTAAACTTCTTGTTGGAGGAAGAATGCCATTTCTTGGTCTTCTCATGGCTTGTACTCCGAAATGGGCGTCTTCTCATGAACTTCTTCATTCTTCTTACTAGAAGCGCAAATTCTTCTTCGGAGTCCTCCTCATCATCTTCTTCGGATTCTTCACTCATTACCGCTTTAGCTTTGAAAGCGGTGATCTTCTTATTCTTGGAAGAGGATTGCTCCAAGAGCTCTTCCTTGTCTTTCTTGTATAGCTCGTTGGTGATGAGGTTGCCCAACAATTGCGTTGGTGTCATTCTTGCCAACTCCGGTGAGTTGAGGAAGAGAGTCACCAACATTTCATATTTCTCCGGCAAGGCCCTAAGCATCTTTCGAACAATATCAAGATCGGAAAGATTAGTTCCAAGGCCCTTAAGCTCATTCACAATGTTGTTGAGCCTTGAGTACATCTCATTAATGTCTTCATGGGGCAACATTGTGAATGTCTCATATTTGATCCTAAGCCGATGCAATTTGGCCTCCTTGACCGTGGATGTCCCTTCGTGTATTTCCGAAAGGGTAGTCCAAATAGCATGAGCCGTCTCAAGATTGCTCACTCTATTGAACTCATCCGCGTTCAAGGCTCCAAATAGAGCATTCATAGCTTGGGCGTCTAAATGAGCATTACGCCCGTCTTGATCCGTTGGGTGATCCGGATCAAGAGCCATAACGTAACCCTCATTTATGACTTTCCAAATTTGAGGACTCATGGCCTTTAAATAAATGGACATTCTAATTTTCCAATAAGCATAATTTGAGCCATCAAATAGAGGTGCCTTTCCTATTGCTATACCCTCACTAGCCATCCTTTTCTCTCTAGACGGTTAAGTCCAAATTTGAGAGACCAAGCTCTGATACCACTTGTAAGATCGAGGAGGCCGACTAGAGGGGGGGGGGGTGAATAGGAGGTTTTAAAATTTTCGTCTAATTCTAATTAGCAATTTTAAACTTGATAGATTGATAGAGCAAGATAACACTAACACTAGCACAAGTAATCGACTAAGAGCAATAACGAAAGGTAGAGAATAACAAATGCTACTCTAACTAAGCAAGCAATCAAATGATATGAATAAAGAGCGTTGCTTGGAAGAATATGATCACAAGAGAGCAAACCACAATTTGACACGATTACTTTTTACCGTGGTGATCGGAGACTTGCCGGTCTCCCCTAGTCCACGTTGAGGTAAGCCCGAACGAATCGGACCGGCTCCACGAATGAGCCTAAACACCTCGATCACTATTGGATGCCCTTTCCCTCTCCGGGTAGGCGAGCTCCAAGCCTTCACAATCTTCCGGGCCTTCTCACAATCTTCTTGAGAAGATCACCGAAGCTCCGCCAAGCTGTCTAGGTGCCGGCAAGCACCAAGAGAATAGACCACTGCGGCTTGATCTCACTCAAGTGCTCAATGGATCAACTAGAATGCAATGCACTTGAATTTTGGGTCAATTACCTCAAATGAATGCACAAGAGAGTGAATGAGGTGTGAGAGGTTGCTCTAGGCTCAAATGTATTCAATGGATTTTCAACAACATGTCCAAGTTCTGGTGGGGGTGTATTTATACCCTCACCCACCTCAAATAGCCGTTACAATAAACAATCCTGAAAATTCAGGAAATCCGGTACTACCGCAGGCAAAACCGCGGTACTACCGGACCCTAGCTGACCGGTCAGAACGGCTATGTCAGAGAGTCAGAAGTAACCGTTGGTCAATGAGTGCGGTACTACCGCCGTTGAAACCGCGGTACTTCCGGACGTCCGGAAGTTCCGCCCCAAGCCCGGTACTTCCGATCTCAACAAGACTAAGTCTTATTCTCGGCGCTCTCTGGAAAAAACGTTCCGCTCGGGTGTCCGGAACTTCCGCACATGCGGTAGTTCCGCAGGTAAAACCGCGGTACTTCCGTTTTCCGAGAGGCTAAGTTAAAGTCCGGGCGCTCTCTGGAAATAAAGTTCCGCTCGAGTGCCCGGTACTACCGGCAGTCCGGTAGTTCCGCAGGTCAAACTGCGGTACTACCGTTTTCCGAGAGACTAAGTCTTAGTCCGGGCGCTCTCTGGAAAAAACGTTCCGCCCGGGCGCCCGGTACTACCGGACTTGCGGTAGTTCCGCCTAATACACGCCGGAACTACCGGATTTTCTGATAATGCACAGATTTGATTTAATTTTAATTTCTAAGTGCATGCATGATCCTAAATTGATCCAAAGGGCACATTTGAACATGATCAAGCAATCACCATGATCCCTCTTAATAGTACGGCGTCTATCCTATAATCCGGTCTTCCAACCTAACTCCAAGACCGGTAAAACAAAAATAGATACCTAAACTATTTACCTTGTCGCCCTAGAGATCTTGAATCTTCATGGGATATTTTGTGAGCCTCTTTCTCATGCTATTTGAACATATCCTTTCAAACACTTAATGCACACATTAGTCCCATATTCACATAAATTCATTAATTACCAAAACTAACATTTTTAGGGGCCTAGATGCTTTCAATAGCTCAGATGATGTTCCCCAAAAAATGGGCCCCTTCAGTTCATCCACATTCTGCGATGGCACTGTTTCGTGGCGGACTTGGCGCCAACAGCGCGATCTAGGGGGTGTTGATGAACTGATGGAGGCCTATTTTTGGGTTCTTGTTTCGCCGATTGCGCTGTGTTCCTGCATGTAGCGCGCATCCGGACACGGCTAGGGTGATCTTGCCCTCAGAAATAGGTCTGCTTCAGTTCACGTTTGTTCTCTGATGACAGAGAGCGGCGACGAACTGAAGGGGCCTATTTATGAGAGTTCGGTCAAAACCTATCGCAGATGACTGATCACGCTTCCCGCTCGGGACGAACAGTTGGATCCCTGCCGATTGGTGCTCTGCCGAAGGCGTCCTCCGATCGGGAGGCATGCGCTTGCCGCAGAGTCGATCCATCCTGGCGAGGCCGAATCGAAGGGCCGCTTTGGCCCGCGGATGCGGTGTCGACGCGGCGTCTGCACTTGCCGCAGAGTCGATCCATCCTGGCGGGCTCCGGTGCGCGCGTCGTGCGTCGTCAGATGGTTACTGTAATATCCCGGAAGAGTTTTGGCAAATAATCAATTAATCGGAGGGAAGGATCTTAAAGGGAAGAGTAGAGTATCAGTTTTAGAGGGGGTTTTCTGAATTTGTCTAGCAACCTGGGCCTGGGCCTTGGCCCAGGAGGGTTTTTCGGCCAAGTGGGGGGAGGCGCCACCTCCCCCTCTAACCCTAGCCGCCCTCCCCCTCTCCCCCTTTCCTGGTTGCGCCCCCTCCCTTCCAACCCTTGCGTCGCCCAGCAGCACCCCTTCCTCCCCTCTCCTCCATTGCCGGTGATCAAGACCTCCATGCGTTGCCGAACGAGCGGGGGAAAGGAATGAATCGCAGCTAGGCGATTGGATCTGGAGGAAGGGAAGAAGAAGAAGGGAAAAAGAGGAAAAGAAGGAGAGGAGGAATTCGTGGGGAGTTCGTTGTATTTGACAGCGAATCGCCAAGGGTAATCCCTGTTCTTCCCCTAGTAGATGTATATTCTAATTGCGCTATCAATGTCGGTATTCTGGACTGCTAGAACAGATCGGGTTAGTCGGCTGTTTTGGGGACGATTCGTGGGGATTTAGGTCTGGACTTTTCCTAGAGAGTTGTAGAGGATGTCATTATCTTTCCATGAAGTGCTATAACGTGTCATTCGGACCTCTGTAGCAGAAGTTATGATTTTATTAGCGGGACTGTTCTGCAGATCGGTGGGTTTTCCGTCAGGTTTTGGGAGATCGAGTTTTACGATTAGATATTGGGAGAATCAGAGAACCTCAGTATAATGACAGTTGTAGGTAATTGTCTTAGCTTTCCAGAAAGTCCAAGAACTCGTGATTCGGACACTCGTACAGGAAGTTATGGTGTTTTTAGTGCTCTGTCCAGAGAGTCTGACGAGAATTTGATGTTTTAAGAAAACTGGATGGTGCGGGTAGATTATGGCCGAATCAGGAAGGCTCACCAACTAGGTTTAGTTATATAACTTAATTAGCTTTCCAGAAAGCCTGAGAACGCCCTATTTAGACTTCTGTACCAATAGATATGAATTTTTGAAGTTGACTGTCTGTAGAGGGGGACAGGATGCCCGAAAAGATTTGGGGTTTTGAGTCAAGTTAAACATGTTGGGTTAGTTTGGGGTGTTTTTGTTTAGTATAAAGACTCGTTACTGTTGCCTTAGAAATTATTATAATTATTGTTGAGGAGGAGGACGGATTCCAGGAGCCGCACCTTCTGCTCATTCCCCGTTTTCTCGTGGTTAAGGCAAGTACAATAGTGGTCTAAACTTCATAGTATGGATTATGGATGATTGATGGTTTGTAGATGTTTTGATCTATCTTATGAGAATATTTGATTTTGATCATGTTAATGCTATGTTGAATTTGGTTATCGCTGATTGCAAACGAATGAGAGAATTTCTGGTGCATAGTTATTGTGAATGCAATTTATTTATTGAGATATTCACGTTTGTGCATCATGTTGATTATTGAGGTCTTTGTCACGAGACGACCAAGCGTTGAGGTCCCCGTCATGTTGATGTCATGATGGGCTAAAGGTCCCCATACATGTGGAGTATGGGCAAATGGTCCCTGTACCAGATGGTACAGGCATGGGTGTGCATTGACGGATGCACACTCCGCATTACTGGTAAAATGCGAAAGAGAAGAGATAAAGAGATTCTTTTGAACATACTGCATAGCATGATTTATTTATTTGATTGATGGATGAACATGAGGAGTGATGTTCCCTTTTACTCTTGTTGCCACTATTTATATTTGCTGAGTCGTTGGACTCACACTTGTTTGTTGTTGTGGTTGCTGTTTGTTTTTAGGTACCTACATGAGACCGGCATGCATGGGGATAAAGATGGATTAGCTTTGTTGCACTTGCACGGTCCATTCACCTTGGAAGAAATAAAGAACCTTAAACATTATTTGTCGAATAGCTTAAGTGGTAACTGATTAAAGATCACCATGTTTAGAATGTAATAAAGGTTTAGAACTTTTACATTGCTTACGTTCTTTACTTAAGTATTGTGGATAAGATTGTGATGGCAAACATAATTCAGTTTGTTTAGAATTGGATATTTATTGTTTACTATTATTCAGATCATTTGTTTATGCATCTTGAAACCTTTGATTTACTCATTAAACAAAGGAGGTTCTGCCGAAATTTTGTAAGGTGAATAGGTTCTTCCTTAATATGTTGTTAGTTTAGTAGCATTCCAGGTCATTGTTTGGCTGGGGTGTTACAGTTGGTATCAGAGCGGGCTGTAGGTCCGTGGTTAACGAAATATTAATTTTGACACACTAAGCACTATAGGTGGGAATGGGGTTTGCATCGCATCTACGTTTCCGTCGATTATCATAGTTGAATGTGTGCTTAATGTTTGACTTGTACGTGTTATGAGATGATCTTTTGTGCCTATGATTTGATTATATGATTATTATGTGTGGTGATAGTTGATATCGAGAGATAGAGATCGCGGTGTGGCCATTTACATGGCCAGGTTATATCACTACTCGTGGTATTGAAATGGTGAAGGATTTTCCTTGAGCAACCTAGTTTCAGAAGGTAGGAGTAGTTCTTTAGAAAAGTTTCTCTTTTCCTTGAGTTGAATTTGGTCAATTCTTCTCCTATGGTGGTGGATGAATTTTATCTTGGGCTCGTGGTTCATTGCAGTTGAGGGCTTTCAATTGGTTTCTACCTGTTCTTTGAAGCAATTATTGTTTTTCGGACTATTGAGACACTTTTGCTACTTGTGAGCATTATGGATTTGCATGGTTGGTCCCTTCGTGGGAGTTTTGTCTTGTTGTGAATCATGTCTCATTTGTTCGCTTGGTATTTTTGTGTTAATGAAAGTTTTATGTTGCAAATTCTTTAACATGTGAAAGCTTTAGCTTTATGTAATTCTTTTGGATTATTCTAAGTGTTGAAGTTTAATACCTTTCTGAAGGGAGGTGTTAAAATCCTTTTGTGATGTCTTGAGTTATGGTTAAGTTGGAGATTGTAATCAAATAAACTGATATGGCATGAGTATCCTTGGAAGTGAAACCGAATAAGTTAATGTTGTTTTCTTGTAGTTGTTTATGAATTGTGTTTATGAATAGGGCTATTCCTAATGGAATCAATAGAGTTACTAAGAGGCGTAGAACGTTGATGAACTGGTTGATCAATAAGATAGACAAAATCAGTAAACTTTTGGGATAAATTGGATCAACGGGTCTCAATGGATTAAACTAAGCGTTTAAGATAGTTAAATTCAGAAGGTGTTGGATTACTGTATTAGTGGATATTAATCTTGGAGTTATCTTTGTGGATACTTAGCGCTCGTATGTAATTACTAAGTGCAACTGCTGTGTAATGAAGTTTGGTGTTGCGCATCAAAAGAGAGCAATGGATGAGGTTTAAAATGTGATCTATATTTACATGATGGTGGGATTGTTAGATGATATTATGTCTTTGATGAAAGAGTTTTGATAGAATCATTAAAAAAATTGTGTACTAGATCTCCTCTAACTTAAAACGGTTGTCGTAGTGAGGTTGTAAGGTTTTGAAATACTCTCAATTTGAATATGGAATGATAAAGTAGCATGGAACCATTTGATGAGATTTTGGAGGGCTTTATAATGGAAGGGTAGACGATAACGATTCTTGTGAAGAGTGTATTATTCTTGATGTTAGTAAGATTGTTGCAAACTTATTGGAGAAAGAAACATTTTGAAATAAGTTATTGTGTTCTTTTGGAAAGGTTTATGATGCGCTGGTAGGCTATGATGATTCATTTTAAGAATATATAATGATGAGGGTAGTGTTGATTCTTTTAGAAGTAAAGGAATTTGTTCGTCTTCCGATGTCAGTTAAATGAGATGTTTGGAGTTTTGCATTCATGATCTTATGGGAGTTAATGAATTATTGTGGTATCTGAAATTAGTTTGCGCAGAGTGACGTATTGGAAGGTTCTATCGGTTCTTAAGTGATTCATGTGATTTGAGCTTAAAGGATCGGTTGCTTGAAGTTGGTAAAGTGATGTTTGCATTAAAGAAAATTATGTCCTTTGTTAAATTGAAGGGTGTAGTAGAGGTATTTGCAGTTGGATTCAAGTTTATACCTTGCAGCTTATTGAACCGTGCTTAACCTTGTGGGTTTGTCACAAAGGAATTCCTCAAGTTTCCAAAAGCGGTGCTTTATTTAGTTATTTATTTATTTATTTATTTTCAGCTGAAGTTTGGAATTCTCTTCTTGTGGGACTGGTGCTCCCAAGTGTGGTCTCGTCTTCTATTTTCCAAGATATTGGCTATTTGACTTTTTCCTTGGTCTCGTGTCCACGGCGAGTGGTAAACGTTTTTCTTTGTGCTGAAAATTGTTTCTATCTATATCTTCTTCTAAGGAAGGATTAACCAATCCATGTTGCAAAGCATTGAAGTTGATGTGGCTAGTGCAACATGTCTAAGAGAAGTACTATTCCCATGAGATTGTAGGTGCCAAGTTGTTTGAGATTCATTGAGTGATAAATTGATTGCTTGGAATAATTCTCGGTGAGGATTTGATTTAAATAGATGTTATCCTTGGAGTTAACTGGTTACATGGTTGCAACTAGAGGAACCTATAACAAATTGTGGTTGAGGAATGTTTTGTTCATTTTGATGGAACATTAGAAGTATCGAATGTATGAGAATCTTGTTCAATTTTATTAGAGTATCAGGATTGGGTACCTTACAAGGTTTAGTAGGAGAATTATAGTGGTGTAGTTGATGAGATTATAATTGTGCAGAAGTCTAACCGTTATGGGAATTATTGGGATAGTAGGGATTGTTGAAATATTGCTATGTATGACTTGGCTTCAGTGAGTAACCCTCCGAGAGTTAGAATCTTCCTAAATATAATTACGTTGAGAATATGTCTTCAGGTTGTTGTTAATGATTGGGCATGTCTGATTGTGGGAATCTTAGTCACCGAATTTGAGGGTCTCTGTATCAATTATATCGAAGTACATATATAGGAGCCCTGGAGATGGAAAACTTTGGTTTGGTGTTCTATGCTAGAACCGTGGAGGCTAATAATGTTGTGTGGGAATAGGGGAACAAATGGATTCTATATAGTGAGATGGACCTTGATAGTATCCTTTGGGTGTAGTGAATGAGTGTGTGTGCTAAGAATTTCAAGTTGATTATCCTTAAAGGATTGTGAAAGAATGATTGTGGGTGAAAACAATGATGTGGTGCATTGGGAATTATTTATCAAAGTAACCCTATTGGTAGAAGAGTTGGCTAGATTGTGTTATTGTGAGGGCAGTAGAGTCTCTCTACCAAGGTGTGGTAGATGCACTCGGTTTGAGCATAGAGTTGATGTTGCCAATTTAAGAGAAATGAGTTAGTGTGGTGTGCGATGATTTGGCATCTTGTGAATCAAGAGAAAGTTTATTCCTAGAAGAGAGAAAAAAACAACAATATTTTCTCGGGCAGTAAAATGCTCTTTGATTCTTGTTTGAGCTATGTGATGATAACATAAGTCTTTTGTGGTTTGAGTTGACTTTATGTTGGCATGCGTGGTTTTTTCCGGTTCAGGAAAAAAATCAATGTAAGGGTTTGATATTTGAGTGATTCTCCTTGGACTTATGTGTTGTTTAATTGCAAATTACCTACTTGGCGCCACCTCGGCTTCCACCGGTTACGCTTCCCAATCGTGGGGGAGGCGAGCGGTTCGGCTTCCGCCGGTTGGGCTTATCCTCGGTGTGGGAGGTGAAGGGGCTTTATATACCCGCTTTTGGCACCGCGCCGGCATTCTGCTTCGCATACCTTCTATTCCCTTGCTTTTTTGCGCGCTATGCTCTCGCCCCCTTTGCTGTCGCGCCGTTCTCGTCGCCGTCTAGCTCCCGAAGGACAATGGCCCGTGGAGAAGAACGTGTCCATAGGGCCGACAGTGACGCCCCATCCTAGTGATCATCATCGATCGAGGTGGAATACGCGCTCGAGGGGCGCGAGCCATCGCTGATGGACAAGCGGTGGGTGGCGACGGAAAAAGTGGAGGGTCCTTGCTCCCGCGTCTTGGGCCCAACTCTCGCAACGGAGGAGACGATCCGAACCCTATTACGCGAAGGGAAGCGTCGGACCGCCGCGAGGTGCGCTGGCCCGTCAGCGACGAGACAGAACCACACCCGGAGAAGTCAGAGGTGATCGTCTTCGTCGCTTATTTTGAAGCCGGTCTTCGAATCCCGACAGCTATGATCGTCGGCGATGTCTTGCGGACCTTCGAGCTGGAGCTGGTGCAATTGACTCCGAACGCGATAGCCCGTCTTGCCGTCTATAGCTGGCCTAGCGCCTCGCTGTTCGCGTTCCTCCATGACGCACGGTGCCAGCTGAAGAAGCTGGAAGGGGGGACGTTTGCCAACTTTGGCAGCGTCAATTTCGTGCCGACTCGACCCAGACGAACTGGATGAAACAGTGGTTCTACCACCGCGTGGCAAGCGGCAGTGGCCTCAAGTGCATGGGCTGGCCAGTGTCATTCAATACCACGCCAAGCACGCCGATCGACGATGAGGACAGGCAGAGAGCGCGGAGGCTTGTGGGGATCACCGCCTGCTTCAACATGTGCGACCTCGCCGAGGAGTTCGTCATGTACGGTGTGACACCCCTTGCCGATGGAGGGTGCATCCAACCTAGGGGCCTTCGACGCGACAGTGTCCGCCCGTCCGTGTCCTCGTTGCCGAGGCCCTCCAACCCTCGTAAGTCTTGGGGTGGAGCCTTGCTTTTCCCTCCCCTCTTTTTTTAGGTTGACTCCACTTCATCTTGCCTGCAGGGTTTCTCCTGGGGGACGCGGAGCGTGCGGTGGCGGTGTTCTTCGGGCCGTATGCGGCCAAGGAGCACAGCCTGCGCGAAGCCGCGACCGCGGAGGCGAAGCTAGGGCGGATAAACCGGGTGTGCGAAGCTCTGGACATTCGTGTGCCAGAGTGCGCCACTCTAGCCCCGAGCCGGCCTCGCCGTCGTGACGACGACGGCAAGGGGAAAGGGTTGCCTTCTCGATGGAGGGCCCTGTCCTCCTGTTAGCTCTACCGAAGCTGACAGTGCGGCGGACGCCGACTCTGACTCGGCGAAGTATGCTGATTCGGACCTTGAGGCAGGTGCGGAGGACGAAGGCGAGGGGTCCTTGGGCTGTACAAAGGACTAAGGGTGTGGCACGGACAACCAGGAGGGGGAAGTGTTCTTGCCTGCGGCGGTTGCCGAGGCGGAGGAGTCCTCGCCCTGGTCTTTAAAAGCGAAGCGGCCGCATACACGATCGCCCTCTCATCCGGAGAGGGGGTTCACTGTGGCAACCGGGGTTAGGAGCCTGTTGGAGTCCGACTTCGACACAGATGCCCCCCGGGTTGGGGAGCCAGCTTCTTCCAGGGGCGCTGGTATTCCTGCAGTTCCTTTTGAGGCTAAGGGGACACCACCGCGGAGCTCGTCGGTTGATGCCGAAGGTAAGCTTGATTCCCTTCGTACAATCCTGCGGGGCTTCTGTAAAGCCCTAACCCCTACCTTCCCGTACTGACAGGGGTTCGAGCCTCTGGCCATGGACAATCTCCGGGGGGCGAGGACGCCCCGTTGGTGGCATCGACTACCAGCGCCCTCGAAATTGTCAGCGCGAAGGCCACACGACCGAGCTTAATGGACTTCGTCCCTCGGCCGGAGGTGCTGCGGGCATGGCAAGGGGTTGCAGACAGTGCGGTCACCAGCTTGGATTGCGAGGCGCTGCTGTCGTATGGGTCAGAGCTTCTGGGAGGCGCTAGGGGCCTCAGAGATGAGGGTAAGTACGTGACTTTTGAAGTGTGTGCCGCCACTTAGGAATTCGCTAATGGCTGCGTTGTGCAGACCCTTGCCCTTGGTCAGGCGCTGCAAGCGGCTCACGCCCGTGAGCGGGGGACGCTCGAGGACCGGCTGCGAGCTGCCGAAGCGGCCCTGTGCACAGCCGAGGGGGCCCACTCTGCCAAGGACGATCGCATCCGGCTCCTAGAGACGGAGCGTGTGAAGGTGATTTCAGACGCTCAGGCGCTCGCGGCGGAGGCACAGCGAGCGGCCGCCGAGGAGCATGATGGCTTACTCCAGCAAATCACCGTGCTGGAGGAGGAGAAAGGCCGCCTCACTACATCTCTTAGGGAGAGGGACCAGACCCTGGGTGATGCCTCGGTGGCGGCTTGGGACGCCATGCTGGCTTTGGAAGGCGCCCTCGAGGACCTCTCTGTTAATGTGCCTCCTCGTTTCTTTGGTCCCGAAGAGCTACCGAGGACGCTTCGCCGAATCGCGGAGGCTTCCAACCTCGTTCTCAGCGCCGCCAAATCCTTCGGCAACCATTGCTCCTTCGCGACCTCGCGCCTAGCCGTTGCGCTGCTTCATCACCAAGACTGCCGACATGTCGACGGGCTGGCTGACCCCGAGCTGGAGATGCCCGCCGGAGCCGGGGTGATGTCAGGCGCCGCGCGCTCCGTTCGTCCGGCCGTCCGGGCCTTCCATGAACAAATCTGGGACTACATCGGGGAGGCCGCGGCGAAGATAGAGCTACGATGGACCCTGCGCGGTGAGGGGAACTTCGGCCGATGGCTTGACGAAGTTCCACGACGCGACGGAGGCGGCGCCGCTGCCACAGGGTATGGTGCGAGCCCACAAGTGTGATGCCATGGTTCTAGTGTGTAGGCGTGTGTTACAATGTACACGCCCCTTTTTATGAATAATGTGGAAATTGCCCCCGTGTTCTGACCACGTGTATCGTTGTGTTCCGGGCAGCTACTTGATAGGGGCCGACTGCTAGCCTCTGACCTTCGACACTGGTGGTGGGCCAAGGATTCGCTGAACTTCTGGGCGGCCCGGGCTTCAGCGGGCGAGACTCCGGCGCGGGCGTATGTTAAGGAGGAGCCGGATGAGTAGCGACTCTGAATACTCGAGGATGCTTGTACATTTGGTCCTCGGGGATGTGATTGCGAACGCCCTTGTAAACATTCTTTGACGAATGCAAAAAGGACTTTTGGTTGGAGTACGTGTCCCCGCCGCATTTCATGATCGCGCCTGCATCCGAACCTGTAGGACTTAGCACCCCGTCACGCTTCCTAGGCGAAGTAAGCACTCGAGCGCTCTGTCCTCTACACTTCGAGACACGCGAGCGCTCCATCCCCTACCCTTCGAGGTGGTGGCGGCGGAGCTGGCGCCTAGTCGAAGTAGACGCTCGAGCGCTCCGTCCCCTACCCTTTGAAGTGGGGGCGGCAGAGCTGGCGCTTAGTCGAAGTAGACGTCGAGCGCCTTATTTGTGCCCCGCAGAGTGCGCGCGCGCAGACAAGCCTCCGTGTGTCTTATTTATACTCCGCATAGTTCGTGTAGGGACAACATCCACGCGTCTTATTTATACTCCGTAGAGTAAGCGCTGAGGCGAGCCTCCTCGCGTCTTATTTATACTCCGTAGAGTGTGTGTAGGGACAACATCCGTAGGTCTTATTTATACTCCGTGGAGTGCGAGCTGAGGTGAGCCTCCTCGCATCTTATTTATACTCCGTAGAGTGCGTGCAGGGACAACATCCGCACGCCTTATTTATACTTCGTAGAGTGCGTGCAGGGACAACATGCGCACGTCTTATTTATACTCCATAGAGTGTGCACAGGGAAACATCTGTATGTCTTATTTATACTCCGTAGAATATGCGCGGAGTCAATATCCGCACGTCTTATTTATACTCCGTAGAGTGCGCGCGGGGACAACATCCGCACGTCTTATTTATACTCCGTAGAGCGCGCGGAGGCGTCCCTCCGCGTGCCTTTTTTATACTCCGGAGAGTGTTCATAGGGACAATATCCACGCATCTTTTTTACACTCTGGAGAGTGCGCGTAGGGACAACATCCACGCGTCTTTTTTATACTCCGAAGAGTGTGCGCGTAAACCGCGTGTCTTTGTTTATACTCACGAAGAGTGCGCGCGTAAACCGCGTGTCCTTGTTTATACTCATGGAGAGTGCGAGCGTAAACCGCGTGTCTTTGTTTATACTCACGGAGAGTGCGCGCGTAAACCGCGTGTCTTTGTTTATACTCACGGAGAGTGCGCGCGTAAACTGCGTGTCTTTGTTTATACTCACGGAGAGCACGCGTAAACCGCGTGTCTTTGTTTATACTCACGGAGAGTGCGCGCGTAAACCGCGTGTCTTTGTTTATACTCACGGAGAGTATGCGCGTAAACCGTGTGTCTTTGTTTATACTCACTGAGAGCGCGTGTAAACCGCGTGTCTTTGTTTATACTCACGGAGAGCGCGCGTAAACCGCATGTCTTTGTTTATACTCACGGAGAGCGCGTGTAAACCGTGTGTCTTTGTTTATACACACGGAGAGTGCGCGCGTAAACCGCGTGTCTTTGTTTATACTCACGGAGAGTGCTCACGTAAACCGCGTGTCTTTGTTTATACTCACGAAGAGTGCGCGCGGAGGCGTCCCCCGCGCGCGCCTCGACACAGAATGAGAGGCTTTTGAAAATAGTGGGCTTTATTAATGTCCCGTTTGCGCGGGCAAGCGATTACAAAAAAGACAGGGTAGTAAGCACTAACCGCTCGAAGAGAGGAGATGCGGTGATCGTCACTCCTGTGGTGGCACAAGGGGGAGCTTCTGGCGCTAGGGCGGGCAGGGCAAGAGGTCTTGCGGGTGGCTCCGAGCTGGAGGAGCTTCGCTACGACTAGCTTGGCTACTTGCTGTTGCCCGATCAACTTGCGCCGAAGCCTCTACTTCCTTGGCTCAGCCTTCACCAACGGGCATGCATTGTCCGCTTTTGTACAGGGCACCCTCTGGGATTAGCTCTCCGGTCGGGGCTTGGACGTTGATCCTGGGCTTCGCGCACCAAGCTCTACGCGGCGGGCGAGGTCCTGATCACCAAAGGTGGTGATAATACCTTGCGGGCCTGGGAGCTTCATGCACAGGAAGCCATGGTGCGATACTGCCCTGAAGGAGTTGAGGGTGGGGCACCCCAGTATTGCGTTGTATGGGTACGGGATGTTGATGATGTCAAAAGTGACGTCTTCGCTCCTTGTATTACCGGCTCGGCCAAAGGAGACTTGGAGGCATATCTGGCCGAGCGCCTTCAGCGGCTGACCCCTGAAGCCCTGCAATGGGATTCCCGAGGGACTTAAGCGACTTCGGGGGATCCCCATTTGGTCGAAGGCCGCCGTGAACAGGATGTTCGCAGAGCTGCCTCCATCGACTAGGACGCGTTTGACATCGCATCCTGCGATAGCGACCTGGATGACCAGGGGATCCTGATGAGGGAACTCCACGCCTTCAGCATCAGCGGGCGTAAAGGTAATTGCGTGTTGCGCCCACTCCGGCGGTGCCTACGCCGGGTACGCTGCCACATGGTGTAGCCTCCGCGCGTAGGCCTTCTGTTGCCGCACCGAGGAGAATTCCAGTGAAGAACCTCTGGAGATGACGTTTATGACCTGGCGCTGGCCTCCCTCCGGGGCTTGGATTCTCAAGGGGCCTTCCTGGGGTTGCTGCACGTGAGCCTGGATTCACAGGAGGCCCTCCTGGGGGCTGCTGCCCGTGGGCTTGAATCCGCATGGGGCCCTCTATCCCTGGTGATGCTCTAACGAAGCGCCGCAATGGTAGTACATTCCTGCGTGTAGTGGCCACCCCGGCCATGCACCCCGCCCCCGGCCTCGGCGGCCTTGTCTGCGACCAGCGTGGGCACCGTCTTCAGAACCGCCCTCGATATCGAAGACGTAGCGAGCCCTCTGGGATTTGCGCCGGCCGCGCTTGGGCTTGTCACCCGACGAGTCCTTTGGCTTGGCATCCTTGCGCTCGGGGGCGTCCGTAGATTCTTGCTTACGCTTCCCTTCGAGGAGCCCTCCGGCGTGTCTTCGTTCTTCGTCGAGGTCTCCGCTTGATTAGTGTCGGAGTCGTCGCCTTTGTGCTGCCACGTGTCCTCCTCTGCCCTCGCATACTCTTCCGTCTTATCAAAGAGCTTCGCGACCGTCTTGATCGGTTTATGCGCGTTGTACTCAGCCAGCGGCCCCGGGCGGAGGCCTTGTATCGCTGCATTGATAATGGTTGTCTCGTTGACATCCTTGACATGGCAGCGGACCTTGGCGAAGTGCTTGAAGTACTCCCGGAGCTTTTCCGAGGGTTTTTGCTTGACGGAGAAGAGCTGATCCGCGTCGACGCGCTCGACGTAGTTTCCCTGGAAGTTGTTGTAGAGGCGATCGCGGATCTGCTCCCACGCGTAGATGGAGTTGGGCTCTATGGTGAAAAACCAAGAGCACCACTCCCTGCAGCGCGATGGGGAGCCCCTTCGCTTTGGTGGTGTCGTCTCCACCCGCGGCCTCGATGGCGGTCTCGTATACGCGCACGAACTCCCAGGGATCCGTGTTGCCTTTGTATGGCTCGATGGCGTTAGGGAATTGAAGTCCTCCGGCCATGCCGATTGCTGCATGCCCATGGAGAGGGAGGACTCCGGATCCACGTGCGACAGCGGGACGTGACTAGAGGTAGGAGCGTCACGGCTGTCCGCCCGCTCTGGTGTGGGCTCCGGCATGACCACCGGTGGGACTTGTTGGCTCCGAGCCTCTTGTATCTCTCGAACGGCTCCGCTGAGGTCCGCCAACTCCCATTGGAGCGTGCCGATGGCCGTCAGCAGAGCGTTCTCCACCACTGCCGTGGTTACAGCAGTCGGGGCAGCCGATTGCACTGTCGGGTTGGCAGCGACCACGGCGTGCGCGCCGGAGCTGTTCAGCGCGTCGGTGCGATGGGCTCCGGAGTTGATGACGAGGTCGACATTGCCGCCAGAGTCACCTTGTGAGAGACCATGTGGTTGTGAGCCCATGTTTGTGGTTAGTAATTGACACGTGATCGGGAAAGTTTGAGTTTGTTTTGAGTGGTTCGAGCCAAGTCATTGCATGGTGTAGTCGACTGTGGTCGGACCTGGTCGAACGCGGTCAGACGTGCTTAGGACGCCTGTTTTCTTTTCAACCGATCGTTGGGCTATATTGGGTGTGAGCATTTAATTCTAATACGACTTTGTGTTATCTGTATCTCGAGCGGTGCTATGTGATGTGTTTCTTGTCTGTGATGGCTGCAGGACATCGAGGCGGAGTCGTGGTGAGGCACGGGATGACCGGACTAGGCACAGGCGGTGCTGAGGTCGGAGTGGTCGGGATGTGCCGAAGACGGCGAGGACTCGAGGTGGTTGCGAGGCTTGGGCGGAAAGAAATGGGGAAGCTTCCCGGAAGGTGCAGGAGGGGCGTTTCTGTAAAAGTGCAGGGCTGCACAAAAGGAAGCGGATTTGGTTTTGAGCTAATGGATAAAGCGCAAGAGTTGGTTAGAATTAGCGGGTAAAGCGTTGAGGCTTTTTGGGCAAAGCAAAATGTAAACCCAATATGGAAGATTATAAATAGGGGGTGTTCCCTGGTGTAAAAGGGGGTCAATAGAGGCAGTTAAGGTTTTTGGAGTCTCCCTTCTTTTATTCTGTTGGAGAGTTGGTGAGGAATGTAGTGTTTTGGCTTTGCTTGCTGTTACACCTGCGTATGGGGTAGATGTAGCATTCCTATGGGTGTGTTTCAGTTTGAGTTCTTGAGATGGCTGTAGAAATTCATTGTAAATATTCATCTCTATGCAATCATACTTTTCTTTGCATCCATCTCATGTTATGTATTCATGTGCTGTTCTGATTGATTTGCTGGCGGTCTCCCTGTTTTATCTTTTTGCTTCTCTCTGTCAAGTATTTAGTCCGAAATGGTTTGTTCAAGACTGTTCTATCTCATCTCGTGTTTCCTTTTCACACGCTTTGATTGACTCTATATTCTTTCGTTTGAAGTGAGTTCTTGAATCTAGCAGCCGTGATTGTCTTCGCTCTAAACTGGGGTTATCTTTAAGGCTCCATGCCATGTCTTCCCAAGAGTAGGACTTTTGATTGCGTGTTTTGCCGAGCGGTTGTGTTCTTAGTCTCCCTCAGTTCTGGATTTGATTTTACTTCCTGGGGAGAAGACTCGCTCAGTCAGAAGTTGTTTTCTTGCTAAAGTTTGAAGTCTCAGTCAGAGGTTGGCAAAGAAGATCACAAGATGGTTCTCAACCTCTTGGTCACGGATAGTAGATTTGTGTGTTCAGTTCTTGTCTTAGGTCTGCTATTTGCTTCTGTTTTTTGTTCTTGATCATTTCTTCTTGTGCCGACAAGGAGCTCTATATTTTCTGTTGCAGTCTCAGTTTTCGTTTCCTGCTCTGTCCCTTTAGCAAATCTGTTCTTTCTCTATGAATTTTCTTCTTCTCAGTTCACCTTGTTATTTGGATTTTAGTTCTATTCTTTTACTTGAAAAGGAGCTGCAGACAATGGATGTTAATCACTGTTTTTATCTCGGCTGATATGCTTCCTGTTTCCGACAGCAAAGTCTGCACTCGGCCTGCAGCAAAAATTGATATGTCTTTTTAGATTTTGGACTGGGTGTCAGTCCTCTATCACGGTTTCTTTGCTTCAGAATGACTGTATTCGACATGCAAGTATATCTTCACTTTTCAGCTGTCGATAGTTCTTGAACTGATTTCTTTCTGTTTTGCTTCTCTTTTCTGCCGTGCTTTTGCTTCTTGATAGTTGTCTGCTGTTTTGGTTGTATACGACTGGGACAGGTTTGTGTTCTGCGTTTTTGTTCTTGATAGCTGTCTGCTGTTCTGCGTTCTGTCTTGCCATTGGATCGATTTTTTTCCTGATCAGACCGGCGTTTTTTTTAAAAAAAATCTCTGCAGCTTGTGATCTGGCCAGCTCCTCTCCTGAGTTTTTATGTCGGCTGCCCCTTTGCGTGTGTGAAACTGTCGCTGGTTCCAGTCTGACTAAAGCCACAACTGCAGCCAGACTAGAAGCTCCCCTGTGGTCTAATCTGTATCTAGACTCTGCCAGGCTGTCTTTCTTTTTGTTTCTACAGTCAAGTTTCTTTGTAGCCTGTGTGCTCTTGATGCTTGACGACCAAGTCATTTGTGAAGCCTCTAGTCAGTTTCTTCAAAAAGGACATTGAGTTAGACTGGTTGAATTTCTCCAGTGAGCATTTCTTCAAGAGTGTTCTTGGTTACTGTTCTCTTTCAGAGTTACATTTCTTGCGGTCCTCGTTCACTATCTACCTGATTTTCTTTCTTGGTCTATTTTCTACTCTTTGCTTCATCTTCCAGAGAGCATTTGTTCTCTTTCTTCATAGCTTCTGTAGCTATCCGAGAAGAGCGTGTGGATACTTTGGGGACGATTTAAAAAGGCACAATTCACCCCCCTCTGTTGCCGTTTTCGATCCTACAATTGGTATCAGAGTCGGTTAGCTCTTCCTCGTAGATATTAACCGGTCTCTAGAGCCATGGCGATGGACAAGTATTCCACCAAGCCCCCAATTTTTTATGGGATCGACTATCCCTTCTGGAAGAGTCGAATAAAGACCTACATCCAGGCTCAGGGCTACGCCATCTAGCGAAAGGTCAAGACCCGGTATGTTGTTCCTGCCGATGAGAACATCAACGTGGCAAACATGCCCGATGTTGAGGCGAATGCTAAGGCAAGAAACATCATAATTTAGGGTATGAGCAGAAGCGAATTTGATCGCATCTCTCATCTGACGTCGGCCTTCGACATCTGGGTGACCCTCGATGCATACCATGAGGGCACCACCTAGATCAAGACGGTACGACAGGACCAGTTCAACCGAGATTACAACAAGTTTGAAATGCTCGCTGGTGAGTCCTTAAATGAGTGTTTTGCAAGGTTTCACAAAATTCTGAGCAACCTCTGAGCGGTCGGTCTCACATACCCCGACTTGGACAACGCTCGACAGATGCTCTCTACTTTGGATTTGCGTGTGTGGGAGATGAAGGTGACCACAATAAAAGACACGACCGATCTTTCGATCCTGACTCTTGATGTGTTGTACTCACACCTCAAGACTCACGAGATTGACATAGTCTCTCGTAGGTCGAAGTCGCGGTCGATGGCCTTAGTCACCGATCCCAATCCAGCTTTTGGATCCTCTTCTGACTTGATTTCTGGATTCTCTCTTGCTGCTCTTTGTGAAGTATCCGATGATCAATTAGAGCAGCTACCAGAAGACCAATTAGCCCTCATAGCCAAAAAGTTCTCCAATGCATACACGAGAGTGAGGAACAGAAAGAGAGGAGGGCCCGTGAGCTGTTTCGAGTGTAGTGGCCCCAACCACATTCGGGCAAACTGCCCTAAGCTGGAGAAGGGCAAGAACAACTACGGCGGTGTAAGCCAGAACGACTAGATCGACAAGAACCGCAACAAGAAGCCCTCATCTCACGCCCAAGGCAAGAAGAAGTTCCGCAACCTTGCTCTTCCATCGCGTCCTCACCGCCTTCGACGACCTCGACTTCAGCGACGTGGAAGGGTGGAGCGACGACGACGGCAAGGAGGATCAAGATCCCAAGGACGGCGATGAATTCATCGGGATGTGCTTCATGGCTCATGAGGGCGACGTTAGAGACGATGAGCTCTACACCAACACTGATGAGGTAGATCCCTCCGATGAATAGCTCAATGATGCATTCCTTAATTTAGGAAGATTTTATGCTAGATCTAGAGCTAGGGTTTTGATCTTGAGAAGGAAGTAGATAGACTGTCACAGGAGCTTACTTCACTTATATCTGCTCCCTCCCGTGACAAATGTGACATGTGTTTTCCCCTACTTGGATATATGGAGAAACTAAGCACCTCTTATGATAGTCTGACGTTTGAATTTGACATTGTTAAGGTGGAGAATGTTAGTCTGCTTGCTGAGCTAAAAATGAGTAGGGTAGCCACTCTTTCATCTACTGTTGTTGAGACTACTTTTTGCACCTCATGTGAAAATAAGGATAATGCATTTAGAGGTCTTTATACTATGCTCCTTGATATGCCAGAAACATGTGAAAATTGCAATAACTTGAAATTGAACATAAAAAGAGCATATCATAAAATTGCTGAATTGCATGCTTCCTTGCTTGAGCCCATTATTTCTTGTACCAACTGTCCCAAATTAACCTTTGAGCTTGAGTCTGTTTCTAGGCAATTTCAAGAAATAGTTGATCATAACAAAAAAATTGGCTGAATGTGCTTCTAAGGACCCTGTTAGCTCACCATGCAATAATTGTGAAAAACTAAAATCTGATTTGATTGCTTTGGATGAAAAATATGTGAAGCTAACTAAGGATCTTCTAGTGAAGCCACCAACTAATTGTGATGTGATTGCTGGTGTGGGGTAGAAGCCCAAAGAAGTAGAGACGTTTAGGCATGATGACCAAATAGCTAGAGGTAGGATTCTCCCTTCTAGTCGTTGCGAAGACCTCAATGTTGAGGCAGCTGTGCGTGCACATGCTATTCCTTCTTCTGCTGTTGGTTCTTCTTCCTCTCCTTCTGCTGTCTCCTCTTCCCCCTGCTCTTCTTGCACCTCTATCTTTCGGGAGTGTCAGTATCTTATGAACACTCTTGAGAGATTTGTACGAGGCAAGAAGAAGCTAAATCTTATTCTAGACCAATCCAAGATTTGCAAGTTCAATCAAGGTCTAGGATACGATTTTCTTGAGGATGTTAGGAAGCACCCACCTGTTGTGCTCAGACCCATAGCAGCAGGTGTGATCGAGGTCAAGCCCAAGAACAAAAAGGTTGAGAAACTAGGAGGTGCTCAGTTGAACTATCCTGTGTATGATAAACAATTGTACGTTTTGTTGCGTGTGCTTGAAACTTGGCAACAGTATCTTCGGTCTAAAGAATGTTATCCACACAGATCATGAATCTTTGAAATATTTAAAAAGCCAAGCTAAACTGAACCATATACATGCTAAGTGGATAGAATTCATTGAAACTTTCCCGTATATTGTTAGAATTCATGAAACTTTCCCATATATTGTTAGAATTCATGAAATTTTCCCGTATATTGTTAAATATAAGAAATGAAAAGAGAATATGATAGCTGATATTTTATCCAGAAAGAATGTGCTTTTAACTTAATTGGAAGTAAAGGTACCCGGCTTAGAGAGTTTGAAAGATTTATATACTTCTAATCATAAATTTTCAGAACCATATTCTAAATGCAAAGATAGAAAAGGATAGGACAAGTTTCATGTTTATGATAGGTTCTTATTTCGTGCTATCAAATTATGTGTTCCAGATTCATCCGTGCGTTTGCTTTTATTGCAGGAATCTTATGTAGGTGGGTTGATGGGACACTTCGAGAGACAGAAGACCTTCATTATGTTGAGCAATCATTTTTATTGGCCTAAAATAAGGCGTGATGTCGAAAGGTTTGTACATCGATATGTGACATGCCACAAAGTGAAATTTAAACTTAATCCATATGGTTTATATACTCCACTTTCTGTTTCTAGTGCACCTTGGGAGGATATTAGTGTGGACTTTATTTTAGAATTGCCTAGAACTAAGAGGGGGATGATTTCATTTTTTTGTAGTTATGGATAGGTTCTCTAAAATGTCACATTTTATTCCCTATCACAAAAGCGACGATGCGTCGCATGTAGTTGACTTATTTTTCAGGGAAATTGTAAGATGCATGACATGCCAAGAATGATTGTTTCAGATCGAGACGTCAAGTTCATGGCCTATTTTTGGGAGAATTTGTGGGCCAAACTCGGAACAGTTATTCTCAACAACTTGTCACCCACAAACAGATGGATAAACAGAGGTGGTGAATAAAACACTTTCAATGCTACTATGAACGATGATCAAGAAGAATCTCAAAGAGTGGGAAGATTGTTTGCCGTATGTGGAGTTTGCATACAATAGGGCGGTACATTCTACTACTCAATTGTGCCCGTTCGAGGTGGTATATGGTTTTAAACCATTCACGCCACCTGATTTGCTGCCACTGCCACTACATGAACATGTCAATATGGAGGCGTTAAAACATGCTGAATATGTGAAGATTCATGCCAAGACTAAAGAAAAAATTAAAAGAAGGCACGTTACTATGCTGAGAAGGTAAACAAGTCAAGAAACAAGATGTCATTTGATCTAGGTGATTTAGTTTCTGCACATCAACGCAAAGTATGTTTTCTGGACAAGCGCAAGTCCAAGCTACTACCTCGAGGAGATGGTCCATTCAAAGTGCTTGAAAAATATCAATGACAATGCATACAAAATCGCCTGGTGATGATTATACTGTGAGTTCTACGTTCAATGTTGTTGATTTATCGCCATTCTTTGGCCCGAAAGAATCAGAGTCAAGGATGATGAGGACATCCTGATTGGAACAATTACATGAACACGAGCTAAAAAGATTAATCAACAGGTGAATTCGCTCCTAGTTAAATTTGGTTTTAGTTTACATGAGAACTAAATACTACCTCATGCAAATGTTCTTTGCATTCTCAGGTTTGAACGATGTGAAGCTTTTGAAGTTGCAAGAATGGAGGAGAAACACATGGGGGCCAAGTAAGGGAAGACACGTCCAAGCACTCATGTCCATGTTGGATTGTCCACAAGTCCAACCGAACTCATGAAATCCCTCTAGACGTTCGAATGATTTAAGCGGCATAAAAAACAACCTTCGGATCAGGCTGATCGACCTCAGATTCATTTGGGACTGTTCGATCAACATCGGGCGCTCGGATGGCCTCGAAAACGTTTGGACCAGTTTGAACAGCTTCAGCTGTCCGATCCGTCCAATCAGCTTCGGACGACTCAGATGCTTCGGTGACGTTCGGACCACTCGGAACGTTTGTGCTGTTCGCACCGTTCGATTGCCTCGGAGATGCGCGGAACCATCTGATTGATCTTGCTGACGATTGGACTAGTCTGATCGACCCTTGAATATTTTAGCACAGTTTCGAAGGTATTCATTGCGAATAAAAGGCAATAACTTTCGCATACGGAGTCCGATTGAGGTAATCTTGGACTCGTTGGAAAGTTTATTTCAAGGACTATGTAATGGAAGAGGATTTATCGTTAGGAGCGTCACAGATTTTTATTATATTTTATTTTAATTTCCTTTTTATTGTGAGTCCGAGTTTAAAACCATATAGGGTTGAGTTGACATGTTCAAGGCTATATAAGCCTTGTAACGCATAACTTTTTGGTAGACCGCGATTGAATCTATTATTTTTAAGATAGCCAATATTGCTTATTCTTGGATTGATGGTACACGCTACCTTTTGGGAATTGGGCGATTTTCTTGAGAATACTTTTGTTGTTCTTGTGTTTCCTTGTGATTTGCAGGAGTGACGACACATCTACTTGTATGGTCGGGTAGACGGGATCACAAGCTTGTGGTTGGGCAAATTCTTTTATCACAGGTTGCTGTTCTAATAGTGGTTGGCATCATCGGTTCGTCAGATTGCATGGATCGAAGTTATGATCATCAATCATACGTCGTGAAGATTGGGTATCCCCGTATCACCAGGTGAATGCGATGGTCGTAGGGGCGCACCGGCGGTAAGCCACTAGGCATGGAGAATAAATCAGCAAACTCGGCCAGGAGCGTCGCCAGTGTCTCATCATTGTTGCTGGCCAAACTCCTGATAGCCGCCCCCTGTGTTGCCCGGCCATGAAGGGTGACATGGCGTGCGTGCCGCCAGAAGGACATGGAGAGGTAGGTGAAATAGTCCCATGTGATTGGCCTAAGAGTTGCAAGCCATTGAACGCCGAGGACGACATCAAATCCGGTTAATGGTATGGAACAAACATCAAGACTGAATGCTTCAGGTCCGATCTGCAATAACAGCTGCTTGCAAGATCCTACGCTAATGAGGTGGTCACCATTGGCAACGGTGACGCGGAGACCATGCTGCGTTGGATGCAATGGTATTCCCAATCATGCACAGACCGCTTCATTGATAAAATTGTGCGTTGATCCTGATTCCACTAAAGCAACGAGATGATGGTCACCCACTGAGATATCAAGCTGCATAGTGTGGCCCATGATGACCCCGGTAAGAGCGTGAAGGGAGATTTCTGGTTCAGCAGATGTTGGCTCCTCCGTATTGGTCCTAGACTCAGCAAAGTCTGGTGCTATCATGATGGAAAAAAGTTGCTTGCAGACGTGTTGCAGTGAATATTGCTCTTCGCCATTATAGCAAAGACCGAGCTGCCGGCGTTCTTCCATTTGTGCACGCGTTAGCTTGCGTATGTACCGCTGCGGTGGTTCCGTGGACATGCTTCCTGGCAGTGCGGCTGGCTTTGCCCTGGACGATGGCGGTGTGGTTTGGAGTAATGCCGGCGTGAGCGCAGTTGGCCGTGCTATGAAAACTCCCTTGCCGGTCGATTTGGACAGCAAAATGGACCTGGTGGTGTCCATCGCGACCTGCGACCGGTGCTCATACATGCGCGCGACTCATGGCGACCTCCAAACTATGTGGTGCCTCAAGCTTGATGTCGATGTGCAGGAGTTCAGAGAGACCTGCCATAAACATATGGATTTGTTGTTCCGGGCTCAGGTTTGCTCGCGTTAATAAGGCCAAAAATTGGGATTGATAGTCTGCCACGGTGCTTGTCTGACGAAGATGCATGAGCTCGCCGAGAGGGTTGTGGTGCAATGGTGGTCCAAAGCGCATGTGCACCATCTCGGAGAAATGGCGCTAGCTGGGTGAACCCTCATTCCATTTCACATGATAGTACCACTGTTTCGCGACACTGGTCATATGGTATGAAGCGAGCCAGACTTTCTTCGCCTCAAGCATTCGCTGGCCCTGTAAAAATTGCTTGCATCGACTGAGCCACTGTAATGGGTCGTCGTCGCATGCGAACACTGGAAACTCGAGTCGATGAAAGCGAGGTGGCTTGTTGTTGGCGACCGAAGTCGCCTGCAGGGACAGTGGAGGGGCTAACAGCTGCTTTGCTGCCTTCGTGCTACTGCAGCCCGTCACCTCTAATGTCGCAAGGCGCGTATCATGCCGATCCAACCGATTGGTTAGAGTGGCCAACTGGGCAGTGATCTGATCTAGCTTCTTGTTGGTGGAGATGATCTCTTCACCACCACCGAACATGACGTCGAAGGCGGCGGTGGTCTCTGATACCAAGATGTCTGGGGAATTCAGGTGACGTAGGTTGTATGAGTGAAGGGTGGGAGGGCGAGGCTTAAGAGCCGGTGGCGTGGAGGCGTGCCGACAAGAACAGAGCCGTGCGACGGCAGAGGCGCACAAGCCGAAGGGGAGAAGATATAAGATAATCTCTTCTTTTCTTATTTTCTTCATATCAAACCGGTAACCCATATATGGGATAACTCCTAACAAGTATCTCTAATTTAAAAGGAAAGTAATCTCTAATACCATATCTATTACTACTAAATTGGAAAGTAATCTATTGAAATAGGAAGCCGTATCTTGTACCGTCTGGACTTCAGGCGGTTGACGCCTCCTGTAGCGCATCCGATACGTCTGTCGCTCTGGCCACAGCATCATCCGCGTTGGATCCCTCTGGTCTAAGATCCAGCTGCCGCACCCGCATGTCTGCGCCGTCGCTTATAATACTGTCTGCGCCGTCGCTTATATTACTGTCTGACCATAACACAGCCTTGAATCATTCACGAACCTTTAGAAACATAGTGAGTTAATACTATGGATTCAAAACGAAATATACTTTGTTCTTTCTAAAGTAAACCTATGCAGCTTTAGCTGCTGCCAGATGCATTTTATTATTAAGTCAGAAACAGCCGTGCATTACGGGTTTTTTTGTTGTCTCATTTTTCTCGCGCGTATCAAGATTCAGGTAGATGGTTAGTGTTGAGAAACCTGGGCCCAGGCCAGGAGTCCTGGCCCAATATGGACACCCCACCGTAGGCTATAAATAGGGACCTATACCTACCAATTATGTACATCTGATGCAATTGAAAGCAATAAAGAAAGACCATGAGTTCTCTCTACCTCTCTGTGTTCAATCTATTCTTTTGTGATTCTGTGATTGATTCGTTCTTATTCTAAGCAGAGGAATCGCTCGGACTGGTCGCCAGCGACGGTTCCTCAACACGTTATCAGCACGGTGAACGAAGATAATCATCGAAGCACAGATTGAATTTTCTAGATCGCTTTTGAATCTGTATTTTCTTTTCGCATTCTAGATTGAATCTCTACGGTGCAAATCCGTCCCAATCTATCGCGAGCAGACCTGAAGTCGCCGACACAATGTCGATTGGTAGATTGTGAAACGGGGTAGATGCTGATTGCACTGTAGAACGATGCAAATCCGTTCCAATCTACCGCGAGCAGATCTGAAATCGCCGGCACAATGTCGATCGGTAGATTGCGAAAAGGGGTAGATGTTGATTGCATCGTAGATTGGAAATGAAAATTTGCATGGTTTGTTTTCTGTTCGATTTTGCATCAGTTTCGCATGGTTATCACATGGCCATTACACAGAAGGGGAGGTCGAGAGGCACACGGCCGGTCTAAAGCCGCCATGGGCCGCCGGCCCTGCCGCCGGTTGCAGCCCGCTGCCTGTATGCGCCGCCCTTGGCAGCCGCTCGGGATGCGTGCTCGTATACGCGTGCTGCCGGCCCGCAGCCGTCGAGTGCGTGCTTCGCAAGGTGTTGCTTGCCTGCAGCACGGCGCCAGCCATCCCAGAAAACGACCGCAGCCGCCTTAGCACTGCGCCTTGCACGGCCGCTCCACCCGGTCTAGCCCCTACTTGTGCCCGTAGTAGCGCCGCCCCGTCTTGGCTTCGGCGCCTCCCAGGCCATCTCGGGTTTCGCGCCCGAACGCGCGTCGACCGGCCGCTTGCCGCAAACCGCGCCCGCCGGCGCACCGCTCGCCGGCGGTCCGAAGCCCCGCCGGCCTCGCCTTCATGTGTGAGCACGCTGGCCCGAAGCCGAACCGCACCCGCTCGGGAGAGCCGCCGCATCGGTCTCGTCGCCCCGCACGGCTCGTGCTCGCTGCCGGCCCGCCGCATTGGCTTCGCGCCCGCACGCGCATTGCTCTGGCCGCCTCGGTTCCGATGCCCCGCATAGCGCCGCCCACACACCGTCGTCGTCCCGGTTGGCCCCGGCCCGCAAGCCGCTGCCTTGGTTGGCCTCCGGCCTGCATGCCGCTGCCGTCTCGGTCGGCCTCTGGCCAGCACGCCGCAGTCTTCATGCGCGCCACCGCCGCCGGTCTCCGCCGCCCGACTGGGTTGCTGCACGCCTGACCAGGCCGCCACACGGTGGGGCCGCCGCCACCGCCTAGGAGTGATGGGGGTAGGGGAAACCCTATCCCACCTACATTTGTGCCGGCCGAAGCAGGCCTAATGGGCCGCGGGGTGAACAGGCCGGTACGGCCGAAAAGAAAATGGGCCGGGCGCTGGTGGTTTTGCAGAAAAATCCGTCGGGTTTTAGAAATTACCGATTAGCCCTTAAAGCTTATATTTGAGTCCCGAAATTTGCAATGAGGCTTATATTGTTCCGAAAATTACCGATAGGTCCTTAAATTTATAAACGAGTCCAGCATTTTGCAGAAAAACACCTCGGTAAATCAGAAAACTGCGCGAATTTTTCTTTGAACTGAAAATTTGCGTAGAAACCCCCAGAAATTGCAGATTTCGCTGAAAAACTTATATTCTAGCATAAAAGGGCCCCGGGAATCCGAATTTTAAATTATTTTTAGCATTTGAAGCTTATTTATTTATGCCATTATTATTCTCTGTATTTTCTGTATTTATTTACTGTTTTGATTAATTGTAATTGTTTTAATTGCTTTTAATCACTGAAATTAACAGTAACATTATAGAAAATGCACAGAAAATTATGAAACGTTATGAGAACCTTTTGTACCATTTATTTACCCGTAGTAAATTATTCCATATATGTTTACCTGAAGTAAACTTATTTTATTTCGTTCATACACATGTAGATAACTGGAATTTCGAACCGGGAGTTCGAGGAGCTGGCCCAGCATGGCCAAAACTATCTGATATGGGCATCTGATGTCGAGATTGTGCTTGGGGGCAGGAAGCTCCGTGCAGCTATTGGGTTAAGCGGACAGAAAGACGTCCGACCCACACCTGAGGAGAATGATCAGACACTTCATTTTCTCAGGCACCACCTCTTCCCAACTCTCAAGAATGAGTATATGGCAGAGAAAAACGCGCTAGCACTCTGGACCGCACTCAAGAAGCGGGTTGAGAGGCTCAAGTACACCATTTTTCCTCAAGCAGAGCAAGAGTGGATCAGACTGAGGTTTGCCGACTTTAAGACGGTCGGGGAGTACAATTCTGTCTTGCACAGGATTTGTACCAATCTTCAACTCTGTGGCAAGGAGATCACAGATGAGTAGAAGATTGAGAAGACCCTATCCACCTTTCATCCTAGTGCTGTACAAACTTCTCCGCAAGAATTACGTCACTCAGCCACCAGGCAGCTCCGCTGGCCGTGAAGCCAACGCTAGCAGCTACAAGGTGCGAAAGCCCTTGATGAAGAGAAGGGGGGAAGAAGGGTAAGATCATTGCCCAGAAAGGCAAGTCAGATGCTCCAAACGACAGAAAGGCTAAAAAGAGTGGCAAGATCTATGGCCAGCAGAACCAGGGTTGCTACAAGTGTGACAAATGGGGGCATTGGTCGCGGATATGCAAAGAACCGCAACATGTAATTGATGCCCACCAAGCTCAAAAGAAGAATGGCAAAGGGCAGCCTGAAGCTCATTTTGCAGCAGTCGAGGGGGAGCATGTTGAGCAGCTGCCTGAGTTGATGGATGTTGAATCCATCCAGCAGCAGCACCCTCTTATGACTTAGAGGCAGCCACAGCCATGATCTCTCTTGAAGAGAACATCACTCCTGAAAAGATAGCCGAAGAAGTCAATGATTTTCTAGTTGATTCCGTCTGATGCACAGAATGCATAAGACGTTAATTGTCATTTATTTTGTGTTCATGGACAAGTTTAGAACTTGCATAGATGGTGCTTTAGGATTTGTTTTCTCATAATGGTTGGATGATTTTGGAATAAAACATTCATTTATTCAGTTTATGATGGCATGATATGTTCTGATATTGGTGTATTTTATTTATGTGTTGAATGCCTTCTAGTACATATTAATAAAATACCCTATATTAGAATGCGTGTAGCGCCCTATGAAGGAAGTGTGCTTAACTAGCAGCGACACAACGCATATCATCTTAAGAGAGACTAAGTATTTTCAGTCGATTCGTAAGAGCACTAGCAGCCTTACGACAATCGCCAGAAGCGATGCACGTATAATTGGTTCAGGAAGAGCCACAATGGGCACAACTTTGGTCATTGAAGAAGCCTTATTGTACCCAGAATCGATTAGAACTCTCCTAAGTTTTAAGTATATTCGCGCCAATGGTTTCCACGTTGAGACTGAAGAAGAGTACGGTAAGGAATACCTGCTCATTACGAAGCGTGAAGAGAATGGAAAAGGGTATTAGAAAAACTTCCTCCACTAGAAACTGGGCTATATTATACCAACATTAAGGCACCTGCAGCCTACACTGTCCTGAAGATAATATTTAGAAGCTCTAAGCTCTTCTGTCTTTGGCATGATAGATTAGGCCACCCAGGTCTTAGGATGATGAGAAACATAATCAATAATTCCCAAGGGCATAATATTAATGTGAAGAATTTTCCAAATCATGAAGATTTTGTGTGTCCTGCATGTGCCACCGGGAAACCAATAACTAGACCCTCCACTCTGAAAGTGAAAGATGAAGTCCCTGCATTCTTGGAACGCATCCAGAGAGACATTTGTGGTTCCATTCAGCCCATCTCAGGGCCATTTAAGTATTTTATGGTGCTCATTGACACTTACTCGAAGTTGTCATATGTGGGTTTTGTTGTCCACAAGAAACCACGCCTTTGCACAACTGATCTCGCAGATCATTCGCATCAGAAATGTGTTCCCTGATCATCACATCAAGTCCATCAGAATGGACAACGCCGGAGAATTTACTTCGAAGGCATTTGATGATTATTGCATGGCGATGGGAATTGCAGTTGAGCATTCGGTACCGCATGTCCATACCCAGAATGGTCTGGCAGAGGCTTTAATTAAAAGAATTAAATTTATTGCCCGACCCCTCTTGCATAATTGTAATTTGCCAGCAACATGTTGGGGACACGCAATCCTACATGCAACAAATCTCATCAACCTTAGACCTTCGGCATACAACATCCATTCACCTATGCAACTAGCACAAGGGTCACCACCGAAAATTTCCCAACATTAGGGGGGAGGAAATCAACCCCTTGATGAAGAATGTCGGGAAATTACGTGGCAAGCCACGGGAAACTGTGCAGATGACCCGTGCACTAGTAAAGCAAATAGAAGTCCAGAAGACAAGAGAAGTCCAGAAGACAATAGAAGTCCAGAAGACAAGAGAAGTCTAGAAGACAATTGATTTGCAAGCATTAGCAAATCAGCTGTCTGATCACTTTAGTGATTTGAAGAGCGTGACTAAGTCGCATGTGCCTGTAGGCACTGCACCGGAGAGGGTTGAAATACCAAAGAAAGCAGAAGGTATCCCTAATCTCGTCCAGATGCCACAGAAAAATAAAAAGAGGACGAGAACTCCGGTTCCTCGAATCCTAAGTAACCGGGGACGCCTGGTGAAGAAGGATAAGAAGGACTTATCACAGCCGATAATTGAAGTCCCCCAGAATGAGAAGGGGAGCCAGTTGAGACCTGGCACAAGTATGACACCTTTAGAAAAGGGCATACCGGATCTGAATATCCCCATCAGCATGGATGTGTGCGCACATATCGGAGCCGAAAAACTAAAGGGACTTGCCACCGCAATTGAAAGAAGCGATGCGCAAGGTGAAACTCCAGAAGAACCAATCGCTCTAGAAGAAGCAACTCATGAAGAAATAGCTATAAATTATGTACACATGGGAGAGTCCCTGAATAGGACAATAGCTAATATCGATATCTACTTCGCAAAGAAAATTGCAACAATCATCGATCTTGATCCAGAGCCTGCATCGCTCGCTGAATGTAAGAAAAGATCAGATTGGGAAGATTGGAAGAAGGCAATAGCAACTGAATTGCTATCTCTGAACAAAAGAGAGGTGTTTGGGCCCGTATGCCGCACACCTCCCCACATACACCCCGTTGGGCACAAGTGGGTATTTGTTCGAAAGAGAAATGAAAGAAATGAAGTAGTGAGATACAAAGCAAGGCTGGTAGCACAAGGTTTCACTCAACGACCTAGAGTTCATTATGAAGAAACCTACTCCCAAGTCATGGTGGAATCATCTTTAGATATTTGATCTCAATGGCAGTGAACTTGAACTTAGAAATGAAATTGATGGATGTTGTGACTGCATACCTTTACGGTAACCCTCTCCCGAACCAAGACAGCAAATAGAAATCTGTACAGTGTGAAACTCAGAAAGTCACTGTATGGACTGAAACAATATGAAAGAATGTGGTATAATTGTTTAAGCGACTTTCTCTGCAAGAAAGGCTACACAAACAATGAAGACTGTCCTTGTGTATTTATACGGCGATCCCATAATGGATTCTGTATAATTTATGTGTATGTAGATGATCTGAACATCATCGGGATAGCAGCAGATATAAAAGAAGCAAGCTCCTACTTGGAGTCAGAATTTGAAATGAAAGATTGGGCAAGATCAAGTTTTGCTTAGGCCTGCAGCTTGAGCATGTCCCTGAAGGAATCTTGGTACATCAGTCGACCTACACTCAGAAGGTGCTTGAAAGGTTTGGCTTCGAGAAGGCATTTCCCTCGAAAGTACCGATGATCGGGAGGTCTTTACAGCAAGAAAAATATCTTTTCCGACCTAGGGAAGAGGGGGAGGAAATCCTGGGACCGGAATTCCCATACTTAAGTGAAGTGGGAGCACTCATGTACTTAGCAAACTGCACTAGACTGGACATTTCATTTGCAGTGAACCTGTTGGCAAGGTATAGTGCAGAGCCCACCAAAAGGCATTGGCAGGGCATAAAGGACATCTTCCGATACCTCTAAGGAAGTAAGGACCTTGGATTGTTTTACAGAAAGAATCAAGATCTGAACTTGATTGGCTATGCAGATGCTGGGTACTTGTTTGACCCGCATACCGCAAAGTCACAAACAGGCTATGTATTCCTGTGTGGTGGAACTGCAATTTCCTGGAAATCGTCCAAGCAAAGCCTGGTAGCTATTTCGACGAACCACTCAGAAATCATAGCACTGTATGAAGCCGCACGAGAGTGTGCTTGGCTCCGTCGAATGGTTCACCACATCCAGCAGTTATGTGGGATGAACATTGTGCAAACCCCCACAATTATCTATGAAGATAATGCAGCTTGCGTTGCACAAGTACAAACGAGCTATGTGAAGAGCCATCTCACAAAGCATATCAATCTCAAGTTCTTCTATGCACATGAATTACAAAAGATGGACGAAATTAAAGTACTGCATACTAAGTCATGTGAAAATCTTGCAAATTTATTCACTAAGTCACTCACCGCAACTAGCTTTGAAAGATGCATACGTGGAATTGGAATGATGAGACTTAGAGAAGTGCAGAATTCAGAGGGAGAATTCTCACAAGCCCGCTAATAAATCTTGATCATGAAGATTAAGTACCCAAATAATAAAGTCATGTAGACCAAATGAAATTGGGTGAATTGTACTCTTTTTCGTTTGACGAGTTTTCATGAAGTTTCTCGACCAAGGTTTTTAATGAGGCAATTCGTGCATCGCAGCATAACATGTATCATGTGCTCTTTCTCCAAATTTTTTCCACTGGGTTTTTATGGAGTTTTAGTGAGGTATGAACGTGTTGGGTGAGTGCCCAAGGGAGAGTGTTGAGAAACCTAGGCCCAGGCCAGGAGTCCTGGCCCAATATGAGTACCCCACCGTAGGCTATAAATAGGGACCTATACCTACTAATTATGTACACCTGATGCAATTGAAAGCAATAAAGAAAGACCAGTAGTTCTCTCTACATCTCTGTGTTCAATCTATTCTTCTGTGATTCTGGGATTGATTCGTTCTTATTCTAAGTAGAGGAATCGCTCGGACTGGTCGCCAGCGACGGTTCCTCAACAGTTAGGATTGAGCTGGAAAGTTTTTTTTTCGGAATGCTTCGCTGACGAATTCCAGAAGCCTCAGTCCTCCTCTACCTCGATCGCGGCCACTGATTTCGGATCGGACGGCTTCAACGGAGATGATACGAATCATCCATCCCCTCGACTCTATCTCTGCCGTCGTGAGAGACCTCGAGCCCAGCCGCTGAACCAACCAAACCGCAGCCATGGTGACCACGCCGACCACCCCATTCCCCCACCTCCTCGCCCCGGCCCCGTCGCACCTACTGTTTGTTGCAATTGTTGGAAGGTACGGGCTAGAGTGGTAGATCAAGTGATGGGCTTCGAAATGACGGTTGTCTTCTCGCAAGAGAGAAATGATGAGTTTATTGAGATGATTGTATTGTGCTAACCTGTGGATGGCCTATGGACACGTGTGTTTTATGCTGTATTCATGTATGATACGGACACATCGCTAACACGTGTCGAATAATTTAATTTAAAATTTTCTAACACGTGTTGGACACAGCGTATTATCTGAAGGATCATTCTGGAACCAAATAAGTCGCAAGTGCTAGGCTGCTGTCCTTGATGTGTTATGCACATTGTTACATGTGTGGGGAGTGCCAATGGTTTGCTTTGATAGAATGTTTCACACTTTTTTTATGCAACATTACATGTATGTCCTTGTGGAGGGAAAAAAGTTAAATTATTTTGCAGGGTGTACATTTAATTGTTGGTTGGTGGTTTAATAGAACAATGACGATAAATTATAATCTCTTGGATTGACTTACTAAACAGTGTGTAATATGTTTTATCATGCTACATATAATAGTATGCTGCTCAGTCTGTCATGTGGGGTTGAAACAAGTGATCCAGTTTCATTCCTTTCTTTTGACATCTTATTTCATACTTTTTTTAGGTGACAGGATCTTTGGGGTCGTAACAAAGCTTAATTTGATGGAAAAGGGTACAAATGCTGTTGATGTATGTGACTTTGTGATTGTTTTGAGCTCATCTGCTATGGACAGCACTTAAAATGTCTCATCTTCCGTGGAATCCTAGGTACTCGAAGGGAGGCAGTATCGCCTACAGTACCCCTGGGTGGGAATTGTCAACCACTCACAAGCACAACTTGCAATATTCATTTGCAGTAACGACGCCAATCTGCAAGAAGAATGAATAGGCAAGAGTCGATTATCTTTAAGAGGTACATAATCCAAGTTTACTTTATACTTTACATTATTTCAATTTTACAAGCATGAAGAAACATAAAAAATAATAAATATATGTAATTTATTCTTATTATTTTAATATATATATATATAGCTGTATCGCTGTATCGGTATTTTTGGGAAAAATGCCGAATCCCCGTGTCGGTGTCATGTCGTATCGTGTCAATGTATCCGTGTCTGTGCATCATAGTGGACGGTATGTGCACGATAAATTCTTACTTTTCTCAATGCACTGATGCAGTTTGCGAAGAAACCAGATTGAAAAGCAAGAGTTCAAATGTATTGGTAGTTTCAGAACTAATTAAAATGATTGTGAGTGCCATTCTCATTTGGTTGGTTTTTGTGTGTACATTGTTATGAAGCATGCCATTCATTATGGAAATTGTACCCAAAGTTTCTCTTAGTGGTTGCCAGGTGTTCATGCAGCAAGTGGAGCATTCCTTTCAAGAGAAGTTTATTCGCAAGTGGATCTCTTCTTGCTCGTGAAGTACTTTTCCCATTTGGCCCTGCTCGGTTGGGCTGAAAAGCTGTGGTTTATGGCTGAAATTGCACTGTAGCGACTAAAATTTCACTGTAGCTGAAGGTGGCTTATTTAGTGTAATTAAATCTAAAAAAATTTAAAAATAGAAAAAATATGCTAGCTTAACACAAACAACGCAAATGAATACGGGGAAAAAAGAACCAGCAAAAAAGCTCAAAAAAGCCAAAAGGTTAGAAAAAGACGAAATTTATGAATAGTAAAAAATAAGCCAGAACCTGAAATTGAAATGAGCGGGACAGTTTCGTTCCTTCCATAGTTTAGTGTTGATGCAGCATATATTGTTTGGAGATTATGTTTGTCACGAGCTGAAATCATTGTTTGCATGCACTGTTCATACATGTGAACAGTAACATGATGTTGTAGTAGACGTGTTTGGCATGATTAGACAAATTAGAATAGAAATAAAAATAGTTAGTTTTCTTATTAGATGAGTTTACTACCTTATATATTAGAGATATATTTCCTTTAAAATAGAGATTATTTTTTGAAGATTAAGTCGAGTTATCCTTATAAAAGGGTTAGCATATATTTATTACTAATCAAACAACGAAGATGAATTAATCTAGTCTCTTCTCTCAAATTTTATCATCCTAGTCTATAGTCAAATCTTTTACCTCACCAAGCCGACGGTGTTTACTCCAATGAATTAAGATTCATCATATTTGGTATCAGAGTAGTCGATCCTAGCCTCTCTCTCCTCTTGGCTGCCTTCCTTCTCTACCTGCTGGTCATGGCGTGGCAGCACCGATCTAGCAGTAGCACATGTTGTATTCCCCGTCTTTCTTCTCCCTTCTTCTCCTCCTTGCTTGGCTTGCAACCTTTTCCCTTGCCGTTGGTTCTTGCGTTGGCAACAGCAGAACATGCCATCAGCAGCGTGCAGCAGCTTGGCAGCAACAAAGCAGGTAACATGGCAGAACAAGGACAGGGCGGGGCCTGTCAGTAGCGGCGGCAGGGAGCAAGGCAACAGTGGCAGAACAAAGATAGGGCGGCGATGCCTGTCAGCTAGGGCACACCCCCACCCCCGGCAGGTGATTGCTCGTCCCCTTACTTTAAGGGCATCTGTAGTGTATATAACCCAAAGGGCTTTAAGGTGGGTCCCATCTAAACCTTAAGGCTGACTCTATAGTGTATATAACTCAAGGGACCTTAAGACGGTCCCACTTGGCAGATAAAGAAAAATTATATTTTAATGCTTGTGGCCATGTCTTTAGCTTGAGGACCAGCCTTAAGCCTTTTTTGCTTATAGCCTGCTTAAGGTCACCTCTGTAATGTATAAGGTTGACCTTAAGGTGGCTTAAGACCCTCTATTTTAATACATTACAGATGCCCTAATAACGTTATACTATGGGCAGAGTTGGACCGATCATGGCATCACGCCGAGTTGATCTTGCCCTGACTCCCCTTTTCTTTCCTTCAAAGCTTTTAACTTTTGAGGTATTACATTTCTTTTTAGTTTTAAACTAGAACTCATATAAAAACCCAATTTCTGTTCTTTTCATATTCTAAATTTTAGTTTTTTAGATATTTACTTTGGAATTCGTATGGAAATCAAATTGCCATTTTTTCTATTTTATTCTAAATTTTTGTTAATTTAGGTTGTACTTGATATGAACTCTTCATTTTAATTTGCTAATTTTTATTTAATTATTGTTCCGAATTTTAGTCATTCATAGATACTACTTTGAAAGTTGTATGGAAATCAAATTGCTATTTTTTTCTTTATTTTTTCTTCCAAATTTATCTTGCTAATGGATTGCACTTGTTATGGGTTGTTTCTTTTAATCTGAGCCGTTAAAACTCGGGTCCGTCAGATAGATGGCTAAATCTTTCTCTAAATATATAATTAGTATGGATATAGATAGATTCTTATATCTACAAGTCAACTATTGAATTTAAGTCTTTAAAATTAGAACCCCACCAAATTAAGGGTTAGATATTTTGCTTTTTCTGAGAATTTCTAGCATATATATCTTTTTTCTTAGCAACTCTAAAAGACCTGTCATCGGTTTTAATTATATAACAGATAGATGTCTCAAATATCCACACAAAAGAACTGCACGTAGGAGAACTCCTAGTTGGAAAAAGAAACAAATCCGATCTAAATTCGGGATCACAAACTCAACACTCTCCACCTTGACCCAAATTCCATCCTAAAACCAAAACAAATCGCAAATCTTCTCAAATCACAATTCATTGCTAACCTTAATGTCTCATTTAGCAACTACACCTCTAACACAACAATATCTGGCATCAATGTTCTTTGTTCTCTCATAGAATATTTGATATTTGTAAGACAAATATATTCTTATTATCATAAAATATAGTAGTGTACGCAAGGTGTATTTCTGCAAAACTCAGTATACAAACCTTTCAACCAAATAGCTTCCTTGATAGCATCTGAAATAGTCATATTGTAATGTACCAATTTTTGAGTTTTTGAATGTATTTGACAAAATTAGGGCTTTTCAAAATTTTCCATGAATTTCTGAAATTAATTAAAGCTTAATTTGAATTTTCAAACTTAGTTTGATTTAGTTTTAATAATGTGAACATGAATTGAAGCCAAAATATTTTATTACAGCTCTTTGAGTCTAAGAGTATTTTATAGAAATATTTGAGATTTTTCAGATCTTATTTGCTATTTTCCGTGGTTTATTTGGCTTTTCTGTATTTTCTAAAAAATACTTTAAATCACCAGAAGGGGAGTGGGCCGAATTCTCTCTCTAGCCCCAACCCATTTCTTAAATTCTTGGGCTGCAGCCCATTTTTGTGGGTTAGTAGTTCGCTCTTCTCCATCTCCATCCTGAGCTTGGTCTTCTGGATACTCCTCTCCATGCTCGTCCGACTCGTAGTGTAACAAAGGATGAATAGAATAGGATAAGTACAGAAGATACTCAACAAGTTCAAAGTAGAAAGGGTGTTTGAATGCAACTTCCAATGCCCAAGACCGGCGATCTCGACAACACCGAAAATATTTCTGGGAAAGAATCAATTTAACTATTAGAAACCTATGATCTCAGTACACACAAATGACGGAACATTCTATAGGATCTTTTCCTGACACGTTCGCAGTTTCAGTTCGAAACAGGGAGTGGCAAGCCATACTTTATTACACTCTGCAGCGATGCGTTGCTTCATATGTGCTGCTCATTTAGACTGAAAAAATAGCTTACAATTGAAATTTCATTGTAACCGGTTGAAATTGTACTGTAACTGGTAGTAGTTTATTTAGCGTAATTAAATTTAAAAAATAAAAATAGAAAAAAAACATGGTAGCCCATCATGGATAATACAAACAAATCCGAGAAAAAAGAATCAGCAAAAAAGCTCAAAAATAGTAAAAAAATTAGAAAAAGATGAAATTTAGAAATAAAAAACAAATCAGAAGTAAGAAATTTAAGTCAAAATAAGTGAACCTTAATATGACGTCAGATTATAGATACACTTCCTTTGGCCACACTAAAGACACAGTCTTTGATCAATCCCATCTGGCATATCTCAGCCCTGCCGAAATTTATTTGATGCCGCCAGTCCACCGTGCTTATGGGTACGGACGCCTACCAAGCATTACATATATAATACACTTCTCTGCAGATATGACATTACTAAAGCATTAGGTCTCATTCGATTGGACTGAAAAATAGTAGTTTAAGACTGAAATTACTGTGAGCATGCAGTGTTTTGAGAGTGGTGGGAGGTGATTCCATGATAGTGAATTGACCAAATATTAAAGCACCTTCAAAAGTGGGTTGAGGTTCCTTGCCCCTTAGTTGGTACTTTAAGATTTGTGCATGTCTCCAGGAGAAAAGCATGGAATCACACCTTGTGTTTAATTATCTATTCTAGAGTACTCCCTAGAAACTATATTTGTTCTTGCAATCTTCAGAGATCTCTATAAGGTTGCATTGCCATCCTTTAACAAACTACATAGCATAGCTCACCGCTGTCATCTAAAGCATCATGGCGTGGATCGAGATGTGAGTTGCATGTTTTAGTGGAATTGCTAATGCTAGCTAATAGGAGCTAGAAAGAGGGCATCATATGAGACGACGAGGCTGTCATCACTAGTGGTCACAACAGCACGAAATCAGGAATCAGGATCCACCACATGAAACAGCTGGCAGCTTCACCTTCACATCATCTGCAGCTGCAATGATTTGCAAACATACAGTGATCGAATGCTAGTCTTTTATATTCTGATCTCCAAAGTTGCGATTGATGAGCATACATGCACCCAGTAACGTTTGATTCCAAATAAAAGAGCAGGCACCACACAGTCGATCGGCGGTGGCTGATCCAGGATTAAATTTTAGGTTGGGCGGCGTGACGGTGGATCAAATAGTGCTGTTTCTGAGTTGCTCCCCACGATACTGGTATATATGGGCTTGTTTTTTAAGTCAAAACCGGCGGCTTTTGACTTTTACTATAGTATCTAACTCTCAAACGGAGTATTTTCTCAAGACAGGGTCTACAAGTTAAACGATCTACACGTTAAAAGCCCAACATCTGTACCAGCCAAAATCGCAAGTGAGTATCTCTCTCCGTAATCTGTGCCGTAAACAACCAAAACTCAAAAATTTCAGCCAAAAGCCGCGGCCGAAAAGAACAGGCCCATAGTCTCCACCCCTGCTGGTAAGGTGATACGGTATTTAAAAAAAACGATATTTTTTTTAAAAAAATAATGATAAGTCGATACGGTAAATATATACATGTTTAAAAATAAAAATATATATAGAGAACCTATGAGAGTGTAAAATTGATATTACCCTGATGAAACCTAATTTATTCCTGGGAGTACTAAGTAGCTGAGAAATAGCTATGTATTCTTGAAGCATTAAGTAAACCAAGAAGTTAAATTCACATTGACAACTCATTTAGCGTTCCTCCTTGCCCAGATCACTTGCCTCTTTCTCATCTTTCATCGGCAAAGCATACACACAATGGTAAGAACATTTTGCGAATTCACACTCTTGTCCACCTCAAGAACTAACACGAACCTACGACTACGAAGATCGAGCAGCAGGAGAAGCTTCAGACACAAAAAGATCAAAGGAAAGGATGGAAGGCTTACACGGGATCTGCGGTCCAGAGAGTGGGAGAGACTGACAGAGAGTTCAGTTGATTTGGTTCATCCCTGGGCTACTCACCAGTTAGTTGGGCTCTTTTCACTATTTCGGACTCTCGGCCCAAATTGTCTTGGCCTAGCGCCTCGACCTCGCTCATGCGGACACCGGAAGCCGACGCAGAGAAGCAGTCCTTCTCCATCTCCGGTGCGGCGGTGCCCATGGCAGACGGGGGAGGGGGGTGTCCCGCCGGCTGGGTACCTACGGCTGCCGCTAGGCTTGCCCTATTGCTAGATCCGCCTCTGTCGACCAATCATTCCATTTACTGTATCTTTCATGTAGGATGTTCTATGCTAGGACATTTAGGACCTGTTCTTTTTGGTTGAAACTTATGACGTTTGGCTGTGACTTGTGACTTTTAGGCTGTTCGTGTGAGAGATTACAGATTAACAGAAACTCACGTGTGGTTTTTGCTGATATAAATGAAGTCGGTACAGTATGCACTGCAATTAACTAGTAGATCATATCTTGAAAAGATACTCCGTTTAAAAGCTAGTTACTGTAGAAAAGCCGAAAAGCAGCTTTTAGAAGCTGAAAAGAACAGACTTTTATGCGGGCGCTATTGCTTACTATTGAGTTTCATGCACCAGCCAGTTCATCCAAAAGCTTAAGCTGATGCGGAGAAATGGGCAATTCACTTATATTTCAACACTCCCCCTCACGTGTAGGCTTTCTTAGGCCTAATACGTGGAATATAAGTGGACTGCAATTAATTTTTTTAATTATGTCAGTGAGGTCTTGAACTCGAGATCTCTTGGCTCTGATACCATATTGAGTTTCATGCACCAGCTAGTTCACCTAAAAGTTTAAGCTGATGAGGAAAAATGGGCAATTCTCTTATACTTCAATACTTATTGTCCTGTTCTAGACAATTTCTGTTTTGTTTTCTTTTAGAAGTTGACTCGTAAATAAGAGTGGTTTTTTAAAATAGTTTCTATAAATCATTTGTAGGAATTACTATAGAAACTATTTTAAACGAAGTGGCTTCTTGACACGAGAATTCCTTACTCCATCAATCTCTCTTACAATCAACTAAAAACTAAAAATAACAGCTAAATAAATAATAAAAACCATAGTATTTTTGAACGGGCCTATATCATAACAATATTCACCCCCTTTCCTCATGTCCACAGCTCCACACGTATCAACCGCCACCACATAATCATCTTATCGCGTTTCTTCGGCTCTCATCTGCGTACTGCTTGCTCCTGTCTCCAGTCTCCTATCCATCGCACGCTCGCTGCACATGGCTATGGCCGACCGTAGCCGAGCGCTGCTCCATGCTTCTCTATCTGCCTCCCTCCCCTCTCTCGTCGCACATGGTTATGACCGGAGCTCATGGTGAGGCGTCCCTTCCGAGGCCATCGTATGATTGATGAGCAATTGAGCATACAATGCGCCAAGATTAGTTTGTTCCCACAAAAGGAGCAGGCACCAAGCATAATTCAATCGACCCGTCATTTCAATTACTAAGCGTGTGTTTGGTTTGGAGACGTGGTGGGATGGGATGGACCCATTCCTGATTTCTAGGATGGAACCAACCCAGTTCTTGTTTGGTTGCTGGGATGGGATCGACCCTATTTTCTGTTTGGTTGAGGGGATAAAAGGGGATGGAATGATCCCAGTCACCAGTTTGGATAGAGGGATGGGGATAGGACAGAAGGTGTGGTGACCTTTTGGTAAGGTTACCTCTGTGCTACTTATCCTTTTGGTAATTAAATCCATTTTATCCACCTTACCAAATTACGAATAAATTTATTTTTAAATCCATTTTAATTGATCAACTAACATTTATCTGGAATAAATTTATGTCCGGAACATGGCTAATTACGAATTTTCAGTTTAAGTGCTTTCCAACTTACCAAATTTATTTCCCCTTTTATTTTTCTTTTCCTTATTTTCTTTTCTCTTTTTCTTTTCCCTTTCATTCCTTCTTTCTTTTCGCCAGTTCCCCTCTTCTGGAGCCTTCCGCCGCCAGCGCCTTTTCCCCTCCTCCCTACTTCCGCCGACGCCTCAACGCCTCCTCTGCCTCCCTTCTTTTCCCACCGCCGCCTACACGCCTCTTCCTCCCGCACCGCATCGCCGGCCTCCCGTCCATGCCGACGCCGCCGCTCCCCCGCCCCCGGGTCTCACGCCTCCGCCCCGCGTCTTGCTCGAACGGCAAGGAAGCCGAGATCTCGCCGGCCTGGCTTGTCCTTGACGTTGAGGGAGAGTGCCGAGGTTGAGGGAGACCGTCGCCGGTGTGGAAGATCACGTACGGAGCAAGGGCGTCGTGCTTCGCAACGCAGATCGATGGGGCCCCAGCCGGTGATGCGCCGCCGCCTGCCTTTCCCTTCAGACGAGCGGCCGCCGCTGGATCTCTGCGGGCGCGGAGGGCCACCGCCGGCCTGAGATCGAGAAGGGGACGGGGGATTTCTCCTTGCGCCGCGAGCGAATGGACGGGAGGGGCTGAGGGGTGAGTGGGGAGTGCGGTGATTTTTCCCTCTCACGCGGTCGGCACGTGACGCGTCGGGATGAGGGACGCCCCCGTCCGAGCGATTTCCTGGGCTGGCGCGGTCCCCCTTTTTCCCTGGACTGGCGCGGCCCCCGTCCCAATGATTCCCTGTGACTCAGAGCCAAACACCGTATTTTTGGGGATGGATCTATCACATCCCCATGAACCCAAGAACCAAACACATGCTAAAGTTTCCAAATGGTACATGTTGCATTTACTGTTCATTTGCCTCGTCGACAGGGAAATACCATGTTCATTGAATGAATCAAAGAATTGTGTTCATGATCGTGTTGCATTTTCTATTCGTTTCAGAAAACTGCTGCATTTCGTACTAGCTAGCTAGGCCAGCACCGCAGCATGCTGCTGTCCTTTCACGCTCTCTCACGTTCACTGCTGCTATCAATTATGTCAGCAATCTGTCAGGTGTCAACTTGGATAGCTAACTTCTTCGAGACCCATATGAAACTCATTTTAACTTCCGCTTCTAACTTCTGACTTATTTTTCACTATTTATAAAATTTCATTATTTTCTAAACTTTCGGTTTTTTTAGCTTTTTTATCAGTTCTTTTTTTCGTATTTGTTTGCGTTGTCCATGTTGAGCTAGCATATTTTTTATTTTTAATTTTTTTTAAATTTAATTACACCAAATAAGTCATCTTCAGTTATAGTGAAATTTTAACCGCTACAGTGCAATTTCAGCCATAAGCCACAGCTTTCCAGCCCAACCGAGCGGGCCTAAAAGCAAGTCATATAGCTCCTTCCGTTCTGCTTAGACAGCGAAAAACTACTGACCACATATTATTTTCTTGCTGTGCTGCTTAGCTTGCGTGGACTACGGTGCTTTTTTTCCGCCTATGATTTATGTTTTATATTTATATTATAGTAACTAGCTTTTAAAAGATGTGTTTTTTAAGACAGGATCAACAAAAAGATTGTATTAAGAAGTGTATTGAGTTTAGCTGTCCTGACCAAAATTATATGTGATTATTTTCCTCTACATACTGTATCCACGGACAGGCTAAAATTTAAAATTTTAAACTATAAACCACAGTCTAAAAAAGAATTCAAGAGGACCTTTCACCTTTGGTTGGGACATGATCCCTGTCAGATCACTTCAAGATTTCTTGGATTATTGGTTGCATTTTGGAGTGTCGTCAAATCAATGATTCCTTACGGTTTTGCAGCTCTTTGTTGGTTCTGGTTCATACAATCATACGGCATGTCAGGGAACAAGATGGAGACTGAAAAGAAATTCCCCAAACAACCTACTGACGTGCTTTTCAAATGCTTACCTTTTGTTAGAGTGCAGTGAAATCGTCTTTTGGGCTCCAACATGAAATTCTGCTCAGGAAAGAAGCTTCTGCCCCATCCATCTCTCCATTTCGGGAGCAGAACAGAAAATCTTCATGGCGTCATTTGTTAGAGTGCAGTGAAATTGTAATCATCTTACGTTCAGTTGTAAATACGAAGAACAACGAGAAACTGAGGAAACTAACCAGATATTGTGATATACAGCATTTCGGCTGAAGATTATCAAACACATACCGTGAGAAATATTGCCAACAAAAAAAGAAAAAAGAAAAGAGGACAAGACAAATTTTATTCTTGGTCGTGCAAGACTTGATATGTCTTCTCGTAATGTGATACCAATAGGTCGGGATCTCAAATTTCCGAGTCTCGAATTACTAGCATTGCCATGATCAGCAGAACCATGAGGTGACAACGAAACACCATTTGTTTTGCTTTCCAGTTGCAAGCCTTCCTAGTAATAAGCATGGAAACAGTACGAGAATGTACCATCGTTCAATAATGCTAAGAGGAATGGCCGACAGAACTGACCATACCATATATGCATTGCTAGTTCGACTACATATCCAAATGCTGTTGCCTGCTGATTTCTTTAGAGAATCTGAAGGCCACGTGAGAAGTGCAAAATATGTTTGTGTGAGAGACCATATGGAGGTGATCATATGTTTGTGATGAGTAATTGACACTTGGTTTAGAAACATTGAGTTTGGTTTGGGTACTGTCAACATTGTCATAGCCATGTTTGAGCGGTCGAAAGACCTTTACGATCATATTGGGTGTGGTCGTAGGTCACTCGGATGGTGTACGACCACTTAGGCGTAAAATTTTTGCTTTTTAGCCCAAAATTTGAAAGTTTTTTACATATGGATCCCGGGAGAAAAGATTTGCAAAAATGGACTCTTAACACAACGCCAAATTATATAGCGTCCAATGTACACAGCACGGCGCCATATTCTTTGGCGCCGTGAGTGGCCACGTAGGATCCACGGTGGCAATGCTCGGCGCCAAAGCCCATGGCGCCGTGCTGTGTACGTTGGGCGCTAACGGCCGTGGCGCCGTGCTCTGGGACTTAGACCGTTTTCGGCAAGGCCACATATCACGGCGCCAAACTGTGTGGCGTCGTATGTGGCTCATGCGGCGCCAGAAGCTTTGGCGCCGTGATGGCTACACCAGCAAAAACAGCAAGCTTTGCTGTTTTTTTGCAAAACATATGCACATACATATACAAAAATGCAAACATATACATTCACGCATACAACATCTGGAAACGCAAATGACAACATCGCATAATTATCAATAGTCTGAAAATATTACATAATATCACATAAGTATCGAAAGTCTCAAAATATCACATAACTGTCAAAAGTCTGAAAACATCAATAAGTCACTGCCTCTTGGCCTTTTCCTTGCCCTTGGCCAGGGCATCAGACCCTGGAGTGTACGTGCTCGGGGGACGGGCCGAATGACGAGGCCGCTGGGAAGCCTGAGTAGATGGTGCGTCGGGCATCTGCGACATCCCAATCTCGTCGTGGGTAGATGCCTCCTCGTCCTCGTGCTCCTCCTCCTCGTCATCCTGCTCCGCCTCGTCGTCGTCGTCGTCGTCATCGCCCTGACTGAAAGTCGGAGTGCGTGACGAGCTCCTCGTGGACTGGCGCGTGCCGACGTGTGACGACGAGGCTGCAGCGACACCCGAGCGCTGGGAGGCCGCCGGTGGTGATGCGACGTCCGTGCGTGCGTGGCAACCACAACGAGCTGCCGCCCGACCGATGCGACGTCTAAGTCTCTGCAAGTAATGATATGTCATTATAGTATACATGCTGAATGGCTCTAACTTAACAAATTATCTTCGAACCTGCAAGAAGTCCCTCAGGCGGCTCTCGCTGTCCGGGGCGCCAGCTGGGTAGGAGAGAGCCTCATCGATCTCATGCACCGAGGTCCGCAGAGAAGTCCCCTAAAGAAATAAGATCCACATAAGTAAGTGCGAGATAAACGTATTGAACCAAAGTATTGAGCAAATATCATGCTTTCGTACCACTCGATCGAGAATCGGGGCGGCCTCAACAACTGTGCCCTCCCTCGCACGCATGTCGTACGCAGTGTCCTCGTCCTCGGACGAAGCGAGGTCCGCGTAGTCGACATCAGTCCACTGCTGCCTCAGCCTGTAGCGGGTGGCAGAGTGGTACCAGGACAAGTACTCCCGGAAGCTGGCGTTGTTGTGGGGGGTATTGTCCCGCTCGCAGTTCTCCTCCATCCTCCTCCACCACTCGACGTACTGTTGGTGATGATGAGCGAAGTCCGTCACCTTTCGTTGGCGGACCCTGTCGAACCTATACATATAGTAGATGTCATCAATAGGTGTTAGAGTACGAACCAACAAAATTTAAGATAAAGCAAAAATTGGAACTTACTTGTGCAAATCAACAGAGGTCGACACCGCCTCAGGGGGATAGAACTACACGAGGCCAAACTGCCGCGCAACTCTGTAGGGGAGGTGAATCTCTACGGCGTAGAAGCAAATCAGCGGACACCTCATCCTCCAAAGATGGTCGTCCCTGCGGCACATGGTGCTGAGCGGTAGAGCTGCAACCTGTGGCTCGGAGTAAGGCTCCCACGTGACATAGCAAGCAAACATACGGGCAAACACACGATTAGCCATGTACAAAAACCAAGAACTGTAAGAAAAATAAATGCATTACCAATTTCTTACCATCGTGGGAGACAAGGTGTCCAGCTCGTTGCTGAAATCCACGTACGCCCGCTCTGTGGTCGCGAACGGGACTGAGACGCTATCCCACAGGTACGCCACTGTGGGGCCGAGGTCATCCACACCCAGTGGACGCCAAGGCTGCGCCTGGAACACTCGAGGGCATCCCACAGGAATACATGTCTACATCCACACCTGCAGGAGGAAGACGCAGCCACCGAGCGTCCACGTGGGTGCCGTGCGTCTGCTGGCCTCGCAAAGCTGGCGGTAGAGGAACGCGAGGACCGCCGAACCCCAGCTGAGCTGTCCAGCGTCGCCCCAGTCCTGGAGGCAGTGAATGTACATCCACGAAGCGGCGTCCCCCGTGGCGTCCGGGAAAAGCACGGCCCCGAACATGTGGAGGACCCAAGCTCGGCAGTAGTAGGTCACCATGGCGTCGTCCGCGGCCGCAGGGCATTCTCCAAATGTATTCCGCAACCATGTAATGTGGACCCCCGAGACGCGGCCTCGCCTGGCATTATCTGGGACAGGAGGCAATGCTGTGCCTAGAAAGGCCTCCACACGCGCCCTCCAGCCCTTAGACACCGCCGGGTCGACCACCGGCTGTCCCCTAATGGGAAGTCCAAGAATCATCGCCACGTCCTGCAGCGTGACAGTCATCTCCCCACAGGGAAGGCGGAACGTGTGAGTCTCTGGCCTCCACCTGGTAATAGTACACGGAGAAAAGAATTAGTTACGTACGTAAGAATATAAAAACGAAAACAAACGGACCCAATAGAGAAAATGCACCTGTCGACGAGTGCGGTCAAAGCTGCGGGGTTAAAGACCGGCATGCCCCGCCGTATTAGGTTGGCGACCGTGTGAAGCCCAGCACGGCGAAGCAGTGAGGTATAGCGGTCGTCGTATCGCATCAAGTGGAACCCATCATGGGTTCGACAACGAAGTATGTGAAGTTCCTGAAAATTGCTATAAAAGTTAGCTGCGTGATGAAAACACATGTACATTTCGACAACACACGTACCTGACCGTCCTCCGTGAGCCTGCCGCGGTGCTCCCTCTCATAGAACTCGTCTAGCAGCCGGTACCTCGCCATCCTGTGCATTCAAAAATACGTTAATTAATGATAAGAATAACAAAAAACCATAAAAACATATGTATTTCTAAATATTCATCAATCTCGCTCAAATCAAACCCTGAAAACATATGTATTTCTCAACATTCATCAATCTCGCTGAAATCAAACCCTAAAAACATATGTATTTCTCAACATTCATCAATCTCGCTCAAATCAAACCCTAAAAACATATCTATTTCTAAATCAAACCCTAAAAACATATGTATTTGTATAGCAAACCCTAAAAATATATGTATTTATAAAATGGACCCTAAAAACATATATATTTCTAAAATGGACCCTAATAACATATGTATTTCTAAAAATTTAGAAATCTCCCTCAAACCAAACCCTAAAAACATGTGTATTTCTAAATCAAACCCTAAATCTAAGCATTCATCAATCTCGCTGAAATCAAACCCTAAAAACATATGCATTTCTAAATCAAACCCTAAATCTAAACTTTCATCAATCTCGCTCAAATCAAACCCTAAAAACATATCTATTTCTAAATCAAACCCTAAAAACATATGTATTTCTATATCAAACCCTAAAAACATATGTATTTCTAAAATGGACCCTAAAAACATATGTATTTCTAAAAATTTAGAAATCTCGCTCAAACCAAACCCTAAAAACATGTATATTTCTAAATCAAACTCTAAATCTAAACATTCATCAATTTCGCTCAAATCAAACCCTAAAAACATATCTATTTCTAAATCAAACCCTAAAAACATATGTATTTCTAAATCAAACCCTAAAAACATATGTATTTCTAAAAATCAAACCCTAAAAGCGAATCTATACACATTACTACTCTTACATTACACATATCTATTGAAAATCCAACCTAAAACCGAGCCAAATTGAAGTAATTTCATCTAGGGTTTCAAATCTTCCCACACGAAATGTACCTCAAATAATCCATATTTATTGCAAAAAATCAAGGGAAAGGAGGGGTTCACCTTGCTTACTCGATTTGGAAGTAAAATCGCGAGAAAAACGGATGGATTTGAGTTGATTTTGACGGGGAAGGGAGTGGCGGCGGCGGTTGCTTCAGCTCGGGCTGAACAGAGTGAGGGGGTGGGGGCCGGGGAGCCGCGCTCGGGCTTAAGTCCCTGAGCACGGTGCCACGGCCGTTAGCGCCCAACATACACAGCACGGCGCCATGGGCTTTGGCGCCGAGCATTGCCACCGTGGATCCTACGTGGCCACTCACAGCGCCAAAGAATATGGCGCTGTGCTGTGTACATTGGGCGCTATATAATTTGGCGCCGTATTAAGGGTCTATTTTTGCAAATCTTTTCTTCAGGGGTCCATATGTAAAAAACTTTCAAAATTTGGGCTAAAAAGCAAAAATTTTACCACTTAGGCTATGGTCGAAAGGTAGCAGCAAGGTTTATGACCACTCTGGCCGTAGTCGAAAGCCACCAGAGAGCTTTACGACGTGGCCAACGTTGGCCGTGGTCGGATGCTGGTACAACCATGTTGGCCGTGGTCGAACGCCTCTACGACCACGTTGGCCGTGGTCGGTAGCTGGTACGACCACGTTGGTCGTGGTCGGAACGCTCCTACGGCCATGATGGTTGTGGTCGGAAGCGAGGCGGTCGGAAGTCATAGCTTCGACCGCTGCGATCGGAAGTCGGCACACCTCGACTGCGACCACATGGGAAGTTGGCAGTTTTCAACCACGTTGCGAGGCGGTCGAATGTGGCCGGATCACAGTTGGATGCGTTCGTAAGCGATCGGACGGGCTCGGGTTGCGGTCGATAGCGGTCGGACTTGGTCGTAGCGTGGAAAAACGTGGTCGGAAGTCCCTTCGACCACGTTACATCTTCTGGCCGTGGTCGTAACTTGAGTCTAACCGATCGTATGGACTGCTGTAGCGGTCGGAAGCCCTGGGAATCGGCCGTATGGACCTCTGAGGTGATCGTAACCTTGTTTAGTACGGTCGTAGGCTATGTGCATTATTGTTCATGTGATTTCGACCGGTCGCAATGAGGTATACGACTTTGTGAAGTGTGTTTTGATTTCTCTTTTCTGATGCAATTGGAGGTTATCCTTGTCTAGTGCGGTGCTCTGTGATGGTTTGTTGTCTGTGTTGGCTGCAGGACTTTGAGGCTAGTCGTGGCGAGACATGGACGACCGGACTAAGCACAGGCAGCGCTGAGGTCGGAGTGGACGGAAGATGCCGAAGACGATGAGGCCCTGAAGGTGGTTGCAAGGCTTGGACAGCAAGGCAAGAGGAGGAAGCTTTCAGGAAGGTGCGGGGATGGCATTTTGGTAAAATGCGCAAAGCCTGCAAGAGTGGAAGCGGATTCTGTTGGCACTAATGGGTAAAGTGCGGAGTCTGTTGGAGTTAGCAGGCAAAGCACTTGAGTTAATGGGTAAAGTGAGTGACAAAACCCGGTGTTAGTTGGGGTTAACAGGTTCTCTCCCTGATAGCTGAAGGCTATAAATAGAGAGGGTAGAGCTCGGGTGCTCGTAGAGATGGTTTTCCGAGTTGCTCTGTTCTTCTCTATTTATTTTGTGTGCATTCTCGGGAAGGAGCAAGTGTGTTCATGTATCCCTCAATTGGAGTGGCTGTAGAAACCTCCATGATCAATCATTCATCTCTGTTCCTCTGTTTCGAGTTTCGTCTCTGTATGTTATTTTGGATGATTTGATCGCTTTCTGGTCTATATTCTCCTCATCTCCTCCTGATTGAAATTGTTTTGAGGTGATTTCTCCTGCTCTGAACTGGGATTCATACTCAAGGCCACCTTGGCCAGTTACCTCCCGAGAGCAAGGTTTTTCGATCGGCATTTTGACCAAGTGGTCGTGCGCCCCCAAGATACTCTATTTCGACTTTGACTACATCGTCTCTCGTGGTCTCGGCAGAGAGTATTTGATTTCTTGGTAATTTCTCTTCCAGTGGATGTTGGCTTTTGGTGTTTGAAGTTTCTTGACGGGTTCGGTGGTCGAGCGCTTCCATCTTCCTCTGTTTTGGTTTTGAGTATGATGTTCTTCTCGGTTGAAGTAGAGAAGCTTCGATCGCCCTGTGATTACATGACTTGAGGTTGTTCCGCTGTCGTGTTTAGAGTCTCTTGGCTATTTGACTCGAGACTATAAAATTATTCGCCTTTGAGTCTTGCCGGTCATGCACACTCTCTCTGTTTTCGGTCGTTACTATGTTCTTTCTTTTATCGGTCAGCATTTCACTGTGAAGTCTCGGCTGCTCTAAAACTGCATTGGTCGCTCTGACCACAGCAGGGAGTCGTTCGACTACACAGTAAGGTATCGACTGCTCTGGGTTTCGGCCGACCCCGTCATTCTTGCTTAGTCTCAGTTGGTTTTCTCTCGGTGTTTCTAGTGAGCTTTATAAGATCGAGGAGGCCGACTAGAGGGGGTGAATAGGCGGTCTAAAAATTTTCTTCAAATTAATATTAGCAATTCAAGACCTTTTCTATTTGCCTAAACCAAGTATATAATGCGGAAGCTAAAAACAATTTGGTTTAACTCAAATAGCGCCTAAGTCAAGCAAATTCGCCTAAGTGCACCAACAATACTAACCTAGGTCAAGGTTTGCAATCCTAGGTTTACAAGCAAACAAAATAATGCAAAGTAAGTAAATTGCTTGAATGTATAAAGAACACAAGAAAGCAAACCACAAATGACACGTTCTCTTTTTACCGTGGTGTTCGGAGACTTGCCGGTCTCCCCTAGTCCACGTTGAGGTTAGCCCAAACGAATTGGACCGGCTCCACGAATTAAGCCTTCCACCTCAAATCCACTAGTGGTAGCTCTTCCTCGCTCCGGGTAGGTGAGCTCCAACCTTCACACACGCCGGGCCTTCTCACAAACTTCTTTGAGAAGATCACAGGGTACGACGCCTCCTACGCCGTCTAGGAGTCGGTAAACTCCAAGAGTAATAAGTCAAGTCTCTTACTTGACTCTCATCACGTGCAACGAATGCACAAGCTCAATCCGGACACAAAGTCCTCCTCTAGATGCAACACATGCACTCTAGATCACCTCTCCTCTCCCACAAAGTGCAACACATGCACAATTGAGTGGAGAGCCTCACACTAGCTCAAAAGAGTGAAATGGAGTCCCAAAAACCTTACCCCAATCGGCCACAAGGGAGTATTTTTAACCCACACCTCGAAACTAGCCGTTGGAGTCAAAAACAGAATTCTGCGGTACTACCGCCGTTATAGGACCGGTACTACCGCTCCCCACCATAACGGCTAGAAAAATAGCCGTTAGTCAGCCATTTGCGGTACTACCGCAGTTATAAAATGCGGTACTACCGCTCTCGGTTTTTCAACACAGACAGCACTCAGAAAAACGGTCATAACTTTTGACTCCGATGTCGGAATTGAGTGATCTTGGACTCTATGAAAAGCTTATTCAAAGGGCTACACAACCCATCTATTTGTATGATCTCAAACACATTAGATCAATGCAGAAATTAAAAGATATCTAAAGATTCACTACCATGGTCTAATGTTAAAGGAGATAGCAATAAACAATTTTAGACCATGCCAAAGGATAATGCATGATCTTCAATTTTTGCAAAACACATTTGCAAACTTAGATCATACCACAAGGAGTAGGTACATGGACTTCAACCTTTTGCAAAACACATTTGCAAAGTATAGTCACATGTTACAAGGATTCGCCACATGAGCTTCAACCATTTGCAAAACACATTCGTAAATGCAAGCCTCATGCCAAGATGAGCTAGAGCAAGTGAGGTTGAGCTATCAACACATGTTGAGACTCAAACTACTAGACATGACCCCTCTTAATAGTACGGCAATATATACTAGCAATCCGGTCTTTCAACCAAACACCGAGACCACTAAAAGACTAGGAACACATCCTTAGCCCTAGCTAGTCATACCTTTGCCTTGGGTCATCATCTCGATATCCATTAACTCATGATGCATCCCTATCATCAACTCCATCAACACATGATGGTCTTCCTTGACTTGATCAACACATGATCATCATGTATCAACTCATGACACATCTTCTTCTTCTTTGATAGTCTTCAACTCATGAAGCTATCTTCATCTCAATCTTGACTTGATGATCTTCAACACATGAAGTCATCCAAGTCATCTTCATTTGTGGAACCTAACCTATTCATCCAACTCATGGAAACCGTTAGTCCACAAAACAATTGTCATCAATTACCAAACTTCACCATTAACACATAATGGGGGGACTAGATTCAACAATCTTCCCTTTTTGGTAATTCATGAAATGAGATAATAGATTGAATATAAAATCATTTGAATTCAAAGTGCGGTACTACCGCCATTGTAACTTCCGGTACTACCGCTCTACGGTAGTTCCGCAAAGTCGGCGCGGTAGTTCCGCCTGAGCCGGAACCAAACTTGACGCTCTCTAGAAAAAAAGGCTCCGCTCTACCTCCGGAGCTTCCGGGTTCCAGAAGTACCGCTCCAAATTGCGGACCGCCGGTACTTTCTATCCCACGAAATCTCAAAAGCGTCCGGAGGGTGCTCTCTGGAAAAAAGGATCCGCTCGAAAACCGGATCTTCCGCTCCCCGGTACCACCGCTTCTGGGCGAGGAACTACCGCTCTCCGGTAGTTCCAACGTTCAAAACTGCGGTACTACCGCTCTTCCAGACAGAGCACAATTTTGGTTTTAAAACAGATTTTCAATGAATGCATGCTCCTAGTTTGATCCCAATGTATGTATAAAAGGAAACATGGATCAATACTAGTGAAACTCCAAAACATAGAGAGAGAGCTCCCCCTAAATGTGTGCATACAAGTATATATGAAGAAAAACATATGCACATATTCATTTGAACTGTTTGAGGAGTTCAATCTATATTTTGGATCTAAGGAATGCATTAGCATATGAGAAAGTGATTTTGAATGCATACCTCTTTGATTTCACCTTTTCATCTAAATGAGACTAAGCTATAATATACTTAAATAAACATATTAGTCTCATATATACATTTGTTATTATCACCAAAACATTATAAAAATATTTGTCATTAACATCAAAATCTCATAATGGCATTTGTCATTAACACCAAAACCAACTTAAACGGAGCTTGATCTTTCAGCTTTCATCTTCTTGCTTCATAGCTTCTGTAGCTATCGGAGAAGAAGACTGTGTGCATACTTGGGGAATTTTGAAGGCACCATTCACCCCCTCTGTTGCCGTTTTAGATCCTACATTGTGACAAATAATTGATACTTTGTTTAAGTGGGATTTGAGTTTTGCAAAAGTTACAGTCTATGCAAACTCAGTTTTACAAGTTCAGGTTCAGTTTACAAAAAATTCAGTCTAGTTAAGCTGGTCGGCCAGCGTGAGTGGGTCGAGCTGGTCAGCTAGCTTTGGTCATTGGTCACGTGTAGCTAGTTGCTGGTTGTGAGCAAAGGGTCGATGGTCGGTTGGCTTGGGAGCTGGTGCTGGTTGAGTGCAAGTGATCGATGGTCGTGTGGCTGGCTGTGGACCAACTGGTCGGCCAGGCTGAAGACCAACTGGTCACCTGAGTGTGAAGTCCAGTAAGGTCTGTAAAGACCAGTGAGGTTCTCTAAGACTAGTAGGGTCTTTTGAGACCAGTGAGGTGAGTGAGTGCACAGTATGAGTGATATTGTATGGTTGGGTTGCATTGTATGATATATTATTTTGATTAATGTGAATCAAGTGTATAGAACTTATGCTCGAGATAGTTGCGTGATCTTTAGATGTGCAGGTGGGTTGAAGAATATTAGCGGTCGACAGCAATGGTCTGGGACTATACGGGAGTCCTGAGGTTCAAGCGGTCATGTAAGTCCGAGTGAGGCTACATGGCTCAAGCAGAAAGCACAGAGAAGACAAGAGTCGTGAAGAGGTGAGTTGGTGCATGTGGTGTGCGAAGTGATTTGAGCCGGTGCAAGTAGAGACGATCTGGGAGAGTCTGGATGTGTGAAGACTTAATGGCTAAGTCATTAGTCTCCACGGGCTACATATCAAAGCATACAAAGATGCTTTGAAGTAAAAATAAAGACAAAGTCAAGGGAAGATGCTCGAAAGCTTCATCAAAGGTATTTTAATAGTTAGCCAAATACCAGATTGGTGATTTAATCAAAACCGTGATATAGGGAGGCACAAAGAAAGGTGGTTTAGGTCAAAGAGAGCTAGTTTTGACAAGTGAATCAATTGCTAAATGTATTAGTGGGTTAAGTCCTATAAACACTTTGAAAAGCATGCATGAGTGTGTAAAATCTGTGTAAGTCGGGTTGATAGGTTTCCCCAAGTGTTTAGCTGGTTGAGACTCACTAAGAGATGCTGGTTATATGAGGGGTGAGAGGGGAAAGCTAGGGTTAAGGATTTTGGGGCTATTCTAGTGGTGTAGTTTCTTCTCTACCTCCTCAACCCTATGTGAGAAAAACGTCTAAGAGGAGTGGTGCTTTGTGAGCACTTTGTAATCATTTATGTACTAATGAATCACTTCTCCTACTGGCAATAGATCAAGTCTTTGACCCACCTTTTGTTCTCTTGTTTCTTGCTTGGTTTTTCATGTTCTTGAGTTAGGAATTCAAAATCTTGATTTCGGTAATTTTAACCCAAATCGTTGGCTAGATTATCTTACTAAGACACGTGGTAGTAGATCTAGAAGAACTCATGTCATAGATCCCATGTGCAATAAGTAATTTGGGTTTTAAGGTTTTGCCCCCTTCTTGAGCTAGAATTTCAAAATCTTGATTTTGGTAGTTTTTGTTCGAATATTTACCTAGATTACTTTGCTATGATATGTGGGAGTTGATCTGAAAGTCCTCATGGCATACATTCCAATGAGCAAAAAGTAATTTGGGTTTTACGGTTTTGCTTCTTTCTTGACTGAACTTATTCTCTTCTCAAATTGATGGAACCTAGTCCAACAAACTTGTGATTCTTGACTAGAATAGGCTCCTAACATCCTAAGCAAGCTATGTTTCAAATTTAAGACCATTTGGTCAAGGATTGAATATTGGGTGAAGATTTTGTCTTGGCTTGTTGTGGATTTTATAGATTTTTGGTTTATTTTGCTGGTTTTATTGTCTTGTTTAGTTCTTAGCTAAAGTAGGTGGTGTAATATGATCTTCTTGACTTTCATAGCCATTGGAGTGAAAGATTAAGAATACGAAGGAAAATTTGAGAAGCAATCATTCCCCATCTGACTACTGACATCGGTCCTATAAGTGATATATCATAGCCTGGTTAAGCTTTTCCTCATATATCTTAACTGGTCTTAAGAGCCATGACATCATATGTGTATTCCACCATGCTATCCTTTATTGACAGGGTCGACTTTCCACATCGGAAGGCGATGATGGTAACCTACATTTTTAGGCCCAAGGGTACTCCATCTAGGAGAGGGTCAAGAATTCCTATATTGTTTTTGCCGATAACATATCACCCCAGTAAATCTTTCAAATATGGAGGCAAATAGAATGGCTAAGAATATCTTGATTCAAGGTCTTAGTAGAAATGACTTTTACCATGTGTCTTATCTCACTTCGGCACACGATATCTTGTAGACTCTCACTGATTACCATAAAGGCTCTACAGCTATCAAGAAGGTGCGTTAGAACCAGTACAAGGAGTATCAGAAGCTTGAGATGAGACCTGGGAATCTTTGAATGAATTCTTTGCTCGCATTCACAAGATCCTCGATGACTTGCGTGTCATTAGTGTGATGCCGACCGGCTAAGGGCCTAGGAACCTTAATGAGCGATACTACTATTCCGACATTATAAGGTCAAATGGGTTCTAATGGTAAAACATTTTATTATCTTTTATTCTCTCTTTGATTGTTTCATTTCTCGTTTTTCATCTCTTTTACATTTTAGTGGTATTACAGCAATAAACCGTAGCAAAAAAGATATCACCCAAATAGGTAGGGCTGTAAAAAAAGCTCGAGACTCGTGAGCTACTCGGGTTCGGTTCGTCTTAGATTTGACTCGAGTTCGGCTCGAATTATAAACGAGCCAAACTCAAGTTTGAGCTGAAGCTCGCAAGCTTATCGAGCTCGAAAAGCTCGAGTAGGCTCGTTCATTATTGCTAACCATGACTCTTTAAAGTGTATACACATGTATTTCAATTTTTTTTATCAATTGTATTGTCCAAATCACATCGGGCTTATAAATAAGACAATGGTTTAAGCCTAAGAACAAGATAGACTGCAGTTGGCTAAGCTTATGGTAGATAAAAAGCTAAAGACTCGTGAATTACTCATGTTTCGCTCGTCTCAAGTTCGACTCGAGATTGGCTCGAAAGATAAATGAGCCAAGCTTGAGCTTAACTCTAGGCTCGGGTGATTCTGAGGCTCGGTTCGAGTTCGATTCGATTCTCTAACAAACTCAAGATTGAAGCAGTGAGCTCGCTCGAGCTCGGCTCATTTACAGCCCTACAAATAGGTCCATGGTTGCTGCAACAACAGATAATGACGAAACGGACAGCTGAACGAACGCAAAATGTGAATTCAAAAACACGGCGAGTGCCGAAGAAATTGGCTTCTGATAGCGTCATGGAGCAAAGTCCAAAGCTTATTAGCTTCATCACAATAAGCTGGGTACTACCACATACCCATGGAAAGGAGGAAGCATTGTAACAGTAACATACAACAAGTTCACCACAGGAGCCGGAAAAATCTTGAGAGCCAAGCTGCTTCGCTTTGCTCTAATCTTGGCTTATTGTCATCTCGTGTGCCGATTCGTTCGCACGGTGGCGCCGGCGGCTACTTCCTGTTGAGCACGGCCACGGTGCCGTCCTTCTTGGCGACGATCACCGAGGTGGCCATGCCGAGGAACATGCCGTGCTCGACGACGCCGGTGATCCGGAGCAGGCGGTCGCTGATCTCGCGCAGGTCGCCGTGTATGCCGTCCTCGAAGAACATCTCCACGATGTAGTTGCCGTTGTCAGTGACGAACGGCACCTCCTGGTCGCCGCCGTCCTTGGGCCCGACGGTCCTGAGCCTGGCGTGGAAGCCGGGCAATTTGTCGAACACCTTGCGGATGAGGCCGAGGGTGTGGGCGCAGCCGAAGGGGACGACCTCGACGGGCACGGCGCCGGTGCATCCGAGGCGCGGGACGAGCTTGGACTCGTCGACGATAACGACGAAGCGGTCGCCGGCGCCCTCGATCATCTTCTCGCGGAGGAGCGAGCCGCCGCGGCCCTTGACGAGGTTGAGCTCCGGGTCGACCTCGTCGGCGCCGTCGATGGAGAGGTGGATCTCGGCGGCCGCCCCGAGCAGGAGCAGCGGGATCCCGACGCGCGCCGCGTGCGCCTCCGTCTTGAGGGAGGTGGGCACGCCGGCGACGCCCAGAAGCGCGCCGGCGCGGAGGAGGTCCCCCAGGCGGTCCAGCGCGTGCGCGGCCGTGGAGCCCGTGCCGAGCCCCAGCGTCATCCCGGACCCCACCATCTCCACCGCGCGGTGCGCCGCGACGCGCTTCAGGTCCTCCTGCGTCAGCGCCGACGCCGGCTTCGGGGAGGCGGGCGCGTCGAGGGTTGGCGGCGGCGAGGCGGCGCTGCCCATGGCGAGGTGGGAGTGGGAATAGGGTTTTTTGGAGGATTGGGGTGGGAAAATGGAAATGGGAGGTGGTGGATTTTCAGCTTTCGGAAGATTTGGGTTTTACGATTTTGGGGGAAGAGTTTTTTTTGGAAAGGAGGCGGGAAGGGTGAGGAGGGGAGGGATAGAGAGAGAATCGACGACGGGGAGGCAGAGGCGACGCGGCGCGCATCGGGATGCGTGAAAGACAGTAGGCTTCGGATCTGTTTTATAACGTTCCTAAAATCGGTTTTTGTTTTTTTTTATAGTCCCTAACTTTTAAGCAAAATATTTTTTAAGATGAAATCTATAAACTAATTGTAATACATGTTAAAACCCTAATATATGTATCAACTAAAATCGCAAGTGAATATTTTTCTCCGTAATCTCTGTTACAAATAGCTAAAATTTAAAAATTTTAACCAAAAATTATAAGTCATAGTCGTATCAAGCAGACCCAAATTCATCCGATCGGGCAAAAGCATGCGTGTCCCACGTATTTTTTTGTTGTTTTTTTTTTTGCTCGTGCATGATTCATGATGTTCGAGGCGTAAGAACAAGGCATGGTACAACGATCCGTGTTGCTGCTGGAACCAAGGTAGGGACCAGTCTATAGCAGCGTGCTTCATGCTTTGGTTTGACGTTGTATCGAGCACTGATTCGTCTTCCCAAGATGCAGCTCACTTCCTCCTAGCTACCATTTGTTTTACTAGGATTAGCCATGCTTTGCTATAGAATAACAAATTACATTACTATTGCCTTCTGGCATATCAGGCTATTGTCATTGTCTTGCGCGCTTGTAGCACATTGTTGACTCCATCTGAGTGCATCTAAGCCACATCACGGCTCATGCCATGCCTCCTCCGTCATGCTTAGTCTGCACCGCGTCAACTTCACCATCACACCAGATCTAGCTATATATTCTGCCATATGTACATAGGGCTCCACCACCACACCCAGTCGAGCTCCGCTGCGACCCACAAAATGAAACAATTGCCACTAAATTCACATGCTAAATAACAAAAAGATTTATGAATCAGTTAACCAATATTCCGTGACCAATGTAGTGCAAGCACAACAAATAAACACTAGTTGTTGTTATGAACAGAAAAAAGGAAGCGAATATGACATCAAAGCATACATTTCTAGCAACCCACATAATAGCAAGTTGTTTTCTCCATGATTTATTAGCTAGCTATTGGTGGTGATGACGCTCGGCGAGACACACTAAAGTAGCGGCTAACTGTAATATCCTAAATTTCGTCTCCTTTAAAAAATTAATTTCAAATATTTAGATTTTATGTGCAATCCTAGAAATTAATCTCAATTCCAATTCTAACCCAAAATCCAAAATTCAAATCCAACTTCCTAATTCAAAATCCAAGTAAAAAATCTAAAAATAATTTCTTCCTCGAGCCAAGCCTATTTTCTTTTTCCCTGGGCCTAACCCAAATTTTCTTCCGGCCCAGTCCCATCATTTCTTTTTCTTTTTTCTTTTCCCTCTTTCTTTTCTTTCCTTCCTTTCTCTCTCTTCTTGTTTTCCCTTCCCGCTTCGTTTGTTCAGCCAAACTAGAGCAGCAGTGCCACAACGCCAAGCCTCCTTTCCCTTCTTTGTCTGCATGAAGAACATCCCTAATTATGCATGCAATCAATTCCCTTTCATTTCCTTTTCAACTCATTGCCTTTTAATCCTTCAAATTCCCATTTATCCATTTCCAATTTGAATGCCGAAACTGTCAACCACAATGCCCATGAATCTAAATCAGTTTCCATCTCCACCAAGCCTTCAAATTGGGTTCCCGTGACTGCATTGCCTCCTTTTACACCTTCTTCAAACTTTCTAGAGCTTCCAAACACCGTCGTCGTCGCGAGTTGTTGTTCCTAAAACTGACCATCACCCCGACTCATGTTCCGACCACTCCGGTGAAGTTTTTCAAAACCCACTTGCATCATATCATGTTCTTGAGTCTCATCAACTCTCACGTCAAATTAATTTTGATTTTTGTGCAGGGAATCACCATAAATCATGCTTTTCCCGAAACTGGCTGAAATTGCCTCCTGTCATCGATTCGTCACCTTTGGTGAGACAAATTTCAATTCCTCACTCCTACACCATCACCACCATCTCCCCTTCGTGTGCCGTGCATTAATTTTCCCAATGCATTGCCAAGGAGAGCCATCGCCGTTGTCGCACCATTTGCCATGGCGGGTCACCATCGTGAGCCAATTTCGACATTCTCCGGCTAAGCCGACTCCACCAACACATTCCTTGGGTCGAGGCCATGCTTGTGTTGGCTCTCATCATTGCCGAGCATTGCCGGAGCTTGGTTGTCGCTGCACCACCGCGCTGCCTGCGCTCCAGGTGCCATCGTCGCTGCCACTAGCCACTATTCGCCGCGACATTGCCTCCCTTGCCTTCCCCAAGGACCCCTCGACCCATTTTGCTGTTCGGCCAAGCTGCCTACGCCTTCCCTTGCTAGCCGCACCAACGCCCACCAGAGCTACTCGATTCTTCCTACGTGTGCTCTGTTCTTCCCTGGGAAGCTAAGTGAAGAGTTGTGATGCGAATGCGATGCAAGTGCAGCAGCCACAATTAGGTTTTCCGCTCGTTTGTTTGGGCCCACGTGTCGGCACACATCTTTCTTGTGAGGAGGAGAGTAGGGGCAGATGAACCACCACAAACCACCACTACCAATTCTTTTTAAATAGTAGAGATTAAGGCACCATATGGAACTATAAATTTCACTCGACATACACTCATACACTTGTCTTAGTTCGAACATAATTTAATTCATCTATACCATTATAACCTACACTGACAAAAATAAATGGCGTGAGTCCAGGGATCGCCCTTGCACTTGCACGTCTATAGCTAGTCCTAGAATTATAACTACATATTTGGCTGAGATTACATTTACACCCATGCATAGAGGTGTCTAAATGGGCGGCATGGCATGGGCCCGATACAACATGGCCTACTTAGCCCGTCTGCCTAAATGGATCGTGTCATGTCAGCCCGTGGGCTAAGATGGTGACCTAGGCATGGCCCAGTGAACCGACGGGTCAAGGAGGCACGACAAGTCTGTTTCGGTCTAAATGTTTTTGAAAAATGTAATAATTCCAAAAAATGTGTAGAATTCAAAAGGACAAAAAATTGTAGAAATGTAATAATGAGTTTTATTAATATTTAAATGTCTGCCTCGTTAAAAACTTTGCTAAGTAGAAACTCAACTTGAGAAAACCTTGGCAAAGAAGAAAGAGTACAACCTATACCTCTGCAATACATGTAAAAAAATCAAAAAAGGTACAATGTACATTGTTGCTCTAAGAAGCGTCGATGTTGTCAACGTCATCTAGATAGAGATTGTTAAACGCATGTTCCAACTCTGGATTCTCCACACAGTGTTGAGTTCATGCATCATCTTGTTCCTAGTCTTTCAGTATGAGAAGTACTTCCACCATCTCGCTCGTGAGACTTATTTTTCTCTCCTCCATTATTCGCTCGAGATATGAACAGTTAACACATCTCATGCTAATGTGGATAGCATCAGATATGTTAGCTTATGCTCATGCCACCATCCCAAAATATTGAATCCTTTACATGGTGATCTACGGGATTGCTATCCAGAAAGACTGATAGTTCCCTATGAGCACTAGTACGGATTGCTCCAGCACTTGACGTTGTAGAGCTTGATCTTCTGGAGGATCCTAGTGCACAAAAGATTTTGCACCACATATTTGTCTTCTTATTTGTGGTGGGTATTGGTGGAGGTCGTTGTAAGTGAATTCCTTGAAACATTTGTTCGTACTTTTGATAAATTTCAAACAATTTAGTATGAACAAATGAAAAATAGTTAGAATATGATGTACAATTAAAGAGAATATTGGATAGTACACTCCGGATAAAGCAACAATGGTTTCGTAAAAGAGTTTCAGAAATACTAGTAACTTCTCAGCAACATACTACTACTACTAAGTCAATAGTGTATTGCCATTGTCGCTGTGATAGTGTATGTAGATAAAAACAGAAAATGTGCCCTTATAAGGTAAAATGTTTTGTAGCATGAGATAATTTGAGTTTCACCTTACTGGCATGTCGACACCGAACTTTCGTTGATGAACACCCATCACAATGCAAAAGTTTTTATATGCTGCAATTCGTTTGTTAGAATGATTTACAAAAGACATTGCATCACGAAAAGCTTGAACATTTGAATCCAACCTCTTTAAACCACATTCAACTATAAGATTAATAATATGGTAGGTGCATCGCTCATGTCGTAAGAAGGATTAGGCACATATACTAAATAACGGAGTGAGAATATCCATTGCCTTGGAGTTTTCTACAACATTGTTCAGGGTATTTGCAAAAAAATATTTGTAAGACCAAAATCTTTCATGGCTTTGATAATACATTCTGCTATATTCTCACCCATATGTGCTACATCAATTAGATTAAAGGCTATAATTCTCTTTTCTGTTACCCAGTCATCGTTTACATAATGAGCAAATACACTAAGATAATTTTCCCTAACCCAACCACTCCATGTGTCCTAGTTATGTACTGTACCGTCATGGTTGAACTACAGCTGCGTCTGCCTCATGGCTATACCTTGTTTTTTTACATTTTTGGGTATGTCTATGCAAGTGTCCGGTTCTACCTGAAGACTTTATAGACAATTTATGAAGACAAACTTTGCAAACAACATATCTTACCTAAGCTTCGGCCTCGTCTTGCTTCACTATCTTATCGAAATCTTGCCACACCTCCAACATGTTGGGTCTGAACCTTTTTTCTCCGGTGCTTGTAGACATATCGACATCCTTGGCAAAGTAATTCTAGAGCGTTAGTTTGGACCTAAGTACTATTCATTCACACGATGAATCTAAGGTGCTATATTTTGGACCTGCCACAACCGTAAGTATAGATTTTTCTCTCAAATCTAAGCCATCAAAATTAGGATATACTAAATTAAGAGTTAGATATTTTTCTCTTTTCTGAAAATTATTTTGAAATTTTATATTCCTAACTTACCTGTTAAATCTAAGCCTTTAAAATTTAAGGTCTATCAAAGTAAAGGTCCGGCTATTTTCCTTTTTGTGAGAATTTACATCATATTTTTCATTTTCTTAACAGTTATAAAACACATGTCATCGATTTTTATTATATAATAGATAATAGTGGTATGAATGAAACTTTGTCACGGATTAATAAATTGCAGCGACAGTCCTTCAAATTACTGGTTGTCTTATTTACATTTTTAAACTTCAGCTTTAGCTTAGCATATCCGTAATTTACTTGATTACATCAAGTAGAATCCATTTGTTCATTTCAGGAATTAAATAAAATCATTGTATGTCCTGTAAAATCCATATCTAATTCTGCATTCCCAACGAAGCCTAAAAGTGATCGGGTAAGGTCCCCGTACTTATGCCATACAATTATACAAATCGTGCTCCTCATCCGTACTTATTCTGACTTCTTGTTGGTGGACTTCGTTTTCTAGGTCAGCCGTCAGGCCCGTCGCCACACAATGCTCTCGCTCGCTCGTGGTCGTAGGTGAGTTCTTACTTTGCCAAATCAATATACAAAAGAATATGCTCGTGTTTAAATTTACGAAGTCTGGTCTTCAAATCCATTCAGGTCTCAACATATTCCTTTGAACAAACCCTAGTTGTCCAGCACAATCTGCACCTCGATTGTCAAATGCCTAGTCAGACGGTTGAAGATGGATATCCAAGTTATATTCTGGTCAGAGGCTTTGTTCCTTCAACTGCCTCTTGTTCAGGATTTTTTTAAAAAGAAAATTTCTCCAAGAAATTCCATTGTATACAATAGTAGTACATCACTGTCAAGGTTCAGCTATTTATGGATGCTCCCTTCCCTGTTACTAACAAACACTGCTTATGTTTATGCTTTTGGGGTTAGGCACATGCGATTCCCTTGATGAGTTTGGTTTACTGGAGATTTTTTTAACAGAAAAGAAAAACCGAAGAATGACCAACCACAAAGAAACAGGTAGCGTTTATCGATACTCTCACAAAAGTTGAAAAGTACAAATTTTAAAGCACGTTGATGGCTTGATTTACACCGTCCACTACCAGCAATGTTGCATCAAGATTTGTGCAATCATAAAGTACCAGTGCCAGAGACGTTTTGCCCTTTTTTTGGTTTCTACGCTGCCTGTTCTTGTGGGCAATGGTTGATATCTTTTACTACAGTTGATAATATTTATCTGTATTTTTTAAGACGGTAGTAGACGGTGAGATTTTGATATAGATGATGTATATAGTTTTATACTTGAGAAACTGTGTGAAGAATCTGTTTTTAAAACCGTATGTTTATTTTAATTTCAAAGAAATCAGAAGCTTAAAGCCAAAAGAAAAAAAAACATGTCCATTGAATTTTTGTACGGATAATCCATTTTTTATTCGAAATTACATAAATATACCCGCGGGAAAATTTTTTACAAAAATAGGCTCCAGTCGCCTAATGGTTGGGCGACTGGAGGCGTTCGCCCAACCACACGGCGACACAATATATCTCGCTGCACAGTAGAGCGATTGCATTAAATCGCTCTTCCGTATGGCGACTGGCATGCAGTCGTCATACCGTTAGGCGACTGCCATGCAGTCGCCATCCCGTTAGGCGACTTCAGGTAGCCCCCGTGATTGTTTTAGGATTTGTGAATTTTGTAACGTTGAACCGGTAAAAAATACGGTGAAGTTGTAATAAAAGTTTATGTTCATTGTATATTGTAGGTGTGTAAAAAGTTTTTTAATTTTTTTTTTGAAAGATTGAGTAGAGAACGATCGATACATACACTGTTAAGTGAGATAGTTTATATGCGGAAAGAGATGATAGACTTATGTAAATATAAATAAACTTCATAATATAACTGTGAGTAACATGGCGCATGTATTTTCATTACATGCATAACATATATAGCATCTGCAGCACGCCTCACTGGTCACCCTGCTGTGCCCCGTCACCGCGCCCGCGTCCTCCCATACGGCCTCGCTTGGCCCTCCTCCGGTGCAACGGATTAGGACGATCCGAAAAGGTAAAACGAGGAGGAGGGTGTCTATCCCGCCCCTGCGCTGGTGGAGTCAGCTGCACCTCTGGCTGTGTAATCTCCGGTGCACCGGGGAGGGCACTGGCAGAAAGAACCTGCGGTGCGACGTCGGGCCCGGCATCCCGCAGCCTGCAAACAAAGTGAAGGTCAGCACGGAACGAACTAACGGTCGCACTAAACGCTGGAATAGTGCTCACCTGGCAGTCCAACGAGGGTCGAGTCCCCAGGCCACGCGAGGTGTCCGTGTCCGGACCACTCCCAACTGAGGCGGCTCGTCCGTGCTCCCCGGTGGCGGCACTAGATGGGAAGCGCGATGAGAGCGGTCCACGTGCTCGTCCAACAGCGCGAACCGCCACTCCGAGTCACGTCCAGCACGAGTCATACCTGCAAAATTTGTACAATACTTTCAACATTCAATTTTCTGCATCTAAATTTGTACAATAATTTCAACACTAAATTTTATACATCTAAGACTGTACATTAAACTTGGTACATCTAAATTTCTACATCTAAACTTGTACATTATACTTTCTACATCTAAATTTGTACAATAAATGGTACACAAAATTTATAAACTAAATTTTCTAAACTTTATTTGTAAACTACATTTAGTACACAAAATTTGAAAATTAAATGTCTAAATTATATTTCTATATTTAATTTCTAAACTAAATTTTGAAACTACATTTTCTAAACTAAATTTGTAAACTAATTTTCTACACTACATTTTCTAAACGAATTTTCTAAACTAAATTTGTAAACTAATTTTCTACACTACATTTTCTAAACTAATTTTCTAAACAATATTTCTAAACTAATTTTCTACACTACATTTTCTAAACTAATTTTCTAAACTAAATCTCTAAACTAATTCTCCACACTACATTTTCTAAACTAATTTTCTAAACTAATTTTCTACACTACATTTTCTAAACTAATTTTCTACACTAACAAAAAATATAACACGAAAAATTACCTGAAAATCGCGCACTCCCCCTCCTCTTCTCCTCCTCTCCCTCTCCTTCTCTTCTCCTCCTCTCCCTCTCCTTCTCTTCCCCTCCTCTTCTCCTCCTCTCCCTCTCTTCTCTGCGACGGCGGCCGAACGACACAGGACCGCGCTCGGCCTGGCCGAGCGCGGTATATATCTCACTACAAGTCGCCGAACCGTTGAGCGACTGAAATGCAGTCGCCTAACGGTTGGGCGACTGGATGGAAGTCGCCCAACCGTGGGGCGACTGCAATTAATCGCCCAACGGTTAGTAGATTCATTAAATGTCGCCGTGTGGTTGGGCGAACGCCTCCAGTCGCCCAACCATTAGGCGACTGGAGCCTATTTTTGTAAAAATTTTTCCCGCGGGTATATTTATGTAATTTCGAATAAAAAATGGATTATCCGTACAAAAAATTCTTGAACACAGTACCAGTGCTAGAGGAGTTCGTGTTAACCGTCCCGATTCGCGTCGTGATTGGGCCACGAAGAAAAGAGTCGTGATTGGGCTTTGCCGCAGCCAGTCTGGGTCAGGCCTCGGCTGCTTCGTCTCAAACCGCTTTTCTTTCCTTCGCACGACGTTGGAGAAATCTTGCCTCCTCGGCTCATCTCCGGCCGGCGTGGCAGAACCTATCAGGCGCCCCCGCTACTTGCCTGCTACTCTGCTTGCCGACTGCTCGCCCCCAAACTCGATCGTGTCGCCGCCGCCACCGGTTGGAGCCTAAGCTCCTCGCAGCAACACATCCTCGCTCGCGCCGCCTGTACCCGTTATTACTACAGACATTGTCATAGACGATTCAAAACTGTTATCACTGATAGTTTCTAAACCGTCCGTATTTATGTGTCAGTGATAATAGGTGGTTATCACAAACAACTCCCAAACCGTAGGTGATAAGTTAAAACACAATCAGTTTAAAAAAAACCGCCTGTGATATTCCGCTATCACAGACGGTTTTTGATATTAACCGTCCGTGATATCATATATATTATAGACGGTTGTTTTTAATAAGCAGAATAGCACAGACGGTTTTTGTTATTAATCGTCTGTCATATCGTACATATCACAGATTGTTGTTTTTAAAAACCGTCTGTGATATCAATATATTACAGACGGTTTGGAACACCAAACTGTCTGTGATAACTATTTCAAAAGTTAAATTATTTTCTGTTTTTCGGCTAACCCTAGGAAATGCTAGTCACGCCCTCTAAAAATAAGCAAGATGATCACATATATATAGCACAGAACAATCATTACATAAATATTATAAATGAATTAAACAACGCAAACATATCACATATATAGTACATGACAATCGTTACACAGATCTCACAAATAAATTAAACAACTGAATGAATTGTTTGATTAAGTACAATTGAGTGATTACAATTATATCCAATTGTAACACCCCAACCCTCCGCAGGGTCCAAAATGCTACCACCACACCCTTACCAGTTCAAAAGTGTTGCTAGTTCAACTTTTAGCAGCACCTCCTCTGTTATTTTTATATCATTACCCACAGATAACAAAGCACAAATAACAGTAGGATAATTGCAAACACCACTAATTTCATATTTCACAAGTTATAACATTAGCATAAACGGTGGACTCCATGACCATGGAGATTCGCCATCCTGGCTTGCAAGCAGTTAAACCAAACAGCGAGCCACAAGTCTTAACATTATAATAAACATAAAGACTCCATATACGGCTAAGCTGTTATTTCATATGTACAGTGCCAAAAGTGCTATCCCATTCCATGCATGTCGTCATCCTTCACCTAAAAACAACGACAAAGCAAGGGTGAGTCCGGAGACTCAGCAAGCACACGATAAAACAGGAACATCACTCTCGCTGTTCAATCAATTTCACGAACTGTAAACTGTAAATCCACTCTATGACTGTAAACTGTAACTTAAGTATGTAACTGTATACTGTAAATCAGCTCTATGTCTGTAAGCTGTAATTCAATTCTATGTCTGTAAACTGTAATTCAATCCTATATCTGTAAACTGTAAACCAATTCTATGTTTGTAAACTATAATTCAATTCTATATCTGTAAACTGTAAACCAATGCTGTGTCTGTAAACTGTAAACCAATGCTGTAACCGTAAACCAATGATGTAACCGTAACTGTAAATCAAATCTGTAACTGTAAACTGTAAATCAACTCTGTAACTGTAAACTGTAAATCACAACTGTCTGTAACTGTATCATTCTCTGTCACTTTCATGCAATGCAATAACATGCAATGCATCCGTATGCTCTGTAACTGTAGCTTATACCGGTATAGCGGAGTGTCCACCCATCGATGGACCACTCGCCTCGTCCTCTTTCATACGAGGTCACAACCTCCACTCCCGTGGAGTGCCTACCTCTGTAGGTCTTATTCAAGAGCGCTCCGGACTAGTCGTAAAACTTTCTCACCGACCTGGCTCTTATGCAATTGCATGATGCAATATGCTCCAAATGCGAATGTCTAATCATAAATGTTACTCATCAAACTATGATTAGCACATAATCGCATGCATCCTCTCATAAATACTGCAAATCACGGCATGGAATCACGAATAACATTCATCACAATTTACCGTCTATCATGCACTTGCCTGTTAACCTGGCGGACGGTGCGCAGCCAGCACCAGACTCGAACCGCCACCTGAACAAGCATTAATCATCTCAATCATCACTCATGCGATACATTCAATTACGAGTAAATAACATCGCTCTAACGTCCAATCGACATAACCCACTCCTGTCTCACCGGGCAACCTCTCATTGACCCGATGCTTAACCAGTCTATAAATTGAGCGATCACATTATTTATACTCGCCGATCAATTTCTACACATTTAATCTCACTTTAATCAGTTATACTGTTTAACGTCAAATTATGCTTTCCTTCTCCCTCTTCTGCCACAGATCGACCAGAACAACAGTGGCAGTACCATTTTCGTCGTCCAGGCATTCATATTAATAAACGATACCTAACTGATCGCATGCATCGATTATAATGATCGGTATTAATAATGCCCGACTCGGCAATTAAACAGGGAGAAGGTTTCGAGGCGTTACCCTGGCCTCGAGCGATCAGATCAGGACACTGCCTCCTTTTTCTCGTTCGGATCAGGCAGACCTGGCGGACGGGTCTAACTTTCCCCTTTTTCTTTTCTTCTCTCTTCTCTTCTCTTTCCTTTCTCTTTCTCTTTCTTCTTCTTTTTTTCTTTTCCTTTCTTCCTTCTCTCTCTCCTTTTCTTTTCTTTCTTTCCTTTCACTTCGGCCGACACTCTCTTCTTCCTTCTTTGCACTCCCACGGCCGGCGCCTCTTCTCCTCCTCTCTCCACACCGCCTCCTCCCTCCTCTCTACCTTCCTCACTTCCTCACCAGCCGTGCCCTCTCCCTCTCTTCTTCTCCACCACCAGAGCCTGGCCTCCCCCTCACCCCTTGCGCGGAGTGCAGCCGGTGGAGCAGGGGAGTAGCGGCGGCGGCGGCCGGAGGGCGGCGAGTGGCGGTGAGTTGAGGGCGGCGGCGCGCGGGCGGCAGCAACGCGCGGCGGCACCGGAGGGCGACGCACGGCGGCGCGCGCGAGCGGGGTGGGGACGGCACACTTGAGCGGCGGCAGCACGGGGGGGGGGGGGGCCGGCAGCACTGGCGGCGACGACGCGCGCCCGCGGGGGATGACGGCGGTGGCTGCCGAAGCTGATGGGCGGCGGCACCAACAAGCTAGCAGCGGCGGCAGCAGCACGTGAGGGGAGCAGCAGCACGCAACAACGACACGTAGGTCAATCGGGGAAGAGAAGGCAAAATGAATTTTGCCTCTCCCTCCACCTGTCTATCTCTTTTATGGGGCACGACATGGGCCGAGTTGGGCCGGGTTGGGCCGAGATATTACATTCTACCCCCCTTAACATAATTCGACCCCGAATTCTACAACTCGATAATCTGTACGAAAAACAAACAACTGAATTAAACAGAAATCAACTGTAACTCATACCCGTAGAGAACAACTCTGGGTACTTCTCGCGCATGCGAGACTCCAATTCCCACGTCGCTTCTCGCTCAGTCTGATGCGACCATAGGACTTTAACATACTTTAACGTTCTGTTCCTCAATACTCTCTCCGATTCCTCCAGAATCCGAACTGGACGGGACTCGAAGGTGAGGTCTTGCTTTAGGGGCAATGGTTCTAGAACAATCTCATGTTCCGGATCCCTTAAGTACTTTCTCAACATAGAAACATGAAACACATTATGAACTCCTCGCATAGACTCGGGAAGACCCAAATGATATGCCGACTTTCCAATTCGTGCCTGAATCGGAAACGGCCCAATGTACCTCGGGCTAAGCTTCCCTTTAATACCAAATCTCACAATTCCTTTAGTGGGAGATACTCTCAAAAGCACATGATCCTCCACTTCGAATTCTAAATCTCACCTTCTAACATCCGCATAGTTCTTCTGCCTACTCTAGGCAGCTAGCAAATTCTGTCTAATCTCCGCTACTTGTTCCACTGTCTGTTGGACCCAATCTGGACCCAGAACTGCCTTTTCGCCTATGGCATCCCAACAGAGTGGCGATCTACATTTCCGCCCATACAGAACCTCAAATGGCGCAACCCGAACACTGGAGTGGTAGCTGTTGTTGTAGGCAAACTCCGCGAGTGCCAACTGATCCTCCCAGCTACCCTTCCACGACAGAACACAGGACCTCAACATGTCCTCTAGTGTTTGAATGGTGCATTCGGATTGCCCATCTGTCTGTGGGTGGAAAGCAGTACTAAACTGAAGTTTTGTGCCCAAAGCGCTTTGCAAATTCTCCCAAAACTTGGAGACAAACTTAGCATCTCTGTCCGAAACTATCGTCTTGGGCACACCATGTAACCTCACTATCTCACACACATAGACATGTGCCAAATCACTCGCCGAACTCGTCGTACGAATAGGGATAAAGTGCGCGGACTTACTGAATCGGTCCACCACTACCCAAATCGCATCCTTACCTCGCTGACTACGAGGCAAGCCGATTACAAAGTCCATGGTAACATCGTCCCATAGCCACTGTGGGACATCTAAAGGCTGCATTAATCCAGCAGGACGCTTATGCTCAGCCTTCACTTGCTGGCAAATCCCACAAGACGCCACATACTGTGCGACATCCACTTTCATTCTCTTCCACCAAAAGCTCTTTTTCAAATCCCGATACATCTTGTTCTCGCCAGGGTGTACCGTGTACGGGGTACGATGAGCCTCTCTCAAAATATCGTCCTTGACCTGAGCCTTTTGTGGCATGCAAAGACGGCCCCTAAACCGTATTGCGCCCGACTCATCAAGGCTAAAGTCCCCCGATTTTCCTTCATCGAGGTGCTTCCTCACTTTTTGAAGCAATCTATCATGCTGTTGTGCTTCTTTCACTCGTTCTGGAATTGCCGATTCCAGTAACAACTGTGTCTCTACCTGTGCTGTACCGGCATAGCAATAGAAAATTCCCATCCGCTCAAAGTCAGCAACGAGACAACCTACAGTGGAGGGTGTCGTCTTGCGACTAAGGGCATCAGCAACCACATTTGCTTTGCCCGGATGGTACTGGAGAGTAAGATCATAATCCTTTATCAGTTCTAACCACCTTCTTTGCCTCAAATTCAATTCTTTCTGCGTGAAAATGTACTTGAGGCTCTTATGGTCAGTGAACATATCACAGGATTCTCCATACAACTAATGCCTCCAAATCTTTAGAGCAAAAACCACTGCGGCCAGCTCTAAATCGTGAGTAGGGTAATTCTGCTCATGTTTCTTTAATTGTCGCAAGGCATACGCGATCACTTTGTTGTCTTGCATGAGCACGCAACCCAAACCTACTCGCGATGCATCCGAGTAGACCGTGAAACGCTTCCCTGGCTTAGGAAGAGTGAGAACAGGAGCAGTTACCAACTTCTCTTTTAGAACATTGAAACTGCGCTCACATTCACTAGTCCACTGGAATTTCACGCCCTTCCGCGTGAGTTGAGACATTGGCTTAGCAATAATGGAGAAATCTTTCACAAAACACCTGTAATAACCAGCTAAACCAAGAAAACTCCTCACCTCCTTAACATTGTGTGGTCTCTTCCAATCTACTACTGTAGAAATCTTGGTTGGATCTACTGAAATGCCCTCCTGGTTAATCACATGTCCTAGGAAGCCCACTTCAGAAATCCAGAACCCACATTTCTTTAACTTGGCAAAGAATTGATTTTTCATCAGAGTCTCAAGCACAAGCCTCAAATGCTGCTCATGCTCTTCCTCTGTCTTGGAATAAATCAAGATATCATCAATGAACACAACTACAAAGTCATCCAAATACTTATGTAGCATGCTGTTCATTGTCTCCATAAAGATAGCAGGCGCATTTGTTAGTCCAAAGGACATAACTTTATACTCATAGTGCCCATACCTCGTGGAGAAAGCTGTCTTTTCAATATCTTGCTCCCGCACTCGAATCTGATTATACCCTGATTGTAGATCAATTTTGGAAAACACCTTAGCTCCCTTCAATTGATCAAACAAGTCCTCGATACGAGGTAACGGATATTTATTCTTGATGGTCACCCGATTAAGAGCACGATAATCTATACACATGCGCCAACTCCCATCCTTCTTTTCAGTAAATAGGACGGGGGCTCCCCAAGGTGATACACTGCGACGGATCAACCCCTTGGACAACAACCCATCCAATTGCTTCTTCAACTCTTCTTGGAGTGGTCGCGCTAAATGGTACGGGAACATAGAGATAGGTCGAGTGCCAGGAACAAGTTTAATCCTAAACTTCACATCTCTTGCGGGTGGCATCCCCGAAAGCTCTTCAGAAAATATGTTAGGGTACTCACATACCACTGGAATATCCTCAATGCGCAAAGGCGCACTCGGTTTTTCCACTAGTGATAGAAGTAACCCAAACTTAAACATTCGTCAGCCAGAGAACAGGCTGGCCAACACAAATAGAGAACCTGGAGGTGCATTCCCTTGAAAAGCTATCTCCTCCCCTGAAGGAGCTTGCAATGTGATTGTCCTCCAGAAACAGGAAATCACTGTCCGGTAGCGATGCAACCAATCCATACCGAGGATAACATCAAAATTCTCTATCGGAATAACCATGAGGTTAGCCACAAAATCCTCGCCATCTATGGAAATCATGTATCCGGGACAAACCATAATGCTAATAATAATACCCGCTGGGGAATTGACTTTAACCGATTGTGAAATCTGTTGCATACTCAATTTTGCCTTTCTAACAAACTCACAAGAAACAAAGGAATAAGTGGCACCGGAGTCGAAAAGAACAAGAGCACTGTGTGAATCCACTAACAAAGTACCTGTCACCACGTCCGGTCGACTCGCAGACTCAGTGGCAGGCAATGTGTAGGCTCCAGACGGCACTGGGGTGGCAAGAGCCCCAACACTCTGCTGTGACGGCATCGGAAAGGGAGGTTGTTCAACTGAGAGACCATGTGGAGGTCATCTCGGGTTTATGATGAGTAATTGACATCGGTTTAGGAGAGTCGAGTTTGGTTTGAGTGGTTCGGACCTTGACGTTGCATGGTGCAATCGGGCTCGGTCGGACTTGGTCAAACCTAGTCAAAGTGGTTAGATGCTTATTATGACGATTTGACAGGTTTGGGCCATTTCATGCTTAATGTGGTTTCATTAATGCATTTACGCTTTCATGTATCGAGCGGTGCTATTTGACGTGTTTCTTGTCTGTGTGACTGCAGGACGTCGAGGCGTAGTCGTGGTGAGACACGAGGTGACCGGACTAGACACAGGCGGTGTCGAGGTCAGAATGGTCAGATGTGTCGAAGACAGCGGAGATTCAATGTGGTTGCGAGTCGTGGACGACAAGGAGCGCGGAAGCTTCCCGGAAGGTGCAGGAGGGGCGAATCGGGAATTTCGCGAGGCTGCACAAGCGGGAGACGGTTCCGTTCGGGTTTAGCCGGCGTAACGGGTTGGAGACCCGTTAGCCAAGGGCTATAAATAGATGTGAGGGGCTGCATGCCTCCTCATGGCTTTGGGAGAGAATTAGGGTTTCTTGAGTCAAAAGAGGCTTTGGGGAGTTGGTTTTGCCTTTGCTCTTTAGTTGGTGAGAGTGGGTGTGAAGGGCAGAGCATGTCCCCTTCGATGTCTCTCTGAGTCTGTGTGTTCATCCCCTCTTCCAAGCATGTATGGATGAGAGTTCTTGAGATGGAGAGGGAGAGGTAGAGGAGAATCCATGTAATCTTCCATCTTGTTGTAATGTCCATGCGTATGGGGACTCATATGTATTTCTTGCTTTGATGGAATGAAAAATATGAAGTTTTCTCCTGTTCGTGCTCTCTGTTCTTCGTTTCTCCCATTTGCATGATTTCTTGACTTTCTTGATTTCTTGTTGTTTCTTGTTGGGAAGGCCCAAAATGGGTTGCTCAATGATGGGATGATTCCTCAAGATCATTTGATCAAGTTTCCAAGAGCCAACTTCATTTAATCTCAGATTTGGGTTTTGGACTTCCCCTGTTCATGTTTTGCATTCTAGGGTCTTGGTGCTGTTCTTGATTCCCTTCGCGAGATGGCTTGAAATTTGGCATGGAGAGTCCAGAGGCTATTAATTAGCTATCCTCAAAGTTTCATGGCCAAAGGATCAAAGGTTGGGGAGTAATTTGAGTTTTGGTGAAGTTCTTGCAAGTTTTCAGATTTTTACCATAATCTGAAATTCTTGTTGTTTGGTGGGATTTCTTTGTTCCTCAAGGCCTCTTTGCTATTTAGTATGTTGCAGTAAAGTTTTTGAGCCAAAAGGAATGGAGGAAGTCCATCAATTGCTTTGCGAAGGTCTGAAGTTATTCTCAAAAATCAGGTTTTCAGAGTTCTCTCGGGGTGCTGGAACCAGGGGAGCGGTCAGACTGGCTATTACCCAGCGGTCAGACCGGCTTTTACCCAGCGGTCAGATCGGCTATTACCCAGCGGTCAGACCGGCCCCAGGGGTTTTTGCTGCTGAAATTTTCTTTATTTGCAGTGTTGGTTCTCCTTTCTGTTGCAGTGGTTATTTCCCTGGTCGCTTGAGTTTCCAGCGAGTCTCGCTTTCCTCTTCATAGCTTGTCGTAGCTATTTTGAGAGGTAAATTTGCTTGTGAGTACTTGGGAGCAAGTTTTAGAAGTCGACATTCACCCCCCTCTGTCGCTATTTCGGTCCAACAATTGGTATCAGAGCCGGTTAGCTCTAATCAATATATCTTAACCGGTCTCAAGAGCCATGGCGACGGACAAGTACTCGACCAAGCCGCCCGTTTTCGATGGCATCGATTACCCCTTCTGGAAGAGCCGAATGGAGACATACATCCAGGCTCAGGGGTACGCCATCTGGCGCAAGGTCAAGGTCCGGTTTGTTGTTCCTGCCGATGAGAACATCAATGCCGGGAATATGGCTGATGTTGAGGCAAACACTAAGGCAAGGAACATAATAATCCAGGGCCTGAGTCGTAGCGAGTTTGATCGCATATCTCATCTTTCATCCGCCTTCGGTATTTGGGAGACCCTCGATGCTTACCATGTGGGCACCACCCAAATAAAGACGGTGCGACAGGACCAGTTCAAGCGAGATTACAACAAGTTTGAAATGCTCGCTGGCGAGTCCCTTGATGAGTGTTTTGCGCATTTCACAAGATTCTGAGCAACCTCCGAGCCGTTGGTCTCACATACTCCGACTCGGATAATGCTCGACAGATGCTCGCTGCACTCGATCTTCGTGTTTGGGAGATGAATGTGACTACCATCAAAGACACCACGGACCTCTCGACTTTGACTCTTGATGCGCTGTACTCGCGCCTCAAGACTCATGAGATTGACATTGTCTCTCGCAAGTCGAAGTCACAGTCGATGGCTCTAGTCACCGATCCCAGTTCGGCTTCTGGTCTTTCTTCTGAGTCTTCTTGCAGTTTCTCCCTTGCTGTACTCTGTGACATAACTGATGATCAGTTAGAGCAGCTTGCGGATGAGCAGCTAGCCCTCCTTGCTCGAAGATTCTCCCATGCTTACAAGGGGGGAGGGACAGAAAGAGAGGAGGACCCGTGATTTGCTTTGAGTGTGGTGGCCCCAACCACATTCGGGCAAACTGCCCCAAGCTGGAGAAGGGCAAGAACGACTACACCGACAAGAACCGCAACAAGAAGCCCCCAGTGCACCCTCAAGGCAAGAAGAAGTTCCGCGACTTTGGGAAGGCCAAGAAGTTGTTCCACCGCGTCCTCACCGCGTTCGACGACCTCGACCTCAGCGAGGTGGAGGGATGGAGCGACGACGACGGAACGGGTGACCAAGATCCCAAGAGCGGCGATGACTTCTCCGGCATGTGCTTCATGGCCCTTGAGGGCGAACTGAGCGACAGCGAGCTGTACTCCGACGAGGTATGCCCCACCTACGACCAGGTCAATCATGCCTTTCTTAAGCTAGGTGGATTTCATGCTAGAGCTAGGGCTAGGTGTACCGAGTTAGAGAAGGAAGTAGATAGATTATCACGGAAGCTTACTTCACTTACTTCTGCTCCCTCCCGTGATGACTGTGATACATGTTGTGCTCTGTTGGGTGATATGGAGAAATTAAGGACCTCGCGTGATAGTCTGTCTTCTGAACTTGACATTGTTAAGGTGGAGAATCTTAGTCTCTTAGCTGAACTTGAGATGAGTAGAGTAGCGCCTATGTCATCTACTACTGTTGAGACTATTGCTTGCACCTCATGTGAGGATAAGGATCATGCTTTTAGAGGTCTTTATACCATGCTCTTAGATCTGTCCGAGACTTGTGAAAATTGCAATAAATTGAAGATGAACCTAAAACGGGCAGATCACAAGATTGTTGAGTTGAGTGCTTCTTTATTTGAGCCTATTGATTCATGTTTGAACTGTCCAAAATTAACTGCTGAACTTGAATCTGTCTCAAAACAGTTTCAAGAAATGATTGACACTAATAAGAAAATGGCTCAGTTCTCTTGTTCATGCTCTCTGTTCTTCGTTTCTCCCATTTGCATGATTTCTTGACTTTCTTGATTTCTTGTTGTTTCTTGTTGGGAAGGCCCAAAATGGGTTGCTCAATGATGGGATGATGCCTCAAGATCATTTGATCAAGTTTCCCAAGAGCCAACTTCATTTAATCTCAGATTTGGGTTTTGGACTTCCCCTGTTCATGTTTTGCATTCTAGGGTTTTGGTGCTGTTCTTGATTCCCTTCGCGAGATGGCTTGAAATTTGGCATGGAGAGTCCAGAGGCTATTAATTAGCTATCCTCAAAGTTTCATGGCCAAAGGATCAAAGGTTGGGGAGTAATTTGAGTTTTGGTGAAGTTCTTGCAAGTTTTCAGATTTTTACCATAATCTGAAATTCTTGTTGTTTGGTGGGATTTCTTTGTTCCTCAAGGCCTCTTTGCTATTTAGTATGTTGCAGTAAAGTTTTGAGCCAAAAGGAATGGAGGAAATCCATCAATTTCTCTGATTTGCGAAGGTCCGAAGTTATTCTCAAAAATCAGGTTTTCAGAGTTCTCTCGGGGTGCTGGAACCAGGGGAGCGGTCAGACCGGCTATTACCCAATGGTCAGACCGGCTTTTACCCAGCGGTCAGACCGGCTATTACCCAGCAGTCAGACTGGCTTTTGCCCAGCGGTCAGACCGGCTATTACCCAGCGGTCAAACCAGCCCCAGGGGTTTTTGCTGCTGAAATTTTCTTTGTTTGCAGTGTTGGTTCTCCTTTCTGTTGCAGTGGTTATTTCCCTGGTTGCTTGAGTTTCCAGCGAGTCTCGCTTTCCCCTTCATAGCTTGTCGTAGCTATTTTGAGAGGTAAATTTGCTTGTGAGTACTTGGGAGCAAGTTTTAGAAGTCGACATTCACCCCCTTCTATCGTCATTTCGGTCCAACAGCAACATACTGAAGTGGAGTAACTGGGGTAGGAGCCCAGCAATATCCGGCAGGCGGCGCCCAGGAAGGAGGCTGCTGTGTAGGAGCAGCTGCCAACACTTGGACTGACCCCCGGGATGAGACATTCGATGACGTAGACACTGGCTCCCACTTAATGATACTGGAGGGATTCTGTCGACAGACCTTCTCCATGTGGCCCATCCGGCCACAGTGTCGACATTCCCCTGTCCAGGTACACTCAGTAGCTTGGTGCTCACCACCACACTTAAAGCAAATCATGCCCTGTCCAGGGACAGGATGCAAAGCTGGTGGTGCAGGAGACGACGATGTCAACGATTTAGACTTGGATGGCTGTGAAGAACGTCGACTCCACTTGGACTTCTTAGGAGCGGGCCGCTGAGATGACCCACCCTTCTCACTATAGCTCCTCTTCTGGTCACCACCAGAAGCACTCTGACCACCAGAGGGCTGCGACCCTTTAGTAAGGTGCATTTCCATCTCCATTCCTCTGGCCTGCTCAACCACGGACCTAAAGTCACGTGGCGCAGTAGCACCCATGACATGCCGATACTCAGAACTAAGTTCTCGGCGAAACCTTTTGGCCTTCTCAAGGTCACTACTTGCGACTGACGGCATGAAGCGGATCAAGTCATTGAACTGCGCCTCATACTCAGCTACTGTCATCTTTCCTTGCACAAGGGTCGACAAGGCAACCTCCATACTTTCCACAAAAGACTCTGGGTAGTACTTCGCCTTAAACTGCTCAACGAAGACCTCCCAAGTGGCTGGACCATCGGCAGGGGTCCTGGCTGAAAGGACTCCCTCCCACCAGATGTCTGCCTGACCTTTCAACTGAAAGGCCACAAAGCGAGCTCTTAGTTGTGACATCATCTCGAAAGCTTCAAACTGTCTTCCCATATAGCGCAACCAGTCTGCAGCTTGAACTGGCGTACCCGTCCCATCAAACGTGTCCAACCGCAGTGCCATCCATTCGCGAAGGCCCATTCTTGGCTCCGATGCAACTGGATCGGCAGTCGGGACAGCAGCAGGTACGGCCGCAGCAGCTACAGGCGCTTGTCGTCGTAAAGCACGAACCTCCTCTACGAACTCCCGCAACAAGGCTGAAGACCTTGCCTGATCCCCAGCTACAGACTGCTCAGCAGACCCAACTTCCACGTCGGGTGCCTCCTGCTGAACCTCTAGCGATGGCTCTACTTGGGCATGGCCACGACCACGGCCTCCACGGCCTCGGCCGGCACCGCGACCACGACCTCTACCTCTCGGCATCTCTGCTCACAACAGAGAAGCAATCACACAATCAACAACTTTAACAATACAAATCAACATCACAATTAGGGAAAATGCATATGCATTGCAAATCCCAAATCCCAATCCTACTGTGCAACAACGACAAAGCAAGGGTGAGCCTGGAGACTCAGCAAGCACACGATAAAACAGTAACATCACTCTCGCTGTTCAATCAATTTCATGAACTGTAAACTGTAAATCCACTCTATGACTGTAAACTGTAACTTAAGTCTATAACTATATACTGTAAATCAGTTCTATGTCTGTAAGCTGTAATTCAATTCTATGTCTGTAAACTGTAATTCAATCCTATGTCTGTAAACTGTAAACCAATTCTATGTCTGTAAACTATAATTCAATTCTATATCTGTAAACTGTAAACCAATGCTGTGTCTGTAAACTGTAAACCAATGCTGTAACTGTAACTGTAAACCAATGCTGTAACCGTAACTGTAAATCAAATCTGTAACTGTAAACTGTAAATCAACTCTGTAACTGTAAACTGTAAATCACAACTGTCTGTAACTGTATCATTCTCTGTCACTTTCATGCAATGCATCTGTATGCTCTGTAACTGTAGCTTATACCGATATAGCGGAGTGTCCACCCGTCGATGGACCACTCGCCTCGTCCTCTTTCATACGAGGTCACATCCTCCACTCCCGTGGAGTGACTACCTCTGTAGGTCTTATTCAAGAGCGCTCCGGACTAGTCGTAAAACTTTCTCACCGACCTGGCTCTTATGCAATTGCATGATGCAATATGCTCCAAATGCGAATGTCTAATCATAAATGTTACTCATCAAACTGTGATTAGCACATAATCGCATGCATCCTTTCATAAATACTGTAAATCACGGCATGGAATCACGAATAACATTCATCACAATTTACCGTCTACCATGCACTTGCCTGTTATCCTGGCGGACGGTGTGCAGCCAGCACCAGACTCGAACCGCCACCTGAACAAGCATTAATCATCTCAATCATCACTCATGCGATACATTCAATTACGAGTAAATAACATCGCTCTAACGTCCAATCGACATAACCCACTCCTGTCTCACCGGGCAACCTCTCATTGACCCGATGCTTAACCAGTCTATAAATTGAGCGATCACATTATTTATACTCGCCGATCAATTTCTACACGTTTAATCTCACTTTAATCAGTTATACTATTTAACCTCAAATTATGCTTTCCTTCTCCCTCTTCTGCCACAGATCGACCAAAACAACAGTGGCAGTACCAATTTCGTCATCCAGGCATTCATATTAATAAACGATACCTAGCTAATCGCATGCATCAATTATAATGATCGGTATTAATAATGCCCAACTCGGCAAATAAACAGGGAGAAGGTTTCGAGGCGTTACCCTGGCCCCGAGCGATCAGATCAGGACACTGCCTCCTTTTTCTCGTCCGGATCAGACAGACCTAGCGGACGGGTCTAACTTTCCCCTTTTTTATTTTCTTCTCTCTTCTCTTCTCTTCTCTTTCCTTTCTCTTTCTCTTTCTTCTTCTTTTTTTTCTTTTTTCTCTTCCTTCTCTCTCTCCTTTTCTTTTCTTTCTTTCCTTTCACTTCGGCCGACACTCTCTTCTTCCTTCTTTTCACTCCCACGGCCCGCGCCTCTTCTTCTCCTCTCTCCACGCCGCCTCCTCCCTCCTCTCTACCTTCCTCACTTCCTCACTAGCCACGCTGTAACATCCTGAAAAATCCGAAATTTAAAATATGAATTTCTTGAATGGTTTTGCAATATATTTTATTTGAGTTTGGATTTATGTGGTATTGTTCTGGAATTTTGTGAGGTTCCAAAAATTTAAGAAGCTCAAAAGGAAACGAACATTGGTAATACCCTAAAAGGAAATGTGCAAATAATAGAAAGATAAAATTTTAAATATGAATCTGAAAAGATGATCCAGTATAAGGAGAGAGAAACTTGAGTTAAAATATAAAAATCTCATTTTGGAAATAATGACATAAAAAGCAATAAAAATTGAATGAATAAAATACAAACACATATGCATATATATATATATGTATGTATATATATATATATGTGTGTGTGTGTGTGTGTGCATATACAAATTGTGCGAGGAAGAGCTTAACAATACAGGAAATAATAATAAAAAAATATATATGCAAAATTAAGTAAGCCAGCAAATAACAATATGTGAAATTATATATATATATACACATACACACACATATAACCTAGATAATAATAGTAATAGAAACACTCATTCAATAGTTAAAAAGAAAATTGAAGCTAAAATTTTGAATGTCATACCAAAAATCAGTAAATATAAATAGGAAACAAAAACTTAGGTTAGAAAATAGAAATCCCAATTCAAGGATCAAAATTTCAAAAACGACTAAAGCTACTCATTTTCCCTTCTCTCATTTACAGGTAGGGCCCAAACCCTTCTCCTCTCTCCCCTCTCCCTCCTTGCGGTCTGCCCACGGGCCCCATTCTTTTCCTCCCGGCCACTCTCTTCTCTCCCCCACCCGCGCGCCTTCCTTCTTTTTCCTTCTCCCCTCGTCTCCTTTCGACAGCACCGTCCTTCCCCCTCTGCGCTGCTACCAGCTCGCGTCACTCGGCCTCGCCCCCTGGCACCAACTGCTCCCCTCATCGCACGTCGCTGCTCCCGCGTCATCAAGCCTGCGCGCGCACATCGCCACTTCCCCTGCCCATGCCCTGCGTGTGCGCACATCACCGGCCGTAAGGAGCCATGCCGCCCCTTGTTCCTCCGTCAGCGACGGCCGTGGCACCCCGGCATTTCTTCGCCTTGCTCCGCGGGATATAAAAAGCCTCCCCGGGAGTGCATTGCCCCCTGCGCCGTCTCCCTTTCCCCCTATCTCTCTTTCCCGTGCTCAGCCCAAGCTCACCCGCGCTAGCTCAAAGCGCCGGCCACCGCCGCCTCACGCCGCTCCGGCCTCTCCGACAAAACCATGCCAAATTGACCTAGCCCATGTGTGCGCCCAAGAACCTTCCTCCTTCCCTCCGGCCCAATTGGAAAACACCCCACTGAGCTCGCCGGGAAGCTCCTCTTCCTCATCTACGGCCGGAAGCCACCGCCACCGCCCCATTTTTGGCTCCCTGCTTCCCGACCCAATTCCTCTCGGTTGGAGCATCTTCAAGGCATAGTCGACACTCCACAATCGCTGCCGAGCGTTCCCATCTGCCCCAGCTCGCCGGTGCCGCAAGACCGCCCGCGCCGACATGGGCCTCACGCCGCCGGCCCGCCTCAAGGCCCCTCTGTCCCGGACCACCGCGTGGTAAGAATCCCCACACCCCCCTGGTGCTCGCGCGCGCCTTGATTCTCCCCTTTCTCCTCCCGGCGCCGCCGTCCCCGTTCCCCACCTCACCGCCGCCGCCCGAGTAGCCACCCCTGCCGATCTGCGCTGTCTCGGGCCGCACCGCCTCCTCCACCGGCTTCCACGACTCCCCAAGAGCCCATTTTGCCGACCTACCCTGCCCCTCTGGCCTTCCCTCGCCGGAGCTCCCGCTGCCGGCCGTGCGCCCCCACCTCCTCTGCTTCGACCAGCCAGCTGCCCCGTTTTAGTCCCCAACTGCCGCTTGCATCTTCAGAGTTAATTCCCCATAGACTATCACGACAGACAGAAAACCCAACTGGCTACCCGAGTGGGCTTTAAACACTTCACAGCAGAGGTCTTGAGTTCGAATCCTTCGGTTGCAGTATTTTTATTCCATTTTTAACCCGTTTTGATTAATAAAAATCAAGGAAAATTTGAGAAAAGTTTAGAGAAGATAATAAAATTTAACTGGAATAAAAAATGAGATTAATTAAGACTTAAATTTGGATTATCTCATGTATGATTGGTTATATGGTTTGAACAATTATCCAAAAGATTTAGTATTAATTTGAGGTATTGATAAGGTATTATGATCTTGAATAAATATCCAAATCTAATAGAGGCTACCCATGATTAAAATTAAGATTTATGCCCAATAATTAAAATTCTGCCGTTAAATAAATTCTAGTGGTAGGTTTTACTAGCTAGCAAATATTGGAATATAACTTTGTTAGCTAAATAAATTTTAATTAAAGCTAATAACAATTAGAATATAGAGACTTTCTATGTAAGTATATATATACATACATATATATATGTATATATATGTATATATATGTATATGTATGTGTATACATAAAAGGGGTTAGAGAAATGCGGATAGCATGTATACAAGCCTAGTAGTAAATATAACAGTACAATTCTTGCGTTCATTGTAGGCTCTATTAAAAATGTATACAAGTAGACATCATCATAAAAATACTGCTAATCATGAACCCTTAAATGATAGCTTTAGTAAATAATGATAACCAAACAGCATCATGTTTAGCAGGCTCGAGCTACAAAGGGATAAAATATTAGAAGCAATAGTTTCCAGATAGCGCTCAGATTAAAAGGTCATAATAATATATAGATGCTAGCATATAGTGGCCCTAGGTCATCAAAAACCAAAAAAAATCTCACGGACATATAGATACTCTAAAGTGAGTATGTACCCATTAACGCGAGTAATTAGGTTCACATAAAATGATACCTACCAAGCGTTGTCACATATTTAAATTGAAATAAAACTAAGCCTAATAATGATCAAAGCGTAGACAAATAGTAACGAGCCCCTAATTAAATCTTAACTTTAGGATTAGTTGGGTAAAGTTGTATATAGCAAGCTAGGGCCATATAAGTAGATCCTACTCCAAATTAAACTAAACATGGTGACAACTAAGGATACGTAAAGTGTTGTACCACAATATGCTATAAATCCAGACTCTGAGATTATTGCAATAAACAAAAACTGTATACCTCGCATATGGTATATGCCCTGAACAATAGCACCCGACAAAATAATGCCCAGTAAACTCGCAAACCTATTCGTAGGTCCATCCTAACTCATGGAACTTCCTTGATAAATATAAAAATAATAAAAGAAACTGTTGATAAATGATCGAGTCATCGTTTTCTACCATCGGCCTTGCCCCAAATCACCCATTAACTCATAATAATACAAAAGTTGAGTTTATTCGGATTTATTTGGATCTTGTGAGTTATTTGCTTTCATTTGGATTCAGTAGTTGTCGCGTAATTAGAAATTGGGAGTCGTGAAGATTCAGTGGATCCAGCAAGATTAAGCTTGAAGTGAAGATAAAGGCCGGAGGCTCAAGAGAAATCATTGTGTGAGCTCAAGACCGCGGTAAACCGCGCCAGGTGAGTCAATACTTTGATCATGTTGAACCTACATTTTCTGCAAATTTACTTTTGTTTAAATTATCAAATTGCATGCTGTTATTTCTTATGCAAATATATGTTTGTTTGAAGATTCTAGTTATATGCCATTATTCAACTTGCTAGTATTATACCTCTGAAACATTTGAATATCTGAGCCTTGTCACCCTAGCAAAAATTATAATGGTAACCTTTCAAAAATAAGTCCATAATTATACGCCATGCTTAGTACTGCTTAGATAATCGGGGGGCACCAAAAATGCCCCAAAACATCACTTTGAAGCATGAGAAATTGGTTTGGGCAGTCATGGTGGTAATGACTGGTATATTTGGTTATGATTATTTTATGCTCCCAAAAACCTCGAGTTGCTTAATTATCTGGGCGGATGGTTCGAGGGTGTGTGTGAGTGGTGCAGTGGAAGCACAAAGGGGAATGTGGTAGAACCGCCCAGATAACCCTAAGGACCGAATCTTGTGATGACCTCCCAGTGTACAACAAGTACAACCACAAGCTGGCAAAGTGTAGGCAGGGCTAACTAATTTGCATCGACTTAGTAAGAGTTGCGCCGGTGTGACCACGGGCGGGTAGAGGATGGCCACATCCTCCGACGTGACGGCGCAAGAGGGGGCTTCTGGAAGGGTGGTCGTACCCCGAAGGAAGTGGAAACCTTAGCGGACGTAACTCTGCTAGGAAAAATGCATTGTAAAGGTCATGTGATAGTCTACTCAACCGCATGGCTAAGGAATCATGTGGGGCAACGAGTAGATTTATCTCTTGTGGGTAAAGTGTGCAAACTCTGCAGAGTCTAAAACTATTCGAATAGCCGTGCCCACGGTCAAGGGCGGACATGGGAACTTAACTAGATATAGTTCTATTTCAAAAAAAACTTTGTGGGTGGAGTTGGTAAAGTGGAGGGCAGAGAAAGGCCCTGATTTGTGTTGCCCTGGGTGTCACCCCAGTGATAAGTTAAGTGGTTATGATGCTGAAGGATTAAGCATATGGTGCAGAGGCCATGTAACGGTGGATGGAATCTGGATCGCTATTATTATTGCATTCTTTCACGCCTTATGTTTCAGTTCAAACTGCTAGGTCTCAGGAGATTTCTATGTATCATATTTGAAAAGCAATTTACGGCAAATAAAATAACCCGAACCTTCCTTTGATAAGCCATGCATACTATTTAATTCATCCTGTGTGTTGGCTCGCGAGCACGGTGGTTGTGCTCATATTTGCTTTCCCCACAAATCCAGAATCAGGAATCAGATCATTACGCTTCAGCAATACTTTTGGGTCATGATGGCGAAGAAGATGAAGATGTCAAGAGCTAGGTCGCAGACCTCCAGTTGGCTGCCTGTGGGCATGTCCTGAGGGTTCCACCTGTGTGCTTCGTTTCCGCTGCTGCAATTTATCGATTTCGGCCTAATCGGCCCATGAGTAAGTTTACTATTATATTTACGCTTCCGCATGATATGTACTTTGATGTTCAGAACTGTAATCTGTGAGCACTATCTACTGATCCAGGGAATAGTGCGGTGGAATCACAGAGGATGCCGGATGTTAAAATCTGGGCTCCTGACACGCGTCCTCTCCCTCTCTTCTTCTCCACCACCAGAGCCCGGCCTCCCCCTCACCCTTTGCGCGGTGTGCAGCCGGTGGAGCAAGGGAGCGGCAGCGACGGCGGCCGGAGGGCGGCGAGTGGCGGTGAGTCGAGGGCGGCGGCGCGCGGGCGGCAACAACGCGCGGCGGCACCGGAGGGCGACGGATGGCGACGCGCGCGAGCATGGCAGGGACGGCGTACCCGAGCGGCGGCAGCATGGGGGGCCGGCAGCGCTGGCGGCGACGGCGGCGACGGCGCGCTCCCATGGGGGATGACGGCGGCGGCTGCCGAAGCTGATGGGCGACGGCGCCAACAAGCTAGCAGTGGCGGCAGCAGCACGAGAGGGGAGCAGCAGCACGCAGCAACGACACGCAGGTGAATCGGGGAAGAGAAGGCAAAATGAATTTTGCCTCTCCCTCCACCTGTCAATCTGTTTTATGGGGCACGGCATGGGCCGGGTTGGGCCGAAATATTACACCAATGTTTCAATATCTAATCACCATTGCCGGGGTGGAACTCTCCAGTGTTGTTTATGGCCTCTGCTATCAAGAATTGGGAGAGCTATCCTTGAATTTCAGCGAGTTTGTTAGGATCGATTGCATTTTCGTCGAATTCCACACACTGTCGCTAAGAGTAGTTAAATTCATTAGCGCATATATATATATATATATATATATATATATATATATATATATATATATATATATATATATATATATATATATATATATATATATATATATATATATATATATATAATCATAAAATAATTGTTGGCAGATTGACAAACCTCTGAATCATTCGTCTTAGCGTCCATGATTTCCCTCATATGGCGGCAAACGTAGGAATCCACATACGTTGCCTTGTAGTTGCTGGTGGCACTGTAAAAATAGAATTACATACATAGGTATTATCAATTCTAGAGGCATTATAACAAAGTGTGATATAGGATTATTTTGTTGTAGCGGGTACCAGAAATCACGTCCTGTGTTATAGTGTGGCACTGGATTCCTTGTGTCTTCCTCCTTAGGCAACATAAGCGCTAAACGACCTACGTGATTCCACAAAGTTAGCCTCAACCATTGCAAATGAAGGGAAGACTACAATAGAGTTATGTATGGAGGAAATAAGTTTACCTATACATTACTTGTTGCACACGGGTGAAGTCATGGTTGTCACTAAGTAACGAATCAAGGTATATTACCTTGCTCTACTTTGGTACAATCACGATCAGAATTCAATGACCCCTTGTCATGTATGTCGCCATAGTGATTAATCATAAGTTCATTTAACAAATGAAATTTGTATGACAACTAGTGAAGCACTTACTCTTGGTTGAAGGGTACCATGATGTACTCCTTATCACTGTAAGCAATCAATCCCCTCGTTATGTAATCTTAGACGAATGATGCATTATCACTTATGGATTGCTCAGAGACCAAGTGTGGGTCGAGAAAATCCACCGGTTCTCGCCGTCATCGAACTTGTTGGACCATGGATCTATACACAAGTAATGAGTTATGATATTTATCGGTATTACGTGAATGTAGAGCGTGATTGTACAGTACACTTGTAGTGTCCAGCATCGTAGAAGTGAGGCATCGAGTTCGTCGAGGTTGAATAGTAAAAATAAGTCTTTTAAGGTCACAACGAAGTAGCCTGAGTCATGGAGGAAATGCGCATCCGTGTATCTCACGGTGAATCCACTATGTCAGTTTGGCTTCATATTGGACCTCTGCATGTACCAGGTATGAAAAGTATTGTAAACCAGTCCAAGCCTAGGTAATTGTGACTTGGGGACCAACGACACTCTGAGAATGAACTTCCATTGCCCGGGAGGGACCTTAATCTTCTTCGGTTGGGTCTTAGCACCTCACTTGTGATACATTTTCGGTGGCATCTTCACGGGAGCTGATGCGATGGGCTTCTAAAGCGAAGCTTGAGATGGAGCCACGAGAGCCGATGTGATACATCCAGGGTGATGTCTCTCTTGGGCCACTAGATGTGGAAATCGTGGCATGGGCGGGTCGAGGGTGATGTCCCTCATGGGCCACTGGACGAATGTGTGGACAGCATCCCGTAATGACATAATCTCTTCATTTCAGCTTCTCAAGAGGGACGGTCCTGAAAACATCATTAATCATGTCCACCTGGACCATCACAAAACTGGTCTCTAAGTGGGCACCGTGCACCAACGTCTCTGACAGCCATGGATACGCCATCCCCCGCCCAGCGTCAATGGGAATGGAGCCAATAAGCCTGACTCTGAGGATGCACGACGTGGGCTCCTACATAACGACACACGATGAGCTAAGGTGTCCACCAGGTCTATCTATGTAGCATTCTAGAGGGGTACGTTACCTGGATTTCGTCGATAGGTAAGTGGATATCACTATGTTCAGTAATTGGTGTGGACGCACAGCTACTCTGACGTTGAGGGGGACTGGGTACCACATTAACGTGGGTGAGTTGCGATTGGTTGCAGATTTGTCTTAGTTCTTCCCTCAATGAATCTATCTCTCCTCGAAGTGAGGCAGTCTTCTCTTGAAGTGAGGTAGATAGCTGTTCCTCAAGTTGTGCATGAAGCTCCTATTTTACTTGTTCATTACGATAGGCCTTGAATCTCTTCTTACTCCTATATGCCTCAGAGTCATTTGGGAATCCATGCCTCCAAGGTACGTAAACCCCTAGGCCTCGTGTGCACCTGGGCGCTCCTTGTTTTCTAGGGCTTGTGATAGTATATCCCTCTCCCTGTCTTCTTCAAAGGAGCCTAAGAAAGATTCGGTTGTCAATACTTGCTACAAGATGTAATCATGTCATTTTAGACCCCATGAAGTTTAAGAGGTATTAACAACTATATAGTTTAATATATCTTACTAGGCGTTAGGACACTTCCTTGTCTGCGTAGTTTTTTGAAAGAGGAGACACCCAAAGATGTGGTTGATGACCTCGCTCTTAACCAGTTTTGGGCACGCTCATTTGCGATCCCAGCAAATGGCGGGGAGGCCTCCAATCAGATTACGACCTTGTCCTGTATCCTCCATTGCTGGATTTTACCCGCGTACCCAGCGGTGCCAAGTCTGTGAGGGTAAGTGTTTTGTGCATGGAGAACCTTGTGCGCCGCACTTTGTTGTTCAAATTCGGTCGTCGTCTTCATCTGCACAAAGGCCTCCCATATTTCCGGCACTAATTACAGTGAGCTATAAGTGTAAATAAAGTTCTATGAAGCTAATAGCACACACCATTGTCTCAAGTTCAACAAAGTTAGTTATGGCCGCAATCTCTTCCTCTTCATTTTGTTGCGCACTGGGATAGCGACCATAACTTCATTGAACCTGACACGCTGAAGTTTGTAATTTGCTTCATGCCCTTTGAAGGTCTATGTGGCATATTGACATGCGTCATATTTACATATATTTACTTGTCATTTTACCCTCATATTTTTCATATTTTGAGACCATTTATCATCATTTACACATTTTTCTATAATTAATTGCTCAATTTGGATCATTTTACATTTTTGTGCTTTTTCCGCAGGCCGGCGCGATCTAGGCGCATAAACGACAAATCTGGACTGCTCCGTACAGTTGTACGCGTCGTCACGAACGTGTGGGATCAAACCGCGCTGAAAATGGAGCTCCGGAGGGGCCAAAACAGAAGAAATTACATTCGGGAGGGACTTGTTTGCAAACCCTAGAATTATTTGAGGGCTAATCTGCAAATCGCCGAAAATCCCCATCTTCTTCACCAGCCGCCGCCAGGGAGAAGTGAGCCCGGTTTCCTTCTACCTCTGCCCTTCCCACTGATTGCTTCTCCCCCTTCCTTCTCTTGCTCCGGTCGCCGCCGTGGCCGGGCCAAACTCGGCGGCGCACCACTCGTCTCCCTCTACAGCCCCAATCCGCCTCCATATCACCACCGCGCACCCCTTCGGCCGCTCCTTCCTACCTCCTTGCTCTTCCTCCGCACCCAACGCCTCTTCTCCGCCGCATCCTTCATCTCCGGCTGCCTCCACTCGCCACCGCACCACAATCATCTCCACCTCTTCCGGCCGCCCCCCTCCATTCCGCCTCCTCTCGGCACACCACCATCTCCTCTTCCCTCGGTGCCGCCCAGATCCTCCCTGCTCCACCAGTGGCGCTGCCGCTTTCTCCACTCTCTTCCTTCTCCACCCGACGCTCCATCCCCTTCACCCCTCAACAACCGAGCGCCGCCCCTCCAGATTCTCCACCCGCCGCACACCATCGCGCCTCTTCCTCATCGGCCACCTCCCTCCTTTGCTTTTCCACCGGCGAGCGTTGCTTCTCCTCTTGGCTCTTCTTCATATCCATCGCCGGCCGCACCCTCTGCGACGTCTTCCCCAACTCCTCTACAACCTCTACACCGACGGTGACCTCTCCGACTTCTTCCTCTGCCTCACCTGCCACCGACGGCCTCACCAGCTCCACCGAGTCCGGTGACCCCTCGGCCTCCCGTCTGCTTCACCCTCTTCCTCCTCAGTAGTCTAATTTCTTTCCTTTGTTTCTTCAGCTCTTCATTGCTATTACTCTGTTAATTGACAATTACAATTGCACTGTGATGATGAATTGTGGAATGATTTATGAGAACTGTGATTGTGCATGTGCTCACTGAGATGATGTATTGTGCTTGGTTAATTTGTCCAGAATTGCTCTAAGTTCCTGTAGTGTATAATCAATGCCTACAATTTGTCATCTGTGTTGATGTTGCGATCTTTGTGTTAGTTAATTTGATGTGAGTAGTTTGCGTTAGTAATTGTCATTAATGATCTATGTTTAGCTCTGTCAGTTGTTTTATGTGTTTAGATGTCAGTGTTAGTTGTGTCGGTATCTATCTGTGCTTGTGTGTTGTCTAGTGCGATTTAGCGAGCCAGCGACCGTTCCTTTCCCCTTGTTGTCTTGTCCCACCTAGTGCTTCTAGATCCTCCCTTGTGCTTCTCGACCTCCCTCTTTTCTTCTACCTCGCGGTTGGTCGGTAGTTAAGTCGTGCGAGCATTCGTCGTAGTCATTTGTCGGCCCTGCCGTAATCGACTAGTTAGTCGTCGACCGTCTTCCCTCTCTCTCTCTCGACTCCCTCCGTGCTTCTGGACTTCCACTTCCTCCTTCTGTCTAGTGGTCGATAGTTAGTTAGTTTGTCGGTTGGTCGTTCTTGTAGTCGTTGTAGTTCGTATGTGTTTGTTCGTGTAGTCAGTCATCGTGTTGTTCGTCCGGTCGTACGACGTCCATTCGTACGGTCGTTCGTCCTGTCGTCTTTCGTTTGTTAGGTTTGTTCGTCATTTTGATCGTGCGGGTTAGAGTTCGTTTAGTAGTTTAGTTTTCTCCCCCGTTTCATTTGACCTAGCTTTAGCTGAGCACCGGTAGCCTTAGTCTAGTCCCTGTGGAGAACACGACACTCGCCGCTATTTCAGTGGAAACCCGTGCACTTGCGGGTGTGCTATTTTTGCACGATCACATATACTATTGCTAAAAGATCCCTTTGGAATGGTAATATGCCATTCTAAATAGATCTTGTAACAATAACACAAAATCCTCCTCATCTTGTAGTAATGTATATATTTAGATTTAATTCTAGCATAATTAAATATGATCAAAGCACATTTGCAGCATTATATAAATGGCGAAAAATGCATATAAACATGTAATTCTACCATGTCATTAAAAACATAAACATAAAGCAGGAAGCATGATGACTGCTGAAATGAACATAAATAGCATTCTCAAAAATAGAGAATCAACTAAAATTAGCATAAAGCTCAAATTTTAGTTTAGTGCCTCAGATGTAGGGTTGCACAAGAATTAATCTTGGCTGTCTTGCTACTATGGTTTATACTCTTCACTAATTGGATATACCAAATGAGATTCAAACCTTTGGGAGGAGAGGCATCGTCGGGAGGAGAGGAGGCATCGGGAGGGAGAGGCTGTAACATCCCAAAATTTCGCTCTCTGAAAAATTTAATTTCAAATTAATTAATTTAAAGTATTTGAACTTTATTTGGTTTTATCTGAATTTTATTTCAAAATCTAAATCGAATTTAGTCCTCAACCTCTCTACTCGGCCATCACGTGTCGCTCCCTGATTCAATCCATCCTCGCCCGGTTTAATCTCAGCCACCTGCCTTCACTTACCCCTTCGTTTTAATCCGATGGCCCTGATTTCTCTTTCGCCTCGTGGCATTCATCCGACCGTCCACTCCTTCCTCCTCTCTCTTCCCTCTCGCTGACAGCCCAACCCCGCCAGTCAGCTTCTTCTTTCTTCTTGCCTTCTTCAACCTTCCACCGCCACCATTAATGCCCCGCCTGAGCTCTTGAATGTGGCTATTTCTTCTCGTTAACCAGAGCATTTGCTACAGTTGAAAGCCTAATCACTCCCGCATTCAACCTCCACCATTTCCCCACTTTAAACCCTGCTTATCTCCCTCTTTACTCGTCTTTGCGTCGTCCTTAACTTTGGTGTAACCGATAACCGTTCGTCGCCTCCACCTTCGCCAGACCTGTGCGTGCATCCCCGCCCCTCCACCGAGTGAATCCACCGCCGAAGAGCCCTGCCGCCAACGCCCTCACTTCACCACCCCTGCATCCTCGTCACTGGCTACCATCGAGAATTTCCGAGTGTCGTGCCAAGGTGCACTTAACTCCCCGTGTCTTCCTCCCTCTCGCACACACCTCGCCGACCCCAACAGCGTCGTCATCCGCTGATGCCCTCAGTCCCCGTGCACCACCTCAGCAGCCATGAGCTACGCATGCGCTACGCCAACTGCGTGCCACCTCAGCCTTCTCCCCGGTTTATGGACCTAGTCCACAAAATCCGGTCCCACCTGTCAGTGAATAAAACCCTTTTCTTGTTGAAAAATAATTCGGCCAGAAAATCAAAATCTCTGCTGACGTCACCCTAACATCATAATTCCTTTTTCCATAGAAAAATAATTCCTCTGAAAATCATTTCCCTTGATGATGTCATTTCAGTTCAAAAATAATTCCAGAAATTCAGTTTATTCTTTTTCTCTCCTTTTAAACTTCCAAAAGATCGTATTTCTTCATTTTAATTCCGTTTGAGCCCATTCAAATTTTGAAATTCATATAAAATTTGAATCTATCCATTTCTATCCTCTTTTCAAATTTTTGGAGTTTTTGAATTTATTTGGATTAAATTAAAGCTTAGAAAGTAAAAATATTTTTAATGGTCAAAATATACGTCAATTAAATCCGAAATTATTTTATTTGGTATTTTCGGGTTCCAAGGATCTTTGTGGAATTTTTCTGATTTTGTCAAATTTATTTTATTTTGTTCGGAAAAACAATTATTATTTTAATTCCTGTTTTCTCACTCCTCCCATTCATCTTCCTCACGAACGTGCGTTTCGTCCAGAGCATGGCCACCATGAACGCAACTTTGAAGCTCTTATATCTCTTGATTTTCTCAACGGTTTTTAGCGAAATAAATTGCATTCAACTCCTCTCATCAAACTCTTTCATTTCCCTACTGTTTTCCCCTCATTCATGAGCCGTTTCGCGAGAAATTAACCCATGCCATTGATGGACATGGTCTCTTGATCTCCCATCTCGGACCTTCCCCGCCCCTATAAAAGGGAGCACCGTGAGCCCCTCCTCATCCTCACTCAACCCCAAAAATATCAAGTCCCCACTCCCTTTCTCTTGAGCGCAATCGGAGTTTTTCTTTTGTGTTCCAAGCGGCGTTTTTCGGCTTATTGCGCCTCGTCCGGTGGAGCCCCGCCACTTTTGAGCATATCCTCGGATTCGCCTCGTCGCGTTCTACGCGGTGCTCACCTCGCCTTCGCCGGAACTTCGCCGGAACACCGTCGCCACCGTAGCGCGTTGTCGTTCCTCGCGTCGCCACCGGCCGTCCGTGCATGCCCGACCAAAACCAAAGTGAGCATCACGTTCCCCACGCTCTAGTCTTCGTTTCGCCGCAAGTCTTGCATGTTAACTCCTCTCCGTTTGTCCGGAATGCCGATGTCAAACCGACAGTCGCAAAAGGTCTTCTCCGTCGTGTTCCGCCACCATTCGATATCCTTTGGCCGAACCGTCTATACCGTTGAGTTTGGCTCGACGCGTTCTACGTCGTGCTTCCATCGCCATCACCTGAAGATTCCCCGAGTCCTCGTCGACCTTGTCAGGCCCTGACACTAAAACTGTACTTCGCGCGTACACCCCTTTTTGGTAAGCGCTTCAATTTTTGGTCGCGTCATATTGTGTCCTAGACTCTAAGAAATTTTTCTACCATTTTGTTTAATTTTTCGTGGAGCCAATTGTCAGGAATTGAGCTTTCCGCGAAAATGGCCGTTTTTGACTCCTGGCGTCGATTCGTCGTCTCTGTTGAGCTTTAGGCCATGCCATAATTTTTCTTAGACTTGCCTTTCTGCGTTCTACACCATGCTCCCTTCCTTTTCCCCAAAAAGCGTCCACAAATTTTCGCCTCCGACACCTCGCCATGGCCGCCAATGGCATCTCGTGTCCCCATCTATCTGTTGGTGTTTTTCCCCAATCCGTTCGCGTCATATCGTGCCAAACCATCCCAGGTAGCTACCTTTCAAATGGTTTTGGATTTGCTCCACCGAGCACTAAGATATCAAGTTTTTCCTGTTTCTCCACTGTCGTCATTCAAACGTCAATTGTATCGTCTCCGATTAATTTTCAGCTTAGCCAATAATTTCCTAACTTCATCATGCCATGTACTACCCCACGCTCACCTTACATCTCCACGTTCCATACCCGGTCTCCGACCTGCCGTTGTCGCTACCACGCCGTCACTGCCGTTTTTCCCTCACCGCCGGTGATTGCCGCCGTTACTCGCCGCCATACCTGTGTCACCACCTTCACCTCATTGCCAGCATTCCATTATGCCCATTCGTCAGCCATTTTGTAGCCAACCGACACCGTACTGTTCAAAAAGTAATTCTCGGATGTTGTTATCATTTCATGTGATGTCCAAACTTTCAGATATTCGTTCTCCCTCATACAAAATCCGAATCCATTGATTCTTCCTCCTAAATTCATCTAAAATCATAATCTATCCCTTAGTATATATTTTATAATTTTTAGATTTTATTTGGATTTTATTTGAGTTTATTTTGTTGTTCAGTCTTTTCACGCGTAGAACCCGTCGTTGCCGAAGACTTTCCCGACCCGCAGCAAGAAGGTCCAGACAGCGTGCAAGAAGGCAAGTCTCATTTGATCATCTTGAACCTATGATTTTGAAATGTTTTAATTATTTTAAATTATGTGCATTGCTATTTATATAAAATATTAGTTCAAATCTTTAGGTATTAGTTAATCCAACTTGTTATGCCCTCATTTGAAATTGAATGCCTTGTACCTTTGTAACCCTAGAAATTCCTTTGTCTCAATAAGGAGAATACTGTTAAACCTTTGATAGATAATAGAATGGTAGTATAATGCTTAGTCATGCTACTTAATACCTTTGAAACCTTGAAACTGGGAAATTATGATAAACTTGTTTTTGCAAAGTTAGTGGTGATTGGAATTGCCACTGTTGTTTTAAAATAAAATAAAATGAAATGAGAAAGGTGGTTTAGATTAGGGTGGATGGCTAGCTTGGGTTGGTGCAGGAAGCACGAGATCTTGTAAAGTGTATGTTCCACCCTAGTCAACTAAGGACCAACGCTTGTGTTTGTCCAGACTGAGCATTAACCGTACAACCACAAGTCTATATGGGTACGACCTAGCTGACTAACTTATGATAGTCTAGTTTAGGTGCCACCAGTGGAAAGTGGGTGCCAGGGATGGACTGGTTATTCACAGTGAGGGACAGGGATTTACTGTACTCATATGGCGCAAGAGGGGGCTTCGGTTCAGGCAGTTAGCCTACCTGCGGTGAAACCTCAGCGGGTGGTATCTAGCTAGATTAGAGTAAGGTAAAGGCTTTGTGATATTTTATCTGAGTCTCATGCCAAAGGAAGCGTGTTGACTTTTAGGATAAATTATCTCTTGTGGGTAAAGTTGTACAACCTCTGCAGAGTGTAAAACTATTCGAATAGCCGTGCCCACGGTCAAGAGCGGGCAAGGAATGCATTCACATGGTAGAATTCTGGTTTTGTTTTAAAATCAAAAGTTTTGTATTCCGAGAGTGGAGGGAACTCTTGGAAGGGTATCCTGGCAGTTGGAGCCAGAGAGGGTGGATGTAACCCGCAGTATTAAACTTGTTCAAGTTGTTTAAGCTAGTGTTGGTAGATGGAACCTTCACTATAGAATTATTGATAGTTTCTGTTAAAACATTTACTTTATTAAATGGTTGCCTTCGAAAATAATTAGTAGTAATTGAAAATTTAAAATATTGCTTTGTGCAAAAGAACCATATAGCCTTTCTTTGTCAAGCCTTGCATCTATGCATTTTTCCCAAGACTTGCGGAGTACTTTATGTACTCACATGCTACACTCAAAAATAATATTCAGAAGAGTATGAAGCTCAAGAAGGCGACTACAACTTCTTCGCGGGTGGATTCGACGAAGGATTCCAGGAGTTCTAGGTCGCGCTTCCCCAGTCAATTGCCTGTGGCGTATTGATGGGTCTTCACCGAGTTTATCTTTTGCTTCCGCTGTGTTTCGTGTGTGCGAGGTCTTGAAACCTCAATTGTAATAATGAGACCTTTCGGTCTGTACTCTTTAATATTGTAATAAAGCGTTGCTGGTTATGTATTCATTTCTGTTTAACTGTGTGCACTAGCTTTGATCTGGGACTAATGCAGTAATACACAGGGGGTCCGGGTTCGGAAATCCGGGGTCCCGACAGAGGCAGCCGGTGTTGGGAGGTAGAGGTGGCTAGCGTCGGGAGGGAGAGGCGGCGTCGGGAGGAGAGGCGGCGTCGAGAGGGAGAGGCGGCTGGTGTTAGGAGGCAGAGGCAGCATCGAGAGGGAGAGGCGACCGGCATCGGGTGGGAGAGACGGCGTCACATGGCAGCGAAACCTAGCAGGGGTGGCAGAGATGGAGTGCGTGAGTTAGGAGTGAGCGTAAAACCTATAGCAGGGTATATTTATAGAGGAACTATCATAGACAGTTCCATTACAGAATCGTCTGTGGTAATACTATCACAGACGGTTCCATTGTGGAATCGTTTGTGATATGTGGCATATCACAGATGGTTCTATAATAGAACAGTCTATGGTAGTATCATCGATCACAGATGTTTTTTTTCTGCTAAACCGCCTGTAATAGTTCCCTGTCTTTCAACTAGCCTCAAGAAATGCATGCTAGCAGCCATGCAATATGAAAAAAGCAAGCATAATCATAAATATAATTATTTCATAGATACTAAATCAATTACAATTGAATAGTTCCATAATTACCTACAGAATTTCTTAATTATGATTACATGGCAATAATTTCCAAATAGGTGTATGGGATCGTTGATTACACTTGTCTATTTTCTTTTAAATAAAGCCCTTCATGATGATCGACATGTATACAGCTTGCTTCATTGCCTTGTTTTTCCTCGAGCCTAATGCCATCTCTGAATGGAGGCAACTTGTCAAATTGATTGTACTCTTCCTCATCCATGACATTCTCAATTCCGACAATCCTTCATTTTCCATGAACAACTATGTGGCGCTTCTTATTTACCAGGTCAATTATATAAAAAAACTTGAACAACTTGCCTCGCGAGTATGAATAGTTCATCTTTGTATTCTACACATTTGAGCTCCACAGTAGTGACGCTGTACTTGCCGACCTTTACACCCCGTGGAAGTTGGACCCAATGGCACTGAAATAGAGGGATCTTGAAAATTACGTAGTCAAACTCCCAAATCTCCTCTACAATCCCATAGTACAAGGTTGGTTCAGCGATACTGATGTGAGCATGAAATGCATCTATGTGGACACTTAAGTTCTGCATTGTGCTCTTTCTATCCTGATATGTTGTACAAAATGTGTGCCTATTCATGTCGTATCCTTGCCATATCACAATTTTAAATTTTGGCCCTTTTGCCAAGCATTGTAGTGTTTTACTTGATGACCTCCAAGTCAATCGTACCTTCAACCATTCGTTGAACCGACGGTTGTGTTGTCTTGTGATCCAGACTTCTGATTAGCCTGGATTCTCTTGGCGTAGCATGTGCTTGTGCTCTTCAATATATGGGGTCACTTCAGTTATATGTTGTAAAACTATGAAATGGGCTTGAGCATACATATCTAGATCCATAATTATTGCTTTCCTTCTGATGGTCCCGATACTCTCTAGCCTCCCCTCGTGATGAGATAGAGGTATACCTATCGGTTCGACCTGAGCCATGCAATCGATGTAGAACTCAATGACCTCTTCGGTTGCATAACCTTCGATGATGTTATCCTCTGGCCGAGATCGATTGCGTACATAGGATTTGAGAATTCCCATGTACCTCTCGAACGGGTACATATATATTTATCTCTTTCACAAGGTGTACATTGAGATGGACCATGAAATCGAAAAATGACAGAGGGAAATACATCTCAAGTTGACATAGAGTCATCACCACCTCAGTCTGTAGAGCATCTAGTCCATCGGAATCAATGACCTTCTGAGCAATTGCGTTGAAGAAATAACACAGCCTCATGATTGTCCCTCGAACCTTGTTCGGCAAAATACTTCTAATTGTGACAGGAAGCATTTGTGTTATTAGTACATGATAGTCATGAGACTTCATGCCGATTAATTTCAAAACTTCTATGGAAACAAGTTTCTTCATGCTGGCGGAGTAACTAGACGGAACTTTCACACCATGCAAACACTGGCACAGTTCAGTTCTCTCGGACTTAGACAGAGTGTAGAAAGCTGGGGGAAGGTATGTCTGGCCTTTATCGATCTCTTTTGGCGCTAACTCAGTCCTGATGTTCATAGCGACCAAGTCACGCCTAGCATTGACACCATCCTTTGTTTTGTCACGAATGTTTATTAAGAGACCAATCAAGCTATCACATACATTTTTCTCTACATGCATGACATCGATGCAATTGTGAACTTCTAAGTGCTCCCAATAAGGTAAGTCCCAAAATATTGACATTTTCTTACACATGTTCTTTTGACGGGTCCTCAACTTACGTCCCTTTCCAACACAATATCGATATTCTTGACCATATCATAAACCCCTTTCCCACTAAAAGGCCTTGGTATTGAGTCATCCTCTTTTTTCTGTAAAATTATTTCTTCATTTTACGGTATCAGGATGCTTTGCACACCGGATAAACATGTATGCTTGCATACTCTTTACGGTAGGTGGTTCTCGCCAACGCATTTCTTTCTTGAAGGATGTTTGCTAGGAGACCTAACAATGTTGTGAAACTCTTGTCGTACCAACCATTACTTGCCTTCAATTTTAGCAATTTTAGAACGGATGACAACCTTGTGTATTGCGGCTTGCAGCCCGAGAACAAAAGTTTCTCCAAGTCTTCCATCAAGCCCTCGAATTTACCAAACTCGTTCTCACTATAGTTCCCTTCTGTATCGTGTAGCATTTGATCCATATTGTCATCCTGCGACCTATCCTTATCGAATGCACAGTTCACAACTGACATATCGTTGTCTCCCTCAACGATGTTATAACTACCTTCCTATGTAATGTTCTCTTCACCGTGACTGGTCCAACATGTATACCTTTTTTTGAAACCCATTTGAATCAAATGAGTTTCGATCTGCGCTGAGTTGGTAAATATCTTCAGATTATCGCAATCAATGCATGGATAGTATATATATTCCATCCCCTTCTTCAACATATCCAGCTCAGCTGCTCTTCTAAAAGCAGACACGCTATTAATGTATTGTTCACTCACACGTTCTCAACGTACATCCAGCTTCGATCCATCATATCTACGCTACACATGTAACAAATGGGTGTCAAATTGGATTATTAATGCTACTATAGCTAATTAGCCTAGCTACTTAATTACACACACAATTGTCATTCACTTTATAATAAAATGTCCATATCTAAATTAAGTAGCTAGCTAGCCACGTACTCATGAAACAAAATCAAACAAGAATATATTGAAGTAAACTAGGAGTACTGACCCATTCTTAAATTGGAGCAAAACTACAATCTCTCTCTAAACCTAGCTAGCTAGATCTAATTAAGAACTTAGCCATCATCTCTCTCTATTACAAGGCATATAAGTTATTAGAAGCAAATACTAACCTCTAATCACCAAAAATAAATCGATCAACAAGTTGTATCTACAAGCAATAGGCTATATCGACAAGCGATATGTTTTCACTGAACTCTCCAAAGTGGCTGCCTCCTTCAATGAGCGTAATGAAGACAGATATGTGTCACGTACGCCTGCTATTTAATAGAGCAGAGTATTCTAGACGGTTCTGGCCACAAACTGTCTGTGATATGAAACTATCACATATGGTTTTTATTAATAACTGTCTGTGATAATTCACAGAAGGTTATTCATACAAACCGTCTGTGATGTCCGCCACTATCACAGACGGTTTGTTATACGAACTGTCTGTGATAATGCACATATAAGAGACGATTTGTTATACGAACTGTCTATGATAATGCACATATCACAGACGGTTTGGTATACGAACCGTCTGTGATAATGCTTAAAAATGCGTGCTCTACTCTCGCCTGTTAATATTCCGATGCATGCGATCCTTAAACTTCCACACAGTTTTGGCTTTATATGCAGTGCGGTGTACAATTCCTTCTAAAGTATCCTCTTCCTAGATTATCTCCTTCACCAGATTTCTCAATAATGGCATCTAGTATTCTTTTGATCTAGTTCCTCACATCTATCCATCATGAGTTGTTCGGCTGCAACCTTACTGTGGCGGCCAAAAACTTACATCTGGAGCAGCTCTTCTGCTCACGCCCTGCTCTCCTTCCTCTAGTCACTTTCATCCGCCAGTTGGACCTCATTATCCACGGTCGACGGAGGTGTCTCCTTGCCACTCAAAAAAGGAAACCACCCTCAGCCTCGTTCTTATTTTCAATGCGCGTAAAGCAGAAGAAACTCTAGCGACAATGGAGAGACACATGAATAACCTTGCCGATCAAGCAGAAGCGGCCGATTCTGAAGAAGCTTATCATGGCAACCTCTTTGATATTATAGGCTATGCTAGTGATTTGGCTAGGCTAGAGGAGGAAGTGGAGATGGCAAGGGCAATCTTCACGACATTCGGGAACGCAGTTGCTGATCCTCTAACTCCAAAAGTAGAAGAGAAAGCATATGAAGCCCAAAAAATCAATATCTGGGAATCTCTTTTTTTGACTTTGTAATAAATTTGACTTGAATTTGTCTTTTGTAAAAGTAACTGGTCACACTTATCTGTTCCAGCTGATCAACAGCTTCTGTAGTTCATATGATAAAGGACAAAACACTAACAGTCATAAATAAAAACCATCTGTGATTGTTTCATAGACGGTTTTAACTAAAAGCTATTTGTAATGTCTGGCATTATCACAGACGATTGTTAGTATAAATCACCTGTGATAGTTGCAACACAAATAATTCTCTATGAATCGTTTATGATGTAACCGTTTAGTATAGTTTTTTTTGTAGTAGTGCGCCATGCACCGCTTACTGGCCATCGAAGAAATTACCCCGCCGCCGCTGCTCAGGCTGATATGATTTCCCATTGTTTCTGTCGTCTGCAGAGTTGCACTCGATGGCTCATCTGATCCTCCGCTGCTGCGCTGTAGGTGAGGAAGAGGTCATAGTGGATGTGCGATGGTGGGCGATGGAAAGCCGTACCTACACGGCCGGCGGCGTAGCCCTAGCCATCGTCCATCAAGGGTGATTTAGGGGCAGCGGCGGCGATGACTTGCGTAATAATACCACATCGGCTTTTTAGTTTTGATCACACCTATTTTTAAGTGGGCTTGCCGCCTTTGCCTTCGCCTCCGTGGGAGTGCACGTCTCTTAAATTGTTACATAGATTCATACTGTATATGCATACAGTATTATGTATATGTATGCAGTATATGTGTACAATATAATGCATGCACTACATAATATAATTTATACGCATACATATGTCTCTATGTAATAGCAAGAAGATAATCTTCGCGGAGGCAGCGTGGTTGCTGCTATACATTAGCAACAATCCTTTTGTATTTCACGTACTTTTTTTGTCAACAATTCAGTATTCACAAATTTACGAATCAGTTTAATGAAGTTTTAATGCTTGTCAGAAGCTATTTAAACTAAACATAACTCCACGGACAATCAACAACCGTCTAATCTCAATGAATAGTGGCAAATATGGACCTCGAGATAGGCTACAGTCCAAGGCCCTTGTCAATGAACATGAGCCAGTTACAAAAACTGTTTTGCCCCCTCTGAAATCGAGACGGCAAGATAAAAACTACATGACATGCATGCAACACATGCATTCACTTGTCACAAAAAGGCAAGAGTTGGTAGATAGATAGTCTCATCTTCTGCACTCCCTTCTCACTTAGACACATCTAAATTTTTCTTTAGGTAAATTCCACAAATCCATGTTTATTCTCACGAAACTATTAGAAAACTATATATTTTAGAACTTGTTTCACAATATCATACTTACTCTTACCTTATTGTTTTAAGGAACCACACTTCCGCCATATGTAACCGTTGTAATAGGGTGGATCCGTGTGTCATTGAGACTCCAATATCTTATCCCATTATACCAACATGGAGGGCACCACTATGGACAATTGACGTGGCATATGGCCAACTTCAGCTGCAACTCAATTTCCTTCTCCCACAACGTGGTTTTGTTCTTTCACTCCATCAGGTTCTTTAGAGCAAACAGCACCCTCCACGTCGATTGGCCATGCAGCAGTGCCATCCACATCGACGTAATGGGGTAAGATGTTGGAGTCTCAATTACATGTATGCCTACCATGTCAAAACGGTTGCAGGTGATGAAAGTATAATTCTTTGGAACGATTGATAAAAAATAAATGTGATTTTACGAAAGTAGTTCTAAAAAATATATTTTGCTGAAATGATTGATAAGAATAAGTGTAAGGCTACTGTAGCTTCGATATGATTTGTTAGTCAATATTTGGTATGTATCAACCAATCTCGGTTAAGATCGATTAGCTAGGATTGTGTATAGCTATATATGGGTAGTTATCCCAGCATGTATCACTCCCTTTGTAAACCAACTCATGTACGCATTATATACATACATGAATGCAATAGGATGGGTTAAGCTATGCATTGATCAATCCAATATGGTATTAGATTAGTTCTGCTCCTAAATCTGGAACCTACTGTCGGAACCCGGAGTAACGACACCTGGATCCTCTGTGTAAATCGCACTAGTCCAGGATCAGCTAGTGCACACAGCGTACAACAAAGATAAATATCAACCATAATGACATTTATTAACTGAATATGGGCATGAATGCCAAAGTTTACATCAACGGCACATAAGCCAAAATTAATTAATAAGCAGCGGAAGAAAAACCGAAGCGGAAGAAACCCACTGAGCCTGCCCACAGGCAAACGACAGTAAGACGCGGCCTATTCGTCCAGATCTTCACCGTAGTTGACGTCTTCCTTCTCTGTGTGGAAAAAGCAACATGAGTACAAACTTGTACTCCGCAAATCACCCGGGAAAATGCAACATAATGATAAAGACTTCAATGGAAGGCTTATAGGGTTAGTTTGCATAAAACAGCATTTAAGAAATATAATAATAGATTGAAATTGCGGAATTTAATACAGTAAGTAAAAAACAATACTTGTAATTGAAAATAATACCGTCAGTGCAGGCTCCGACCATACACCAACCTATCCACGGGCATCCCACCCGGACCATCTTTTCCAAAAGCTCACGTATGGATTCCATCCATCCACACGCTTTCACTGCACAACTCTGATGAATTCCATCCATTCACCAGATTTCAATCTCTCACGGATTCCATCCATCCGCAAGGTTTTCAAAAACATTTTTGAAAAACAAAGTCTAATCCATGAAAAACTTTTACTCAGCATGCCCATGACCGTGGGCACGGCTATCCAGGATAGATTATACACTCTGTAGAGGTTGTACAGCTTTACCCACAAGACACGATCATCCCGTTGTACCACTAGATTACACACTTCCTTAGGTGTGCGGTGGGGAGTCGTGACAAGGCCTTTACAATGCAAAGCCTTCAACCTGGTCGAGCCAACTCTAAGGTTTCACCCCAGTAAGGAATCCACCAGACCGGGACCCCCTCTTGAGCCTAGACGAGACTTCTCATGGCTTAACCACGCTCGCCCAAGTGAGACTTCACATGGCACCAACCACGCTCACTTTCAACCTACAACTCGGCTCAGGTTGGGACTTCACAAATTATTCAGCCAGGGCTGTCCCATACCAGCCATGTGGTAGTACGATTAGGGCTTTGCAACAGTAGCTCACAGACTGGTCCTTAATCTGACTCAGGCCCAACCACATACCCCTGTGCACGACAATCAACAACTGCGGCTCCAACCAACAGGGCATGCCTGCACCCACCACTCCAACCAATTGCCTAAGTCTAAACCAATTTTATATTTATTTTCAAAATAATTCATAAACCTCCTTGACTCACCAAAGTCAAGAGGACATATCATTTTATGTAAAAAGGATCATCATTTTATGTGAAAGATATCCCAAAAACAAATAATATAACTTCGCAGGGCTAAGCATTTGAATAAACTCTCTAGCCAACACTAATGTATTAACTAGAGTTTGAATCTAGGGTGACAAGGTATAAGGATTTGCAATGTCAAAGGAGGAATTAACAAGTAGGCATTAACTATATTTAAAACTGAATTGAAATACGTTGAATAAAAGTATGCATGCAATATAATTTAAATCAAAATAATTTTATTTTGAAAACTGGGATCAACATGATCAAGGAGGGTGACTTGCCTTGCTCTTCAAATTGGTTTGAACCTTCGTCGTTGAATTTTCCCGAATCGTCGAAGTCTACACGTGACAATAACCCACCAAATTCAAATTAAATTCGAATTGACTTCAAATATTTGAATTGAGGCTAGAAATGGATAGAGGGGAATTGTTGATGAATTTAGAAATTTGAATGGGCCAAATCGGAGCTAGGACGAAGGAGAACGGGCTCCGGGAAATTTAAATTCAGGGAAAAAGAATAAAAGGAATTTTTGGAATTATTTTTGTACTGGAAATTGAGAATTATGACGTCAGCATGGGATAAACCCCACTGACAGGTGGGGTCCCGGTCCATGAACCGAGCCCACGGGTGGAGGCGGTGGCTGAGGTGGCACGGGTGGCGGGCTAGCGCTGACGCAGCGGCCAACGGGGCGAGGGAGCCGACGGGGCGGGGACGTGGCGCCCACGTCGCCTGCCACGCAAGCACAGCCCGGCTGACGTGGCAGGACGGCCGGGGTGGCGCACGGGCACGGTGTCGGCGGCGGAGCTCCGGCGGGCCGCGGCTGGTTGCGAGGGCGAAAACGGGAAGAGGAGGCGATCTCGGGGAGGGGTGCTGGCTCACCGGAGGTGGCCGGAGTAGGGCCGGCGGCGAGGAGGAGGCGGTGGTGGATCAGGTCTCCCGCGGCGGCGGTGTTCCGGCGGCGGAGAGGCGCGGCCGAGGGGCGCACGGGCTTCGCGGCACGGCGGGGAAGGTGATGGAGGTGTCGGCCGGGCGCGGGGGCAAGTGAGGCGGCGATTGCTCGCCGTAGTCCCGAGGCGGCGGCGACGACGAGGGCACTCGACGCGGCGGCGATGGGATGGCCGGGAGGGCGAGGGGAGTGGATTGGGAGGTGGTGCGGAGAATTCCGAGGCCGAGGGGGGTTTAAATAGGGGGCGGAGGGGAGTGGGGGCGCACAGATTTCTCGCCGGAGTGGGGGCGCGGGCAGCGGCGGTTGCGGAGAAGGTGGGGATCGGGCGCGGGAGAAGCGGGCGCACGAGGGGGAGGACGTGGGGCGGCGCGTGGGGGAGTGGCGGCGTGCTCGGGGAAGTGGGGGCGGCCGGGTAGGGCGGAGGGGGTTGCAACGGCCGGCGGCGAGGCGAGAGGAAGAAGACGGCCGCGCGGGGAAGAAGGCGGGGGTGGCTGACAAGCGGGCCCGGGCTGGCAGAGAGGGGAGAGGTGGTTGACGGGCGGGGCCCGCAAGGCAGAGAGGCGGAGGGAGGGAGTGGCTGCCGGGTGGGGCCGGGGAGGAAGAGAGAGGGGGAAGCGGGAGCGGCCGGATGGGAGTGAGGGGGCTACGTGGCACACATCAGTGCCGGACAGCTGGCGGCCGATGGAGAGGGGAAGGCGGGATCGGAGCGGGTGGTGTGGCGGAGATCTGGCCGTCCACGTGGCGGCCGGAGGGAGGGGCTCGGGTTTTATTTTTTTGGATTTTGGATTTTCAGAAATGCCTAGAAATTCCATTAAGCCTCAGAAAAAAATATGAAATAAATTCCTAAAATCTCAGAAAAATTCAGAGAATCTCCTGGAGACATTTGGAACTTAATAAAAATATTTCCAACTAATGTTGGTATTTAATTTTCATATTTTAAAATACTTTTTAATTTCAAAAATACATTTTCAAACTCAGAAAAATCCAGGAAACCAAATAAAAGCCAAATAAATCCAAATGATTACTTTGACATAAGAATTTTTATACAAAATCAAAATATCGTTTTATTTAATAATAGTTTTAGGTTTTTCTGAAAATGCTTTTCAAATCCAGCTTTTTCAAAAGCAGAAATTCAGGGCAAAATCAAATTTAAACTTTAGGCACAAAAATACTTATTTTATTTTAATTTTAATTTTAATTAATTTTTATTTACTTATTTATTTTTTTTATTTTTTTAGCAAAAATTCGGGATGTTACACCTACCGTCCACCACAAAGTGCGCGTCGATTGTCGACTTCTTCCAGCCCTACTGTCCTCCTTCCGCACCGATCGTCGGGTTCTTCCAGCCCTATCGTCCACCACACAGTGCACCGTCCTACTCCTGTTTGCCGATGCGCACTTCACCTTCTACAAGTGATGGGAGAAACTGCTGGCTATCCTCTGTCCCAACTATGGGCGCAAGCAGTGGCCGTCTCTTCCATCCATTCCCTTGTACCAATCTCCTCGACATCAAAGCGTCCAATTACGCAAAGTGGCATAATCTCTTCCTTGTTGCAGTCAGCAAGTTCGCCCTCGATGACCATGTCGCATCTGCACCACCCAAGGATGCCGATGTCGATGGAAGCATCTCGGCTACACGGTGCTCCAATGGATCCACTCTATGGAAATCCTTGACATCGTCATGGAATCCACCACCACCATTCACACCACATGGACTCGCGTTGAAGATTTGTTTCGGGATAACAAAATAACCTAAGCTCTTTACCTCGATGTTGAGTTCTACAACCTGGTGCAAGGCAACCTCTCCGTCACAGACTATCGTCTCCGGCTCAAGACACTGGCTGATGCACTCGACGATGTTGGCCACACAGTCAGCGACGAATCTCTCATCCTCATGACTCTCAAGGGCCTCAACCCGTGTTTCGATAATGTGGCCACAATCGTGCCACTGTTGATGCCCTTCCCAAGCTTCATCCAAGTCAATTAGATGCTCTTCTTGTGGGAATTAAAGTTTGGCAAGTCACAACCTCAACCTTGTGCCAAATTCTCCAATGCATCTGCCTACCTCGCCAATACTGTTCCTCATCCAGGAAACCAGACTGGCTAGCATCCTGGCAGTAGCCATACTAGTGGCTGTGGCGGTGGGCACAAGCAAAAGAATGGGCATGGCAAGGGAGGCAGAGGCGGTGGCAATGTCGGCCATGGTGGATCTCCCACGCCCCATTGCCCGACAGTCTACAACCTTGGACCAATGCCATCCAACTTTGGTCCTCCGATGGTGGTGGCAATCATTCCACTGTCCGGGTCCTTGGACCACGTCCTGCCACTCTGTAGGCTCCTCCGCACTAGGGTCTCCTTGCCACGCCTCTACCACATCAGCTGTGGCAAGATGCCACACCCATACGGCAGTAGATATGGCAGCCTACCGAACCTTCCCCAACTCAACAGACAATGCCATGGTAGTAGCCGTGGTAGGCTGCTGCTCCTCCAACCTAGGCAACTCAAGGACCAGCATGGGACTCTATCGGCCTCGTCAACACGTTCAATATGATGACACTACAACATCCCACAACTCATGAATGGTTCATGGATACCGGTGCACCACACACATGTTAGCCGACTCTAGTACTCTCCATTCCCTCTCCTCCCACCCCTCCTCTCACCACGTCATGGTTGGTGATGGGCCAATTCTTTTAGTCACACAAATCAGCCACACCTCCCTTCCTTCCACCATACCTAGCCGGCCTCTGTTTTTACGCAATGTCCTAGTTACTCCTCACATTGTCAAAAATCTTGTTTCCGTTAGACAATTCACCACTAACAATAATTGGACTATTGAATCTGATCCCTTTGGCTCCTCTATGAAGGACTCGCCAACAAAAAACATGATTTTGAGGTGCAATAGCTTGGGTGATCTCTACCCGATATGCTCGCTATCATTGCCATCTCACGCCTTTGTGTCCTGCACCAACTCCACCATCCTTTGGCATCGCTGGCTTGGGCATCCTGGCAACCACACTCTCCATCGCCTCACTTGGTTGTCTACTATTTCGTGTGCTAGCCAAATAAATGATAATAAACTTTGTAACACATGCCAATTAGGTTAGCATATTCGATTTCCTTTCTCTAGTTCTTTGAGTCATACCTCTACACCTTTCGAACTTATTCATTGTGATCTTTAGACCTCTCCAATTGAAAGTGTTTCGGGCTATAAATATTATCTAGTTATTCTGAATGATTTTATACACTTTCTCTGGACAATCCCTCTCCATGCAAAATCAGACAATACTCTTCTCTCTCCTCATTTCATGCCTACGTACACACCTAGTTCGCCTACAACATCAAGTCCATCCAGTGCGACAATGAGTGTGAATTCGACAATTTCTTGTTGCGTTATTTTGCACAAGATTGTGGTATTCATCTTCAATTTTCTTGTCCATATCGCCACAAAATGGGAAAGCCAAGCGTGCCATACATACAGTTAATAATGTCATGCTCACACTACTTTTCCACGCCAATCTGCGTCGTTATTTTTGGGTGGAGGCCCTCCATACAACCACATATCTCCCCAATCGCCTCCCCACCAAAACCTTGAACTTCTCTACTCCATATTTTTTCTACACCAAACCACTCCTTTATACACTCACCTGCCCATCTTCGGCTGCCTTTGTTACCCCAACACGGTAGCATCCATGCCACATGAACTATCTCCCCGTTCAACTCCTTGTGCTTTTCTTGGTTACCCCTCCAATCACAAGGGATATCATTGCATGGAACTTTCCTCTAATTGCAGCATCATATCCCGACATGTCATATTTGATGAGTCTACTTTCCCTTTGCCACCACCTCCTATGCCAGCAACTACCACGGCAGCAGTAGCACCTGCAGCAACTCCTAAGGTAGCACCTACAGTAATAACGGCAGCTCCTTCAACGAACCATTCCACCAAACCATCCCTATAACACCTGCAACTGCAATGGCTTAGAACTCAAACCCAGGGAACGTCTTAATCAACATGCATGAATTTCGTGCTCTTACTTCCAATAACACTTGGAAACTTGTTGTAACATCCTGAAAATTTGAATTTGGAAAATGTGTAGCCCTTGAAATATTTTGAAATGTATCTTCTCGATATTTGGATTTTAATGGATTTCCTTTGGATTTTGGTTGAGGTTCCAACAAATGAAGAAAATCATGAAAAATAAAACTAATATAAAATCATGGAGGAAATGTGAAAATAATAGAAATTTATAAATTGAAATCAAATATGAAAAGATGATCCATCAATTAGGGTAGGAGAATAGAAAAAGGGGAAGAGTATAATTTGAATCAAAATTTGAAATTTTGCTTTGGGTCTAGTAACAACAACAACAATAAAAGGGGGTGAATAAATATGTATACATAAACATATACCATAATATATATATATAAATAGATATGTATATATATGTATATGTATATATATACATATAAAATAAATAAAAAAAGAGAAGAAAATTTTACGGCCTGGCTGAGCCGGCCCAGGCTGGTCCACTTCTTCTCCCTCCCCTCTCCATTAGCTTTGGCAAGGCTGAAGCCTTGCCTTGCCCGCTCCGTCGCCGCTCGCCTCCTCGCAGCGCCTCGTGAGCTCCGCCGGTCGTCGCCTACCACCGTGCCCATACTGCTGAGGTCAGCCATCGGGGGCCACTGCTGTCTCATGAACAGCGACACCGTCATGTCACCCTGGTCGCCACGCCGGTCGTGCCGCCCGTCACTCACAGTGTGCCTGCTTCCGTCGCATCCACCTCAGCTCACGCGTTGTCACTATGCTGACATTGTCACTGCGCAATCAAACCCATGCCTTGAGCACCATCTCATCCTGAATTCTGTAGAAACGCCGCTGCCATGCTATTCGCGATGACCTGCCAACTGCTCCCCTATCGCCCACCGCCTTTCCGTGGCTATAAAAGCCCGCTCTCACGTCCAACAACGCTTCGCCACACTTCACTCCCTCTCCCACTCGAAGCAGTCAGCGTCCTGTGCACCACAACTCGCCGGTGATGTTTCTTCCCCAAATCCGGCCAATGAGCAATCCGCCGATTGGTGCCGCCGTGGTCTGATCCCTCCCACCAAAGAATCCTCGGAGCACCTCTATGCCGTTCCCCTCCTCGGCTGGACCTCCCACCGCCTGAGCTAAGCCCGCACCGTGCGCCTCCTCCGCCCGTCGCCGTCGCACGCCGCCAGCTCTCCACAGCCACTCCCGAGCCGTGCCGACCCCCGAGGTAGACTCCCGAGCTCGCCTAGATGCTTTACTCTCGCTTAATTGAGCTCCGGTGCTGTGCGCCGCCATAGCCATTCTTCCCCTGTTCCGCCGCCGCCCACGGTCACCTCCGGCCAATGCCCCGGCCGAATTGGCTGGCGAGACTTCGTCTATGGGTAGACGCAGGTGTGAGCAACCCATTTTGGGGATGCTCAGCTCCGACCGCCGTCTCCTTTACCGGCGATGAGCTCGCTGAGCAGTTGGAGGAAGAAGCCACTGTAGCCGCGTGGTTAATTACGGTTAAGATAGCTAGTTAATGTTAATGATGAGTAATTAATGCTAATGATGAGTAGTTAAAACAAAATTGCTCACTGACTTGTGGGCCATGCCCTTTAAATAAACAGTAACCGGTCCCACTTGTCATAGGTACAGAGAAGGAAAATAAAAATAAAAGAAAATTTTTGCTATGGGTCCGACCTGTCAGATTTTATTTATTTATTTTCAGATTTATTTAGATTGAGAAGTTCAAAAAGGCATAACTTATTCATCTTAACTCCAAATTGAGTGAAACAAATTTTTAAATTCAATATCTATCCAATAGAACCAAAACCATAATTTTTGAAGCTCATTTGAATTTTTTGTGAGAGTTTATTTGGTTTACTGATTTTTATCCAAATTTTTGTGCAACGTAAAAATAGCGTACTAGGCCCAAGAGGAAGAAGCTGAGGCTGAAGCAACTCTCGACGATCAAGACCAAGTCAACTGTGACCAAGGCGAGTCAATACTTTGATCATGTTAAACCTACATTTTTCACAAATTACTTTTGTTTAAATTATCAAATCGTATGATGTTATTTCCTATGCAAATATATGTGTTTTAATATTCTAGTTATATGCCCAATTTGACTTGCTAGTATTACATCTCCGTTGGAACATTGGAATATTTGAACCTTGTCACTCTAGCAAAATTATAATGATAAAACTTTCAAAAATAATTCCTTAAATATACGCCATGCTTAACACTGCTTAGATATTCGAGGGCACCAGAATGCCCCAAGCATCACTTTTTAATTATGAAAAACTGATTTGGGAAGTTATGGTAGAAATGATTAGTACATTTGGATATGATTATTTTATGCTCCCAAAAACCCCAAACTTGCTTAAATATCTGGGCAGATGGTACGGAGGCTAGTGTGTGGTGTAGTGGAAGCACGGTGTATGGTTTGTGGTAGAACCGCCCAGATACCACTAAGAACTGAATCTTATCATGATCTCCTATGTAAAACAATACAACCACAAATCTGCAAAGTGCAACTTGGCTAAGTAAATCTATCGAAACCCCCGGACTCATCTCACCAGTAGTGGAAAGGAGGGGAATATTGCAAGGGCAAGGGGAGACTTAAAGGGACACCAAGAGGAGGGTGAAGTAACCAGCCGTGCTAGCGTTGTGGAGAGTGGAGTCCAAATACGCTAGTAGCCGTGGTTACATCCCGCGCAACGTATGGGACCCACCGCAAGTGGGAGCAGCCCATAGGGTGAGATGACAACAAGGGCAAGATATTTTGAAAAGTTATTGTGATGGTGTACTCAACCACATGACTAAAGAATCATGAGGGGCAACGAGCGGATTGTTTCTTGTGGGTAAAGTGTGCAAACTCTGCAGAGTCAAAAATTATTCGCATAGCCAAGCCCACGGTCAAGGGTGGACATAGGAACTTAACTAGATATAGTTCTATTTTAAAAACTTTGTGGGTAGAATTGGAAAAATAGAGGACAATGGAAAGCCTTGGTTTGTGTTGCCCTGGGTGTCGCCCCAGTGATATGGTAAGCGGTTATAACGCTGAAAGGTTGGCATATGGTGCAGAAACCATATAACAGTGGATGGCATCTGGATCACTATTATTATTGTACTCTTTTAAGCATTGATAAAAATTCTGTTTTAGTTAAAAACTGTTAGGTCTTAGGAAATTTCTAAGTAACCTATTTTAAACGCAATTGATGGCAAAACAAAATAACCCGAGACTTTCCTTGATAAGCCATGCATGTTACTTATTGCATTTTGCGTATTGGCTCGTGGAGCACAGTGGATTTGTGCTCACCCTCGTATTACCAAAATCAGAAATAGGGACCCAGGACCACTATGCCTATGAGGAAACCCTGCCACGGATGGAGAGACCAACGAAGGAAATTAAGACGGCTTCTTCGATTTCGAGCCCTAGACAAGTAGAATTCATGGAGATTGTGTGCACATATATTATCTAAGTCTAGATAATATATGTTGCGCACAGTTACCCCTCAATTGCTTGCCTATGGATTATGGTCTTACTTTTGCTTATGCTTCCGCTGTTGTCTTTGTAATGTCAATATTTGGCCTGCTCGGCCCTTGTGTAAACCGTTACTCGATACGGTGTATTTTAAACTCCGATATGTAATATTATGGTTTAGTGTGTTTCATGTGATGTATGAGTTGATACAGCAATATACATGTGAGCACTATCTACTGATCCTGGGAGTAGTACGGTGAATCATGGGGGATTATGGATTGAAAAATTCGGGTCCGACACTTGTCTCCCCTCCTCTCAATGCCAATGTGATATTTGGGAAGTGGATTTTTCGCCACGAATTAAAACCTGACGACTCCCTTGAATGACACAAAGCCTGTTGGGTCCTTTGCGGTTTTTCTCAACAAGTCGTGATTGATTTTGATGAAACTTTCAATCCTGTTGTCAAACCAGCCACCATTCGGCTCATTCTCTCTCTTTGTCTTTTGGTTGGCCAATACCCCAACTCGATGTTAAGAATGCCTTCCTACATGCACTCTTTCCGAGACAGTGTATTATCGCCAACCTACTGGCCTCGTTGACTCTTCTCATGCTGTGTGTCGCTTCAACCAGTCCTTATAAGGCCTCAAGCAGGCACCTTGTGCTTGGTATCAACAATTTGCCACTTATGTTTCCTCTCTTAGTTTCTCTTCTTCTAAGTTTGACACATCGCTATTCATTCTACATAGCAATCTTGGTCATGCATACCTTCTCCTCTATGTCAATGACATTATACTCATGACATCTTCCACCAAACATCTTCAGCGCCTCCTCTCGGCCCTTCATTTGGAATTCTCAATGACAGATCTCAAATTTCTTCACTACTTCCTTGGTGTTTCTGTCACCCGAGATTCTTTAGGCATGTTTCTTTCTCAAGTGAAATATGCCATCGAGCTTCTTGAGCGCACTAGTATGTCTTCTTGCAAACCATCTCTCACCCGCATTGACACTTCTTCTAAACTTTCTTCTATTGCTGGTCTTCCCGTCACTGATCCCTCCTACCAGAGTATGGCAGGTGCTCTTCAGTACTAACCTTCACACGTCCTGACATTGCATATGCCATACAACAGATCTTCCTGCACATGCATGATCCATGTGAACATCACCTCAATTTGGTTAAGTGCGTCTTACTCGGCCAACCATGGATTCTCTTGTTTGTTACACCGATGTGGACTAGGCCGGTTGCCCCGACACTCGTCACTTTACATCCGATTACTATCTCTTCATTGGAGATAATCTGATGTCTTAGTCCTTCAAACGGCAGCACAGATATCCTGTTCCAGCGTTGAGGTAGAATACTAGGCAATCACTAATGCCGTCACTGAGGCAACTTGGTTTCAACAGCTTCTTCAGGAACTCCACTGCCCGCTCAGTAGATCCACTGTTGTTTTTTGCGACAATGTAAGTTTTGTCTACATGTCATCAACCCTGGTTCAACATCAATGGACCAAGCATATTGAGATAGACTTGCATTTTGTTCGTGACAAAGTGGCCTTGGGAGAAATCCTCATACTGTATGTTCCTTCGTTATCACAGTTCATCACATATTCACAAAGGGATTACATTCGCCACTCTTCTTGTATTTTCAGTCTAGTCTCAACATCCAAGAGAGACCAGTTTTGACTGCGGGGAGTGTTAGTCAATATTTGGTATGTATCGACCGATATCTATTAAGATCGGTTAGCTAGGATTGTGTATAGATATATATGTATAGTTATCCTAGCATTTATGTGTGCGATGTCTCCTCCCTTAGTAAACCAACTCATATACACATTATATACATACATGAATGCAATAGCATAGGTTAAGCTGTGCATTCCAAAATCCAACAAGATCCCTATTAGGGGTTTGGGATCTGAATACTTTCCCCAAATCCCACTGTTGTAGGGGTGGCCCCCACCTAAACCCAGCAGGCCTGTTAGAAGGTTATAAGGTCCAGAATAGGCCATGTGTAATGACATAAGTGCCCCCGGAGGGGATACTCAGATGTAAGGGCATAATTGTAAAAACACTCCCCATGTATATATATATATGGAATACAGGCCATGGGGGAGGAGGCCATTACTCATCTCTCTCACTCTCCACTACCATCTCTCTCTCTCTGTTTGGTCTGTAACCACAACAGTTGGCGCCGTCCGTGGGGAGGACAGGAGCAAGCCCGAAACCTGAAGAAGGATGGCACCGAAAAAAGCTTCGTCGACGGCGGCGAGGGGAAAGAAGGCGGCCGGGTCGGGGCGTCGCATGGGCACCAGGGCTTCGGCATCGGCTGCTGCGGGCGTGGGCGACGACGCAGGCACGGTGGTCGAAGACGTCAACGCTCGTACTGCGACGACAACCAACCCCGCCACCGGCGCTGCGACGACGACCGACCCCGCCATCGGCGCTGCGATGGCAACCAACCCCGTCACCGGCACCGCGACGACGATCGTCCCCGCCATCGGCGCTGCGATGGCAACCAACCACGCAATCACCGAGGCGTCGCCAAGCGTCTGGTTACGCTCCGCTAGAGTCAAGGCGAGCTCGCCTTTTTCCTTCTCTAGCAAGGCGACCTGTTGCAGAAGGCCATCCTGTTCTGCCACAAACTCCTGCTGCGTAGCCTCCGCGGCCGACTCCCGCGCCGACGCAGCAAGTCCCTCGGCGTGCGCCTTCGCTTCGGCGCACTCCGCTTCCAGCTGACGGATGCGGGCATCCTGGGCAGAACGGGCTCCCGAGGCTTCGCGTAGCTCCTCCTCGGCGGCCCGCAGCCTATCCTCAAGCGCCCTTTGGACACGAGTATAGGCCGTTTGAAAGGCCTGCCCCAGCACAAGTGTCTGCAGAATGGAAAGACTTAGCAAGCTCAGCAGGCCCAGGCGTTGTCGTATGAGAACTTACCCTCACCCCCGACACCTCAAAGGCGTCCCCGAGGCGCCCTGCCCCGTAGGCCTGCAGCGCTTGCTGGTCGACGCCGGCAGCCGCGTCATCCACAATCCCGCGCCACGCCCTCAGCGTCTCCGGGGGAGGCACGAAGTCCGCGGGGCTCACATGCGTGGCGGTCCCATGTTCCACCAAGGGCTCCTCCTCCGGAATAAGCGACGCTGCAGGCAAGAACGCAGGTGAGCGCCGCAAGGCGCAACGAAGAACACACCAGGGTAAGCTCAGTCGCCTTACCTTCAGTAGCGGAAGGAGGGCTTCGGGGGCCCACCCCCTAGTCTCAGGTGGGGGAGCGGCGGCGCAAGTCCCCGCAGAAGGCATGGTCCCGCGAGGAACAGAAGCCTCCGCGTTCGGGGCTGGCGTCGACCGTTCCTGCACGGCAGATGGCGTGGCTTGGAGAGCAGAGGGGGCAGGCACCGCGGGGACTTCGGCAGGCGCATCCGAATCCCACAAGCTCCCGATGCCCGTCACCACGTCGAATCCCCTCCTCGTCCGGTGAAGCTCCGGCCGCAGACACGGCCGCTTAACTGGGGCAGGCAGCAACGACACCGCCCCAACAGTCGCTGCCGGAGAGGCCCCTGCGGCTGCAGCACCCGGGGGCGAAGGTTCCGCTGTAGCAGTTTCTGCGGGCGGCACCTCGACTTCTGCTGCTGCTGTCGATGAAGGCAGCACGGCTCCGTGTGCCCCCACGGAGGGCGTCTCCGGCACCACAGCGGCCACGGTCGAAGGCTCCACCTCAGCATCGCCGGTCCGCACGGATTCTGTCTCGGCGACCGCAGTGGGTGACGAAACTTCCTCTCTCCGGCTGCTCGCGGCAAGCCCGCCGTCCAGGGCGCTCGCCGAAGATCCTTCGCCTCCGGCGTCTGCACCACCCAAGCCCGAATCGGCATACCTCGCCGAATCCGACTCCACGTCTGCCACGCCCTCGGGAGCGCTAGCGGCAGCAGTACCAGCTGCCGCACCAAGCACGGCAGACGTCCCACCTCGGCCCCTCTTCCGAGACGGCGCCTTCTTCTTCGTTGCACCATCGTCTGGAGTAGCACGGTCCGGCACGGCAAGGCCCAGGGCCTCGCATATGCGGTTTATTCGCCCCAGCCCCGCCTCGGCGGTAGCGAACACGCGCTGCTCGTGCTCCCTGCCGGTATACAGCCCTAGGAATACGCGCGCGGCCTACTCCGCATCCTCCAAGCGAACCCCTGAAGCAAAGGAGATAACATTAGCATATAACGCATTTCGCGTAAGCGGAGAGATATGGTTGAGGCTTACGAAGACTGGAGGGCGCCGGCAGCAAGCAGATCGATGGCGAAACATTGTCGTCTCGACGCTTCTCGGCGGCAAGACGCCATTCGCGAGCAAGCGGCGCCACGCCGTACATTACGTACTCTTCGGCGAGGTCGCGCATGTTGAAGCGGGCGGCCACGCCTACGAGCCGCCGGGCCCTCCGCCTGTCCTCATCGTCGAGCGTCTGGCTGGGCGAGGGCTTGAACGCGATCGGTCGGCCCGTGCACTCAAGACCGCTCCCGCTCTCCGCACGGTGGTAGAACAACCGCTTCATCCAGTGAGATTCCCACTTCCCGCGGGTGGAGTTCGCGGGGAAGAGCTTGTCGCAAGTTGACCGGAGAATAAAGGAGACGCTGCCGAAGCTCGACAGCGTCCCATCCTTCCGATCCTTGGGCTGGCACCGCGCCTCGTGCAGATAGGCAAATAACGACGCACTGGGCCAGCACGCTCCCGAGCGCAAGGCCCAGCTGTACACCGTGAGCCGGGCCACGGCATTCGGAGTCAGTTGCGCCAGCTCCAGCCCGAAGGTCCGCAGCACATCGCCCACGATCGCCGCCGCTGGGATGCGGAGCCCTGCGTCGAAGAAGGCGACGAATACGACCGCCTCCGACTCCTCGGGCCGAGGTTCCGCCTCATCGGCGGCGGGTAGCCGCACCGCCTGACGCTCGGACAGCTTCCCCGCACGCAGCAGCGCCTGGATCGTCTTCTCGGTCACGAGCGAGGGGCCCAGCTCCCCGGAAAATGAGCCCTCCTTCTCCAGCCACCATTTATCCGCCGCCGCCGGGTCGCGCTCGTTGAGCGAATATTTCACCTCCAGCAGTGAAGACCGCCGGCGGACACCGCAGGCACCAGCCGTCTGGCTGCCTGGACACCAGACGCCATCGCTTCTCGCAAACGGACTATAGCGGCGATTGCCCTACGGGAGTATAGAAGGCGATGCAAGCGAGAAGTGGGCGTAGAGCTGCGGGGGCGCGGTTATGAGGGTCATTCCAAGCCTCCTCGCCCCCAATGCCGAAGCGTCGCGACGGTCCATGTACAGGACGCAACCGCAGTCGTACAAGGGTCCGCCCCGCACATTCCCCCATGACCGAAGACGAAGAGGCGCGACCGCCGCAGTGGGGACCGTTAGAGCGCGACGCTCGAATAGCCTCCCGCCGCGTGGCCACCCCCATACGAGCAAGCTGGAGCACACGAGGCTAGGCATCGGAACGACCCAGTCGCCATCAAGAGCGCCATAGCGGACCGTGGGATCATAACAGCCTCGAAGCCGCGCCGTTCCTCGCCCGCCCCGTGTCCCCCTTCCCTAGGGAAGAGGCGAACCGCTGCGCTCACGCAACCGCTCACATCCCATCACGCACCAATTATAAACCGCCGCGTGCCTTACACGCGCCGAGGCAAGGTGCACGGTCTGACAACCTAGCCCTGGCAGGCCGGGAGCCGGCGCGATTTCAGGAACCTTTACAGTACAGTACCGCATCATGAGATCGCAGTCACCGTAGGCGTGGCGGTATTCACAGGGAGCAGTCTACTTCGGCTAGGCGCCATTTCTGCTGCGTCGACATCGGCAGCCTGATACCGGCTAATCTCCGCTTTAGCTGAGATACTTTGCTGCCCGCCTCAACCCTGCGCCGGGGTACAACGGCAAGCCGCCGCGGGCCAAGCGAGTGCAGCGGCTGGTGTGCGGCAGGTTTTGACATGTTCTCGTAAACAGATAAGCTTCAGCACATCAATACCCCTTGACAATAGCCCCAGTTGGCACAGTCAGCGGATGCAGATGAGCTCAAGCATATCTGTCTACGAGAGCAGGTCAAACCTTGCCATCTTCATACAAGAGCACGGCGTGCGCGTAGGAGGCCGTCTTCTCGATCGCCACACCAGCCCGGCCGCGGCTTCGGCCTGGACCTCAACTTCGCGAAGCAGACCCGAGCGCATGAACTCGCCCGTTGGCACCTCCCACACACGGCAAAGGCGAGGGTCATGTTCCGCAAAGTCCGCCTCGTTCTCCTTAACATGCCACCTACAGTGCATCAGCATTTTTCAAAGTGATGCGGACGGATTCCATCAAGAACACCGACTGAAGGTAGGACTGTTAAGAAGAACAGGGCAAACCTTGCCGTCGTATGCAGGAACGCAGCGCGAGAGCAGGAAGCGCCATTATTCGCCCATAACAGACGCTAACCAAGCTCCCGAGAAAAAATGGACCTCCATCTGTACATCAACATCCCTCAAGCCGCTCAGCGTCGCTAGGGAATGTCGATGCACGGAAGGGGCCCATTTTAGGGGAGCAGCTTCTATCAAAATACATGCAGGAACAACGCCGCACCAGCGCTGTATATATAGCCCATCAGCAGGGGAGCCAACCGGCGGAAGTCCAACCGGCAGGAGTCCAACCGGCGGAAGTCCAACCGCCGGAAGTCCGTCGTCATATTAATGGTCACGACGCCTCAAGGCCCGTACCGCGCCAGGCACGCTTCGCCACGTGGACGGCCAGAAGAACGAGCGCCGCAGCGCGTCCCTTGTCACTTAGGGCACATGCGGCGGCTAAGGGGCCCGCTACGCTTACCTATGCCGGCGCAACACCCCAACGCGTCTACTTTGGCTAAGCGCCAGCTCCGCGGTCACCCGTTCGAAGGGTAGGGGACGGAGCGCGCGCGTCTAATTCGGCTAGGCGCCGGCTCCGCGGTCACCCGTTCGAGGGGTAGGGGACGGAGCGCGCGCGTCTACTCCGACTAACCACCAGCTCGAGGTGGAGCGCTCGCACATCCACCTAAGCTGCAGCCCAGGCATCGGCTTCGACTACGGCCTCAGACCCCGCGGCATATCAAAGCTCCGTGAGTTTGGGGAAGTTCACAGGCCCTGTGAAGCCCTTTACCATGAGAGGCTCCTGTTGTAGGGGTGGCCCCCACCTAAACCCAGCAGGCCTGGTAGAAGGTTATAAGGTCCAGAATAGGCCATGTGTAATGACATAAGTGCCCCTGGAGGGGATACTCAGATGTAAGGGTATAATTGTAAAAACACTCTCCATGTATATATATATGGAATACAGGCCATGGGGGAGGAGGCCATTACTCATCTCTCTCACTCTCCACTACCATCTCTCTCTCTGTTTGGTCTGTAACCACAACACCCACCATAGTAAACATTTGAGCTGGTGATGTAAAGGTAGATTCAGATGTTAAAACCCTGACTGGCATCATAGTCAGTGCGGCGCATATTACGCACCAACAAAGGTCATACATGGCTGCGATATCACGCAACCTCCTGTTAACAACACCGTGACCCATGAAAAAGTTCATCATTGTGCCTCACATGGAGCAAGGGATGTTTGATTTTCCTCAAGTGAAAGTTAGGCTGCTCGGTTGTGTAACATCCTGATTTTCAGAGTCTTTTTGAAGCTTTTAAAATAAAATTCACCATTTGAATTTTCCTGGAATTAATTAAAGCTTAAATGGAATTTTTATGAATAAAAAGGATTTAATATGATTAATCTGAACATGAACATTTGCCAAAACTATTTTATTTGAGTTCCTTGAGCCTCAAGGAATTTTCTGGAATTTTATTGGTATTCTTCTGGGTTTATTTGCTATTTTTCCAGAGCTCAAAATGATTTATGGGAATTTCTGGAAAAAGAAAAGAAAAAGAAAAAGAAAACCAAACCGGCCGGTGGGCCGCAGGCCGCCCCGCCGACCGGCCCAGCCTAACCGCCAGCCGAGCCGGCCCAGCGCGCCCCCGCCCTCGCCACGCGTCGCCCATCCGCGCCCTCCCGCGCGCCCGCCTTGCCCCTGCCGATTGCCGCCGCGTGTCGCCATCCTTGCCGCCCGCTCGCCCGGTGCCACTGACAGGTGGGGCCCACCTGTCAGGCGTCGTTTCTGGGAGGGACTCGTCCCTGAGTCCGGCTCGCGTCCGCCGCCGCCACCTTCCGCGTTTGCCTCGGCGTCCGTGCCCGTTTCGAACTCCTCGGCCGTGCCCGACTCTGACGCATCGGCGTCCGTGTATTTAAGGGGGCCGACCCCCGGGCTTCTCCCTCGTCCCGCAGCCGCCGCCTCCGCCGCCGCTCGCCGCCGTCCGCCGACGCCCGTGCGCCGCCGTTCGCCGACGTCGCCCGAGGACGCACCCGTCGTTCGCCGCCGACCGTCCGCCGCCCCTGCCGCCGTCGTCGTCGTCGCCAGTGAGCCCCGCCGCCGTCCCGAACTACCGCCGGCCCAGCCGCCGCCGCCGCCCGGACACCCCGCCGCCCGACCGTCCCCGCTCCGCGCCCGTGCCGCTTCGTCTCCCCGTGCACCGGCTCTGCCGTACGCCGCGCCACCGACAGACCGGGCCCACCGGTCAGTCGCACGGGCCGTGGACCCGTGAGTCGATCTGGCCACGTCAGCAGCCCATCAGCCGCCGCGCAAGCCGCCACGTCAGCCCTAGGACCCAGTCAGCAATTGCGTCAGCAAGCCCAGTCAGCCCGTACTGTGCCGTGCGCCGAGTCCACCGTAGAGACCTGTTCTCCCGTGCACCCGGTCCACAGCACAGTACCTTTTTCCAATTTCCCGATTTTCTTTAGATCCAATTTTCCAATAGCCCGTTCTCCCTCGTCCTAGCTCCGATTGACCCGATTCTTTTTCCTAAATTCATCTAAAATTGAGCTCTACCTTTTGGTTCAGGTTTGAAAGTTTTTGGAGTTCATTTGAATTTTATTTGATTTTATTTTGTCTTTTCGTCTCGTTTTCTCTCTCGTTAGATCGCGTGTTCGAGGGAGCGGAAGTTGGATTTGAAGATCAAGAGCCCTCAGTTGAGCAAGGCCAAGGCAAGTCGTATTCTTTGATCATGTTGAACCTAGTTTTCAAATCTATTATGTATTATGTTGCTTTAAATTATCATGCATTGCTACTTTATTATAAAACCCTTGTATTGGTAGTTATACTCCCAATTGGTTATTTCCCTCCATGATAATTTGACTACCATGTTTCCATTGACACCTTAGCATTGGGAATTATTTAGTGATACAATAATAGTTGTCACATGGGGTTACGTCTAATTGCTTAGCCAGGCTTATCATTAGCACGTTGGGTCTGTCATCACATGTGGTTAATTAATCTTGACTTAATGATTTACTTGAACATGGTGGTTAGCCACAGTTATAAAATTTGTATGTCATGACATGGGTAGTGTCATGGGCATTGGTTATACAAACTTGGCTTTCACTTGGGCGAATGATCGTGCAGTAAAGGGGGTGCTGGATGCACATTGGGATGTGGATGTTTCGCCTGGGTAACTCTTAAGGACTTAACTTTGTGCGCCATTGATCTGAGTTTTATCGTGCAAACCACATGTCTAGTATGGGATAGACCTGGCATAATAATTTGTGAAGTCTCAACTTTGGTTTCACCACTGATGTTGTTGTGGCGCAAGGGGGGCAATTATCGACTAGGGGGTTACCCTACTCGACAGCGAAACCTTAGCGAGTGGGATCGGGTTGAGATGGATCATTGTAAAAGCCTTGTTGTGATTATCTTTAACGTGAGGATTATCACATCGTGTGGGTACAGTTGTGCAACCTCTGCAGAGTGTAAAACTATTCGAATAGCCGTGTCCTCGGTCATGGACAATGCTCGGTGATTTCACACGAGGGGTAGAGTCTTTATGAAATTTTGGTTGGTTTGAGCTGGGAAGTGAATGGTCAGTTCACTTGTGGTTACATTCAGTTCCTTTGGTTATCTACTTAGTGTCTGTTGTTAAATTCGCTTTTCAATCTATTTAGTGTATTTACCTTAAATCGTTGCTTTATGCAAAATTAACCTTTCAGCCATCCATTGTTAAGCCTTGCATACTATATTGCATTTATTTGTTACAAACGACTTGCTGAGTACCAATGTACTCACGGCTTTATGCCCATGTTGCTCAGTTGAAGAGGAGGGACCAGATCAGCAGGAGTTGCTAGAAGGAGGCTACTACGAGGACTTCACGGATTAGGACTTCGCTCCCCAGTCGATTGCCTGTGGGCATGTCGAATGGCTACTACGTTTAATTTTGGATTTCCGCTGCTAGTTTCTTTAAAGCCCTTCAGGCTAATAATTGTAAGCTTGGCCATAAGGTCGTACTCTGATGGTTATTAATATAATTCGGATTTTTCTTTAGAATATCGTGATGTGGATGATATTTGTCTTTGTTTGCGCTGTGTGCACTAGCGTGATCCTGGACTAGTGCAGAATACACAGTAGAGTCCGGATTTGTATATTCGGGTCTCGACAGAGATGGTATCAGAGCCATATCGACTGTAGGACGAAACCCTAGTCAGTTTAGTCGTTATCTCAAAAATTCAAAAACCTATTTTCTAAAGACAAAACAACTAAACCTGATATCTAGCAAATTCTTTACTCTCTCACCTTATTCTTAGGGATTCTTGCCTCTCACCTTAAAATTTCTGCAAAAATGAAAATTTTAAACTGACTCTTATCTTGTGCCATGCTGTAGATGTCGCAAAGCAACTATAGCAGGTCAGGAGGATGGAAAAGAGTTCTTCGAGTGCTGCTACGAAGCCTCGGTTTCAAAAGGACACCAATATACAGTTCCATGGACGATGAAGTAGGAGGATACCACCTCACCAGGCTGTACTTCACTACCAAACTTGGAGGTCACGTTATACACCACAGCTTCAAGGGTTCAAATGCACAAGCAGCTGCACGCAAGGCCGTTACCCACCTCTGTCGACGGTACAAGATCAGTTTGACCAAGCTCATCCGGGAATACAAGAGGAGGTATGAACCTGAGGAGTACACTCCGCGGACGCCAACACCCCCGCCTTCACCTACACCACCCAGCCCGGAGGAAAGGCAACGCATGGCAGATGAACGCCGAGAGTACCTTCGACTTGTCATTCCAGCAGCAGCGCCTACAATGCAGTTCCGCAACCGATGGACGTTCTACAGTGATGCAGAAGAAGAAGAAGAATGCACACCGTACCTCGCCGGACCTGAGTGGGAGCCGGAAGAGTAGACCGTAGCATCGGATAGAGTCGGTTAGGAAGTGGTTTTTGTTTGCTTTGAGTGTGATGTGAGCTGCAGTTTGCCCTCAAAAGCAATATGTTGCAGTCATATCAAATCTTTTTATTGAAGTGATTTATCTGTTTCTTTTGTTAGCTTTTCGGCTAAGTGATTGTTTAGCTTAGGATTTCCATTAGAACATTCCCCCTTAGACGAACTTACCACTTATCTTTGCTCTTCCCTCTTACCTAGTAAGCCCTGTGAAGCCAGTTCTCAAGCAAGTGAATTTTCTTTTCAGATGGTTGATACCCGGAGCTCCGCACGACATGGTCAGATGAGTCAGGATCCTGAGGGCAGTCAAGCAACTCCGGAGCAGCATGCAAACCCGGCTGGACTAGATCCAACCTTGAGTCAGTTCATGGCAGCCCAGACTCAGTTGATGAACACCATGATGCAAAACATGAACGCCATGATGAATCGGCAGAATCAAGACATGGCCATGCCTCCACCAGTTCGCCAGCAGTCCAAGTTTGCAGAATTTATGAGAACAAGGCCTCCTACCTATTCACGGTCTTCTGAGCCATTAGAAGCCGATGACTGGATGCGCTCAGTGGAAAAGAAGCTTAACCTTGCCCAGTGTACTGATCGCGAGAAGGTGTTGTATGCAGCCCATCAGCTTGAGGGTGCTGCAGCCGAGTGGTGGGAAAATTATTGTGCCGCTCATGAGGATCCAGAGAGTATCACTTGGGTTGAGTTCGCAGAAGCTTTTCGTCATGCCCATATCCTGGATGGGGTGATCGAAATGAAGAAGGAAGAATTTCGGGAGTTGCAGCAGAAGAACATGTCCGTGAGTGAATATCTCAACAAGTTCACTCAGTTGGCCCGCTATGCTCCAGAAGATGTTGCCACAGATGATGCACGCCAAAAGAGGTTCAAGAAAGGATTGAACCCAGGTTTGAAAGTTCAGGTAGTGGGACATGATTATGCCAGTTTCCAAAATATGGTGGACAAAGCAATGCTCATTGAGGAAAGTCGTCGCGAGTTGGAAGAATCTCGCAAGAGGAGAATGATGCAGCAAGGATCACAGATGCACCAAGCTCAGAGAGCCCGCTTCAGTAATTTTCAGCCAGCTCGAGTTCCTCAGCAGACGGGATTCAAAACTCCTGCACCAGCTCCCCGTAAGTTTTCTTCCGCGCCAAAACCGAACCCAACGGGAAGCCAACAGCAGAGGATTACCAAACCCATGTCAGCAGTCACTTGTTTCAAATGCAACGAGACAGGACATTATGCCAACAAACGCCCGCAGAATCCAGCTTTGACGCCAGTTCGTTTCAACTTGGGAGCCACACCAGATCGTACCCCTGCAGCAGGGTTAGGACGCGGAGCACCTCAAGGATCAAATCAACCCAACAAAGGATCGCAGACCGTGATACGTGGCCAGGTGAACCACGTCACCATGGAGGAAGCTCAAGCAGCGCCAGATGTGGTGATCGGTAAGTTCCCAGTAAATTCAGTACCTGCCACAGTTTTGTTTGATTCTGGAGCTTCACATTCGTTTGTTTCCCAGAGTTTTGCTCTAAAGCATAAGTTGGAAGTCGTTGCACTTGGTTCTATTTTATTGGTTCAATCCCCAGGCTCTGAGATGAGTACAAACCTAGGATGCCCCAGAGTTAGGATAGCCATCCAAGGAGTAGAGTTCTCCGCAGATTTGGTTGTGCTGAATATCCAGTCTTTGGACGTAATTCTGGGTATGGATTGGCTCAAGAAGCATCAAGCAGTGTTGGAATGTGGAAGCCGAGCAGTCACCTTGGACGGTCCTGATGGAAGCAAAGTTAGATTTGAAGCCAACATAAAGCAGCCAGAAAAAGTGATGGTATGCCAAAGCAAAGGGATTGCCCTAAGTGAAGTGCCAGTTGCCAGGGATTATCCAGATGTTTTTCCTGATGATCTCCCTGGGATGCCACCAAAAAGAGAAGTGGAGTTCGCAATTGAGTTAGCACCAGGCACCTCGCCAATTTCCAAGAGACCTTACCGAATGCCCGCCAATGAGTTAGCAGAATTGAAGAAGCAGATACAAGAATTGTTGGATAAAGGATATGTCAGACCCAGTACCTCTCCGTGGGGAGCACCAGTATTGTTCGTCAAGAAAAAGGATGGTAGCCAGCGTATGTGTGTGGATTACCGAGCTCTCAATGAAGTTACCATCAAGAACAAGTATCCGTTGCCCAGAATTGATGACCTGTTTGATCAATTAAAAGGAGCTGGAGTGTTCTCCAAGATCGATTTGAGATCGGGGTATCACCAAATGAGGATTCGACCGGAGGACATACCCAAGACAGCCTTCTCAACTCGTTATGGATTGTATGCGTTCACCGTGATGTCCTTTGGCCTAACCAATGCCCCAGCCTATTTTATGTACCTGATGAACAAAGTGTTCATGGATTACTTGGATAAGTTTGTCGTTGTGTTCATCGATGACATTCTGATCTACTCCAAGAATGAGGAGGAACATGAAGAACATTTGAGGTTGGTATTGCAGAGATTGCGGGAACATAAGTTGTATGCCAAGTTCAGCAAGTGTGAATTTTGGATGAAGGAAGTTGCCTTTTTGGGTCATGTGTTGACAGCAGAAGGAGTGTCCGTTGACTCAGGGAAAGTACAAGATGTGCTCACCTGGAAGGCACCCACGTCAGTGACCCAGGTCAGAAGCTTCCTAGGAATGGCAGGTTACTATCGTAGATTCACTGAAGGATTCTCTAATGTAGCCCGACCTCTCACCTAGCTATTAAAGAAGGAAAAGAAGTTTGAATGGACGCCAGAGTGCGAGAAGAGTTTTCGGAAACTAAAGGAAAGTCTGACAACAGCACCAGTCCTAATTTTGCCAGACATCAAGAAAGATTTTGAGATTTATTGTGACGCATCCCGCAAGGGTTTAGGGTGCGTATTGATGCAAGACAAAAGAGTGGTAGCTTACGCATCGCGCCAGCTAAGGCCACATGAGGAGAACTACCCTACGCATGATTTGGAGTTAGCAGCAGTTGTGCATGCCCTGAAAATATGGCGACACTACCTGATGGGTAACAGGTGTGAGATCTACACGGATCATAAGAGCCTGAAGTATATCTTCACCCAAACCGACCTTAACCTAAGACAAAGAAGATGGTTGGAGTTGATAAAGGATTATGACATCGGAATCCACTATCACCCAGGAAAAGCCAACGTAGTGGCAGATGCGTTGAGTAGGAAGGTGTATTGCAACACAGTTATGGTCAAAGAGAGTCAACCAGCATTGCACGAGGAATTTCAAAAGCTCAGTTTGGAGTTGGTTGAAGAAGGGATGTTAGCCGCTTTGGACTTGCAGCCGACCTTGGATAGTCAGATTCGTCAAGCGCAACCAGAGGATGAAAATATCCAGCGGATCAAGGTTGGATTGAAAGAAGGAAAAGCGACAGGTTTTGTGGAAGATGACCAGGGTATCATATGGTATAAGAAGCGAGTGTGCGTACCCAATAAGGAAGAGTTGAAGCGATTGTTGCTTAAGGAGGCACACGAGTCATTATATTCGATTCATCCAGGCAGTACCAAGATGTATCAAGACATCAAGGAAAAGTACTGGTGGCCAGGTATGAAGCGAGAAATAGCAGAGTATGTGGCACTTTGTGATGTTTGCCAGCGAGTGAAAGCAGAACATCAAAGACCCGCAGGTTTGCTGCAACCCTTGAAGATCCCCGAATAGAAGTGGGAAGATGTGGGAATGGACTTCATCACAGGTCTACCCAGGACCAAGGAAGGATACGACTCGATATGGGTAATTGTGGAACGATTGACAAAGGTAGCCCATTTTCTGCCAGTCAAAACCACATATTCTGGAGATAAGTTGGCTGAATTGTACATGTCCAGAATCGTGAGTCTCCATGGAGTTCCTAAGAGGATAGTGTCAGATCGTGGATCGCAGTTCATTTCACAATTTTGGAGTAGTTTCCATGAAGCAATGGGTACTCATCTGAATTTCAGCACAGCATACCACCCGCAGACCGATGGTCAGACAGAACGTGTAAATCAAATCCTGGAGGATATGTTGAGAGCATGTGTTTTGGATCACGGAGCCAAGTGGGACAATTGCCTACCTTTTGCAGAATTTTCCTACAACAACAGTTACCAGGCCAGTTTGCAGATGTCACCGTTTGAGGCTTTGTATGGTCGAAAGTGTAGAACCCCTCTCAATTGGAAAGAGACGGGAGAAAGACAAATATTTGGGCCAGAGTGTTTGCAGGAAGCTGAAGAAAAAGTGCGCTTGATTCAAGAGAGGCTGAAAGCAGCTCAAGCCAGACAGAAGAGTTATGCTGATACTCGCCGAAGAGATTTAAGCTTCGAGCCCAATGATTATGTGTACCTCAGGATCACACCTTTCAAAGGAGTTAAGCGATTTCAAATGAAGGGAAAGTTAGCACCAAGGTATGTGGGGCCATTCAAGATTTTGAAGCGCAAGGGAGAAGTTGCCTATCAGCTGGAGCTACCTGAGAACTTGAGCGGGATACATGATGTGTTTCATGTGTCTCAATTAAAGAAGTGCTTGCGGGTGCCAGAGGAAGCAGTGCAAATAGAGGCTGTGGATCTCCAGGAGGATCTGTCCTATAAAGAGCATCCCATCAAAATCTTGGAAGTGTCAGAGCGTGTCACCAGAAGAAGGGTCGTTCGCTTTTGCAAAGTTCAGTGGAGCAAACATTCGGAGGAGGAAGCAACCTGGGAAAGCGAGGAGGATCTCAAAGCGGAGTTTCCAAACCTATTCCTTAGAGAGCCAGAATCTCGGGGTTGAGATTCCGTTTAAGGGGGGAGGTTTGTAACATCCTGATTTTCAGAGTCTTTTTGAAGCTTTTAAAATAAAATTCACCATTTGAATTTTCCTGGAATTAATTAAAGCTTAAATGGAATTTTTATGAATAAAAAGGATTTAATATGATTAATCTGAACATGAACATTTGCCAAAACTATTTTATTTGAGTTCCTTGAGCCTCAAGGAATTTTCTGGAATTTTATTGGTATTCTTCTGGGTTTATTTGCTATTTTTCCAGAGCTCAAAATGATTTATGGGAATTTCTGGAAAAAGAAAAGAAAAAGAAAAAGAAAACCAAACCGGCCGGTGGGCCGCAGGCCGCCCCGCCGACCGGCCCAGCCTAACCGCCAGCCGAGCCGGCCCAGCGCGCCCCCGCCCTCGCCACGCGTCGCCCATCCGCGCCCTCCCGCGCGCCCGCCTTGCCCCTGCCGATTGCCGCCGCGTGTCGCCATGCTTGCCGCCCGCTCGCCCGGTGCCACTGACAGGTGGGGCCCACCTGTCAGGCGTCGTTTCCGGGAGGGACTCGTCCCTGAGTTCGGCTCGCGTCCGCCGCCGCCACCTTCCGCGTTTGCCTCGGCGTCCGTGCCCGTTTCGAACTCCTCGGCCGTGCCCGACTCTGACGCCTCGGCGTCCGTGTATTTAAGGGGGCCGACCCCCGGGCTTCTCCCTTGTCCCGCAGCCGCCGCCTCCGCCGCCGCTCGCCGCCGTCCGCCGACGCCCGTGCGCCGCCGTTCGCCGACGTCGCCCGAGGACGCACCCGTCGTTCGCCGCCGACCGTCCGCCGCCCCTGCCGCCGTCGTCGTTGTCGCCAGTGAGCCCCGCCGCCGTCCCGAACTACCGCCGGCCCAGCCGCCGCCGCCGCCCGGACACCCCGCCGCCCGACCGTCCCCGCTCCGCGCCCGTGCCGCTTCGTCTCCCCGTGCACCGGCTCTGCCGTACGCCGCGCCACCGACAAACCGGGCCCACCGGTCAGTCGCACGGGCCGTGGACCCGTGAGCCGATCTGGCCACGTCAGCAGCCCATCAGCCGCCGCGCAAGCCGCCACGTCAGCCCTAGGGCCTAGTCAGCAGTTGCGTCAGCAAGCCCAGTCAGCCCGTACTGTGCCGTGCACCGAGTCCACCGTAGACCCGTTCTCCCGTGCACCCAGTCCACAGCACAGTACCTTTTTCTAATTTCCCGATTTTCTTTAGATCCAATTTTCCAATAGCCCGTTCTCCCTCGTCCTAGCTCTGATTGACCCGATTCTTTTTCCTAAATTCATCTAAAATTGAGCTCTACCTTTTGGTTCAGGTTTGAAAGTTTTTGGAGTTCATTTGAATTTTATTTGATTTTATTTTGTCTTTTCGTCTCGTTTTCTCTCTCGTTAGATCGCGTGTTCGAGGGAGCGGAAGTTGGATTTGAAGATCAAGAGCCCTCAGCTGAGCAAGGCCAAGGCAAGTCGTATTCTTTGATCATGTTGAACCTAGTTTTCAAATCTATTATGTATTATGTTGCTTTAAATTATCATGCATTGCTACTTTATTATAAAACCCTTGTATTGGTAGTTATACTCCCAATTGGTTATTTCCCTCCATGATAATTTGACTACCATGTTTCCATTGACACCTTAGCATTGGGAATTATTTAGTGATACAATAATAGTTGTCACATGGGGTTACGTCTAATTGCTTAGCCAGGCTTATCATTAGCACGTTGGGTCTGTCATCACATGTGGTTAATTAATCTTGACTTAATGATTTACTTGAACATGGTGGTTAGCCACAGTTATAAAATTTGTATGTCATGACATGGGTAGTGTCATGGGCATTGGTTATACAAACTTGGCTTTCACTTGGGCGAATGATCGTGCAGTAAAGGGGGTGCTGGATGCACATTGGGATGTGGATGTTTCGCCTGGGTAACTCTTAAGGACTTAACTTTGTGCGCCATTGATCTGAGTTTTATCGTGCAAACCACATGTCTAGTATGGGATAGACCTGGCATAATAATTTGTGAAGTCTCAACTTTGGTTTCACCACTGATGTTGTTGTGGCGCAAGGGGGGGCAATTATCGACTAGGGGGTTACCCTACTCGACAGCGAAACCTTAGCGAGTGGGATCGGGTTGAGATGGATCATTGTAAAAGCCTTGTTGTGATTATCTTTAACGTGAGGATTATCACATCGTGTGGGTACAGTTGTGCAACCTCTGCAGAGTGTAAAACTATTCGAATAGCCGTGTCCTCGGTCGTGGACAATGCTCGGTGATTTCACACGAGGGGTAGAGTCTTTATGAAATTTTGGTTGGTTTGAGCTGGGAAGTGAATGGTCAGTTCACTTGTGGTTACATTCAGTTCCTTTGGTTATCTACTTAGTGTCTGTTGTTAAATTCGCTTTTCAATCTATTTAGTGTATTTACCTTAAATCGTTGCTTTATGCAAAATTAACCTTTCAGCCATCCATTGTTAAGCCTTGCATACTATATTGCATTTATTTGTTACAAATGACTTGCTGAGTACCAATGTACTCACGGCTTTATGCCCATGTTGCTCAGTTGAAGAGGAGGGACCAGATCAGCAGGAGTTGCTAGAAGGAGGCTACTACGAGGACTTCACGGATTAGGACTTCGCTCCCCAGTCGATTGCCTGTGGGCATGTCGAATGGCTACTACGTTTAATTTGGATTTCCGCTGCTAGTTTCTTTAAAGCCCTTCAGGCTAATAATTGTAAGCTTGGCCATAAGGTCGTACTCTGATGGTTATTAATATAATTCGGATTTTCTTTAGAATATCGTGATGTGGATGATATTTGTCTTTGTTTGCGCTGTGTGCACTAGCGTGATCCTGGACTAGTGCAGAATACACAGTAGAGTCCGGATTTGTATATTCGGGTCTCGACAGGTTGGTCTTTCGCACCCGAGGAATGGGACAAAAAGATCACATCAACGCTATAATTGAAGGGCCATTGGAGGAAGCACAGTGAGTCACATCATTGATGATTGCCACTCCCATCCATCTTAGGTCCTCACAGTGTTCAACCTCCATGTTTTTTTATAATGGCAAGTTTACTATCATTTCAACCATACAAGCAGCCTTTCTGAAGAAAGACCCAAGGGATCTCTTATACTTTTTTAGTGTCTTTTTTGACAGATTATGGGATGATGTTCCTAAGTGTCCCCAGGATTATTGGCACAGTTGGGCCTATTTGCCTTCTGAGAGACCATGTGGAGGTCATCCCATGTGTATGATGAGTAATTGATATCGTTTTAGGAAAGTCGAGTTTGGTTTGGGTGGTTCGGACCTTGACATTGCATGGTGCAATCGGGCTCGGTCGGACTTGGTCAAACTTGGTCGTATGGGATTAGGATGCATATTCCGGTGATTCGACAGGTTTGGACTTCATCATGAGTAAGTATGATGTGTTTATGCTATTTACGCTTTCATGTATCGAGCGGTGCTATTTGATGTGTTTCTCGTCTGTGTTGGCTGCAGGACGTCGAGGCGGAGTCGTGGTGAGACACGAGGGACTGGACTAGACACGGGCGGTGTCGAGGTCAGAACGGTCGGGATGTGTCGAAGACGGCGGAGACTCGAGGTGGTTGCGAGGCTTGGACGACAAGGAGCGCGGAATCTTCCCGGAAGGTGCAGGAGGGGCGAAATGGTAATTTCGCAAGGCGGCAAAAGCGGGAGCGGGCTCTGTTGGATTTAGCAGGCGTAACGGGGTGGAGACCCTTTAGCCAAAGGCTATAAATAGAGGTTGGTGGCTGCATGCCCCTTCATGGATTTAGGAGAGAGTTAGGGTTTCTTGAGTCAAAAGAGGCTTTGGGAGGTTGTTTTCCCTTTGCTCTTTAGTTGGTGAGAGTGGGTGGAAGGCAGCAATAGTGTCTCCTTCGTTGTCTCCTTCCTGTGTGCTGTTCTTGTGTATGTAAGAGCCAGGGAGAAGGATAGGAGATGGGTTCTTGATCTTTCAAGCATGTATGGGGTTGTACGGATGGTATGAGTTGATGCTCTATGCAATCATGTATCTCTCTTCCTCATTATCAATCCATGATGATTTTGTTTGAGTTTGATTGAGTCCCAGGCTCTCTGTTGTTCATTTCCCTTCGATGCTTCCTTTGGTGATTTCTTGACTTTTGAGTTTCTTGTTGATTCTTGTTGGGAAGGGCCAAAATGGGTTGCTCTGTGATGGGATAGTGCCTCAAGGTCATTTGATCGATTTTCCCTAGAGCAAATCAAGGGTAATCTCAGTTTTTCAGATTTCTCCTCCTCTGTTCTTCATTTGCATTTCTAGGGTTTTAGTGATGTTCTTGATTCCCTTCGTGTGATGGCTTGAAACTTGGGTTCTAGAGTCCTGAGGTTATCATTTAGCTTATCTCAAAGTTTCATGACCAGAGGATTAACGATTGAGGAGTAATTTGATATTTGGTGGAGTCTCTGTAAGTTTTCAGGATTTTGCCCATTTCTGAATTTCTAGGGTTTGGTGTTATTTTCGATTCCCTTCACGAGATGTAATGAAACCTGGCATGAGAGATCCAGAGGCTATTGCTAATCTATCCTCAAAGTTTTACAGCCAAATGATCAAAGATGAAATGGGAATTTGAGTTTTTGGGCAACTTTCGGTACTTTTCAGGTTTTTGTCCATTTCTAAAATTTGGGCTTTTGAGTTGAGTTTTCTTATTTCCCAAAGTCCTCTTGATATTTAGTTGGTTGTTGTGCTGCCTTGGACCAAAAAGAATTGGAAGGAAACCATCGTTTCCCTTGTTTTTGTAGATCTGAAAGCGTACCTGAAAATTAGTTATTTCAGTCTCTTCTCGGGTTGTCTGGAAAACCAGGGGAGCGGTCAGACCGGCTATTACCCAGTAGTCAGACCGGCTATTACCCAACGGTCAGACCGACTTTTACCCAGCGGTCAAACCGGCTATTACCCAGCGGTCAGACCGGCCCTAGGGTTTGTTGCAGGTCTTTTCTTGGGTGCTTTCTCTCTGTTCTTTTCCCTTGGTTGATTTCTTCAGATTTCCAGAGAACTTGAGGATGTCTCTTCATAGCTTTGCTTCGTAGCTATAGAAGAAGATTTTGTCGTAGGTACTTGAGGGGGACGAATTTTTTAGTAGTCGACATTCACCCCCTCTGTCGCTATTTGGTCCAACAATTGGTATCAGAGCCGGTTAGCTCTTCTCGATAGATCTTAACCGGTCTCTAGAGCCATGGCGACGGACAAGTACTCGACCAAGCCTCCCGATCTTTGATGGCATTGATTTTCCGTTCTGGAAAAGCCGGATGGAGACATACATCCAGGCTCAAGGATATGCCATCTGGAGGAAGGTCAAGGTTCGCTATTTTGTTCCTGCCAACGAGAACATCAATGTGGCGAATATGCCCGATGTTGAGGCGAATGCAAAGGCAAGGAACATAATCATCCAAGGTTTGAGTCGTAGCGAGTTTGACCGCATTTCGCACCTCGCGTCGGCTTTTCGACATTTGGGAGACCCTCGGTGCTTACCATGAGGGGGACCACCCAAATCAAGACAGTCCGACAAGACCAATTCAAGCGAGATTACAACAATTTGAAATGCTCCTGGTGAGTCCCTGATGAGTGCTTTGCGCGTTTTCACAAGATTCTGAGCAACCTCCGAGCGGTTGGTCTCACATACCCCGACTCAGACAACAGCTCGTCAAATGCTCGCTGCACTCGACCTTCGTGTTTGGGAGATGAAGGTGACTACCATCAAGGACACCACGGACCTCTTCAATTTTGACTCTTGATGCTCTGTACTCGCGTCTCAAGACTCACAAGATTGACATTGTCTCTCGCAAGTCGAAGTCACAGTCGATGGCCCTAGTCACCGATCCCAGTTCGGCTTCTGGTCTTTCTTCTAGATTCGCTGTGTGGTTTCTCCCTTGCTGCTCTCTATGACGTAACTGATGATCAGTTAGAGCAGCTCGAGGATGAGTAACTGGCCCTCCTAGATCGGAAGTTTTCCCATGCTTACAAGAGAAGGAGGGACAGAAAGAGGGGAGGACCCCGTGATTTGCTTCGAGTGTGGTGGCCCAACCACATTCGGGCAAACTGCCCCAAGCTGGAGAAGGGCAAAAGCTGACTACGGCAGTTCAGGCAAGAACGACTACACCGACAAGAACCGCAACAAGAAGCATCTAGTCCATGCCCAAGGAAAGAAGAAGTTCCGCGAGCTTGGCAAAGCCAAGGAAGTTGTTCCACCGCGTCCTCACCGCGTTCGACGACCTCGACCTCGAGCGAGGTGGAGGGATGGAGCGACGATGACGGGACGGGTGACCAAGATCCCAAGGGCGGCGACGACTTCTCCGGCATGTGCTTCATGGCCCTTGAGGGCGAACTGAGCGACAGCGAGCTATACTCCGACTCCGACGAGGTATGTCCCACCTACGACCAGCTCAATCATGCTTTTCTTAAGTTAGGTGGATTTCATGCTAGAGCTAGGGCTAGGTGTACCGAGTTAGAGAAGGAAGTAGATAGACTCTCATGGGAGCTTACTTCACTTACATCTGCTCCCTCCCGTGATGATTGTGATACAAGCTGTGCTCTGTTGGATGACATGGAGAAACTAAGGACCTTGCATGATAGTGTGTCCTCTGAGCTAGACATGATTAAGGTGGAGAATGTTAGTCTGCTTGCTGAGTTAGAGATGAGTAGGATAGCTGTTGCTTCACCTACTATTGTTGAGACTACTTCTTTGCACCTCATGTGAGGATAAGGACAATGCTTTTAGAGGTCTTTACACCATGCTCCTTGATCTGCCCGAGGACTTGTGAAAGTTGTAATAATTTGAAGATGAACCTAAAATGGGCAGATCATAAAATTTCTGAGTTGTTTGCTTGGTTGCTTGAGCCAGCTGCTTCATGCTTGAACTGTCCTAAATTAACTGCTGAACTTGAATCTGTCTCAAAACAGTTTCAAGAAATGATTGACCATAACAAGAAAATGGCTCAATTTGCGACTAAGGATCCTGTTAGCTCACCATGCATTAGTTGTGATAAACTAAAACTTGAACTCGTTGCTTTGAAAAAAACAATGTGTGAAGCTAACTAAGGATTTACTAGAGAAGCCATCAACTCATTGTGATGTGATTGCTGAGGTGGGGGAGAAGCCCCAGGGTAAGATGGAGACGCCTAGAGACGTGAACCAACTCGCTAGTAGTAGGACTGTCCCCTCAGGGTCGGCTGTGCGTGCACACGCCATTCTTTCCTCTACTGTTGGTTCTTCTGCTCCCTTACCTTCTGCTGTTCCCTCTTCTCCCTGCTCTTCCTGCACCTCTCTCTTTCGGGAGTGTCAGTACCTTATGAACACTCTCGAGAGGTTTGTAGGAGGCAAGAAGAAGCTTAATCTTATTCTAGACTAATCCAAGATTTGCAGATTTAATCAGGGTCTAGGATATGATTTTTATGAGGACATGAGGAAGCATCCACCTGCCGTGCTCAGACCCATAGCACCAGGTGTGATCGAGACTGAGCCCAGGACTGAGAAAGTCCAATTTAAGTCAGCGGGCTTTGTCCAAGGGATTTCTGACAGCAAGGTGATTCCACCTGGTGCTTCGGCCTCTCAGAAGAAGCCTGATCGTGCTACTTCTACTCTACCTCTTAGAAGGTGAAGTATCACTGCACCTTCTGTCAGAAGGATGGGCATTTGATCGATCGATGCTTCAGGCGCGCCAAGATCGCACGGAGAGACCGTGTTGAGGCTCTTAGGCGTATTCAGGGTCAGCCCCAGACCTTGAGTGCACCTAAGACCAACACGAGGTCTAGGTTTGTTTCAGGTGCTTCTGATGGTTTTGGGCAGCATCAAGGACTTGGTTTTTCCGAGTTTTCTAGCTTTCATCCTCATGCTCCCTTTGGGTCATGACTTCTGCCGTCCTGAGGGTAGATCTCGGTTTCCCCGTCGAGATGGCTACCCGCGGCGTGTTCAGCATGTTGCCGGTTGCTCTGACTCGGCTTGCCCGTAGCAGTCGGACCCAGCAACAGCTCTTGGTCTACACGTAGACCTTCTGGCTTGTTGAGTGACAGAGAGCGTAGGGTAGATAGAGGTCAGTCGTGTTTGACTACTTCATCTGCTCGACGTGTTACTCAGTATTGGGTGCCAAAAGCACTCTTGATTTACCCCAGTACTGAGACTTTACTCTCTGTTTGACTCAGGTTCGCCGGGTAGGGAAGGGAAAGGTTTGGCTCGTAGACTCCGGGTGTTCACGACACATGACCGGAGACTCTCGTTGGTTTTCCTTCCCTTGCCCGTGCTCCAGGTGATGAGACGATCACCTTCGAAGATGCTTCATCTGGGCGCGTCATCGCCAAAAGTACAGTGCGCGTTAATGATTCTTTCATTTTGAAAGATGTTGCCTTGGTTAGTAAGCTGCAGTATAATTTACTTTTCGTTTCTCAGCTTACCGATGACGACTTTGAGGTGAGCTTTAAGAAAAAACGCTTGCAAAATTCTTGATTCTTCGGGTAGTCTGGTTTGCGGGATTTCTCATTATGGGAGGATCTTTCGTGATGATTTTTCTGAGTCTTCTAGTGATCCTCTCCGGTGTTTGGTTGCTTCGGAGTCTTGCGATCTTTCTTTCTGGCATAGGAGACTTGGTCATATTGGATTTGACCATTTGACCCGAGTTAGCTGCCCCGACCTCATTCGTGGTCTGCCGAAACTCAAAATGGTCAAAGATCTAGTTTTGTGCTCCTTGCTGGCACGGCAAGATGGTTGCCGCCTCTCATCCTCCGGTCACAGTGACTATGACCGATGCACCAGGACAGCTGCTCCACATGGACACAGTTGGACCAGCTCGAGTGCAGTCAGCAGGACGGAAGTGGTATGTCCTTGTCGTGGTCGATGACTTCTCGAGGTTTTCTTGGGTGTTTTTCTTAGCCTCGAAGGATGAGACGTTTTCACATTTCCGAGGTCTTTTCAGTAGGCTTTCTGTTGAGCTCCTGGGTGCCTTACGAGCGATCCGCAGTGACAATGGCACGGAGTTCAAGAATTCCTACTTTGAGAGGTTCTGCGATGAGACAGGTGTAGAGCACCAGTTCTCTTCTTCCGCACGTCCCACAGCAAAATGGCGTCGTGGAGAGGAAGAACCGTACCTTGGTCGAGATGGCCAGGACGATGCTTGATGAGTACTCTACACCGCGGAAGTTTTGGGCTGAGGCGATAGCCACCGTGTGCCATGTCTCAAATTGAGTTTTTCTGAGGGCACACTTGCATCGCACTTCTTATGAGCTGAGATATGGGCGAAAGCCCAGCGTCTCTCACTTTCGTGTGTTTGGTTGCAAGTGCTTTATTTTGAAGTCCGGGAATCTAGATAAGTTCGAGTCACGTTCTTGTGATGGGATCTTTCTAGGCTACTCAACTTCTTCGCGGGCTTATAGGGTTTGGAACTGCGAGTCTAGCAAATTGGTAGAGACCTGTGAGGTGACCTTCGATGAGGCAAGTCCGGGGACTAGGCCCGATATCTCAGGTTCTTTAGAACAGTCCGAGCCCATCTTCGTGGATGATGAGAACGATGGAGATGAGGGTTGTCTACCCGATCCAGTCCCTCATTCATCTTTTGAGGTGCCTTCTTCCACCGCACCTCGAGGCAATCAGCCCATGCCTTCTGCCTCTTCTGGAGCTAGTGGCTCTGTTCCTACCTCGTCAGCTCATGAGGTAGAGGCCACTTCTTCATCTCATCCTGGACCTCCTAGACACATTCAAAAAGACCATCCCTCTGAGCAGATTATTGGAGACCTGTTTGAGCGAGTCACTCCTTCAAAATCTGGCATGTCTGAATTCTGTCTCCATTCTGCCTTTGTTGCCTCCTTTGAGCCCAAGGATGTTTGTCATGCTCTATCTGACGAGTCTTAGGTCAATGCCATGCATGAGGAGCTATAAAATTTTGAGAGAAACAAGGTCTGGTCGCTTGTTGAGGCCCCCCTCGAGGTCACAATGTTATTGGGACTAAGTGGGTGTTCAAGAACAAGCAGACTGAGGATGGGGTGGTTGTTCGAAACAAGGCTAGACTGGTTGCTCAGGGGTTCTCCCAGGTTGAGGGTCTAGATTTCGAGGAGACCTTTGCCCCTGTAGCTAGACTTGAAGCCATTAGAATCCTGCTTGCCTTCGCAGCTTCTAAGAGTTTCAAGCTGTACCAGATGGATGTCAAGAGTACCTTCCTTAATGGCTTCATCGAGGAAGAAGTCTATGTGAGACAGCCTCCAGGTTTCGAAAACCCCAAATATCCAACCATATCTTCAAGCTTTCCAAAGCATTGTGTGGACTTAAGCAGGCCCCTAGAGCTTGGTATGAGAGGCTTAAGTCCTACTTGTTGAGTTATGGTTTTGAGATGGGTAAAGTAGATAAGACCTTGTTCATCCGTCGACATGGCACTGATCTGTTGCTCGTCCAGATTTATGTGAATGACATCATCTTTGGCGGCTCTTCGCATGCTCTCGTTTCCCAGTTTTCGGATGTCATGAGCTCCGAGTTGGGATGAGCATGATGGGCGAGTTAAGCTTCTTCCATGGCTTCCAAATTAAGCAGACTCGGGAGGGTACCTTCTTGCATCAGGGCAAGTACACTCGAGACCTCCTGAAGCGCTTCGATATGAGTGATGGTAAGCCGGTGTCCACTCCGATGGCTACATCAGCTTCACTCGATCCAGATGAGGACGGTGAGCCAGTTGATCAGAAGGAGTATCGTAGTATGATCGGCTCCCTCTTGTACCTCACTGCCTCGAGACCGGACATACACTTCTCCGTGTGTCTGTGTGCTCGGTTTCAGGCTTCTCCTCGTGTGTCTCACCGTCAGGCAGTGAAGCGCATTCTTCGGTACCTTCGAGCTACCATTGACTATGGTATCTGGTACTCTTCTTCTTCTTGTCTTTCCTTAAGAGCCTTCTCAGATGCAGACTTTGCTGGCTGTAGGATAGATAGGAAGAGCACTTCTGGCACTTGCCAATTCATTGGCACTTCTCTCATTTCTTGGTCTTCGAGGAAGTAGTCCGGTGTTGCACAGTACACCGCAGAGGCCGAGTACGTTGCTGCAGCCAGGTGCTGTAGCCAGGTGCTTTGGATGGCTTCGACCCTGCGGGACTTTGGGTTAGTTATCGACAGTATTCCACTCTTTTGTGATAACACTTCTGCGATTAACATTGCTAAGAACCCAGTGCAGCACTCCCGGACCAAGCATATTGATATCCGATATCACTTCCTTCGAGACCATGTGGAGAAGGGTGACATTGTGCTCCAGTTTGTGGAGAGTGACCACCAGTTGGCTGATATCTTCACCAAGCCTTTGGATAGCTCTAGGTTTTCAGCTCTGCGGGGAGAGCTTGGGGTGGTTTGTCCTTATGGACTGTTGTGAGGGGGAACTTTGTGCTTTACTGCTTTACTATTTTTATTATGCTCTTACTCCTTTCTGTTGCATTGCATACGGGTGCTTTGGGTTTAGTCCTTCTAGCATAGATTAGAGTGTTTCTCTTGTCTAGCTGTTTAGACTTTGTACTCTTATCTTGTGATTCTAGGATGCTGCTTGTTAGCTGTTTCTCTTCTCACTAGGTTGAGCTTACTCACTGCTTGTAGGTTCTAGCGAGGGTTGGGCCACCCTCGGGTAGACAGGGTATGTGTTTGCTCCTTAGTCTGTTAGATGACCAGTTGATAGTCATAGAGTCATATGGGGTGGATGAGAGTCAGTCTGAGCCATAGTTGTCTCTATATCTTGTCTATGCTTTAAGGACTGCCTGTTTCAGATTTTCTCTTTGCCAGCTTCTCGATTTTATTGCTTTAGTTCAGGGGGAGTTCTTTTGGGAGCTTCTGGAGCTTAATATTGACATAACTCAACTTGAACTATAAGTTGCATCACATGTTGAGGGGGAGCTGGATTCTCTTGCATTTTAGCATTTCGCATTGTAATATAACTACATTGAGCCTTGATTATTATCCTGTTATGACATGTTTACAATGCTTTACACCTTGTCATGACTTGTGTTTATTTGCTAGATTTATCATGACTTTATATGTGTAGACTAGCTTTTGCCATGATAAGTTAATTAAAAATTGCTCAACTTGAATTAAAACTTGTCATGCTAGCATTTGAGTCTAGTCTTTCTTGAGTTATCCTCTTATGATTCATACCATGTCAAATAGGCTGAGTTGAGCGTTGAATCTCTGTTGAAGCCTTAGATTGAGCTATTTTAGTCTCTTGATGCAGCATGAGTTAGTACAACATGTTTAAAAAGCAAAAAGATCTCTTTTGTGTGAAAAAACTGATTTCACCAATTCTTTCTCATGAGACGGCTTGCCATTGCACTAGGCATGAACTCAGGGGGAGTTTTGGATGACCTAGACTATCTTCTTAAGCTTCTTGCTTGGAGTAGTCGCATAAGGCTTGAGATCTAGCACATGATAAAAATATGGGTTGGAAACGACCATAAGTTTCAAAAGAAAAATGTCATTTGTGCTCCATTTGCTTAAGCTACAAAAAGAACCAAGTACTTGAACCAATGTTTCATTCTTGAGCATAGCACTCTATTTGGTCTCAATACTAGCTTCTTGGTTCCGCTTAGCTTATTGACATGACCTGCATCATCCTTGGATATTTTTAGCTAGACTTTGCTTATTGATGACTTGACATGCTCACAAAATGCACTACATTTCAGATCGTCATCTATGTGTTCTAGCTAGCATATACACATCTTGTCATGATCTAGATAGCCTTTTATTGAGCTATGGCTTGGTGTAATTCATTATGGTCATCATGGATAATTCTCATGGCTCTACATGCTTAAATAAACAAACTTCAGCCATATTCATCCATTGACATGTCTTATTCTCTCCTTTGCATCCTTGATGTGTTTATTGCCAAAAGGGGGAGAATAGTGGCAGAAAAAGCCATTTTGGGAGCTTTGAGGAAAACTTGTTCTTTCTTTTGCTCCTTGTGTCGACATGGTCTTTAGCCTCATTTCCATCCTTTGGACCATGTTTGACTTCTTTCTTGCATGTCAAACTCAACTTTGTGCTTTTTCGGGGTTTGTCAATATACTCATCAAAGGGGAGATTGAGAGACCATGTGGAGGTCATCCCATGTGTATGATGAGTAATTGATATCGTTTTAGGAAAGTCGAGTTTGGTTTGGGTGGTTCGGACCTTGACATGGCATGGTGCAATCGGGCTCGGTCGGATTTGGTCAAACTTGGTCGTATGGGATTAGGATGCATATTCCGGTGATTCGACAGGTTTGGACTTCATCATGAGTAAGTATGATGTGTTTATGCTATTTACGCTTTCATGTATCGAGCGGTGCTATTTGATGTGTTTCTCGTCTGTGTTGGCTGCAGGACGTCGAGGCGGAGTCGTGGTGAGACACGAGGGACCGGACTAGACACGGGCGGTGTCGAGGTCAGAACGGTCGGGATGTGTCGAAGACGGCGGAGACTCGAGGTGGTTGCGAGGCTTGGACGACAAGGAGCGCGGAATCTTCCCGGAAGGTGCAGGAGGGGCGAAATGGTAATTTCGCAAGGCGGCAAAAGCGGGAGCGGGCTCCTTCGTTGTCTCCTTCGTGTGTGCTGTTCTTGTGTATGTAAGAGCCAGGGAGAAGGATAGGAGATGGGTTCTTGATCTTTCAAGCATGTATGGGTTTGTAGGGATGGTATGAGTTGATGCTCTATGCAATCATGTATCTCTCTTCCTCATTATCAATCCATGATGATTTTGTTTGAGTTTGATTGAGTCCCAGGCTCTCTGTTGTTCATTTCCCTTCGATGCTTCCTTTGGTGATTTCTTGGGTGCTTTTACCCAGCAGTCAGACCGGCTTTTACCCAGCGGTCAGACCGGCTATTATCCAGCGGTCAGACCGGCCCTAGGATTTTGTTGCAGGTCTTTTCTTGGGTGCTTTCTCTCTGTTCTTTTGCCTTGGTTGATTTCTTCAGATTTCCAGAGAACTTGAGGATGTCTCTTCATAGATTTGCTTCGTAGCTATAGAAGAAGATTTTGTCGTAGGTACTTGAGGAGGACGAATTTTTAGTAGTCGACATTCACCCCCCCCCCCCCCCCTCTGTCGCTATTTCGGTCCAACACCTTCAAAGCACATAATGAACAAATATATAAGAGCTAGAAATTACGGAAAAGCTTCTCTGCTTGTGTCGGCATTTGAAATGGCTATCTGTTGTGGAGGAGATAGGGGAAATAGTGCCACGTGAAGATAAAAGAGTGGTCTAGGGATAGATGTAATCATCCTAGGAGGGGGGAGGGGAGTGACACTTGTGATTTTGCGTCTACAACAATCGAGGGAACCACCACGATTGGATTTGTCCACGGCACCCACAATGCCATCCTCACCATTCTTGAGGAAGAGGACCATCAAACTGAACATAAGATCCTTCGCTGGGAGAGGACAGAGTCGAGGGAGACCAAATCCAGTATTGTAGGCCTTGGATGACGGTGAATTTGACTGGACTGGTTAGATTCAGGAGTAGCCGACCCTTCGGCCAATGAGTCGTGACACAAGAAGGTCAAGGATGATGTAAGCAATGGTGAAAGGCGAAGATGAGCAGCAAAATGGACTGGAGATGCCCCTGGGACACGGTTAGTAGTGAGTACCGATGACATTGTGGTCAACAACAATTGAATTGAACTTCGGCTTTGATAATGGGGTCATGGTTGTACGGGTCTCCGGGAGGGAGGGACTATGAAAGAACAATAGTGGGGAAAGTGGGGGAGATGCGAAGGAAAAAGAAAGGTGAGGGGTTGCTATGGTTGGCTGACAAGGAGGATCCAATTCTATTCCATTTATGACTTATGACTTATAACTTATGGTTTCTACTTACCAAACAAAAAAGGACAACTTTTTCGTGACTGTTACGAAGTGGCTTATTGGGATAGCCTTTTTGAAGTGGCTTATCGGCATTTGGTTCATTTGTATAAGCGCTCGCATTAGGGCTAAAAGCCATCAGCTGCAACCAAAAAAACATAGCCAAGGTCTAAGATGAACTCTACAATTTTATTTCTATTTCTAGGATTTTTTGTAAAATTCTAGATAAAACTATAAACTATAATAATATAGGGGCTGAATGGGGGAAAAAGAGAAATGACATGCAAATTTTGTTGTGGGCCCAACACGGCCTGGCATATCGTATCGTGGTCGGGCGAACCCAGCACAGCTGAAGTCCTAGATAGGCGTTGGCTCTTGTGGAAGGGCAGCAGGATGAGCGCAGCCATGGCATCCTCGACGCAGATGCAAATGTTATTGTACATGTCTAGGAAGGACAGCAGGATAGATAGATTTCCACGATGATAGCACTTGCTAGATAGATTTCCATGGTGATTCTCCACTCCATGGGGTAGCTCAGATTACATCGTGCATTTGATTAACTTGCCTAAATGATTAGTATTAGTACATTGTCATTAGGTAATCAATGATTAGGTGTTGCTCTGCAATTGGCACGATTTCTAGGGCTCTAGGGGGGTTTAAATGATTTCTGCAATGATTGATCAACTTTTTGTCCCCATGTCATGCTTCCAGTTCAAATATTATTTGCAAATTGCAACATGTATCCAAAAATAGTAGACACAACATTATTGGGAAAAAAAGACGATTGCCTGTAATGGATTGCGAGTGGCTTCAGTATTTTTAGTCTTGGAAATAACTGAAGTTGAATGGATACTTATTATAGACATGCTTCCGATGTTTTTTTATACAGCTCTTGTGCGGAAGGAAATCCAAGACGAAACTGATAGGTTGACGGGGAAGACAGCAAATATCTTCGGTTCCAATTCATCCCTGCATATACTCACCTCATGGTATTAGGACTTTCAGACCCTGGACATAACTTATTGCTGCTTTGTTTTTTTTGAAGGAGAACATTGCTGCTGCTTGTAGTTGCTAGATCTCAATTTCCAGTTCCATCTTATATGAATAGCACTACTACTTTTCTGTTTGACAACAGTAGCAGTGTTTTTTCCTTTTCTTTTCATGGTTGTGTTTTGATATTTATATTGATGCTACTGGTTGATAAAACACTTAATTTATATATAGGAGCATTCAAGTAGGTCCTGAATCTTCTTTATCTTCTTGATGAACCATTTACTCTATTGAATGGACTATTGCAGTGGTCAACTTAACATTGATTGATCTGCCGGGTCTAACAAAAGTTGTTGTAAGTATGCAAATGTCTACTAATTTTACGTAATTAATTCAATTTAAATGAGATTTTTAATGAGGCAGGCACGGCGGAAACAATGCAGGTTAACGCCGCGCCAGCAGTCTCAGACAGTGTCATGCCTCAGTTTTGATTACTTGAAAGCTTTCATATATATCAAAGAGCGGTACGTTGATCTCAAACGTATGAATAATCTAGATATTAATGAGTAGTTAGTATGTACGTATGTTGTTATAGTTAGTATATACGCATGTTGTTACTGTACTCTTTTCCTTACTCGAGGAATTCTACTCTGCGGCGTAAGAGTTTTAACGAGTCAGTAACATTGTATCTGTAAAATATTAAAAAAATTTACTTTTCCCCTGAAATATTTACATACCTATATTTTTACACAACTAATTCAATTTTAACTATATTTTTAATGAGTCATATACGAAAAGAATAAAGATGGCGACCGTCATCATCATTGCCGCCACCGTCTCTACGGTCTATAGTTATTAAGGCTTGAGCTTGAACTGGCACGACGAACTTTAAGCCGTGCCTAGCATAACCAGAGGCAAGACGGGCCTCCACGCCACAGTATGGTAAGAAGGCAGGATCAACTTGGCACGGCACGACATGATATGACCTGAAGCACGACCTGTGCCGTGCCATGTCCCACCTCTACCACCACCCCATGATGGCTTGCACTATTAATGCCCATATCGATGCGAGAAAATTGGATTTTTGCCATCCGAAACATTGGGCTTCGCAGTTTTGCCATCCTAAACACTGGTTTCACAAATATGCCACTCAAAACATGTGCTTCTTGATTTCTTTGCCATTTTCTCTATTTCTCTCCTTTTTCTCTTTTTCTCCTGGACTCAGCCACCGGAAAGGACAGTATTGCCCCTAAGCAATTGCACGCGTACGTGCATGCTCTCTGGCCGCTGGGAGCTTGCCGCCTGCATGCCCCTAGGATCCTGATGTGCACAACTTTGTTCTTCAAGGTGCAGTCAACAATAGTAAGCCGTGCGCTCCTAGTTCTAGACTTGAGTCAACAATAGTAAGGTGCAGGCAATCTTAACTGGAATCTGAATTTTTGGGCCTGCGTGTGCAGTACCTGAAGGAAGGGCTGTCGCGGATCGACGAGGGATGGGCAGCGGCGCGGTTTGACTCGCTGCCGCACGTCGTGCACATCCTCACCTCCAAGGACCGCGAGGGCGAGATCCAGTTCCTCAAGAAGCAGAGAGACCTCACCGAGGACGTCGTCGACGAGGTCGTCCACGCCTATCACCATGGCTTTAACAAGGCCATCCAGAACTACTCCCAGGTTTGGTCGGTTCACCAGGGCATTTGTTTTCCCAAGCGGATGCTTCATCCTTGTCCATTTGTGGAGTGGAGCTGTTATTGAGTTTAATATTATCTTTGCGCGGTGTGGTGGCAGATCCTGCGGCTGTTCAACGAGTCTGCGAAGAGCATCACTGGGCTCAAGGAGGAGATGGCGGAGGCCAAGAAGTTGCTTGGCAGGAAGAACAAGCACCTCATGCGCAGACTCGAGTCTAAAACCAGGAGCGCACGGTTTACTATTGTTGACTGCACCTTGAAGAACAAAGTTGTGCACATCAGGATCCTAGGGGCATGCAGGCGGCAAGCTCCCAGCGGCCAGAGAGCATGCACGTACGCGTGCAATTGCTTAGGGGCAATACTGTCCTTTCCGGTGGCTGAGTCCAGGAGAAAAAGAGAAAAAGGAGAGAAATAGAGAAAATGGCAAAGAAATCAAGAAGCACATGTTTTGAGTGGTATATTTGCGAAACCAGTGTTTGGGATGGCAAAACTGCGAAGCCCAATGTTTTGGATGGCAAAAATCCAATTTTCTCTATCGATGCGCGGACCTCAGCAACCCACGTATGCACAAACAGTTCCCAGCCTCGAATCCCATGATCTCCCTGGTCCCTACTCGCACATGAACACCAGGGATCTGGATGCGGCCCAAAGAGAAAATTGATATTATGCCACTCCTTTCGAGTGGCTTCGATAAAATGCCACTCTCTAGATGGCAATTGTTAAAATGCCATCCAATACATGATTAGCTCTATGATTTGCCATTTTAGAGGTTTTAGCTATTTCTTTTTCATTTTTTATCTTTTTCCCCTAAAATTGCATAGAAATGTCCATAATACCCTCCTTTACGTGCTGTCCTTCCTGCTGCTTCTCTCCATCCCGGTAGTCTTCCTCCTCGCGCCGCGGCTCCTCCCGCCCAAGACGCTCCCGGCCATCCCGGACGCCGACGAGACCGAGGACCTCGCGCTCTTCCGCCGCGCTGTCCTCCTCTCCTCCGCGCCCTCCACCACCGCCGCCTCCACTACCCTCCTTTACGTGCTGTCCTTCCTGCTGCTTCTCTCCATCCCGGTAGTCTTCCTCCTCGTGCCGCGGCTCCTCCCGCCCAAGACGCTCCCGGCCATCCCGGACGCCGACGAGACCGAGGACCTCGCGCTCTTCCGCCGCGCCGTCCTCCTCTCCTCCGCGCCCTCCACCACCGCCGCCTCCACCACCTCCCTTTTCGGCCGCCGCCGGAGGGCTTCGCCGCCGCAGGCACGGGCCGCCGGCAAGGCCCGCCGCCACGGGGTGCCGCCTCCGCCATGGGGACGCAGGACTGGGAGAGCAGCGCGAAGAACTGGTTGGCCGGGTCGTCGAGGAGCCGCGGCGCGAGGAGGAAGACTACCGGGATGGAGAGCAGCAGGAAGGACAGCACGTAAAGGAGGGTATTATGGACATTTCCTATGCAATTTTGGGGGAAAAGATAAAAAATGAAAAAGAAATGGCTAAAACCTCTAAAATGGCAAATCATAGAGCTAATCATGTATTGGATGGCATTTTAACAATTGCCATCTAGAGAGTGGCATTTTATCGAAGCCACTCGAAAGGAGTGGCATAATATCAATTTTCTCGCGGCCCAAATACTCTACTAATTCTCTGTGTGTTTCTATTATTTCTTGTACACCAGATCTGAGATGGCTACTCGCCTGCTGCTCTGCTTGCCGACGGCTCGCCCCCAAACTCGGTCGCGTCGCCGCCGCCGGTCGGAGCCTTGGCCGAAGGTAAGCTCCTCGCGGCAACACATCCTCGCTCGCGCCGCCCGAGCCTGTCGTCCACCGCTTGCTGGCCGTCGAAGAAATTGCCCCGTCGCCGCTGCTCGGGCTGATATGATTTCCCGTTGTTTCTGTCGTCTGCAGATTTGCACTCGATGGCTCATCTGATCCTCCGCCGCTGCGTCGTAGGTGAGGAAGAGGTCGTAGGGGATGTGAGACGGTGGGAGATGGAAAGCCGTACCTACACGGCCGGCGGCACAGCCCTAGCCATCGTCCATCGAGGGTGATTTTACTGATTTAGGGGCGGCGGCGGCGATGCCTCGCGTAGCGTAATAAGAGCAGGTACAATAAGACTTAGTCAGCAGGCTATAGCAAATATAATATCAACCAAATCTTATGTGGCAGAGAGAGAAAGGAAGAGAGAGAGGGAAGCTGGCTACTAAATTACAGCTAGCTATAGCATGTAAAAATATGCATTTCACTCTCTTACACGTGGGGCCAAATAGTTATTGTAATAGCTACCTTATTGTATGAACTATTTTTTTGAAGGTTATAGATGAAATGGACAAGTGTTATAGCCACTAGTTGGCTATACTATTGTACTACCACATCGGCTTTTTAGCTTTGATCGCACTTATTTTTAAGTGGGCTTGCCGCCTTTGCCTTCGCCTCCGCGGGGTGCACGTCTCTTAAAACTGTTGCATGGATGCATACGGTATATATGCATACAGTATTATGTATATGTATGCAGTATATGTGTACAGTATAATGCATGCACTACATAATATAATGTATGCGCATACATATGTGTCTATGTAACAACGAAGAAGATAATCTTCGCGGAGGCAGCGTGGTTGCTGCTATTCATTAGCAACAATTCTTTTTGTATTTCACGTATTTTTTTGTGGACAATTCACGTATTCACAAATTTACGAATCAGTTTAATGAAGTTTTGACGCTTGTCAGAAGCTATTTAAACTGAACATATCTCCACCGGCAATCAACAACCGTCAAATCTCAGTTAACAGTGATGGATCTAGACCTCGAGATAGGCTAACTTGTTTCCCAAAATCATATTTACTCTTACCTTCGTTTAAAGAATCACACTTTCGTCACTTATAATCGTTGTGATAGGGTGGACCTGTGTGTCATTGAAACTCCAACATCTTACCCTATTAAACTAACATGGAGGGCACTGCTGTGGCCAATTGACATGGTATATGGCCAACTTCAGCTGCAACTTACTTTCCTTTTCTCGTAACATGATTTTGTTCTCTTTATCCATCATATTCTTCAGAGCAAACACCAACCTCCACATCGATTGGGCGTGCAGCAGTGCCATCCAAGTCGGCGTAATGGGATAAGATGTTGGAGTCTCAATTACATATATGCCCACTATGCTAAAACGGTTGCAGTGATGAAAGTGTGGTTCTTTGGAGCGATTGATAAGAATAAGTGTGATTTTATGAAACTAATTCTAAAATGTGTAGTTTTTTAAAACGATTGATAAGAATAAGTGTAAGGCTACTATAGCTTTGATAGGATCCCTATTAGGGGTTTGAGATCTGAATATTTCCCCCAAATCCCACCACAGTAAACATTTGAGTTCGCGATGTAGAGGTAGATTCAGGCATCAAAACTCTCACTGGCATCATAGTCAATGCAACTCATATTACGCATCGACAAAAGTTTATACATGGCTGCAATATCACGCAACCTCCTATTAACTACGCTGTGACCCATGACAAAGTTCATACGTTGTGCCTCACATGGTGCAAGGGATGTTCAATTGTCCTCAGGCAGAAGTCAGGCTATTCAGGAGGTCTTTCCCACTCGAGGAATGGGACAAGAAGATTATAGCCGCAATTGAAGGGCCATTGGAGGAAACTCGACGAGTCACATCATTGATGATTGCTGCTCCCATCCATCTTAGGTCCTCGTAGTGTTCAACCTCCACATTTTTTTATAATGGCAAACTTACTATCATTTCAACCATGCAAGTATCCCTTCTGAGGAAAGATCCAAGGGATCTCTTATACTTGTATAGTGTTTTTCTGACAAATTGTGGGATGATGTTCCTAATTGTGTCCAGGATTATTAGCACTGTTGGGCCTATTTTCCTTAAAAAACATAATGGACAAATATATAAGAGCTAGCAATTACGGAAAAGCCTCTCTACCTGTGTGGGCATCTAACATGGATATCTGTTGTGGAGACGGGAAATAGTGTGTTGCAGAGATAAAAGAGTGGTTCAGGGACAAATGTAATCATCTTGGGAGGGGGAGATGGGAGTGACACCTGTCTATTCTTATGGAAGACAGCCATCAAAATGACCGTACACTACTACAAAGAAGGTCATATTAGATGTCTCATCACAGACAGTTTTACATAATTCATTAATATTAAGCTACAGCATAGTTATATCAGACGGTTTTACTAGTGTGACCGTCTATGTTAGAACCAATGGTAAGAACCGTCTGTGATGACCCACTTATCATAGACGGTTTTTTCACAATGGTGTCCTAAAGGGTATGCGATCCCTACCGATCACCGCAATTGTTGAGGAGAGTTGGAATCGCACTGTCAGGTACTTCGTTAATAGAGCTATGATGGCCAAGAAGCATATGGAGAAAGGCAAGAAATTCTCGAAAGTTATGCAGGCAACCATGGATTAGTAATGATGTGACCCAGATTGAATTCCTTAATACCTTGTGGTTGTCTAGGTGCAGCCTCTTATTCTTGTGTCCGCGGTTGTGTAACCTCTTTCTCTTGTTGGACTTGGTCTAATTGGACTTCAAGTTGAGATTGTGCATGTGTGGTTTTCGTTTCGCTTTTCATGGTGCTTCTGCTTGAGACTTTGCTAAAATAGCTCTTCAAATCCATTTCTATCAAATCGAACAAGCTAGCAATGATAATATCACAACACATTTCAATACTTCATTTAATTTTCACAACTCATAAGTAAATAGTAAAGAACAAAAATTTTATCAATTAGATACTTACTATTGGATTTAGAGCTTTTCCTCATTCTGTCCATTTTGAATTTGGAGATATACCTCTGCTGATCTGCTCCCTACTCGGCTGCTCCTGCTGGCCTACTCCCAGTCATGTTGCGCCCCCTTGGCCACGAGTCTGGGTTAGGAAGTGCCGAGGTGGGGTGGGAGTCTTGACCTGAGTCTCCTACTCGGGGCTCAAACTTGGCTGCTCGCTAGTCCCTCCACTCGTTTGGCTGCTGCTGCTTGATGCTTCTACTGGGCTAGACGGCTAGTCCACATCGCATCCTGGCCCATGAACGACGAAGGTAACGGACCGAACGGTGGTGCTGGCCGTCTTCTACCCCGGGCCTCCTTGCATCCTTTGACTGGTGCCTACTAGAGGAGGGTCCGGGGTGAGGGAGGGGGTTCTCGTTGGTACTCCGCATCTTCACGGAGAATTCAATTTCACCGGGTCCATGTCGGAGACAGCGGGGCAGTCGTTTGATGAGTGAGCTCTGGCAGCTACCCGACCTCATCCGAAGGGACGATCCGTCCCTGCCAATCAGGCTACCCTTGCCATGCTCCCTAGCTAGCCTAGATGTGAGGAGACAAAGGGTAGAGGAAACCCTAAAGAGATACGAGACTGGGAGAGATGGGGATCAGGTTGGTGCAGGGGCTTGGGTGGTGACTGGAACAAGCCCCTATGGTCACATGATGGCACATGAGGTGAGCACTTGAGGGTGGACAAGCTCATCTAGTCTTTTTCTCGTTTTGAGCTATCCAAGATCTAGATCAAATATTCCTCTATGGTGGATGAGTTTATCTAGGATAAGTTGGTCCCATCCAATTAACTAAACACAATAACATCCCAAAGGGTGAATGGAGCTATCCCATCCACCCATCTAAACACACACTAAATTGCAATGTAACTATGGATGTTCGAGTTCACCTACAAAATAGACTTAAGCCTTGACCTGATGTTAGTAGGAATTGTCAAGTACTCAAGTATTAAGTAATCATGACCATGGCACGTCTTTTCTCTAGAATCTAGGGGCGGATCCATTGGGTTGGCTTCATTAGGCTTCAGCCCACTCCAACCCCTGATGGCCCAGCCTAAATAGCATCAGATCCATCATCCACCCCACACACCAAGACCAGATGCAAGGAAGGGAGACTTCAAGAGGTGGTGAGCACACACCATAGTCCTGACTCGTGAGGAGGGGTGGCTGGTGGTGCAACACAGAGGAAGCTAATCGGTGGGTGGGGGCGGTGGCCCGAGCCAGATTTGGCCGACTGGGTGGCACCCCAAGCGGATCTGGCTGGCCAGGAAGCCGGGAGGCTAGAAAAGCAAGGAGCAGAGGCCGCCGAGCAGACAAGGAGTGAAGCAGAGCTGAGGCAACCGAGGAGGCGTGAAGGTGGAGTAGTCGAGCAGGGGAAGCTCGGCTGCCGGCCGACGAGGTGAGGAGTAGTAGAAGCCAATCGGGTCATAGGGAAGAGATGTGGCGCCCGACGGGGATGCGATAGGTGAGCAAACGCAACCAAGCAGGAGCACTATGCGATGAGGCTGGCACGGAGAAGCCAGGAAGGGGAGGACTAGATAGAACAGGGGTGAGGGGGCTCTAGTTGGCTGTGGCTGGCATCCGGCGTTGTGTCACTGTGGATCTAGGGTGGGGTTAGCCGGTTAGGAGCTAGGCCGCTTGGGAGTTGGACAGCACCCGCCAGCCAGCAAGCAGCATATATGCGCCAAGCCACCAATTGCTCGATTGGTATATATTCTTTAATATCTACTCTCGACTTATCTCTAGTTGATGTTTTATAGTAATATATATAGTTGTATATAATGTAGTGATGATTGATGAAATTGGTATTTGTTAATAGTGTAATTGATAATTTTCGATGAAGTGGTGATATTTACTAATTGTTTGTAGATTGAAATAATGGAGAAATGAATTTTGCACTATTTCATAAGAAATTAAAATACTACTCCCCCAACTGATAAGAGCACAATTCAACCAAACAAATTTTGACTAGAATTTATTCTTAATAAACGTTCATGATTATTTACAAATTACAATTTACTGTTGTATCACAAATTTTTTTGCTAATTTTGATATATATCGTTACTCACTAGAAGCATATTTATATATTTTGAGGATGCGCTTTCCATTAGTAAGGTACCTTTATTGTATTTCTCTTTTTTTTTTGTTTTACTTCTCTTCTATTTATGTATGAATTTAGATTGCATAAAAATACAAAACTATATTTGTCTCAATTTATTTAGCTTAGTTTTTGTGCCCATCCTCTACTTTTCTTGTTCCTTCGCCACCACTGGAATCGACAGGCCTGTATCGCTGACTACCTTAATCGGCCATTTCGATGTCAGGCCTTGCAATTGAAAGTGAAACATCCTTCCATGATTCATCCAACACCAACTGTAAGACGACCCATGGGCCAGAAAGAAGTGTGAGAGCTAGCAGAACAGTGTAGCTCTGCTCAGTCGGTCCAAATATTGTCCCATGTATACGAGTTCAGTGTAATTATGCGAGTATATAATGACCAGCGGAGGCAATTATACGAGCACCAACCGGTGACGATTCGAATCTTACTAACCACATTTAGGTTCTCTTCTTTTCAGTTTATTATGGCTTTACCTGAATAAACAAATAGGATAGTTTCTCTATCATCTTTTTGAAACGGCTTATCGAGACGATCTTTTTTAAATGATTTAAGTTATGAGCCATAGCCAAACGACTTAAGTTATGAACGATACCAAAAAAACTCACTCTCAGGACCTGTTTGGGACTGCTCCACTCCAATTTTTTCAACTCTGCTTCAAATTTGTCTAGCCAAACGGGTCCAACTCCAAGAACTTTGCTCCAAGAAAAACGTGGAGTTGAAGGCCAACTCCACATTTTTTCTGGAGCTCCTCAAGGGGTACTCCAGAAACTGAAGTTTTGTATCTCCTCATAGAGTTAAAAGAAAATTACCCACCACTGCCATTACATAGTTCTTCTCCTCCATGCCGATTCGATTTCTTTTCTTCTCCGACCCCCACCCGCGACTCCTCTCCACCCCGCCTCCCGCGCCGCTCCTCCTCTCCATCTCCCCCCACGCGCCGCTCCTCCTCTCCGCCCCCTCCCGCGCCGCGCCGACTCTCCGCCCCCCCCCCCCCCCCTCCCGCGCCGCTCCGACTCTCCGCCCCCCTCCCGCGCCGCTCCGACTCTCCGCGCCCCACCCGCGCAGCTCCGACTCTCCGCCCCCCACCCGCGCCGCTCCGACTCTCCGCCCCCCCTCCCGCGCCGCTCCGACTCTCCGCCCCTTGCTACCAGGGGTACTACGAGGGCTGCAGGTGCTGCCACTGCAGCAGGGTGTATGGCTACGCCATCGGCGTCGCCGGGCCGACGCCGCCGGCGCGCCCTACTGCGGCGCGTACAGGGGCTGCCAGCTCTTCAGCGAGGAGGACCCAACGGCTGCTTGCATCATCATGTGATCTGCCTTGTTTTTCTTCCTGGATTTTTAGTAGGTTCTGCACAGCCCCTATGTCCATTGGAGTTCAGTAGCTTTCCACAGCTTGCATAAATTGAATTGGAGTTCAGTAATCTTGCATAACTTCCTTTGGATTTCAGTAAATTGTGCACAGATTGGTTCCCTGCCTTCTGAACATTGCAGTCATGCAGATTTCAGAGCATCACAAATTCGCAATCTTACTCACAGCGGCAAAACACTGACGCAGATTGTCCATAGTGGCTACTGACTACACCTTATCTTGTCTATTGTGATACTAGTCTACAAGACAAACAAATCAGGTTCTCCTGCAATCACAAAAGGGATGCTTGTGGAAAGTATTCTATGGAGCATTGGCAGTCCTTAGCCTGGCCTCATGTGGTGTCCTTGAATTTACATGAGATTTTAGCTTTTCTGTATCTGGTGGAGTCTGTTGATGTTTCATGTGGCTGCATATTATATTTAGGAAAGACTTCATCTCTTTTCAAGTGAGTTGCTGTTGTTCTATCGATGGTTAAAGCAATCAGTTATTTGAGCAGGAGTGACGCCACCTTGTAATCAAGTTACATGTTATTTTCGTGTTCACATGTCTTTAGTGAACGAGGCTAAGTTTTAAAATCTCCCTTGCGAGCTCTGGACATGGTGATCTTATTGATAATGTTATCTATGATTTTAAAATTGAAAGCAATATGCTATTTTCCCATGCATCATGGTCAATTTGTGTTGCTTGTTGTGCCATGGATTACTCTATTTCGTAGTCTCTTGACATGTTCAAACAAGATGTTTTGTTCTGTCAGGTATTGCATATTTGTACATCAATGCTAAAATGATTTGGTTCTGTGCAGGCTATAGATCAAATCCGACATACTTATGAGAAGAAATGTGCAGGCTAGTTGGAATGCGGCTTTGGCTTTTCTTTAGGCTCACACATAATGAGATTCACACAGTACAATAAGCCGGTCACATTGTTTGCTAAATCGATAAATCAGGGTCTTGTGTAAGATACAACAATGTGATAAATTATGGTTTTCTCGAATAAATTAATTACGATTATAATATTTTACATCATATTTCAATTGGCAACAAAAAAAATATTCAGTTACATATGCTCCGCAGACATCAAAACATACACCAAATATCATTCAGAGGCACATTGGATCTTTCTCAGGGAAACCTTATATTCCTGGAGCTGGAGCTAGGCTGCGTGCCAAAACAGGACCACCTGCTCCAGAAACTCCACAGTGGAGCTGCTCCATGGTGGAGGTTGGTGGAGCAGAGCTGGAAAAACTGGAGCAGAGCAGTCCCCAAACAGGCTCTTAGTACAGCTCCAAAGAGGTGGCTCTTTCAGTCTTTGTCGGCTAAACAGTGGAACCCTTTTTGTCCCTTTTTCCCCTGAGGCCCAGCTAACGATGTTGAAAGAACGGTCCACAGCAAAATGTGGTGCATGGCAAAATACCCCCAACACAACCCGGTCATCTGTAATCATAAGTTCATAACTGGCCCAATTGACCGATGTGTGGTGTGTACCCTACAGAAACTACCATTCAAATAGGGCAATAAAAAATTGAGAAAAACTAAAGAACGATTCCCTCTTCCACTCAAAAACGATAGGATAGCTTTTGTTAGATCTGTTGTCTCTGGACAGGGTGCCACCGCGTATCGCCATCCCGACCAAGGCACTGTCGGATCCAGTCATTCCCCGATGGGGGGCGAGATTGACCGGTTGCCTGAGCTCTATCCCTAATGGTACAACCCCTCCCTTCAACTCCCTAGGTCTCTCTCCCCTATCTTCTCGAGCTCCAGCGAAAGGAGCAGTGGCGCCACAGCCACCAACGTGTTCACCACACCCCTAGGATGTAGAGGGCAGCCGGGGAGGCGCGTAGTCCAACGATAGGCGACGGCAAAGAGAGGCACGGCGAGACGGTGGCGTACTAAATATTAGGTTGGGTGGGATGGGGACAACGGAGGAGGGGAAGACGACGACACAGCGAGGCAGCAAAGACATTGCCAGCCGCCGGTGGGGGAGGAGGGGGTAGGGGAGGCAAAGGAGGGCACAGAGTTGCAGCCAATGTTGGGGAAGAAGGCGGGGAGCCGGGGAGGAGGAGAGAGAGAGGAGATAAAACTTGACGAAACTTAGTGAAATTATACTGTTGGGGACGACTTTGATATCAGCCACAATGCTGAGTATACGTGTTGAGTGGAATAAATTAAGTTCTTTTTTAAGTGTAGGTGTCCTTAGTTTTTGATACGGGTGTTCTAGTTTCAATGTAGTAGCTAATGCTGCTACTATTCATTATCCTATTTTGAGATTAGTTTTTCTTTTCATACGATCCTTAATTAGTTCCTTACCACTATATTACCGTAGAATGTGCGTAGTGACCGTAGTCAAGTTTCTCCAAGGAAAAAATTCTCCAATTTTGACATCTAGTATACACTATTATCTACATTGGCTATTTTTTCAAAAACAGTTCGCAAGAAACATATTTTGATATTATAAAGTTTTAGATTTTTTTTGCTAATACTGTGTATTATACAAAGAGGCATTTTTTAGACTTGCAACGTCAAATTCAAATTTGTTCAGGAATTTAAATTAGGAATAAGTCATTTCGTACACTTTCAAACCATTGCGTTTGTCTAAATTTTTAACCTTCAACTATAAAACTAGGTAACTGGCATCTCTCAAATGTCAAAATCGAGTATATTACCCCTCACGCCATTTCACTTTGGTTTTGATCTGACGTGGTGGTGGTTTTGAGCCCTCGAACAAACGCAATGCTAAGTCATCAAACATGTAGAAGCATGACCCACCTGTCAATCTCCACCCCACCTCTTATCTCCTCTCCCTCCCCATGGCGCCTCTACATCACCTCCTCACTTAAACAAGGACTCAAAATTAGCACCACGTTGGACCAAAATTGAGGTGTAATGGCATCAGGGGTAATAAACCCGGTTTTAACAATTGAGGGGTGTCGAGTATCCAATTTTAATTCTCTAGAGGCTGAAAGTTAGATAAGACGATAGTTAAGGAGGTTAGGCCCTGATCAATATGGCTTCAGCTTCTGGATTCAGCTTATTTTTGCACTATTCATAAATTTTGTCTTTTTCTGAACTTTTTGGCTTTTTTTGAGTTTTTTTACCTGTTCTTTTTTCCTCGTATTTGTTTACATTATACGTGATGGGCTAATATGTTTTTTCTATTTTTAAATTTTTTTTAAATTTAATTATGGGTAAATAAGCCTCTGTCAGCTACAGTGCTTTTTTCAGCCAGCTACAGTGTTTTCAGCCATAAGCCATGAGGCTTTCAGCCGAACCGATCACCACCTAAATGGACTTATTCTTTTAAATTATTATATATTAAAAAGAGCTATACAATTTTAACATTAAAAAAAATCATATCTCACGATGAACATGCATGTATAATTTCCTGCAGTAAATATCAAGGCCTAGAAAAATACATCAAAGTTCAAATAATTGGGGGTTGATTGGTTCCAAGCACATGGGTGCCAAAATTTTGGTTACCAAGTTACGGTAGCTTTGAGCCAATTTGGCACCTATTTGGTTCGTTACTAATCCATTACCAGAATTTGATGATATTCCCGTTTTGCTGGCTCTTTTGTTTATTTTGTTGCCAACGTTTGGCAAAAACTTGGGCCGAGAAATTCACGACTTGGAGCACATTGGCAGGGTTTGTGTGTGACATGAACCAAACAGCCTCTTGATCAGCTTGAATACACAGTATAGGTGGCATTCTTCTTGGATCGTAGAGAACATATAACCATGCAAGTTGACACTCAAAAGACATCTCAGAGCAGTTTCCAATTGTTGCCAAACGAGCCGGCAGGTACAGTGGGGTTTTTTTACTGTGCCTTTGTCTTTGGTTTATGGTTTTTTGAAATTTACCTGTTTGTGAGAAACAGTATGTGGAGAGAAAACAGTTATATACAATTTTATTCGGTATAGTTGAATTTGATACAATGTCTACTATAATCTATCTATAGATTATGGCGAAGCAAAAGTTTTGAGGACCAGTACATTGAGCTATTCGGATGTGATGCTGGTGAATATCCCTTCCGATATTTAGGTATACCAATGCATCATAAAAAACTCCATAATGTAGATTGGAGGAACATCGAAGAGAGATTCGCAAAAAAATTGACTTGCTGGAAGGCGAAATATTTATCTTATGGTGGTAGATTAGTCCTTCTAAATTCAGTGCTTAGCAGTCTACCCATGTTCATGATGTCCGTTTTGAAGTTCCGAAAGGTGTTCTTAAAAAACTAGATTATTACAGATCTAGATTTTTTTGGCAATGCGATAAAGATCCAAAGAAAGTATCGCCTTGCACAATGGGATATCTTATGTCGTCCTAAAGACCAAGGAGGACTTGGGATCATTGACCTCCAAGTTCAGAATAAATGTCTATTAAGCAAGTGGATTATACATTTGCTCAACGAAGAAGGAGCTTGGCAAACCTTGCTTAGAAACAAGTATCTAAGCTCAAAATCTCTTCCTCAAGTCCAAGTTAAAACCAATGATTCTCATTTCTGGAAGGGTCTGATGAAAATAAAAGAAGAGGCTTTGGCTTGTGGCTCCTTCAAAATTAATGATGGATCACAAATAAGATTTTGGGAAGATACTTGGGTAGGCAACCGGTCTTTTAAAGACATTTATCCCACGTTGTATAATATTACAAATCGGCCGCATGATACAGTAGCCAATATTATGAGATCAACACCATTAAATATTTCATTTCGGAGAGCTCTGGTGGGGGATAAGCTCGATGATTGGGAAGACTTAGTGGCCAAAATCACTCATATCAATTTAACTGATGAGAGAGATTTGTTTGTTTGGAGCTTACATAAGAATGGTCAATTTACGGTCCATTCTATGTATCTTCACATGATAAATCAAAATACGCCATTTTCTCATAAGTTGATTTGGAAGTTAAAAATTCCTCTAAAATCAAGATTTTCCTTTGGTATCTCCAGCGGGGGGTAATTTTAACAAAGGATAATCTAATTAAAAGGAATTGGAAAGGCAGTCAAAAGTGTTGTTTTTGTAATTGTAATGAAACCATTAAACACCTTTTCTTTGATTGTCATCATGCCAAGTCAATATGGAGGACTGTCTATATGGCTACTGGGTTAACACCTCCCAGCTCTGTATCCCATATGTTAGGGAGTTGGCTTTCAAATTTCGATTTAAAAGACAAGAAAGATATTCTGGTTGGGGTAGCCGCTTTATGTTGGGCAATTTGGAGATGTCGTAATGATCTAATCTTTGCAAATTGCAAATATATATCTTTTATGCAGGCCATTTTCAGGGGAACATACTGGCTGCGGTTTTGGGCACTGCTGCAGCGTGATGATGAAACAAAGGAGTCTTTTCAGTCAGTGAGCAGAAAACTAGAGACCACTGCGTTGGAGATGTTTGCTTCCAATGGATGGAAATTTAATAATAGACTTTGTTTTGCATAATTTTTGCATTCCTTGTTTCCCTAATTCATCAACAATGGTGCTGAAACGCAGAGGCCGGAAGTTTTATCTTCCATTTTCTAAAAAAAAAATCTATCTATAGATTATATCTTAAAAAAATATATAGTTTAGCAGAAAACTAAAACCAAAAGAGCCACAAACAACGCGTTTTGAAGATCTTTCGCTAGGAGTAGTAGCTTTCTGATAGTCCAATTTGTGCCAGATTGTTCTTATTTGCAGCCCCCGAACCGCATTGATTTCTCCTCTTACCGTCAGTCGTCGGAGCCTCGGCGACAGCGACGCCCAAACGGACCGCCGCGGCAGGCCAGCCACTGGACCTGCTGCGCGCCTCCGTGGCCGCAGAGCCGCCCCAAAAGATCCCGCCCGTCGCCGTCACCACCCCTCTCGAGTGCAACGACCACTGCGCCCCCGCGCGGCCGCACGATGCCCCCGACGACGGCAGGGATCGCTCGCGCGGCGGGCGTCGTTCCATTCCCGCGCGTGCCGTACCGGCCGGGGAGAGGTGGCCCGCGCGCGGCCACAGGACGGGCAGCGCGGGACGACCGTGGGCTGCCCCGGGCCGGGTTGCATTACCATCCTCTCCCCCTTTGTACGCGCGTTCCCCTCCCCTGCTACGCCCGCCATTCTTTCTGCCGCTTCCTCCTGCTGCCATTCCTTCCTCTCTTGCACCGCCCCCCCCCCCCCCCCCCCTTTGCTTTCCGGCGTCTCCAGGGCAGCACCTGATTGGATTGGCAGGATTGGCGGTAGATTCTACAGGCCTTTCTACCACCTGCCTAGCTGCTCTGCTATTGGGAGGCGCCTCACCTGAAGGTTGATCGGTGATCTCCTTTGCCTTTTTTTGGTTGTGTTGTCCTTGCTGAGTGATTGCATGTCCTGGTACTTTCCCTTTATGTGCCTGCCTGCCTGCCCTTGGTTTGCTGGTAGTCCTGGATAATGCAACAGTGTGCTGCTACTGTACTGTCAGGTTAGGTAGTGGTAGTTCTTGATTTGTCTCAACTCAGAACAGGGTGTTAGAGTTTGCTTCAACTGTCCAAGCTTGTTTTTATGCTAGATTGGTAGGACTCGAAAATTCTGCAAGTTCATGTCCAGTAACAGCAGGTTGAAGGACCTGGCTAGTTTCATGGGTCGTGTTTACTCCCATTTCACATGTTCTTCCCAGGAGTCAGTCTCAATGTATGTGAGCTTTCGAGTGGATTGCTTGCACAATCGGATCGGCCGCGCGATCGAAAAATCAATCAATTAAATTGGGACATCTTGTGCGCTCTAGATTTTTGGATTGCTCGCGCAGTTCCTCAACTCTGAACCAATGATCTGCATTCTCTCGTGCTATTTCTCCCCATTTCTTGAGATGTTTTTTTTCTTTTTTGAGGTTGAGATGGTTTTCTGAATCGATAATCAATATAGTTGGGGAGTGACTATTGCACATGCGAAAAAAAATTTCAGTCGTCTGTGCAATAGCAATACTGATATAGTTGTGTGGTTCCAAGTTAACTGAATTCGTTGTTTCAGCAGCAAATGGTTGTTCGACCAAACCTGCAGCATTGATGACGTCAGTCTTGTCGGCGGCGTAGCAGTAACAGGACACTAGCCATGGAGGGCACCTCCAAGGAAATGGTCGACGCGGTGGGGAAGTGGATGGCGTTCCCTTCCGGTGCGGACACCAGCTTTCCCCCACCGCCGCGGTCGGGCGGGAAGGAGATCGTCGAGGAGCCGGCGGCCGAGCGCGGCAGGGACAGCACCGGCACCGGCACCGGCAAGTCGTCCGTGGACGGGCCGAAGCCATCCATGGAGGGCCGCGCGTCGAACGAGTCGCTGCCGCGGGTGTCGCAGGAGCTCATGGACGCGCTGTCCAACCTGCAGCAGACGTTCGTCGTCTCCGACGCCACCCGCCCCGACTGCCCCATCATCTACGCCAGCGCCGGCTTCTACACCATGACAGGGTATTCTGCCAAGGAGATCATCGGCCGCAACTGGTACGTACGGCGGCAATGGCTTCTTCGATCCTTTCGTCTGAAACCGTGGATGAACTGATCGACTCTGCTTCAATCTTGTCTGCGGTCGCGCAGCCGGTTTCTTCAGGGGCCGGAGACGGACCAGAACGAGGTGGCCAAGATCAGGGACGCCGTGAAGGCCGGCCGGAGCTTCTGCGGCCGACTGCTCAACTACCGCAAGGACGGCACGCCGTTCTGGAACCTCCTCACCGTCACCCCCATCCGCGACGACAGCGGCAAGGTCATCAAGTTCATCGGGTACGTACGTACGCCGCTCAGACGCGCGCCATTGATGAGCTCGCCGAGCATCTGTTCTCGCTTGCGCCGCGATTCCTGATTTCCGAATTGGCGTACAGGATGCAGGTGGAGGTGAGCAAGTACACGGAGGGGCTGAGCGACAAGCGCATGCGGCCGAACGAGCTGCCGGTGTCGCTGATCCGCTACGACGGTGAGCAGAGCCGCAATGTTCTTGAGTTCGTTTCCTTCTGCCAATGCCGTTGCCGTCGTCGTCTAGATCGGCGCTGAGCCGCTGACTCTCTCCCCTTCTGTTGAGCGCATGCAGCCCGGCAGAAGGAGAAGGCGATGTCGTCGATAACGGAGGTCGTGCAGACAGTGAAGCAGCCGCGCGCACGCGCGCAGGGGGGCCAGCAGGAGCCGGCGGCGCTACTCACGCCGCCCAAGGCTAGCGACGCGGACAAGATGGCCGTGGCCGGCTCCCCGCTCGTCGCCCCGGGGACGCCGTCCGGCGGCGACCGGGACGGCCTCAAGTCGCCCCTCTGGGACCTCAAGGAGGAGTCGCGGCTGAGCAGGGCGATGAGCGGCCGCAAGTCCGGCCGCGCCTCCCTCATGGGGTCAGACTCCACTTGGTCACTGCACCGCACCGAATGAAACCTCTGTTTCGATTGCAGAAAATGAAGTTTTTTTTGCTGAATTACTTATTCTGGGCAGGTTCAAGATCGGGAAGAGGAGCTCGGCGGGGAGCCGGAAGCCGGCAGCGGCGGAGGCGCCGGAGGCGAAGATGACGGTGGAGCGGACGGACAGCTGGGAGAAGGACATCAGGCAGGGGATCGACCTGGCCACCACGCTGGAGCGCATCGAGAAGAACTTCGTCATCTCGGACCCCAGGCTCCCCGACAACCCGATCGTAAGCAAATTCAGCCACCCGCATCTCTCGTCGGCATCTGCTGCTCAACTCGTGATCGAATTGTTGCTCCCCCTCGAATTGGATCGTGCAGATATTTGCGTCGGATAGCTTCCTGGAGCTGACGGAGTACACGCGAGAGGAGATCCTGGGAAGGAATTGCAGGTGAGCAAACAGAGAGGTCACGGCAGAACTTGCCGTTCGTGCTGGATTTTACTGTCCTCCCCCCTCCTTCACACTCCCTGAAAGAACATTTTGAGGGTTGCGTAGCAAATCCCGACGTTATAACCTGTAGCAACCAATGTACCATTTTGTGTTAATCTATCTGTGAAAGACAAGGTTCTAAAATGCCGTAAACGGTATTCATTTGGTCATCCACCAAACATGCCCTTTTGTGGGCTCAAAACAAATGGGGCAGGGGTCACGGGAGAGGCCCCCGTGGACCCACCCTGACCCGCTAGCAAACCCTCTGCTTCATCCCGTTAAGGCTACTTGGAGAAGAAGGTGCCCCCGTTCTTGGACCCCACGGAGAGCCGACCCCTACATGATTAAAAAATAGATTAAATATTTTAAAAAATAATAATGTGAATTGTTTGTTAATTTATAATTATTTAGTCATACTTTTTTAAAAAATATATAGCTTCAAAAATATATATTCTAATATATATATATATAAGTTTTAGTCAAATATACAAGAAAAAAATATAACCTAACATATTAATAAATTATAACCTATTATTTAAAAAGTATTTTTTTAATATTTACCAGATCCCATAGAGCTCCGTGGGGTGAGGACAACCTGGGGGAGATCACCCCCACCCTCGCCCCTATAGGGATATTCTCTATGGGGCTTCGTCTCTATAGGAGGAATTGCTATCTCTGTTTGAAACGGATTTTTGAAACGAATTTTTGATGCCGAAACCGCATGCACCGTTGTCTTTAAAATTGTAGATAAAAATTATTAATCATAATAAAAAACTGCGGATCGTAACCAAAAGAACAGGACTATAGCCATCATGCGGTCTAGTTAGCCCGATTGCCTTATTACCTTAACCGGCGGATCGGACACTCGCTCCTAATGTCTAGTAGCTCCGATTTTAGAACACGGGTCAACAAGGGCCTAATATACAAAGTACAAAATAGCATTTAGTACGGGGGCTGGCGAGTAGGGGTGGCAACGAGCCGGCTCGGCTCGTGAAAGCTTGGTGGAATGGAGGCTCGGTTTGGCTCGGCTCGGTTAGGATATCAAGCTTTTTTGTGGGCTCAGTTCGGCTCGTGATGCGGCTCGAGCCAGCAACATGTTAGATATATATAAATCCAATTAAGCATGTTAGACTAATACGAGATTTTTGCAATGCAAATACTTTATCATGTAACTGTTCTCATCAACTCTCCGGAGAGCATGATTTGTGATGTTAAAAGTCAACATTTTGTATCACATCAGATGATTATATGACACATAACTTTTACTTTTTAGTTGGCTCGCGAGCCAACCGAGCCGCTCGCGAGCTGGCTCAGGCTCGGCTCGTTTAGATCCCGAGCTTTTTTGCTGGCTCGGCTCGGCTTGTTTCATTCACGAGCCGAGCCGAGCCTCCACGAGCCCGAGCCGAGCCCGAGCTGGCTCACGAGCCCGAGCTTTTTTGCCAACCCTACTGGCGAGTGTATATTCAATATGCAAATCTTTTATGGTGCTGCCGGAAAAAAGGCCAAACAAAAAAGAAGAGAAAAAATTGAAGAAATAGGAATGTTTCAATTGATTGGACTCGATTTCTGTGACGGCCCAGGCCCATGTCAGGCCGGACATCATTCCAGGGCTGCGGCCATCCATCGCCGAGCAACTCCAAGAGATTAGCTAAAAGAAGTATCTAAATTTAATGATTTAGCTATTCTCTAAAATGAATCTCACCAAAAAAACAAGACTACTCCAACAGGCTATCTAAACTAGAGGGCGCGCGGTGGGTCGCGTACACACGGCAATGGGGCGCAGCGTGCGGGAAGGAAACGCCGACCGTGCCAAAAGGCTGGATGGTGAGCGAGGTAGGCTATCCAAAAATAGAGAGCGAAGGAGGGATGGAGAGCTACTAAATTTGGAGAGTCATTTACAGAGCTTATTGGAGACGTTTGTTCTCCAGCAATAACCAAATTTATCTATAGGAAATGATTTAGCTCTTCTGAGTTGCTCTAACCCTATCACGGCGGCGCTCGGCAAAGAGCAGCACCTCAATGGCTGAGACCGCCGCATTTCTTGGATGGCGCGGCGAGGGGTGGAGGTCCATCTGCTCGGCGCAGCGCTGGGCATTGCCCCCGCCGCGGCCATCACCACGCCCGGCGCTAACCCTGGTCCCGATGGGGATGAATCGCAGTGTTTCTTGCCGCGGCGTCCGCCAAAGGCCATCGCGTGAGCCTATCCACAGCACTGGTTCCGGGGAGTGGGTTCTCTCGGCCGCACTCGTAGCGCACCTTTATGATGCCCCGCGGTATGGTACGTGTGCTAGCGTTGCTTGCGCCCCCCGACAGTGGGCATTGGCCATGAGTGATACTGTGTTGTGATTCTGTGTTTCTGTTCCATGGCATTCTTGGCGATGTTTCTTATTATTACTAGTTATGTTTTCGTGCGTTGCAATGGAACTTATTACATGTATAGAGAATCGTGCTATAGAAGAGAGTTGCCCTGATCGATTGAAAAATAGAGAATGGTGATAAATTGAGAGAATAGAACTGTTGGAGGAGAATGGACGTACAACCACCAACTTGTTCTTTTATGATAGTAATGATTTTTTGTGCTTGCCACTTCTTGTTTCTTTTGATTTAGTTTTTCATGAGTGCTAGATGGAGAAATTGATCTTGCTGATGGTTGCAGATTTCTTCAAGGGCCCGAGACCGACCAGGCCACGGTTGACAAGGTCAGGAAGGCCATCAGGGAGCAGAAGGAGATCACCGTCCAGCTAATTAACTACACAAAGAGCGGTAATTTTGCATTCTCTCACGACGAATTTCTCTTCAACAGCACGAGCATTGAGCAAGTCAAACTCCCATACTGCCCCATTTAGGCAATCTATTGTTCGGATGTAGTAGGAGTTATGCTGATTGTATATGCTTTTGCTTGTCATGGATCAGGGAAGAAGTTCTGGAACCTGTTCCACCTGCAACCTATGCGGGATCAGAAGGTAGCTGAAATGTTATTGCTATGTTGAATTTGTTTTTGGAGCTTGCAATTTTTCATGAATGGTGTCAACATGTTATGGTAGTGATTGTGCATTTGCGTGGTACTTCCGGTGTAGGGGGAGCTTCAATACTTCATTGGTGTGCAACTTGATGGAAGTGGTCATGTTGAACCCCTCAGGAATCGTCTCTCGGAGAACACTGAAATACAGAGCGCCAAATTGGTAGGTCACCTCATTTCCATTTCGTTGATGTCAAACTGCAGTTGGTTCATAATATTTTATTTTGAAAGTAAATACTATTTAGGTTGTTAAGGCCCATAGCATCCTTTCTTTTGGGTGAATTTAGTTTCAAAATTCAAATGCAACATTCATGAAATGTTCCTGCAAACTATGTATTTGCATGCAGCATGGCCTATAGTGTTATTGCTGCAGAGTCAATATTCTCTGGAGTCTAGAAGAAGTTCCCAAATAGGCACTTATTCTTGAAACATCATTGTAGAATACAGAACTATTTACAGCCTAACAGACATGTAATGTTGCTTTGAAATTTGAAGTGTGCTAATTATTTATGATATGAGATCCAAACAGGTCAAAGCTACAGCGGAGAATGTGGATGAAGCAGTCAGGGAGCTTCCTGATGCCAACTTGGTAAGGTACATCTACTTTTTATTGTTTCAATGTTTTCTAAAGCATCTTAACTCAAGTTTGCTTTGGCAGGTTTTGTTTTTGATTGATGATTCTTTAGAAGTTACATAGTTAATAATCGCACAAATGTATCAGTAAAAGTAGGTTGCCACATGGAATTGTTGGTTGGTGTTCCATAAAACGTCCCAGAAGAGATAATCATCAGGCCACATAGATTAAGCTTAACAACAAAGAAATGATGTGGTTAACTCTTGCTAAAATTTGTCAGAAATGCAGAAATTTCTGGCCAAGTTTCATTTTTCAGATCAAAAAAGAATAAAGAAAAAGAATTTGTATTTCTAAATCATATCATTGTGGATGTAATCCTGACAATCCATTAATTTATATAATCATAAATCTTTATGAAGAATCACATTTTTCTCTTTGTTTAGAAATCTTTATATCATCATAAATCTATGCTAAATACTTCTTTGTTTGGAAAATCTTTTCTAATAATGGTGGTGGAATATTTAAGGATATGCCAACAAGAGCACAATATCCACTGGCTCGTAGTGGTGATCTTAGAAATATTTGATAAATGACTATTGTAGAAGTCAATTTAATGGTTAAATAAAATTCTCAGATCTTCATAAGTGAATAATAGAAAACGAGAAGGGACAACGCGAGACAAAAGCAGAATATTTTCAAATTATGTGAACACATGCTGGCATGCACACTGAACTGATTAGATGGGTTGCTCCTCGCTGTAAAAAACAAATTTGATTGTTTACAGCATATTATGAACAAACAATGAATTTGAATTCAAAAAGAGAAACCAAAATGGTGATAATATTACCTGGTATGAATGCTATATATGTTATTTGTTTAGCCAGTTCTTTTTCATTTGGTGGGACATCATGCGATCTGTTTTTGTCTCAGAGACCAGAAGACCTGTGGGCAATTCACTCACTATCTGTTTCTCCAAAACCTCACAAGCGGAACAACCCTTCTTGGAAAGCTATAGAAAAGGTACATTATATCTGTTGTTTGACCAGAGACATTCTGTGTGATGATTGCAGTAGCAGTGAGTCAAATTGTCCCAACTTACGTAATACTCTATAATAGACAGAGAATTGGAAACAAGAGAACTCCTATGCTTAGGATAAGTTAACTTGGGGCTACTTGTAAGTTGTAATGCTTCAAGACGCATGATTTTTGGTGTGGGACTGGGACCAATAGGGTCTTATGTTATCTTGTTTGACTCGACTTCCTGGCAAGCATACTTTGAAATTTGTTAGACAGAAAACAAGGAAAAAGGCGGATGGCAGCGCATTACCCACATGCTTTTTACAATTTGTTGTGCAGAAACACAATAGAGGTGATTGAGTGTACATCCCTGTACATTTGTTCATGTTGGAAATGAAGCCTGTTTTATTTCTGTAGGACCAAAGCCCAAAATAACATGTACATGTGAAATATGCAAAGAACACCCTAAGCTATTCATATATCTAACACCACCCCTTAAACTCATGGCGGATCAACAACATTGAGTTGGAGAGGTAGAGGCTATGCTGAGCTCTAGTCTGTATCTTGGTGAAGAAATCTGCTAACTAAAGCTCCGAAGGTACAATACTAAAGAGCAATAACTTGGTTTTGCACCTGCGATCGCATGTATGAAGCATCCACCCCAATATACTTGGTGAGCTCATGCTTCACAGGATCTTGAGAAATGTTGATCGCGCTAGTACTGTCTAAGAAGAGAGGAGTCGGCGCAGTAGTGGAAACACCAAAATCCTCAAGAAGCTACCGAAGCCAGGTGATCTCAGCTGTCAACGACGCCATGGCTCTCAACTCAGGCTCAGCGCTCGAACGGAAAACGACAGTTTGCTTCTTGATCTTCAAGGCAATCAAGGAAAAACCAAGGAAAACACAATAGACGGAAAGAGATCGACGATCAGAATGATCGCTAGCCTAGGTCGCATCAGAGTACACTTGAAGCCTGTTTTATGTCTATAAGACCAAAGTCCAAAATAACATGTATATGTGAAATATGGAAAGAACACCCTAAGCTATTCATATATCTAACAGTTCATATCACCCATTTTCAAGCAGTAACTTATGGCATAACTAAGCTTGCTGAAAATGTACTCCTGCATAATATTTACCATGATTTGCCTACATTTGCATGAAGTCACGTCTAGCTCATCTAGATGACTATATGTGAGTAGCTACCGTGTTTAGTGTGTGTCTCACTATAGATATTTACACCCGCATCGGTTCTCGCATATAATGTAGTAATATGCTTGAGCATGAGCTTGTAGCATCTTTTTGCAATGTTTGACATATGTAGATTATCCAGAAAAATTTCAATGTGCAAACCTTTGAGATAGGTTTATTCGTTCCATTCTATGATGATATGATCCATATTTTTTTTATCACTGACTGTAAAAAATACATCATACCGTTACCACAAGAACATAGTATGCTAAATTTTCTGTGCACATCTTGAAATTCTATTGCAAAAATATTGAATGAAGCTCCCAATTGAAATCCCATAATGCCATCATAACTTTTCTTATATTTGGCGTTGCAGATTACAAAAACTGGGGAGAAGATTGGCTTGAAGCACTTCAAGCCTGTAAAACCCTTGGGTTGTGGTGACACTGGCAGGTACTAAGAGTTCCTCAACAATCTTCTATACCATATGGGTTTCTAAAATTTCAGCTCTTTGCCATTTCTTCTGAAAGTGTGAAAATCTACACTTTGACTGCATTGTAACAAAGTCGTAAAGTGTAGCTTTTAGTAAAAAGGGGCCAAGTAAAGTTTTTTGTTTTTCAATTCATACTCTTATGTTGTATAGCAATGACACTTAATGAACTGGTGTCTTGTGGTAATTACTGTTTTAGCTAGGGAAACTGGCAAGCTCATCTATGCACTTCACTAATTTCATAATTCCACCTATGAAGACAGTGCCTGGTTAATTCAGTAAGCTTGGCTGTGCCATGTTTAAATCATGTATCTATCATGTATGATTTGCCTCACGTAAATTCAGTGTCTCAGGCGACCGGGCATGCAGCTTTGCATTTCTTGATAAACTTAATCACACTGTTTAAGTATAGCTGTGTATTATATCTTGTTTTTGTTTTCAGTGTACATTTGGTTGAGTTGCAAGGAAGTGTTGAATTATTTGCAATGAAGGCAATGGACAAATCAGTGATGTTGAATCGCAACAAGGTAATTTTTAGAGATATATAAATATTGGCATGCTATAATGTTGTGATTGTCTTTCTAATTTTCTATACACTTCGGCTGTCATCAAATTTCCTCCTGCTATTACCTGTATGAGTAAGTGCAAGAATTAAATCAATTACCCGGTGGATGGGTCGACTTTAAATATGAAAGAATGAAGGGAAAATCATGACACTGCATCTTAAATATCATGATAGCGGGAAACCTTCCAGTACTGAATACATTTGGTGTTATTTAAGATGCAGTTTAGTACACATCAAATTTATTACGACTAACAGTTTGTTTGCTATGGGAGGATTTTAGGTGCAGGAAAACTATTCATCTATTCAAATACACCTCTTAAGCTCGTTCATTCTACATGTGGATATTTTCAAGCCATCTTGCTACTTAAAACTTATGAGTAGAACTCAGTGTATTGTTGCACTGAATCCAATTTCTGCAATACACAGGTTCACCGAGCTTGTATTGAAAGAGAAATATACTCACTATTGGATCATCCGTTTCTCCCAACATTGTATACGTCATTTCAGGTTAGTTCTATAACCTATGTCGGGGTCATCATTTTATTAATCTACACAAGTAGTTGATTACTTCTAACCTCCATGTTTACTTTTTTTTAAAAAAGAAATCAGCTAACTTATCTATTGGAATGTTTATTACTAAGTCAAATTGTTTATTTTGCAGACGCCAACACATGTTTGTCTCATAACAGACTTTTGTCCCGGGGGAGAATTATTTGCAGTGCTTGATAGGCAACCCATGAAAATTTTGAGAGAAGAATCTGCAAGGTAGCTATTCAAATCTTAACATATTGGTTACTCTGTACATGTCCATTGTTATTTTAAAATTGTGATGTGCTTCAATAGTTGTCCTTTCTTCCACTCTTGACATATCTGTTTTGTACTTTAAAATATGCAATGTAGCTTGTTCGAAGGAAAAATACTAATGAATTCTACACTTAATCTCATGATCATGGTTGTCACGGCACTTCGCAAGTCGTGGTGAAACCAGGGCGCCTGGACACTTAGTTGACTAGGTGCCACCATGGCGACAGTTAGACGGTAGTAGTTAGACGATAGTAATAAATACAAATAATACCTTATATAACCATCCAAGATAATAGCACATATTATCTAAATAACAAGGTCCATAATAGCAAATAGTATTAACATGATCTATTTCTGTTATTTGTATGTACTATAAGGGGTTAATTACAAATGCTTCCCTCGTCCTTATCTCTTCTCTCTTACTCCCCCTTGTCTGTCTTTTTCTTGCTCTACTTGGCCGACAGCCTCCCACCGCTCTCTTACTTTCCCCTCACTTTTTTCTTGCTCTGCTCTAGCCATCGCTCCCTTCTCTCTCTGCCTTCCAGCTCTCGAACCCACCTCTTCCGACGCCTCTTCTCGTTCCACCTCTTTCGCCGCCTCCGACACCACGGCCGCTCGGGCTCCACAGCCTCCTCTCCTGCCACCTTGGGCTCGACCCGCTGCTACCGTCGGCCGCTGCCTCCAGTCGGCCCTGCCTCTCCTCCGACCGCCGCCTTGACCCACCACCCCCATTGGCTGCCCCGGCCGCCTCCTCTCGTCGCCTCTGGCTGCCGCCTCCCCCCTCCCGCCTGGGCGGCCACCACAATAGCCTTGGCGTCGCCCAGCACCGCCTAACTCCTCACGGATTGGGCGATCATCCACGGCGTCCCACTTCGGCCACCAGGACGCCTTGGCGTCGTCTAGGTGACGCTTTGATCACCATGCTCATGATTATGTTCTAGATTGGCCACATGGAAATTATGAGTTGATGTGTCATCAAAAGTTCTTCCACAGTATTATATTTTTGAATATTTACTAGCTTATCATAATAAAAATGGTGGCCAAAATGTTATCCTGTAGACTGGAAAGCCAAAAACGTCCTATTTTGTAATGGAGGCAGTGTAGAGGTTTTTTGTTCTTAGGACATTTCTTGTGGTTCCGGATTGTTGTGTTCTGATTCCTTGGAAGGGAATGTAGTTTGTAGCCGTGGGTAATGCGAGTATTAGCTCTAGTGGATGATTCTTCTCACCGTGGCTGTTATTCACCTAAATATCTAATATATTACTTTATATAATAATCAAACCCTTATCAAACAAAAAACATGTAAACAACTCAAACTGAATTTGTTTCAATCAGGCTAATCCTACCCCAAATCTAGTACTAATTATTTCGGCTGGTTGTGGAAACTTGCCAAGTATAATACTTTCCCCAAAATGAGCCCATAAAATTTTTAATAATTGGGTTGTGTTTGTAGTTCTTGCAATATTTGAATCTTTTGCCACCTGACAAACTTATTTGCAAACAACGCACCCGAAATGAAAATTTTTTGATGGTTAGGATCAAGGTTCCAAAAACCGGAACCGAAAGAAATCCCGGCCGGCGACCGGTAACAGTAACCAGGCGGTTATCGAAAAAACCGGTCATAATTTAAAAATCAAAATTTGAATTTTGAGATGTTTTGAAATCGGTAACCGGAAAAACCGGGAAAAAACCGGCCAAAATTCGAAAATCAAAAATTGATACCGGCCGGTTTTTTCGGTTACTGGACTCCACCGGTAAAAACGGTAACCGGCGGTTACCGGCTGGTAACCATCGGGATTTTGAACCCTGGTTAGGATTATGCATCTTTTGCAAATACAATCACTCTGGTGTACTTTTTTGAATGCTCCACTGAACAAAATTGGTTCTAGTCAAGGTTGCCACGGTGCTCCAGCGAGTTGCGGCGAAACCGGGGCGCCTGGACACCCAGTCAACTAGGCGACTACCATGGCGACAGTTAGATGATAGTAATAAATACAAGTAATAGTGTAATACCTTATATGACCAAAAATTATATATCCATGCAACATAATAGCACAAATTATCCAAATAACAAGGTCCATAATAGCAAATAGCATTAACATAACAAGATCAGATTTGATTTCTGTTATTTGTATGTACTGTAGGGGGTTAATTGCAAATGTACATGTACATATATGGGTTCTTGGCCCATGGAATGCAAACCAACTCTGATTGCTCTCAGGCTCTCAGCCAAAGCACCAGGCTACTCATTTCCTTCTCTTCCTTCTCTCTTACTTCCCCTCTCTTTTCTCTCTCTCTCTCTCGCTCTGTTTGGCCGAACAGCCAAGCCATCACCTGGCTTCTCCATTCGTGCTTCTTCTCTGGTTTTCCCCATCCGAGCTCTCCCTTATCTCCCTTCTCTCTTTGGCTTTCGACTCTCAAACTTGGCCTCCTCTGGCACCACCTCCTGCTCCAGCTCCCGGCCCCCCTCTGCCTACTGCATTGGCTAGCTCACCTTCGGCCTCCCTCTGTTGCGCATCCGGCCTCCCTGCTACATCTCCGGTCTTCGGCCTCTTGAGCTGAGCCGCAGGCCGCAGAGGAGCAAGAAGCACTCTGTAAGCGGAGGAGCCGACGCAAGCCGAGCAAGAAGAAGAAAGCAGATCAGCAAGAAGCAAAGAAAGATGAAGAAAGGAGGGAGGAGGGGGGCGTTGGCGGTGGAAGCAGGCTGGAGAGGGAAGCCGGCAGCGGAAGCAGGCTGGAGATCGGTGCCGGTGGCGAGAGCAGGCCAAAGATCGGTGCCGACGGTGGGAGCAAGCTGGGTGAATAGCCTCGGCGTCCCTCTCCGGTCGCCAGGATGACTTGGCGTCGCAGGTGACGTCGTGACAACCTTGGTCCTAGTAAATAATTTTGTTAAATATTTGTAGTTTAGAATACATAAGTTGCTTGTGTGGAGGAAAACATGTAGCACTGCACAACCACAAGATTGTTCAATATTTTTGTTTCACCTTTTGAGAATATATAAATAGACATAGTTATTGAGATTCTTGAGTCATTGGATCTTACGTTAACAATATTAGTCAACTCTCATACTTATTATTTTATTATTTGTAACATTGTTTTGATCTATGTTTTCTGTAGGTTTTATGCTGCAGAGGTTGTAATTGGTCTCGAGTATCTTCATTGCCTTGGTATAGCTGTGGTTTACATGATTTAATATTTCTATTTATTGAACGTGTCCCTTATGTGAGATGAATAACAAGTAGTGTTTTACTGTTAACAATGTTATGCCCTATTTCTATATTATTTAAAGAGACTGATTTGTTATTTCTGTTATGATATCAAATGTTAGTAATTTGCATACAATATTTCTGATGCAGGTATTATATACCGTGATCTGAAACCAGAAAACATTTTGCTCCAAGCGGATGGGCACATTGTGCTGTCAGATTTTGATCTCTCGTTTTTGACTTCTTCGAAACCCCATGTAAGCCAAGGGAACAAACTTTTATGGCCTGGTCAAACTTGTACAGAATATTTGCTAATTTCACTGATCCCTTATCAGCCTAGTGAGTCATTTCACTTTATGTACTAATAGAATGCGTAATATTGCGAAGATTAATCCAAAAACATACTTCATACCAAGCAATGAAATTTGACTTTTCCACATGCATGGTATTCAAAGTGAAGATAAAAGAAAGCGTTTGTTGTTGTCAAGAACATGTTTATCTAACCTTTTGGTAAGAAATTGCATTGCTTGTGTAAACTTGTTGATGAGTAACTCTCCTGCAGGTGATAAAGCATTCAACATCATCGAAACAAAGAAGATCTAAAGAATTTCTGCCCCCAACATTTGTCTCAGAACCTGCCACTCCATCAAATTCATTTGTTGGAACTGAAGAGTACATAGCTCCAGTACGATACCTTGCTCGTAGTCATACCTTTATTAACTTGTTTTTTCCTTTTTTATATTTTATCATTGTTGGAGTAATTGTTTACAAGATAATTTCAATGTGACCTGCATCATCATAAGGTCCTAATGTACTGCTACCTCCGTTAGTCCGTTACAAGATAGATATGTTTTGGCCTAAACTTCTAGTTTCAAAAATAGATGATGTGTTAGATTTTCAAGGTATTTTACATCTCTTCCAAACATACCAGTGTATTAATCATGGTATTTATTGTGAGTTATTGTCTTTGAAATTAAAAAGAGGAGCTACTAAGAGAGTCAATAGAGGGTGATTTGGTAATCTTATATAGTTGCTTAATATGTGTGCAAATGGCTGCAAATGGATGATGTTTTAGCAAGTTGCACACATACTAAGAAATTGAACAAGTTCACCCCATCTTCAACTAACTCTCGTGATAACTTATTCTCTCTTTCTCATATACGCTATTCTAGTATTCTGCCCTAATAATTTCTCTTGTATTCTATTCCCAACCACAATAAACAGCATGAGTAATACATGTGTGTCTTTGGAAGAAATATAAATATTTTACCTTGAAAACAAAAAAATAATTATCTATTCTGAAACATTAATTTATGCTAAAACATCATCCATTATAATGGAGGGAATATTTTGTAACAGAGAAAGTAGATTTTTAGCTTTCAATTAATCTAACATGTACCTCTTTTTTTACTTTCAGTTTATCTAACTAAACCACTTGATGTCATTGTTGGTAGTTCTCAACAATGTCAATAACATGACTGCCTTGTATTTTGTTTTGTTTTTGTTTTTTTGTTATTTTAGGAGGTCATCACAGGAGCAGGGCATACAAGTGCCCTTGATTGGTGGGCTCTTGGTAAGCAATAACAACCTGATAAATATTATTTATTTTGTTATTATATGAACTCACTGATGTACCAGTGTAGTAACACATGGGTTAAAAGCGGTTAAGTTTGTTTCTTCTCTCTTCTTAGTAGGAGTTATAGCAAACTAGCAATTAGCTGAAAGGTGTAGCAGCTAACATGTTTAAGGTTCTACTAAATCTTTGAAGAAAATAGTCATAATAATCCATACACCATTCGAATGAGACTTGAAACATGAGTTTCCACCCAGTGAACCATCGATATTACCATTTTGACTATAAACAAATTAGTGGTTCAGTTGATTGTTCACTGCTACACTGCTATGTTGTCATGTCCTGTACCGGAACGCAAGGCATAGTCGTGGAACATGGGAGGCTTCGGCCTTAGGGCTTCTGCCAGGAGCCGTGGTTTGGTATTCGGTAAAGAAAGAATGCGCAAGGGAAGGATGCGCCAGGGTATAAGAGAAGCATGGGATAGAAGAAGAAGAAGAAGATAGAAGGGAGATAAGCATCAAACTTCTTTCTTGATTCCTCTAAATGCTGCGGTAGCCCATATATAGATAAGCAACCTCTAACAACTTGAAACTAACTTTATCACAACTTGAAACTGACTTTATCTCTTAGCCAACTAATGCAATCTTTATCTAATGCGATCTCTAACTAAAGGAAATCCTGGAAACGTTTTAAGGCCGTTCATGACATATGTATACCTAAACAGAACTCTCATGTAGTTCCAAGGGAACATTGCAACAACCTCGGCTTGCAATAACTGTTCTCATAGATAGCTTTTTTGTTTTAGTTACCAATACAGAGCACCCTCAGAGGTGGCCGTCATCATCCCATCTAATATCGTAGTCATTTCAACTGGATGGCAGTGATCAAAACAAACATAAAATTTAATGGTTTGGGAAGCATGGGGACATGGTAAAACCTGGGACTGCATGGATTCCATCAGAAGTACAGTGTAGATGTATATTACGTTGTTTAGTTCTAACTTCTAGTGTATAAACATCTGTTCTTCTAATGATGTAGCCTGGTGAATATTGTAAATATGTGAGCAATAGTGGTTGTATTTAAGTCCAAGGGGGCAATATATAGATGGACACAACCCAATAGGAAATGACACAAATACCCTTAAGACCCCCTCAAATGCAAAGCATATACAATAGCATTGCATTTGGAAGGGTTGATACTAAGAGGGAAAAGTTGAAGTTCGAGTCTTGAAGATGTCGTCGTAGCGTGTGGCTCTTGGAAAATTTGTGTCGCGTACTAAAAGATCTATCCGGAATCATGCGGCAGCCCATAAAGCACAAAGTGTAGGGGCTAGGAAAGTAGAGCTAAGCGGGAGCAAAATCAATCGCGGCAACATGATGAAGATGATGTGGAAGGTGACACAAATAGAGAGAGTTGTCAAATCAAGCTGAAGAAGGATATATAGAAGCATGGCGGCGTAAATCGAAGCCTGAGACAGTGGCGGCGCGGAAGGGAAGAACGACGGCCTTAGAAACTCAGGGCAGCGGCTCAAAGATAAGAGCGGTGGTATCATAAAGACTGACTTCTACGATCTACAGTGGCTCAAAGAGAAGAACGACAGCTATGACTATGCAAAAGGAAGGAGAGGACCACACTCATCCAAGAGGATGAATTGAAACGTGTGTTATATTTTGTTTCCGCGATCCTTCGCTACTTGGTCCAGAAACTCCCTCCGATCTCACCTTTCCGCGTGACGCGTCTCAGAACCTGCTGGTCCTTGTCTTGCTGTGACAACGGGATGATTGCGCCTGCACCTGTCCAATGCCTCCTTGCTTCCTTGCTGTCTGCGTGATGGGAGCAGCACCAAAGCCTCTCTGTTCTTCACGTGAAAGAGCACATGCAGCACAAGAAAAAATTTTCTAGTCGCTTCTCTGATGGATCCCAAACGATCCCCCCAAATCTCTTCCTCTACTTTATTTCTTAGTCTGCTCACACTTCCTATTGCTCCTTACTGAGCAGGACCTCTTTGCTTCAATTGCTCCATACAATGCCCATGCATATATACGCTCACATCACCAACTAAGAAACGAACACGGACTACAGCTCGCATGGACTCACGCGGAACATAACTCGTATACAGATACGACGACCCATATGGCATACTCAGATACGGCAAACCAACTCGCAAACGGATTAGATTCTACGTATACGGCAAGCATGCGTACACGTGTATAACTCAAATACGCCTAAAAACAAGATTAAACTCTAACAATCACCTCCTTAATCTTGATTTTCCTTTTTGATCGCGTTGACCTCTCTTGCCGCTTCTTTCTTGCATGCCTGCCTGGGCTGGAGCACCTGCTCCTGCTTCCTCCACGAGTACCTCCTCTCATTGTCGTGTGCCATTGCTTTCGACCACTGTCCTCCACGCTGTGCTTCCTCCCGCCACCTCGGGACCCATCTCTGACTTCCTTCTGCTGCTCACGTGAGAGCTCCTCCTGAGCCTCTGCTCGCCACGACCATGCTTGCTGGGTGTGGTCGGTGTTGACCACTCGAGCCATCGCTTCACTCCTCTCCGCCTGTACGCGCTCGTCTGGACTCAGCTGCTTGCCTATGCGCACCTCTTGCGCTGCTTGCTACGACCACGGCGTGCTCGCTGCATGCTCTTCCGGAGCCACTGCTCGTTATGACCATGCCCTCTGCCTCATCTTGCTTCTTTGCTGACTCGGTCTCCTTCCTCATTACGACTTTTTGTGCATCAGGCTTGCCTCCTGCTGCCTCTGCATCTCGTCCATCTGTGCCTCTCTCCACCCAAACCTATTTACAAGTTTTCAAAGGAATCTTGTACAACCGATTTGGAGATCTCTTTGCCTTCATCAACAAATCTCTATTCTTGTCATACACTTGCAAGAACTCATCCTCCAGCATCACCTTGCATCCTCTCTTTGTCATTTGCCTGAGACTTAGTATGTTGTTGCATAGACTTGGTATATAATAGATTTCTGTCAACAACTTATCCCCGTTCCTGCATTGCAGCATCGTCGTCCCTTTACCCTTTATCTCCACCGTGGAGCCGTCGCCAAACTTGACCTTGCCCCAAACCTTCTCGTCGAGCTTGTGGAACATGGAGCGATCTCCCGTCATGTGGTTGCTTGCTCCATTATCCAAGTACCATTGATCCGAGTGATCAGGGCTTCCTTCCTTCGTGCGTAGTTTTGGAACTACATTCTCATTCAGTTCCAACATGACCGACTCCTTTTCAACATATGAGGAGAGAAGTACTAGCTCTCTGTCATCTTCTTCTTCACCTTTGGCAAGGTTCACTTCCCCACCCTTCTTCTTGCTCTTGCAATCCAAAGTAAAGTGTCCAAACTCATTACAGTTGAAGCACTTTTTATTGCTGCGGCATCTTATCGCGTAGTGCTTGTATTTGCCACATTCAAAGCAATTGACATGTGACAAATCATAGGATATCTCACCATCGCCTTGCCTAGCTTTGTCTCCACGGCCACCCCTGCCGCCTCGACCACTTTGGCCACCTCGACCGCGCCACCTCCCGCGGTTGTATGATGAGCCACGACCGTCTCTCGGATCTCCCCTTACTAGCAACGCTTGCTCGTTGTGAGATCCTTGCTCCTTGCGTGACTGAAACCCCTTCCGTAACTCCTCATGTGCCTTGAGAGATCCGGTGATCTCCTCTATCTTCTTCTTGTCCAGATCGGGGGAGTACATAAGTGTTGTAACAACAGGTATGTACTTCTCCGGAAACACGTGCAGGTACTTCTTTACCGCTACAGATTCCTCCATCTTGTCGCCAAGAGAGTTAATCTGATTGTACAACGAACTCAGCTTGCCGGCGAACTCGTCCACCGACTGGGTCTCTTCCATCTTCAGATTCTCGAACTCGCTCCGCAAATTCTGGAGCTGCATCTCCTTGACACGATCAACTCCTTCGTGCATCATCTGAAGCGCCTCCCATGCTTCACGTGATGTCTCCTTGCCGATGAGCTGATGCATCATCGCATCTGGCACCGCCTGGTATATGAGGGCCAAAGCTGCCTGAGCTACCTTGTCATCCACCTCCTTGTCCTTCCCCTTCGGATCGACTGTGCCCCAAACTCCCTGGGCGCGCATGTTCGCCTTCATCTTCGTTGCCCACACCGGGTAGTTGTCGATTGTCAGGAGAGGGTATTGGAGGGAGATTGGCCCCACCCCGAGCCTTCGCCTTGTCACCCATGCTCTGATACCACTTGTTATATTTTGTTTCCGTGATCCTTCGCTACTTGGTCCAGAAACTCCCTCCGTTCTCACCTTTCCACGTGACGCGTCCGGAACCTGTTGGTCCTTGTCTTCCGAGACGACGGGACAATTGCGCCTTCACCTGTCCAATGCCTCCTTGCTTCCTTGCTGTCTGTGTGATGGGAGCAGCACCAAAGCCTCTGTTTTTCACGTGAAAGAGCACATGCAGCACAAGAAAAAAAATTCTAGTTGCTTCTCTGATGGATCCCAAACGATCACCCCAAATCTCTTCCTCTACTTTATTTCTTACTGAGCAGGACCTCTCTGCTTCAATTGCTCCATACAATGCCTTCCTCTACTTTAGTCTGCTCACACTTCCTATTGCTCCTTACTGAGCAGGACCTCTCTGCTTCAATTGCTCCATACAATGCCCATGCATATATACGCTCACATCACCAACTAAGAAACGAACACGGACTAGAGCTCGCACGGACTCACACGGAACGGAACTCGTATACGGATACGACGACCCATACGACATACTCGGTTACGGCAAACCAACTCGCAAACAGATTAGACTTCTACGTATACGGCAAGCATGCGTACACGTGTACAACTCAAATACGTCTAAAAGCAAGATTAAACTCTAACAACGTGGCTAGCAATGCAATCAGCTGATTGACAAAAAATTTGTGGACTCGCACGACTGTGATGAACTGAAAGATAGATGCTAAGGACTTGGATGAACACAATGGAAGCAACGACACTAAGGGTGAAAAGACTCAAGATATTAGTAGTAGTATAAGACCCCCATCCATCTCTCCCCAAATCCCAAATCCTAAGGTCTGCCTCCTCTCATATTAAAACTTGAATATCCACGGCTCAAGCTGTGGTAGGGCAGATGAGAACGAGGAGTCGGGCGTCATACTACCCCCGGAGACGGAGGTCACTGCCCGGAACCTGCGCCTGCTGGGCGGTGCGTGGGGGCCTGCACCCTGGCCTTGGACAAAGGTGGCGATACAGGCGCAGGCTAGCACAGAGGACCGCCTGGAGACGGCCTAACGTGGGCGGGACATGCACCAGCGGAGGTGGCTCCTCGGGGCTAGGCGCAGCGGGATCCGGTGGCGGCGGCCACGGGAGCGACGATGGCCGAAAGGGGGGGGGGGGTAGATCCTGGCGGTGACTTCCAGGCAATGCTGTGGGATCTCGAGGGGGGCCGGAGAGCGCGGGAAGAAGGCAAAGGAGGCGACCCTGGAGCCAAGAGAGGCGAGCGGCGACTGAGAGGGCCGGATCTGGGCTTGGCGGCGGCCGGGAGGCCACCTGGTGGTGGTGCAGCACAGACGGGAGTAGGCGCCGGCAACGCGCAAACCGCCGAAGGCGGTGCAATGGAGCACGGTGGCACCGTCCACGCTAGAGCGACGAGGAGATGGCTGCCCTGGGAGTGGAAACACTCCTCCCAGGGGCAGTGCAGCGGAAGATGAGGAGTGGAGTGCAGGGACAACGGCGGCGGCCGGCTGCGACTGCCGGCGGCGGTGGTCAAGGAGCTAGGGTTTCCTTGGCTCTGATGCCATGTAAATAAGTAAATATGTGAGCAATAGTGGTTGTATTGAAGCCCAAGGGGGCAATATATGCATGGACACAACCCAATAGGAAATGACACAAATACCCTTAACAAATATAATCCTACATCTACAACATATTTTGATGTAAAGATATATCTATTGCAGTATATCCCTAATCTACAGATAATTATAAAATATGTTGTAAATAGATGTGTTCTTAAGTATCCTCAACCATTAGAGCTTGTTCCATATGCATTATTTTACTAGTAAGGTGATGTTAATGTATACTGTGAGCTCAGCTAACATCCTTTCCCATGATACAGGAATTCTGTTGTATGAGATGTTGTATGGGCGTACACCTTTTCGAGGAAAGAACAGGAAAAAGACATTTTATAACATATTACACAAAGATCTTACATTTCCTAGTAGCATTCCGGTAAGAAGTTTCCTCCTTTTTGTAAAACTTGCAAGTTTTTAGTCATATAGGCCCAATGAAATATGCACACTAGATTCAGTTTACGACCATAAAGGCTGAATTTTATTTACATTCTATTGAGGAGGGTTTTGTGTTAGATGGATGTATTTACATCGTGGAATTTTTTTTATCTTAGACCGCTTTTTTCTTCTGTCCATTTATTAATAGTGGTATATTATCCAGGTTAGTCTTGCAGCGAAGCAACTAATCCATGGACTACTTCAGAGAGATCCTTCTTCTCGTATAGGTTCAAATGCTGGTGCAAATGATATCAAGCAACATCCCTTTTTTCGAGACATCAATTGGCCGCTCATACGTTGCATGGTGATCTAAAAGTTTTCAGCCTCAGAAGAAATTTTCAGAGAATAGTTTAGTGCATCACTAATAATCTAAATAACTTTGTATGTGCAGAGCCCCCCAGAGCTTGATGTTCCGTTGAAGCTAATTGGCAAGGAATCTCAACCAAAAGTGAAGCCTGGGGAAGATGTTCTTCCTCAAAGTCTTGACACATTTTAAGGTAAGTTTTGAAGTGTTCTATATCAAATAAGAGAACATGTAGGCTGTGCCTGTCTAGTTATGCTGTGTGATGTGCTAGTGTCTGGTGCAAGGTAACTCAAGGCGGCCATCATACTGAAAAATATTACTTTCAGTACATGTGCTAGTTTACTTATGTTTTCTTTATTGTTAGGATCTACTTAAGTTGCCGCTCGTTTCAGTTTCGCTTCTGACTATTGGCTTCTAAGTCACTATCCCTTAATTTCGTTTTTTTCTGATTTTTTGGCTTTTTTGGATCTTTTTTGCTTTTTCTTTTTTTTTCCAGTGGACTAACCTGTTTTTTCTATTTTTAATTTTTTTTAAAATTTAATTACATCAAAAAGTCAAAGATATAGTGCAAAATAAGCCATAAGAAAAAAAAGCCTAAATGAGCCCGATGCGTTGATTTGGCTCTTGTAACCTGACCCTATTGATTTTTGCAGGATAGATTGTACGCAGTGGCGATTTCAGCAGGGGGGCTTAGTAGGGCTCAAGCCCACCCTTTATCGGTGGCCCGGCGCCCACATCTATGATGCTTGCTAGGCTTGCAGAAGATTAGGATTGGGAAAGAAGCTGCGGCTGTCAATCTACTAGCTTGCTCTTTGATTATCTTTCTCTTTACTTATTTTGCACAATGAGAAAAATCGTGTGGAGTCAGAGAATTAAAGAAACACAGTCTCTAGCTGTGAAAATGAAGTGTTAATGGGAGAACTAGAAACCACGAAAAGTAGTATGTTTGCTATGATTAATCCTTTTATGCATGCTAACAACTTCAAACCAATCAATATATCAATTTATTTTATGCTTTCTTAAATTCAAACATCTGTTCACTAATAATAGTATGAATTTTGATTGCATAAAATTATATTTGCTGCATTTATCTCAAGTTAGCTTAACTCTACTAGCTCTTTCTCTATTTTTATTTTGGTATATAGATAACTGATCTCTACTCACAGGAAGCATATTTATATATTTTTGCGATATGCTTTCTATTACTGAGGTATTTTCATTATATTTCTTCTCTTTTGCTTTGTTTCTATTCTATTTATGTATGAATTTGAATTATACAAGAGTAAAATACTATGTTTATGACAATCTAGTTTAGCCCACTCTTGATTTTGTCTCTGGATTCGCCACTGATTGTACGGGATATCAACATGGCAAGAACGGTCGTTCTTAACCATTTATAGTAATAAGAGGCTTGCTGTCCTGTATTTGTCGTCTTCTACCATTTTCACTTTGAGATGCATCGAGATAGTTTACATGATTGATTCTTTTGGTTAGGTTAAGTGCTTATTGTATCACATAAATAGGATTAAATTCTGTACACTCTTTCTGCAGGTGATTCAATAAAAAAAAAGTAGCACACAGTGTTGAAAATATGCTTTAGAAAGTTTTGTAGGATTTCTTTTCATTGAAATAAAGCGAATACGCACAAATTATGAGATAAGCTGATGCTTGGTTGCTGTCTTCATCTTCTAGCTATACTCTTGTTTCTTCGTCTCCGTTCGTCGCTGTCGGTGAGCTTTGTCCAAATTAACTCGTACCCGAGCACCACCTCTTGTCATTTCGACGCGGTCAGTTTTGCCTCTCGTCCACTGTGGCGCCACAGCCATGTGTGCATGAACCGTCACCACCCTACTCGACGTCGACGTGTGTCTGGCTTTCCTCTCCCCAAACCTCCACTAGCATCAGCTTCTCCTATTCCCCAGCTTCGCAGCCGTCGCAACGCTGCCGGCGTACGTCACCAAAGCCATTCCCCTCTCCTGTGGATGGTGTGGTGCGGCGGCCTTGGTGGCAAAAATCAGAAGACATGACTATGACTGACCGCCATAGTGGCAAAGCCACTCGCAGAAATGATCTCAGGGGTGAAGTAATCTGGTATTACAAGTTTAGGGTCCAGTATCATAATTTCAAGGGTTATAGAAAAATTCGGGGCTGAAATTCGAGCCCGGTAAAATCTAACTAGCGTACTAGCACTAGGGGGCTACTAAGAGCTCATCGAGGGGGTTGGTCGTGACAAAGAACGGCCATAAATGGTGGAGCGACGGTGAGCAGGGATGGTGGCTATGGTCTCATGGTGACGGTGGGCTATAACGATGAGGAAGCTACATGAAAGTGTGCATTAGCTTCCATGCAAGCAAAAGATAGTGAAAACGGAAGGAATTGGTCGAAGGCTCACCAGAGCAGTTGGAACCGACAAAAATGACGACGGCAACTACAACAGGGAAAATGGGCGGTCTCAACGGCTCGCTGTGGAAGCAATAAAATTAAGCGAGGTGTAAGCATAAGTGGGTGATGGAACATGAAGTGACGTGAACGGTTTGGAGCCAAACTCACCGGAACAACAGGGACACAACGGCTTGGAGTGTCGTGCTCACCGAAGAGAAAGACAACGATAGCCACGTAGCTTCCCACGGCTTCCACTGTGAAGGTATGCATGGCATTGGTACGAGTAGAGCTCAAGGAGAAAGATGACTCAAGTGTTGAGTAACGAAGCTCACTAGGGCAACAATGGCTCGGTTGCGTGCTCGCTAGTGCTAAGGAAGATGGCGTCGATCCCAACAAACAACAAAGCTTCGAGCTTTGATTCTTGGAAGGAAAACCATAAATGGCGAGCTAAAGGAGATGACACGGGTGGCTCGGCTTAAATAGGAACGAGAAAGACGGGAGTTGCTTGTGATTTCTTGTGAGCGCAGCACGATGGGGTGAATGGCTCGATCTCTCTCTCGCTCGCTCGCTCAGCGTGCAGGGAAAGCCAAGGCGGCAAAGTGAAACGTGGCAATGGAATTGGCCAGCGTGCAGTCAGAGAGCGTGTGAGGTCGGTGATCTTCGGTCAGAACAAGTGGATTTGGTTGGGGTGGTGTTGATGACGTGAGGGTGGCATGTACTTGCACAATGATTGAAGCTTGTGGGCAGTGGCGGGTTGAGGTGGGTGACGATAGATTAGGCGTGGGCTCAAGGGTTGAAAAACCCCAAAATTTCAAACCGGAATTTTGTTTGATTTTCTGCTGAATTTTGGGTGAAATTTTAAAACTTTCCCTTTTGGGAAAGTTTTCCCGGTTCCCGCTTTCTTCTTTTGGCCGGGACGCCACCCTTCTCTCCTTGGCGCCCCCGTCTCTTCTCGCCTCCCTCCTCTCTTCGGCGCCTCCCTCCGCTTCTCCCCGCTGGCGCCCAGCCTCCTCCCCGCCTTCTCCCTCTCGCTGCGCCCGCGATCGAGCTGCGCTCGCGCCGCCTCCGCACCGCCTCCCAGCGCCTTGGGATCGGACCGCCGCGCCCCCGCCGTTTCCCCGGTCCGAAGCCAGCAGAGCCCGCGCGCCACGCGTCGCCGCCTCTCTGCCCCGACCCCACCTGCCAGTGGCCGCTCTCTCCCCCTCCCGCGCGCGGACGCCACCACCCCTGCCCGGAGCTCACCTGCTCCCTGCTCCCATCGCGTCGCCATTACCCCCCCTGTGCAGAGCCGACGTCACCCCCCCTTTTTCCGCAGAGGAGACACCCTACCTGCTCCTGTTGACCCCTGGCGCCGCCCGTTGCCTTCTCCTCCACGGATCCCTCCCCATCCGCCCGGGTATAAAACCCCAACTCCTTCTCCCGCACGCTCCTTTGCTTCCCCAGCTCCTTCACTGCCCTCAACCGCTTCGCACCACTCCCAGTTTCCCCCTCGCGCAGCCGATTGGGGTTTCATCGCCTCCCTCGCCGCCGCCAATCTCCCCTGCGCCGGTGACCCCGTGAGCAGCTCTCCCTCCTCCCTTGCTCGTTTTTCAATTGCCTCCGCCCAGAGCCCCTCCGCTACCCTCTAATCCTCGTGGTATGCTTGTCTGGCCAGAAGGAACCCCGAGGAGTCCCGGCACCGAAGCCCCCTCACCGGCCGTCGCACCCTCCCGTGGCCAGGCTACACCGCAACTTCCCAGCCCCCTCCGCCACCGCCATTGTAAGCTCTATGGCCCCCTGTCCGTGTACTCCCCACTGATTGGATCCTCTCGCCGCCGGAGAACCCCCAGCACCACCGTGAACCCGCAAACCCCCTTCTGCCTCCGGCCACCACCGTTGCCGCCCGCACCTCCCAAGCCCCAAAAATGGGATCCCCTTGTCAAGCCGCACCCGCCGGTGCCCTTGGTCGCCGCCGGCAAGCCCCCAGGCGCACGGGCCGCCATCACCACCGTGTCCCCCGCCGCGGGGTACTGTAGCGGCTGGAGGAGGAAGACAACCCCCCTCCAGGCGACGTGGTCGCATCCCGGCCGCCCACTCCCGTCGTCGCCGTCTCACCCGAGCCGCCCGATGGCAACGCCTCCCCACCGTCCGATCTCCATAAAAGCCACCCTCCGCCTCCGTCCGATCCCTCCCATACCGCTTCGCCGCCTTCTCCTCGTCTCGGCCGTCCGATCCCCGCCCCTATCCATCCGGTCCCTCGGTCTGCCCCACATCCCTGCCGCCCCCGCCGTCCACGCGTCGGCCATCGCGACCGAGCGGGCGCGCGCTGCTGGGCCGAGCCCACGGCCTGCCTCGCCGCTCCGCTCCCGCGCGCGCGCGTTTGATTTTTCGTGTGGGCCGCGCTGTAGCACCCGGGCCGGCCCAACACTGTGCAAATCTTTTTCCTCCGATTTATCAATTTCCAGAAATCAGAAAAATCCAAAGAAATCCTAGAAAATCACAGAAAATCCCAAAAATTCCCAAATTTCACCACTTTGCTCCAAATAATATCCTGGACCCATTTTTGACCTCCATTTCTCCAAATTCATCCCAGATAAATTCCTAAAATTCTAATTTGAGGATTTATGCATTTTACTTCTTTTTAATTAGTTTATTTTTCCTCGCTTGATTAGTCTCAAGCTGGATTTGATTATTTTTTGTGTTTGCGCTAGTTTCGGAGATCCCGGAAGTTCAAGAGCAGGCTCAAGATCCAGGTGCTACTTCGTTCGAGCTAGCTGAGATCATCCAAATCAACGGCAAGTCCCAAATCCTTTGATCATGTTGTAACCCCTGTTATTTAATTATGTTACTATGCTATTTGCATTGAGCTAGTTCTGAAATGTTAGTTCAAAAATAAAATAAAATGATTAGAATGACATGTTATGTAGTTAATCCTACCACCGATAAATGCCATGTTAAGCTTGTAGCCATGCCTTTGTAACCTTAGAAATAATTATCTGTTAATCTAGATAATCGTAGGATATTATTATCATGCAAAGTCTTTACACTAATAAGGTTGTGGCTACGGGCCAATAGACTTTGGAAAACCCGACTCTAGGGCAGGGTGGTATGGGACACCGTGCCCTAGGGCGGAGATTGTCGGCATGCGCAGAATAGGGTAAGGGGGGCTGTGGTGCGCCGCGAGACGGTTTTCGCCCGCCTCTTACCCTAGGTTGTATGGTCGCGGACCTGGCAGGGGTCGCGGGCCCCTGAGGGAAAAATATAAGGACCAGACCCTTACGCAGAGTCAAATAAATGGTCTTCGAATACGCCGTGCTCCCGGTTAATGGAGCTATGTCACTTGGGTGATTCCAGCAGCGAAGCTAAGTAGTTTTGTACATGCTTTAACTTGATTAGTTGGTTAATTGAATTATCATGAAAAACCCCTGAGATCTTAAGGAGTAGTTTTGGGTCCGTCTTATAAAAATGTTTGCAAATAAAACTGCATCCACTCAAAGTTAATAAACCAAATATACTCCCTTCCTTTGCTAATCCGTGCATGTAGTAATTTTAGAGTCCCTTTGGGACTTGCTGAGCCGGTTGTTTGGCTTACGGCTTGCTTAATCCCCTCTTTAGAGGATCAAGACGAAGGTGAAGGTCTCCCCGTCGAGGACGCCCCTGAGGATCGCTTCTTCGACGAGGACCCGTGGCTTTAGGTCTTGGCCGCGCTCAAGCGGATTCTGGAGTTTTTATAATGTAAGTATACTTAGGGCTTGCACGCCCCGCTGTCGAAAATGGATGTTAATCCATATGTAAAATATATGCTGGACTCTTGTTGTAAGCATGCAATGGTATACTCTTGCGCGACACTCCATAACTGTTCATGCGTGAATAGTTGCAGAATGCCGTGTCCGTACGCGCTCCTGGAAACGGGGGCGTTACATGAAGTGGTATCAGAGCAGGCTCTTTGACCGTAGGTTGAGACCTAAGGCAATCTAGGAAGCAATCTTATTGCAAAACTTAATTTAAGCCATAGAAAGGGTTTACGAAAAATATAAGTATTACTGCTGTCTTTTTCCTCTCTTATTGCTACCTTATCTATCTTAGTTTACTTCTGCTTAAGTTTTGCCTTTGCAAAATGTTTGCTGCTTTACTTGTCTAGCTTCAAAATTTCGTTTCTCGGCAGCTGGAGGAGTAGCCGTTAATCGCTAGACTAGACTGACCCTGAGTAGTAGAGGTACTTTTGTAATGTAAAGCAGGTGCAATCATGAACCCTAAGTGGTCTGTGTACCACTTGCATATTGTAAATCTATGTTCATTATCCTCTATGTTGTTTGCTTAATTATCAGTAATTCCCTTGCGTTCAAAGCTTTCTCCTGTCCCCTTCGCTCTTGTTCTTACCCTTGTTCGCCCTAAACTTACCTTGGAATTCCAAGTCTTACTTATCCCCTCTTATTCTCCAAAGCCGCTGCAAAGCTGATCTTAAGTTCTCAATTGGCAGATGGATCCAGCGCAGCAGAGTGATCAGACCAACAGGCAGGGTGCACCTGCCACAGATCGAGTCCAAATGCCAGAACAGCAAGGAGAACCACTGCCACAGTTCATTGTCAAAGTGACACCCGAAGAATCAGTGACAGCGTCAAGCGCAACTGCATTGAAGTTTATAGCCTTCCTGCAAACTCAACCACCTAAATTCCCCTCTGCAACAGAACCCCTGAATGCAGATAACTGGTTACAAGATGTTGAGAGAAGAATGGACACTATACGATGTACCAATAAGGAGAAAGTTCTTTTTGCCACTTATCAGCTGTCAGAGCCTGTAATTACTTGGTGGAATGCTATCCAGTGGATACATCCAAATAAGGAAGACATTACCTGGGAAGATTTTGTGAAGAGATTCCGTAAAGCCTTCATTTCTCCTAGAGTTATCACTGAAAAATATCAGGATTTTCTTGATCTTCAACAAGGAGAGAACTCCATCACAGCATATCTACAACAATTCCATCAGTTATCCCAGTATGCTCAAGAAGAGATTGATACCGAAGCTAAAAGGATGGAGTACTTTGTGAAAGGCTTACGACCCAATATGAGACAACGCCTTCAGACTATGAAGTTTCCAAGCCTATTAAGCCTGGTCGATCGAGCCCTCCAGATAGAAGAGATACCAGAATACGTGAAGGTTATGAAACGAAAGAAGCCCTCGCCTTCAGCACAAACAGTTTGTTACCACTGCGGACAGGATGGGCATTACCGCTGCCAATGCCCACTGAAGTCCTTACCCTCAGAAGAAGCTAGACAGCAAGCAAAGAGGCAGGCCACAACATCACGCCAGCCACCGATAGAAGAAGAAGAATCTTACCCTAAGAAGACCAGAACAGAGGAAGAAACAGATCTATTCGGAGGAATGTCATGAAGAAGAAAAGCACGGCAGACAGTCAGGAGAAAGTGATATATGAAGAACAAGGAATGGAGTAATGTCCTTTTGGTTATCCTTTTGTAAGCTAGTTGGAAGAACTGAATAGCTTGTATGTAAATTATCCTAACTAAGGCTTGTGGCAAGACTATGAATGTGTATGAAGATCATCTGTGTAAAGTGTAATGGATGAGAAGTTCGTGTTGCAATGAAATTTATCCTAATGGACCCAGATGTAAATATATAACCTTGGTGCAACATGATTCATCTAAGTAGGAATCCGCACCACACACGTAAGGATGATATACAGGTACAAGTAAAAAGAAGTCAATCCAGAGGAGGTTAAAGCAGATTTGCTGCAGCCAGATATACAAGGGTTAGATGCCATTTTGGGCATGAACTGGCTAGCCAAGAACAAAGACAAGTTAGATTGTGAGATCGAAACAGTATCTTTGGTAAACTCTGAAGGTCAGAAAGTGGTAGTAAAAAAAACAAAACAAAACCGAGAAGTATTGAAGGATGCGAGAAAGCGCATGATCAACATGCTAGCGGTTACAGTTGATCAAGTACCGGTAGTACAAGAATATCCAAATATGTTTCCGGAAGAACTGCCGGGCAGACCCTGACAGACAAGTAGAACTTGCCATAGAGTTGATTCCGGGCACAAAACCAAACGCCAAACATCAGTGCAGAATGTCAGCCAGTGAACTGAAGGAGCTCCAAAGACAGTTAGATGAATTGCAAGAAAAAGAGTTTATTCGACCAAGAGTTTCGCCTTAGTCGGCACCAGTTTTATTTGTGAAGAAGAAGAATGAAGAGCTAAGAATGTGCGTTCATTACAAAGGTTTGAATGCTATTACGATCGGAAACAAGTACCCATTGCCCAGAATTGATGATTTATTTGATCAACTCAAGGGTGCCAAAGTATTTTCCAAGATCGATCTGCGCTCGGGTTATCATCAGCTCAAGATCCGAGAGTAAGATCGAGAGAAGACAGCTCTCATTACCCGATATGGATTTTTGGAGTTCATAGTCGTTCCCTTTGGTTTAACCAATGCGCCAACTTATTCCATGAACCTCATGAATCTGGTGCATATGGACCAAGTGGACCGATTCGTGATAGTCTTCATTGATGATATTTTGATTCATTCCAAGAATGAAGAAGAGCACAAACAGCAGTTGCACATGGCCCTGACCAGATTGAGAGAGCATCAACTGTATGCAAAGTTCAACAGATGCAGCTTTTGGCTGAAAGAAGTTGTTTTCTTGGGTCATATTATATTAAGATGGAGTCAAGGTTGACCCCGAAAAGATAGCCGCAGTCATGGAATGGAAGCAGCCCAAGACTGTAACGGAAGTGAGAAGCTTTCTTGGATTGGCGGGCTATTATCGCCAATTCATAGAAGGATTCTCCAAGACTTCTCGTCCACTCACTCAACTCCTGAAGAAAGACAGACCATTCACTTGGACAAATGCTTGTGAGGAAAGTTTTCAGTTGTTGAAGACCAAGTTGACAACAACATCAGTGTTGATTTTGCCCAACCCAGAAAAGGAATTCCAAATCTATTGTGAAGCTTCAAAACCAGGTTTGGGATGTGTGCTTATGCAAGATGGAAAAGTGGTTGATTATGCCTCAAGACAGTTGAAGCCACACGAAGAAAACTACCCAACTCACGATTTGGAACTAGCGGCCGTGGTGCATGTACTCAAAATTTGGCGGCACTACCTGCTAGGGAATCGTTGCGAGGTATTCTCAGACCACAAGAGTTTGAAGTACTTGTTTACACAGCCAGAGTTAAACATGAGACAACGAAGATGGCTGGAGCTGACAAAAGACTATGATATTGAGCTGCAATATCACTCGGGCAAGGCTAATGTAGTTGCCGATGCCCTTAGCCGCAAGGCTCGCCCAAGCAAGGTCAACATGTCAGAGTATCCACCAGAATTGCAAAAGGATATATTACAGCTGAATTCGGTGATCACAGAACAGGGTGAAGAAGCAGCATTAGAGATTCAACCACTATTTACAGATCAGATTAAAGCAGCCCAGGATGAAGATGAAGAGATTCAAAAACTGAAAAAGGATATACAAGAAGAAGATTCAACAGAGTATGCGATAGACGAGCATGGAATCCTTACCTTCCGTGGTCGCTATTGCATACCCGACAAGAAGGAGTTAGGAGAGTTAACCTTATCTGAAGCCCATTCATCTTAGTTCTCAATTCACCCGGGAGGTACCAAAATGTATCAAGATTTGAAAAAGAAGTATTGGTGGAACCAGATGAAGAAAGAAGTGGCAGAGTATGTGGCTAGGTGTGATGTCTGCCAGCAGATCAAAATAGACCACCAAAAACCATCGGGATTGTCGCAACCTTTGCCCATTCCCGAGTGGAAATGGGATGGTATCGGCATGGACTTCATTACTGGACTTCCCAAGACTCGTGAGGGTTATGATGCTATCTGAGTCATCGTTGATAGATTGACTAAGGTAGCTAATCTCCTTCCGATCAAGCAAACTTATGGGAAAGACAAGCTTGTTGAACTAGATTTGACAAGGATAGTGACATTGCATGGAGTTCCAAAGAAAATTGTCTCAAAAAGAGGAGCACAGTTTACGTACAAGTTATGGGAGAAATTACATGAAGTCATGGGCACAGATTTGAACTTCAGTTCAGCACATCACCCTCAAACAGATGGACAGACAGAGAGAACAAATCAGATTTTAGAAGATATGTTGAGAGCTTGTGCAATAGTATATGGTGCAGCATGGAACACTTGCCTACCATTCGCTCAGTTCTCATACAATAACAGCTACCAAGCCAGTATCCAATGGCCCCTTTTAAAGCATTTTATGGCAGAAAATACAGGACCCCTCTAAATTGGTCAGAAATAGGTGAACGACAACTGATTTGACCTCAGATTGCTCAAAATGCAGAACCACATGTCAGAATCATTAGGGACAAACTCAAGATTGCACAAGACCGACAGAAGAGCTATGCAGATAACTGCAGAAAGGATTTGAGCTTTGAAGTTGGAGACTTCGTATACATTAAAGTCACCCCATTCAAAATAGTCCAGAGATTTCGAGTCAAGGGAAAACTAGCACCAAGGTAGCCTATCAAGTACAATTGCCGCCCAACTTGTCAAGAATACACAATGTGTTCCATGTATCCCAGCTTCGAAAATGTCTACGACCGCCAACAGATGAAGTACCCTTGTCAGTTATTGAATTACAGAATGACTACACATATGCTGAAGAACCACTACAAATACTCGAAGTTTCAGAAAGGCAGCTCAGAAACAAGAACATCAGGTTTTGCAGAGTGCAATGGAGGAATCACACCGCGGATGAATCCACTCGGGAACGAGAGTCAGACTTGCAGCGAGATTTCCCCAACTTACTCCCTGGACCAAGTTAATCTCGGGGTCGAGATTCTTTTAAGGGGGGTAGGTTGAAAAACCCCAAAATTTCAAACCGGAATTTTGTTTGATTTTCTGTTGAATTTTGGGTGAAATTTCAAAACTTTCCCTTTTGGGAAAGTTTTCCCGGTTCCCGCTTTCTTCTTTTGGCCGGGACGCCACCCTTCTCTCCTTGGCGCCCCCGTCTCTTCCCGCCTCCCTCCTCTCTTCGGCGCCTCCCTCCGCTTCTCCCCGCTGGCGCCCAGCCTCCTCCCCGCCTTCTCCCTCTCGCTGCGCCCGCGCCCGAGCTGCGCTCGCGCCGCCTCCGCACCGCCTCCCAGCGCCTCGGGTTCGGACCGACGCGCCCCCGCCGTTTCCCCGGTCCGAAGCCAGCAGAGCCCGCGCGCCACGCGTCGCCGCCTCTCTGCCCCGACCCCACCTGCCAGTGGCCGCTCTCTCCCCCTCCCGCGCGCGGACGCCACCACCCCTGCCCGGAGCTCACCTGCTCCCTGCTCCCATCGCGTCGCCATTACCCCCCCTGTGCAGAGCCGACATCACCCCCCCTTTTTCCGCAGAGGAGACACCCTACCTGCTCCTGTTGACCCCTGGCGCCGCCCGTTGCCTTCTCCTCCACGGATCCCTCCCCATCCGCCCGGGTATAAAACCCCAACTCCTTCTCCCGCACGCTCCTTTGCTTCCCCAACTCCTTCACTGCCCTCAACCGCTTCGCACCACTCCCAGTTTCCCCCTCGCGCAGCCGATTGGGGTTTCATCGCCTCCCTCGCCGCCGCCAATCTCCCCCGCGCCGGTGACCCCGTGAGCAGCTCTCCCTCCTCCCTTGCTCGTTTTTCAATTGCCTCCGCCCAGAGCCCCTCCGCTACCCTCTAATCCTCGTGGTATGCTTGTCTGGCCAGAAGGAACCCCGAGGAGTCCCGGCACCGAAGCCCCCTCACCGGCCGTCGCACCCTCCGTGGCCAGGCTACACCGCAACTTCCCAGCCCCCTCCGCCACCGCCATTGTAAGCTCTATGGCCCCCTGTCCGTGTACTCCCCACTGATTGGATCCTCTCGCCGCCGGAGAACCCCCAGCACCACCGTGAACCCGCAAACCCCCTTCTGCCTCCGGCCACCACCGTTGCCGCCCGCACCTCCCAAGCCCCAAAAATGGGATCCCCTTGTCAAGCCGCACCCGCCGGTGCCCTTGGTCACCGCCGGCAAGCCCCCAGGCGCACGGGCCGCCATCACCACCGTGTCCCCCGCCGCGGGGTACTGTAGCGGCTGGAGGAGGAAGACAACCCCCCTCCAGGCGACGTGGTCGCATCCCGGCCGCCCACTCCCGTCGTCGCCGTCTCACCCGAGCCGCCCGATGGCAACGCCTCCCCACCGTCCGATCTCCATAAAAGCCACCCTCCGCCTCCGTCCGATCCCTCCCATACCGCTTCGCCACCTTCTCCTCGTCTCGGCCGTCCGATCCCCGCCCCTATCCATCCGGTCCCTCGGTCTGCCCCACATCCCTGCCGCCCCCGCCGTCCACGCGTCGGCCATCGCGACCGAGCGGGCGCGCGCTGCTGGGCCGAGCCCACGGCCTGCCTCGCTGCTCCGCTCCCGCGCGCGCGTTTGATTTTTCGTGTGGGCCGCGCTGTAGCACCCGGGCCGGCCCAACACTGTGCAAATCTTTTTCCTCCGATTTATCAATTTCCAGAAATCAGAAAAATCCAAAGAAATCCTAGAAAATCACAGAAAATCCCAAAAATTCCCAAATTTCACCACTTTGCTCCAAATAATATCCTGGACCCATTTTTGACCTCCATTTCTCCAAATTCATCCCAGATAAATTCCTAAAATTCTAATTTGAGGATTTATGCATTTTACTTCTTTTTAGTTAGTTTATTTTTCCTCGCTTGATTAGTCTCAAGCTGGATTTGATTATTTTTTGTGTTTGCGCTAGTTTCGGAGATCTCGGAAGTTCAAGAGCAGGCTCAAGATCCAGGTGCTACTTCGTTCGAGCTAGCTGAGATCATCCAAATCAACGGCAAGTCCCAAATCCTTTGATCATGTTGCAACCCCTGTTATTTAATTATGTTACTATGCTATTTGCATTGAGCTAGTTCTGAAATGTTAGTTCAAAAATAAAATAAAATGATTAGAATGACATGTTATGTAGTTAATCCTACCACCGATAAATGCCATGTTAAGCTTGTAGCCATGTCTTTGTAACCTTAGAAATAATTATCTGTTAATCTAGATAATCGTAGGATATTATTATCATGCAAAGTCTTTACACTAATAAGGTTGTGGCTGCGGGCCAATAGACTTTGGAAAACCCGACTCTAGGGCAGGGTGGTATGGGACACCGTGCCCTAGGGCGGAGATTGTCGGCATGCGCAGAATAGGGTAAGGGGGGCTGTGGTGCACCGCGAGACGGTTTTCGCCCGCCTCTTACCCTAGGTTGTATGGTCGCGGACCTGGCAGGGGTCGCGGGCCCCTGAGGGAAAAATATAAGGACCAGATCCTTACGCAGAGTCAAATAAATGGTCTTCGAATACGCCGTGCTCCCGGTTAATGGAGCTATGTCACTTGGGTGATTCCAGCAGCGAAGCTAAGTAGTTTTGTATATGCTTTAACTTGATTAGTTGGTTAATTGAATTATCATGAAAAACCCCTGAGATCTTAAGGAGTAGTTTTGGGTCCGTCTTATAAAAATGTTTGCAAATAAAACTGCATCCACTCAAAGTTAATAAACCAAATATACTCCCTTTCTTTGCTAATCCGTGCATGTAGTAATTTTAGAGTCCCTTTGGGACTTGCTGAGCCGGTTGTTTGGCTCACGGCTTGCTTAATCCCCTCTTTAGAGGATCAAGACGAAGGTGAAGGTCTCCCCGTCGAGGACGCCCCTGAGGATCGCTTCTTCGACGAGGACCTGTGGCTTTAGGTCTTAGCCGCGCTCAAGCGGATTCTGGAGTTTTTATAATGTAAGTATACTTAGGGCTTGCACGCCCCGTTGTCGAAAAATGGATGTTAATCCATATGTAAAATATATGCTGGACTCTTGTTGTAAGCATGCAATGGTATACTCTTGCGCGACACTCCATAACTGTTCATGCGTGAATAGTTGCGGAATGCCGTGTCCGTACGCGCTCCTGGAAATGGGGGCGTTACAAGGGTCCACTAGGCAGTGGCGCGACTGAGGAGAGCGAGCGCTAGTGCGTCTCTGTGTGAGTAAAGGGGAGGGCAAGAGGTAGACGACAACCTCCAACATGTGGGACTTGGGCCCACCAGTCAGCTGCAGAGGGAAAGAGCAAATGAGAGAAGGCGGGTTCGTAAGAGGATGCTTTTGCAAGAAGGAAATGAAAAAAAGGAGAGGGGAGAAGGTGGCTTTGGGCGATGGCTGGTGCGTGGGTTGAAAATAGGCAACATGAGCGGGCCAGGCTGGGGTGGAAATTTTTGGAGAAGTTCCTGGCACCAACTAGCACCTACCAAAATTATTTCTATGATTTTATTAGCTTTTAGTTTTTCTTGAAAATTATTTTAGGTACTAATTAAATAGGAAAAGATTTCTATAATTAGCCAAATTGCAAGAAAAACTCATAAATGCATAAATTAAATGTTTCAAACACATCTAATAGAGGAATTGTGTTTTTGGGCTGTCACAAACACCTGTTGTGTTGCCACCTTCTGGTCGTGTTGCAATGCTTCACATCCTCCACCTCCTGCTGCTGGCCCTGCCTTCACCGCACGCCGCCACTGCAGCTTGCCACCCACAGCCCTCCTTCAATCTCGTTGACGACAACGCTGCTAATGAACCCAAAACCCTAACCATTGGCCATCGTTGTCTCGGTAGAGAAGAGAACACGTGAAGGTGCATTAAACATTTTCCAAAGAAAATAGTCTAAATTGTGCAATTCGATTAGCGTCCAAAAGAGCATACCCTGTTTTATCGCGTTGTCGTCGCCTCGAGAGAAATTAGCAAGCTATCATCTTCTTGTCCTATTGACGGAACAGGCGTGATTGGACTACGTTGAATCTTTCTTCTCATTTCAGCAATTGAGCGACAAGTTCGGATGTGCTCCGATTCCAGTACTCGGCCACAGGCCCACAGCTGCTAGAGCCTGTTAGGAAACCTGTGTTTGGGCTTGAAGCCTTGGCCTATGAAGGGCACCTCACCATTAGACTATAAATAGGGAGCATTATTGGCTATTTTGTATACGAAATCAGAAAGAAAATAATAAAGAAAGACCAAGAGTTCTCTCTACCTCTCTGTGTGTCAATCTACTATTTTCTATTTTCTGTGATTGATCTTGTTTTGCATAAGCAGAGAAATCGATCGGATTAGTCGCCAGCGATAATTCCTCAACATGTTATCAGCGCGAATCGCTCTGGTGAATTGAACGTAATCATCGAAGCACTAGTAGATTGAATTGTCTGTATCTAGATCGCCCTAAATTCACATATTTCGCTTTCTAGATTATTTTTCTATGGTGCAAATCCGCTCTAATCTACCGCGAGCAGACTTGAAGTCACCGGCACAATGTCGATCGGTAGATTACATCACAGAGTAGATGTTGATTGCACTGTAGATTGAAAAAAAGAAAAAATCTGCGCACGATCGGCCCCGTACGGCCGTCATACGCAATAACGGTCGCCGGCCTACTGCCGGCTCCGCCCGCGCCCGAAGTCGCTGCCTCGGCCTCCGCGCATGCCGCCGCTCTGCTCCACTCGTCGGCTGCACTGAAGCCGAGGATCCGCCGCCCGATCGCCTTGAGCCCCGCATGGCCGAACGCCGCCTCGGCTCCTGCCGGCCGCCGCCCGAGGAGGAGGCCGCCCACTTCGGGTTCCACGCCTGGACCCGACGCTTTGGCTCCCAGCCCCGCCGGCCCGTAGTAGCCGCTCGCTCCAACGGGCCCACCACTGGGCCCGGCCGCCCCGCCGCTCGCGCCACTCGAGCCGGTCGCTTGGGCCGCCACCACCGAATGAGAACCGAGGTAGGGAGACCCTACCCCCAGTTTTGAGTAGACGGGACGGGCCGTATGGGCCGTGAGGAGTTGGGCCGAAAACTCGGCCCGACCGGGGGTGGCAAAATTGCAAAAAAGCCCTCCAACTTATGAAATTTACCGAAAAGCCCTCAGATTTTGTAGATGGGTCCCGATTTCTCATATGGTTCTCGAATTTTGTAGAAAGCCCCTCGGAAAATCAGAAAATTACGTGAAAACTTTCACTGAACTGAAAATTTGCGTACGTGCCCTCGAAAATTGCATAATTCACCGAAAATTCATATTTTGGCATAAAAGGGCCTCAGGAATCCAAATTTTGAATTATTTTTAGCATTTGAAGCATGTTTATTACTGTCATTATTATTTTCTATGTTTTTTGTATTCATTTACTGTTTTTGGTTAATCATAATTATTTAAATTGCCTTTAATCACCGAAATTAGCAGTAAAATTTATAGAAAACGCAAAGAAAATTCTGGAACATTATGAGAATCTTTTATATCATTTATTTACCTAAAGTTCGAGGAGTTCGAGAATCTTTTATATCACTTATTTATTCATTTCATGCACATGTAGATGACTGGCATCACGAACCGGGAGTCCGAGGAGCTGGCTCAGCATAGCCAAAACTATCTGATTTGGGCTTCTGATGTCGAGATAGTACTTGGAGCCAAGAAGCTCCGCGCTACTATTGGGATTAGCGCACCGCAGGACACCTAACCCACCCCTGAGGAAAATGATCAGGCACTTCACTTCCTCAGGCACCATCTCTGTCTCACTCTCAAGAATGAGTACATGGCAGAGAAGAGCGCACTAGCACTCTGGACTGCACTCAAGAAGCGGTTCGAGAGGCTAAAGTACACCATTCTTTCTCAAGCAGAGTAAGAATGGATTCGACTGACGTTTGCCGATTTTAAGATGGTTGGGGAGTACAATTCTGTCTTACACATGATTTGTACCAATTTTTAACTTTGTGGTAAGCATATCACAGATGAGCAGAAGATTGAGAAGCCCCTATCCACCTTCCACCCCAGTGCAATGCAATCCGCACGCAATTATTGTTAAGACGACCATAATTATACTCCGAATGGGTATAACTTTGGTCATTCAAGTAGTCTTATTGTACCCAGAATTGACTAGAACTCTCCTAAATTTTAAGGATATTCGTGCCAACGGTTTCCACGTTGAGACTGAAGAAGAGTACGATAAGAAATACCTGCTCATTACGAAGCACGAAGCAAATGAAAAAGGGTATTAGAAAAACTTTATTCACTAGAAACTGGGCTATACTACATCAACATCAAGGCACCTACAGCCTATACTGTCCTGAAGACAGTATTTAGAAGCTTGAACTCTTCTGTCTCTAGCATGACAGATTAGGCCACCCAGGTTTTAGAATGATGAGAAATATCAACAATTCCCAAGAACATAACATCAGTGTAAAGAATTTCCCGAATCATGAAGATTTTGTGTGCCCTACACGCGCCACCGGAAAATTAATTACTAGACTCTCTACTCTGAGAGTAAAGGATGAAGTCCCTGCATTCCTGAACATCCCCATGGAAGAAGAAATCAGCATGGAAGGAGAAAAGGGCATACCGAATCTGAACATCCACATGGAAGAAGAAATCGGCATGAATGTGTGCGCACACATCGGAGCCGAAAAACTAAAGAGACTTGCCACCACAATTGGAAGAAACGATAAGCAAGGAGAAGCTCCAGAAGAAGCAACTCATGAAGAAATAACTATAAATTATGTGCACACGGGAGAGTCCATGAATAGGACAACAACCAATGTTGATATCTACTTTGCAAAGAAAATTGCCGTAATCATCGATCTTGATCCCAAGCCTGCATCGCTCGCTGAATATAAGAAAAGATCAGATGGGGAAGATTGAAAGAAGGCAATAGAAACTGAATTATTATCTCTGAACAAAAGAGAGATGTTTTGGCCCGTATGCTGCACACCTCCCCATGTGCACCCTGTACGGTATAAGTGGGTATTTGTTCGAAAGAGAACTAAAGTTGTAGATATAAAGTAAAGCTGGTTGCACAAGGTTTCACTCAACGTCCAGGAGTTGATTATGAAGAAACCTGCTCCTAGTCATGAGTGGAATTACGTTTAGATATTTAATCTCAATGGCAGTAAACTTATATCTAGAAATAAAATTGATGGACATGGTAACTGCATACCTTTATGAAAACTTAGATTCGGAGATTTATATGAAGGTACCTAAAGGTATCCCTGTCCTGAACCAAGACAGAGTAAATAGAAATCTGTATAGTGTGAAGCTCAGGAAATCACTGTACGGACTGAATCAATCAGGCAGGATATGGTATAATCACTTAAGCGACTTTCTATACAAGAAATGCTACATGAACAATGAAGATTGTCCCTGTGTATTTATACGACGATCCTAGAATGGATTTTGTATAATCTCAGCATATATAGATGATCTGAATATCATCGGGACAATAGAAGACATAAAAGAAGCAAGTTTGTACCTGAAGTCAGAATTTAAAATTAAAGATTTGGGTAAAACCAAATACTGTTTAGGCCTGCAGCTCGAGCATGTCCCTGAATGAATATTAGTACATGAGTCAACCTACGCCCAGAAGGTGTTAGAAAGATTCGGCTTTAAGAAGGCATACCCATCGAAAGTACCAATGATCGGGAGCTCTTTACAGCAAGAAAAAGATCCATATCAACCTAGGGAAGAGGGGGAGGAAGTCCTGGGACCGGAATTCCCATACTTAAGTGCAGTAAGAGCACTTATGTATTTAGCAAACTGCACTAGATCGGACATTGCATTTGCCGTAAACCTATTAGCAAGACATAATGCAGAAACTACCAAAAACATTAGCAGGGAATAAAGGACATCTTCTGATATCTCCAAGGAAGTAAGGACCTTGGATTGCTCTATAGAAAGAATCAAGATTTGAATTTGATTGGTTATGCAGATGCTGGGTACATATCGGACCCGCATACCGTAAGGTCACAAACATGCTATGTATTTCTGTGTAGTGGAATTGTAATTTCCTAGAAATCGTCTAAGCAAAATCTTGTAACGATTTCGACGAATCACTCAGAAATTATAGCATTGTATGAAGTCACACGTGAATGTGCTTGACTCCAACGAATGATTCATCACATCCAGCAGTTATGTTGAATGAATATTATGCAAGCTCTCACAATTATCTATTAAGATATTGTATCTTGCATTGCACAAGTGCAGACGAGCTATGTGAAGAGTCATCTCATAAAGCACATCAACTCCAAGTTTTCTATTCTCATGAACTGCAAAGATGGATAAAATTAAGGTACTTCATACTAAGTCATAAAGCATATCAACTCCAAGTTCTTCTATTCACTAAATCACTCTCTGCATCTAGTTTTGAAAGATGCGTATGAGGAATTGGAATAATGAGACTTAGAGAAGTGCAGAATTCGGGGGGAGAATTTTCTCAAGCCCGTTATTAAACTTTGATTATGAAGATCGAGTACCTAAAGAATAAGTCTTAAAGATTGAATGAAATTGGATGGATTGTACTCTTTTTTCCTTGACGTGAAGTTTCTCGACAAAGATTTTTTAATGAGACAATTCGTGTAACGTAGCATAACATGTATCATGTACTCTTTCGTATACCAAGGCTTCATGTCAAATAGGGAACACTATTGGTTATTTTGTATATGAAATCAGAAAGAAAGTAATAAAGAAACATCATGAGTTTTCTTTACTCCTTTGTATTTTAATCTACTATTTTTTATCTTTATATTATTTTATATAAACAGAGAAATTGATTGTCCAATCAATATCTGGAATCCATCATCGTGCGAGTCGCTTCTCGTCGATCGTCTGGAATCCATCATCGTGCGAGTCGCTTCTCGTCTCGCGGGTCGCGGCCTCTTCCTCCTCGCGACGCTGCTGCTTCGCCGCCGGCTCGAGGCGAACTCCACCTCCCCGCTGCCGAGCTGTCCTCTCCCCTCCACCTCTCCGCCCCCCGTTCCGTCGCGCGACGCCCACCACCTATCGTTGTTTGGGCCCGCCGCATCGAGTTGCCGTCTGGGCACAGCCACGCCGGAGTTGTGGACGTGGTGGCCCCGTGGCGGCGCCCTTCTTTGGCTTCCTCGTCTTCTCATGTGCGCTTCTCTTCTTCTTATTCCTCCATTTTTTTCCTCAGAAAGAGGCTGAAATTTCGTGAAGATGTTTGGGTAGTCAGGTTCTTGTTTGTTTCGTTTTAAGTGGGAACAGCCTAATTGGTTGTTTGTTGCCTCGTTGTTCGATCTATCGTCCTCCATGATTTGGTTTGGTGTAGACGAGTTCCGTGCTCTGATTTGCCCGATCTGGGATGTGCGAGTGTTGGATTCTGTTGGCTTGATCAGATTTGATTCGATTAGAGGAAGCAAAGTGATTTGATTCTTGGTGATGATCTTTTCTCGATCTCTCTCTTCTCCACGGCTGCTGCAGGCATGGCGGTCGCGTACAAGACGGCGAAGAGGCGGCATGCCGATATGAGCGTAGCGTCCACACGCTTGTTGAATACCCTAGCTCAAACTTGTAATTCCAATTCTGAAGAACATCCAAACAGAAAATTTTGGATTTAAATTGGTTTGAATCAAATTTGAATTCTACAATAATAGGTTTTGGAATCTGACTAAATGAATCAAATTCAATTCTATGGAGCCAAACGATGCTTCACGCGACACATCTAGACAATGCCGCAGCTCTTTGTATCCATGTTGCGAGAATAGGCATAACAAGGAAAATAATACCTTTGCTTCCATGCTCCAATAACGAGTGAACCTGTCACTGGATAGCTGCGTTTCCTGTAGATCAATTCTCCCTGCTACCCTTAGGTCCCTATTGCCACCATCAATTTGTGCACCAACCCAACAATCAAGTCTCTGTCAAATTGTGTTTGGCTAATGCATTATAGGAACAACATCATGTGCACAAGGTTCTTTCGACTTATTTCCTTGATCGATTAGCTATTTCTACAAAGAGGTATTTGCATTAATCTGCTCATATCGTGTCAGATAGAAATCAATGTTGGACATTTTATACTTTTCAGTCAGAATAATTGCAGTATGGCAAACATGATGATTTCTTTCTAACTACTCCATTTGTTAGGCTAAATAAACTGCATTTTTTTCTTTGAATCTTAACTCCTTGACACCACAATCCAGCATAAGTCATATTGATTTCCTTTTAGGTGCTATATTGCATGCTAACAGTTACTTTTATAGAGCTTAGTGCGTACTTTAGAAGAAATGGGAGATAGAGAAAGGCGAGTGGTGTTTGTCACAGTAGGGACTACTTGTTTCGATGCTCTTGTCAAGGCAGTAGATTCTGAAGAAGTCAAAGAAGCATTACTGCAGAAGGGCTACACTGACCTTCTGATTCAAATGGGCCGTGGGACATATATGCCATCCAAGGTACCATTTTTTCTCCATTTTGCGGTCACTTATCAACTTGTCGTTCATATGAGGTCTTTTTTCTGACTTGCAGTCATGCATCAATTTTCCCTTCATATGATGTCCTTTTCAGACTGCACTCTTCAGTTGTCACGGTACTACTATTTAAATCGCAATCCATAATATACCAGATAGAAAAATATGGTGATTTGTGGTAGGCTTGTCAAGTTCTATGACACCAAGGAGTATTGTTTTTGCTAATGGTCGATCAATCCCAAAGTGGACACTATGTTTTAACAAATAACACCTGTTCTTTGGAGCAATAACAAATAACATCTATATTCTATAACAACAGATTTTTATATTGTCCTTTGCTACTTGAAATTAATTGCATTACAGATATTTTTTTGTGTGAAATTGAGGCATCTGAAGAGGTTGAGATACTTCTAATTCTACAATAGTAGAATTTTGATAGTCCAAACTTAGAACAAGACAAAGGGAGTTCACATCGTTGTAGCTGAATTTTGCCAATTGTCCTTTATGAGGCCGCATTCATGATAACATCGAATTACGATCTGGTTGATAGATGCTTGTTATATTGGTGAACATTGTTAAGGATAGAATAGAATTATTATTCGTTTCCTTATATACCTTGGTTTCCTTATCTGTATATGGCATATTCCTCTGTATATTCTCTTATACTCTCTCTATATATTGCCCTTTAGGCCTCATGAATATACATACAATATTCATAACATGGTATCAGAGCTCAGCTCTGACCTTATTCTTCCGCTGCCTTTGACGCTGCCCAGGCCGCCGCCGCCGCTCAAGCTGTTGCCGCCCAGGCCGCCGTCGTCATCTCCACCCGATCTGGCGCTACCTGCTCGATCTGGCGTTGCTCGCCAGATTTGGCGCTGCTACTGCCTGATTCATCGTCGCCGTCACTCGACCGAAGCTGCATCCATTTCACCAGCTACTGGCCACCACTTTGCTGACGACTGCTTCGCCGTCGTCTGCCCGCACGTCGCTTCTGAGCTGCCGGTCAATGCTTTGCCAGTAGCCCGCTCTAACCGCCGCCGCTCCGTCGATCGCTGCTCCGTCGGCCACCTGCTTGTCGCCTCGACGATGCCCGAGCCGAGTCGGCCGCCTGCTTCGGTTTGACAAGCTTCGATCGACATATCGTCTTGTATTAGCAAAAAAAGAAAAAAAAGAAAAACATAACTTTGATCTAACTGCCGCGCCATTCAGCGATGCCTGTTAGACTTTGTTGTCTTGGTCGCCGCGCCGCTTACTGATGGCTTCCGTTCCATCTGCTGCAATCCCATTCTTGGGAACAAAGCTTCATGGGACGAGCTACGGGTTATGGTCTTCTCTCATGGAGATCACGCTTGATGGTCTTCGCCTTTAGGGACATGTCACCGGTGCACACCCTTCTCCTCCACCGCCGGTTCAGCCTCCTTCTAGGCAGTCTACTTTTGCACCTCCTGTAGCAGATGAGGCTGCCAAGAAGGGGACAAAGGCTGCTACTAACGAGGCTTTTAAGTATGCCATTGATACTTTCGAGCGCTGGCGTGCTGACGAGGCCCGTGTTCGTGCTATCCTGGTAGTTAGCGTCGACGACTCCATCCAGCCAAGCATTGTTGGTCTGCAGTCTACTCGACAAATCTGGGAGTACTTACGTGAGCGATACCAGCAGAGCAGTGATGCTTAGTTCTTTTCGCTTCAATGTGAGTTTGAAACGCTTCGTCAGGGATTCTTTCATCGACGACTTCTTTCGGGCCCTGGCAAGTCTCTAGCGCCAGCTGGATGAGTTGGCCTCTCCACTTTGTTAGGAGTGTCATAGAGTGCAAAAGGCGGATTATGATCACTTGTGCATTTATGATTTCGTTTGCCGCCGCCTGTCAGAGCTTAGCTGCTGAGCCGCTCTCCGTGGCCGACCGTTACAGAGGCCCTTTCGACGCTTCGAGCTGAAGAGCTTTGTTTTGGGTTAGCAGCACAGTCTGTTCTGGCTGTGCTTGTTGCCCCTTCTTCGACTACGACGATGATATCTGCTTCGACTACGGCCTCTCCCTAGGTGCCTGTCTCCACTCCTGTTTTCGCACCGACTGGAGTTCAGTGTAATTACTACAAGAACTACGAGCACGACTGCCAGAGTTGTGCGATGCAAAAAAGCAAAACAAATTGTGCGATGCAAAAAAGCAAAACAAGGCACGTAGGGGTGGGCGACCAAAGGGGGGCAGGGAGGCCCTTCCTTCATAGGAGGACAGACCAGCTCATCAGTTTCTGCTCAGAAAGGTGATCCTGTTCAGTAGCTTTGTTAGGCTCTACTTCAACAGCTCTCATAGCTCAGCGGGTTCTGCCAGTCTAGCTCAGACGTCTCCTCCAGGTACCTCTTGGATTCTATATTTTGGTGCCTCTTTTCATATGACACCGAACTACACATCTCTCACTTCAGTAGTACTTGCTAATTTTTCTATCTCTGTTCAGACAGCTGATGGTACTTCCTTGTCTATCAGCTATCAGGGCACTTTTGTTCACTGACTTTTCTGTTCCAACTGTTTCTCATGTTTCTCAGCTTACCATGCAGCTTCTTTCGGGGGGATAACATTGATCTTGGTTGTAGGGTTGTTTTTGATTCACACCTGTTTCGTCCAGGATCGATAGACAGGGGCGGTACTTGGGACTAGCCGGCGTCGTAGGGATTGTTAGGGTCTATACATTCTCCACTGCCTTGACCTTCCGTCCACTTCAGTTGCTCCTACCACGTCTGCCTCTATCGCCACTACTGCTACCACCTCTGGAGCTTTTGCGCAGTGGCATCACCGTTTAGGACACCTGTGTAGGTCCCGTCTTTCTTCATTAGTTCGTCAGGGTGTTCTTGGATGTGTTACTGTTGACACGTTCATGTTTTGTCAGGGTTATAAGCTGGGCAAGCAGCTACAACTTTCTTATCATTCTAGTGAGTACATGTCTTCTCGTCCTTTTGATTTAGTTCATTCAGATGAATGGGAACCTGCGCCTATCATTTCAAAAGGCGGACATAAATTCTATGTAATTTTCATTGATGATTATTCACATTTCACTTGGCTTTTCCCTATGTCTAATCGTGGGCAGTTTCTTGCGATCTATCGTAACTTTGCCACGATGGTTCGTACTTAGTTTGAGTCTTCTATTCGTACTTTTTGTTGTGATTTTGCTAGCGAGTACTATTATGGTGCTTTCAGACAATTTCTTTCTGAGCAATACACTCTTTACAAGTTTTCTTGTCCTAGTGTCTATGCTCAGAATGGGGTTGCTGAACGCAAGCATCATCATCTGCTTGAGATTGCTCGCACTCTTCTCCTTTCCTTTCACGTTCCACCACAGTTCTGGGCGGAGGCAGTTTCTACAGCTGCATATCTCATCAATATGCAGCCTTCCACTACTCTTAAGGATGTCAGTCCTATAGAGCGTCCCTCCTCAAGAGCTCTCAGTACAATCACCTTCGTGTTTTTGGCTGCACCTGTTTTGTCTTGCTGCAGTCTTGTGAGCGCACCAAACTGTCAGCCTAGTCAGTTGAGTGTGTGTTTCTTGGATACAGTTCTGAGCATAAGGGTTATCGCTGCTATGATCCTTCTGCTCGATGGATTAGAATATCACGAGACGTTGTCTTTCATTAATCTCGACCTTTCTTCTATCGAGATTCAGCTCCTCGTCTTGCTTCCACCATCGAGATGATCTCTTGGTTGTCTCTCCTTAACTCTTCACCCATTTCCCCCCTTTCACAGCCTTCCTCTAGCCTGTCTCCAATGGTTCCTTTTGTACCATCATCTCCTGTGTTGCCTTCTGCAGCACCACCGTCTAAATACCCTTAATACCCCCCTCAAATGCAAGACATATGCAATAGCATTGCATTTGAAAAGGGTTGACACTAAAATAAAGAAAATCCAAAATCCATGTCTTGAATTTGTCGTAGGGTGCAGCTCTTGAAAAATTATGTCGAGTACCAACCATCCGGAATCGTGCAATAACTCAGAAAGCACAAAGTGCAAGAGCTGGGAAATTGAGGTAAGCGGAAGTAAAGTCCACTGCAGTAACACGACGAAGAGAATGTGGAAGGTGACACTAGTAGAGAGAGCTGTCAAATCAATCCGAAGAGGGAGATAGAAGTATAGTAGCACAAATCGAAGCCCGAGGCGGCGGCGCAGTGCACAAGAAACGCAATGGAGGCGCGGTGCAGAGGAAGTGCAGCGGCCTTAGAAGCTCGGGGCGACGGCTCAAAGAGAAGCGCGACATCATAAAGGCATATGATCTGCAGCGGCTCACGGAGAAGAGCGGCGACTGCTGCTATGCGAAAGGAAGGAGATGACCATACTCATCGGAGAGGATGAACCGTGGCCGTGTAACCTAGTCTGCTTCCTTATATACCATGGTTTCCTTATCTGTATATAGCATATTCCTCTGTATATTGTCTTGTACTATCTATATATATATTGCCCTTTGGACCTTATGAATATACACACAATATTTATAACAAACATGAAAGAATATAGTTGCATGGGATTTTAAACTGTTTTGTGTTAGAAGGTGAAAAACTGGGACAATGAAGGATTTGAAGGAAAATTTACTTACCCTTGATGGTAAGTGATTCTTGTGGACATAAGAGCTTTCTTCAGATAACGTTGGTTGTTTACCTTCAAAGAATCAGTTTACGATTTGATTTTTCAAATAATAACTAGATTTTTTTTTTGAGAAATCAGAAGAAGGTCTACTTAAATGCTAGTTCTCAACTCAGTATCAGCTGCTGCATTGCACCACATTGTAGAGACACTTCCTTTTGTTTTATTTTTTGATCATGTAAACAGCTTCAACTAGTTCCTTTGGCATCCTATGACTAACATTCATGACATAAAAATGTTCGAACTCAACACCTCGGTGCTAAGTGCAAATGTTGTTGTAAGTTGTAAATATTCACTACTATTGCAAACTTTCTCTGATGATGCTTGTTTCCCTTTAGCTTGACTCAGCCGTTATTCTTTTCTTACAAAAAATAAGACTTGTATTTTCCTTTTCATACATTTGTGTGGGTGCAATGCAAATATTTACTCATACATACAGACATAGAAATAGGAAGCCGAATTGAGGCTCCATGGAGTCAGGGCACCATACCTCCTGACGTTTGGATCGCATTAAGATATGTGTGTGTTTGTATTGGGTATGAGAATTAATGGGTAAACCCGCTAGCTAGTACCGATATAGAAAGTAGAAAAACTTGGTTTTCTTTTGCCGGTATATTAATGTGCAATTAATTATTGCATCTGGTGATTTGTGAATTAAGGTGCCATTATTAACGGTAAATCCTTGATCTGTTGCCGTGATTTGTGAATTAGGTATGTGCGTTAATTGTGTCAACCATTTCATTAGGAATGGAAAGTACAGTACAAATAGCATTCCATGCCTGTAGTTTTGTTCGTATGATATATGTGATTATGGGTATAAACTCCCATGGAAGCAGTTTTGGGTATGTACTACAATGGTTTTGTTTGTTAAAAAAATAGGCTTAGAATTTCAATTCACATAGACAATTAGTAGCGAAAGAATTTCAAAGGGTATGTTACACACACACACATGTACACATACATATATATATACACATATATCCAATTATATATGTATGTTACACACACATATACACATACATATATATACACATATATCCATGTATATATGTATGTACACGCACGCACGCATACATACTAATTTGCGTGCAAGTGTAAAATGCGCGCCAGAAAGTTAATATCGTTTGTGAGTGAAGTTACTGCTAAATAAATGTAGAGTTACTACCAGTACATAACTGGGTAGTAACTCTACATGTATTTGATAGTAAGTTCACTTATAAATGATAGTAACTTTTCGGCGCGAAAACTAGTGCACACGGTGTGCGTATGTGCAGATTAGCGTAGCCCCATATACACACACACATATGTATGTATGTACGTATGTACGTATGTATATGTGTGTGTATGTGTGTATATGTGTGTGTATAAACTGTTGGCGATGAGGGCTGTTGATAAGTTGATCTTTTAGTGCTCTAACTTCGTGAAGAAAGCAATGGATTCCATTTGTTCTGCTGGAATACAGGTATCAGGAGATTCAACTCTTCAAGTTGATCATTTCACCTTTTCACCAAGCATTGCTGACTACATAAGAGCAGCATCCTTAGTCATCAGTCATGCAGGTGATGATAAAATCTGTATGAAACAACTAAAGCTGTTTGATCCTGAATGCTTAATCTGTGTATACTGATTGTTCAGAATAATAGTTTAAAATAAAATGTTGCATCCTAATTAATCTCTCTTTTAAGGTGACATTGTGGCATTATTGAAATCTGTAGCAATCTTTGTATGGATCTTGCTGTCGTCTACATCGATTTATGTTTTCTCTGACTAAATGTGGTTTAAACTTCAAACTGCTTTTGGTGAGAAGCAAAATTGCAAAATCATTATAGGCTCAGGCAGCAATTGGAAATAAGACCCTTACTAAGTGATCATCGTAATAAACTGTACTGTTATTGTAAGGTTCTAGCATATAGAGAAGCATGTATTGAACTGCCATAAGCGATCATGGAATGGAAAAAATGTGCTCTTGCAGTTTAGATGATCATGGAATGGGAAAAATGTGCTCTTGCAGTTTAGATACATCAATGGTAGGAAAATAGCATTCCAAAATACAAACTATCGTTCACTACCCTTCATTGTATGATTGTATCATATGTTCCTTCACTATCAATTTGATGTCACAATACTTTGGATGCAGACAATGGTGTATCGTTTTTTCTTTTAAAATCTAAGATGTGGAAACTTTGCATGGATAATGCAAAGGTTATAGACAAAAGCATGGTTTAAGTGTGATATATCATTCCTTCAAGCATAGGTAGAGCTTAGGGTGTGTTTGGTTGAGCTGTGGCTTCTGAAAAAGTTGCTGTAAGCTGTGGGCTGTGGAAAAGCTGCTGTAGGTTGTGGGCTGTGGAAAAGCTATAAGCTGTTTGGTTCAAACAAGTATAAAACTTACCTCCTATCTCTATTTTTCTTGAAACAACTGTGAAACAGCTCTTTATTTTCACCATTTCAAAAAGCAGAAAGCCAAAAGCAGGGTCCAAGGTGCTTTCAAAGCTGTACTACCCAAAAGTAGCTGCTTCTGAAAAAACAGCGTCTGGTTTTCACCCCTTTGGTTGGCTTTTGGCTTTTTGGAAGCAAAAGCAGCTCCCAAAAGCTCAACCAAAGGCACCCTTAGTCTACCCTGTTCGAAAGGAATACTTGTAAATCCTAAAAGGCCAATAGTAACTTTATTGAATCTGTAGGACCGGATGAGGCAAACAGAGGGGGAGGGGGGTGAATGGTGCCTAAAGATTTTTCCTCTAAATATTTACGTATTCCTTTTCTTCGATAGCTACAAAGCTACGAAGATTAGGATATGAGGTCTACTGAAAACAGAGGAACTCAGACTACCTAACAACCAGATCAGAACACTGCGTAGTCGAATCACGACCACTTGGCGGAAGCTCAACGTGGTTGAATACGACCATTGTCTGGTCGACACAATGGTAGTCGATGTCTGTGCAATTGCGAACGACAAGAGATTGCTAAGAGATCAAGCGACTAAACGACTTAAAATCAGACGCTCGGCTGAAGGAAAACAGATCGGTAGAAAACCCGACCGACAACAGACAGTGAACAGTCACGACTGAAAAACAGACATAGCAGTTAAGCACTACTCCGTGGTCAAATATCTTTCTGCTGTGGTCGAACCGACCGAGCGGTGGTCTGTCTATGTACGAGTGCTCAAAAGCCAACTCGTGGTCGATCAAACCATTCGGTAGCAGATTGTCTGGTCTCTGGTCAAGACTTCGTGGTAGTAGATCAATAGGTGACCGAACTACCGACACAACCGAAAATAGACATTTGCTCGAAAAGAATTGCGCGGTAAAAAAACAAAACAGAGGAAAGAAAAAGACGCAAGATCTGATTTCGGAATATCTTTTGATTCATGGATCAATTGGTCATGAGACTTAAACACAGCAAGAACACATCCTCTGGCTGAGAAAATCCTGAGAGGTCCTGACTTCTCTGCCGAGCACGAACCAGAGGACGTGGTCGAACTCGAAACAGAGGAAGCAGCGAGGCGCTCGACCGCAAGAGCCAGACTTCAAATAACTTTCGATTAAGAGTTCGTCTGGCCAAGAAACTTTGCAAATAACATGGTTAGGGGCTCTGGAGGTTGTTCTGATATTTAATTGAAAACTTAGCAACCAAAAAGAGAGTTCGATTATATTTCACCAAGAGCGCCCAAAACCAAATCCGAGAGAGAACCAAACCACTTGTGGGACTAGAGTAGCCAAGATGGCTTGGAGTACAACCCACATGTCACTGCGATTCAGAACAATCAACGATATCAAGCCAAGAACACAGAAAAGAGAACGAACGAAGAAACCGCAATCAAGACGTCCAAGCAATAAACAGAGAACACAACTCAAATAGAGGCAGAGAGATGAATGATTGCATACATGAAAGTTTCAACACCCACTCCCCTCGGGAGGACACGCTCTACCCTAGAGCTACACTCACACAGATAAACTCCCATGGGAGGGAGAGGCGCTAGCCGCCAAGGCTTGGCCAACTGTCTCAAGTGTAACACTTGCCTCCCCCTTTCCTTTTATAGGCTCACACGCAAACCTTGACCTAATGGATCCACCCATTAGTCCTCACTGGGGATAACCCGTAAACCCCATCTAACACCGGGTTTTACACCTTGCTTTGCCCATTAGCACCAACAATCTTAGTGCTTTACCCATTAACGCACACTACATCATGTGCTTTTCCAACAGAATCCGCTTCCTCAGGCCTGAGTCAATTTCACCGTATTGCCCCTCACGCACCTTCTTGGAAGCTTCCTTCTGTCTTGCTGACCACGCTCGCAACCGACCGACTGGACCTCGACTCCTCCTGAGCCTAGTCCCGGTCCACTCCGTTGCACATGACCGCACCCGGCATTTGACCGTCTGGACCTCAGCTCCTCCTTGAGCCTAGTCCCGGTCCACCTCGCCGTTGCCCGTCGTGTCCACCTTCGGCAGCTCCAGCTCCGGTTTCTCATCTCCTGGCTTGCAACCACCTCAACAGCCTCGATCATCTTTGGCGTCTCCGACCGTCTAGACCTCAACACCTCATGTACCTAGTCCCGGTCCTCCCACGCCTCACCATGAAATAGCTCCGAAGTCCTACAGCCACACAAACAAGCAAACCGTCATATAGCACCGGACAAAGACCATCAATCGGTACAATCAACAAGTATCACAGCACAACACCTGGTCTTACACCACCTTCAACCACTCGAAGGCATAAGACATGAAGTGCCAGCAGCCTACAACCACATGCTAGGCTGCTATGACCACCGAGTAGCTCACTACGACCAAGCAGCACGAGCTACGACCAGGTAACAAACTGCTATGACCATCGCTAGCTTGCTACGACTAACCAACATGTCGCTACGACTTATCCAACCAGGTCATACCAACTTACAACCGGTTGAAATCACAAGACATGCAACGCTCGAAGCCTACGACCTCATCCCAGATCGTTACGACCACCCCAGATGTCATTACGACCGATTACCAGAAGCTACGACTGCTTACAACGTGGTTGAAGAACCTTCCAATCATGTTCATCGCTTTCCACCATGGTCGAACCCCGTTCAAACCATGTACACCGAGTTTCACCGTGGTCGAAACGTCCACTGACCACGTACAGTGAGATTCATCGTGGTCGAAACCCCTTTCGACCACGCACAACATGTTTCACCGTGGTCGAAGCCCTTTCGACCACGGACGACCGCAAAACGAAGTCATCCGACCGCGTTCGACCAATTCCGACCGCGTCAGACCTCGTCCCGAGCACGTCTGACCGCGTTCGACCACAGCCGACCACATCCAGACTTCGTCCGACTGCATTCGACCACAAACGATCGCGTCCGACTGCGATCCGACCACGTTCGACCGCTTCACAACGTGGTCGGAATCCGCCGACTTCCCAACGTGGTCGTGGTCTAAGTCTGCCGACTTCCGACCGCAGCGGTCGATGCTTCAACTTCCGACTGCTTCTCGCGATAACGTGGTCGTAAGCCTACCAGCCGACTCACAACATGGTCGTAAATTAGTTTGTTGGCTTCCGACCACGGCCAACATGGTCGTAAGCCCTTCCGACCACGGCCAACGTGGTTGTAAACGCCGCAACGTAGTTGTAGACAGTAACCCGGCTTCCGACCAGCAGCATAGTGGTCGTAAACTCTTCCGAACACATCAAGATTGCTCTGCAGTGGTCATAAATCCTTCTGCTGACTTTCGACCATGGCCAATGTGGTCGTAACAGCTTCCGACCACGGCCAATGTGGTCATAAACCCGTCTGGTGACCTCCGACCGGAGATAACGTGGTCGTAAACCCTTCCGACCACGTTTAAATTGCTCTGCAGTGGTCGTAACTCCTTCGGCAGACTTCGGACTTTCGACATTATGGTCGTAAACAGTGTAACCAACTTCCGACTTCTAACAAAGTGGTCGTAAATGGTGCAGCCGGCTTCCGATCGCTGACAATGTGGTCGTAAACCCTTCCGACCACAACAAGATTGCTCTGCAGTGGTCGTAAACCCTTCTGCTGACTTTCGACCACAACCAACGTAGTTGTAAGAACTTCCGACCATGGACAACGTGGTCGTAACAGCTACCGACCACGGCCAACATGGTCGTAACAGCTTCCGACCACGGCCAAAATGATCGTAACAGGTACTGCCGACCACATGCTGCCGACAACGTGGTCGTAAGCGGTCTGTCGACCATTCTCAAGGTTTACGACTTTGCAGAGTCAGCTCAAACCTTAAAAACCAAAATCAATCTTTCTAGATCAAGAGTTAATTACTCATCACAACCATGAGGTGACCTCCACATGGTCTCACAGAATCTGCAGGCTGAACTTTGTATTTTTGCAGCCTAGTACAAGTCCAACATGGCAAACGTTGGGTGGTAGCATGCATCAACCAATCTTCGATGATCAGATTCTGCTTATAATTCCCAGTTTAATTTTTTGGGCAAGTTTTAAGTAATTAGTGTTGCCCCCCCCCCCCCCCCCCCCCCCAAACAACATACACACACATACTATTTTCGTTTCTCATGGTAATTCTTTTGCTCTAACTTCGTGCTATGTGCTATTCAAAAACTGACCAAATTTATTTATCCATTGCTAGTCTTGCCAAAAGGTAAGTTAGTCCGATTAATGGTAACAAACTTTGCTCTGACAGGTTCTGGAAGTATATTTGAGACGCTGCGACTCGGCAAACCTCTCGTTGTTGTTGTGAATGAAGATCTAATGGACAATCACCAGATCGAGTTAGCAGAACTGGCCGAGAGGAAGCACCTCTTATGTGCCCGTCCACAAACACTGCGGGAGGCTGTCGAGGCAATGGATCTAAATACTCTCCTACCTTATATGCCCGGAGATGCCAAGCCAGTCGTCACACTGATCAACAAATTTCTCAGCTTTCCAATCGATTGATCCTCTTCATTCTTGTTTCCTCTTTATGGAGCAGAATGGTGTAGCATAAGAGAGATCAGAGATGCAAGTGATGCATGCATACGTGGAACAGCGTTGTGGGAAAATGCCAAGATGGCCTTGTTGCCTATCTGCCTTGAGCTAATTGTGTGCGTGCTAAAATCTCAAGATATCGTTTAATATGTGTAACATCCTCAAAATTTCAGGGATTTTTTTTTGCAAAATTAAAAACTTTCAAGTCCCAAAATTACTTTCAAAATTATCTTGCACGTTTTGAGTTTCCCCTCAAAATCTTTCTAAACTACCAAAACTTCTACTAAAAATTCTCTGAATTATAAGTTGCAATAGGAAAATATTCTCCAAACCACATTCAAGAAACTTATACACCGATACATGTGGATTATGTGAACGACATATCTTACAATGTCTTGCTAGGCAGCACTCTTGTTGAGGAAGCGTTGCTGTTCCACCAGAGTGCCTTCGTCAAAAGACCATTACGACCCATCTTCAAACAGTAGAACTAGGGAGATTAATGCAATAGCATCCAATCTTGGGGAGATGTACTCAACATCCATGCACACAATGCCACTGGAGACACCGCCCCCACCAACGCGTACACTAGCCTCATCTCCATTGCTGGCTGTGTAGGCATTCTCGTTAAAATGGCTTCCATCCAACAGGCCATCCAGATATTCATTGTAATCAATACGCTCTACCTACCAACAACACTCCATCATCCCGATCAGCACTATCTTCCGTCGTACCACCACCATGGGTAGCAACAGTAGGTTCTACTTCGTCCCCACCGACATTATACTCAACATCACCACCACCAACCAACTGTGGCACTTCTATGCCACCACTCCAATTCGGCCTCACCCCTGCTCGATGGTTCCACCCTCTCTAGAAATTGCATATACACCATTGGCCTTCCATATATCACCGCACCAGGATTGCTTGCAATCTCCATGTACGGCCACCAAGCGACGTTGCCAATTACCTTCTTCACCTCCTAGAAGCACCCCTGAATCTCCAACCACTGTGTTTGTCATGCCTTGATGACAAGTTTCTTCCTGCCTATCTCCCTGTCAAGTGCACTGCATACGCACCTACTGAGCTCAAGGAGACTCATCTCCTTCAGCCTTGGAGCCCGTATTATGGTCCTTCACAATTTTGAAGATCCACCCCATACGACCCGTCCCATACGATACCCTCCTTGTAGAACACGAACAAATATTCCATATCTGACATCATGTACGTAGCACCAATGCAGATGAAATCCTCTCATTTCAGACGATACTAAATACAACTACACATATACGAAATAGTCATGCACATGTACAAAGCTCAACTACCAATTATGACTACAACCATGTGCTTAAAATATAGGTACACACATATATGCATGTATACAATGTACAATTGTACAATCTTAAAATCATTTTCTACATTATTTACAATGTCATAGGAGCAATACATATATATGTGAACACATACCTACATACATATTTTCTAATTTGTGAAGTCAGCGAGAATAGTAAACTAACATGCGTATCTCTTCAGCTATTTACAAAGAATCATTATTACTGCCACTAATACGTCATTAACATGGACTAAACATGGTTACCAAGTGCATTATATACTACCAAATCACTGTTACGCTAATAAAATGCTAACAACATATTAAGTGCATTAATTGCAAGTGATTGAGACATACCTCTTCTTGAAGGTCTTCATCGAATGATGCATGGACTAAACATGGTTACCAAGTGGATGATATGTATGCATGCACTAGTAGCGATCATCAAAGAATAGGGTGTGCGGCTATGCAAACACTAATCCCTTGATAGCCACTAATTAATCACCTTCACATACCATAGCACCTCCCTTGCTTCCTCTCACATCGCCGAAGTAGTTAGATAGATTGCTTTGGCAGGCAACCAAGGAAACCATCCCCTAAATCAACGTTAGTACTCCCACCCATGTGCACACGACACACGAACAAGGAAGATAGAAAAACAATTTCCAATGGAAAAATTCTCACACCACAGTAAGAATACACACGCACTTGATGAAATCCTCAATGGAGGGCCCACTCATATTAGTTTTGGTTTTGGCTTATAAATAGTAACAATTTATAGAGAAGATTATAGAGAGAAAGATTTGTGTGTGACTTTGGCTGATATAAACAAAGTCACTACAATGTACTACTATCGATTAGTAGACCCACATTGAAAAGACACTCCATTTGAAAGTTAGATACTATAGATTAGCCATTTATTGTAGAAAAATAGCTTTTAGAAGCTAATACAAATAAGGCAGAAATCTCACAGAAACGAAGCACATGGTATTGGCTGCCTCACGGTGATTTACTATTTATTTGACTCAAAGCAAAAATAGCCAATCTCTATTACACGACCGAGCCTTAGCCTTATATATGGCCAACACCTACGCATAATCATAGATATCGACTCAGACTCCTACTAATAACCAACCAAAACTTTCCTAAGAAAACTGGACCAGTTTTTTCTGAGAAGTTTTGCATGACTCCTCTCCTTTATTCGGAGCTCCTTGGAGCTCACAAGGAAACAAACTGACAAAACACAAAATAGAGCAGAAACCGTAAAGTCTAATTGGACTAATAAAAGGAAATAAGAAATAAAGGGGGGAAATTAGGACTTGGATTCTCCAAGCAGAATTTGGATTGAACCAATTAATACATGCACCTAACTTTCCTCGTTCATGCCGAACTCAATATCTTGCTTGCCTACGTGGCTCACATCTTCTTGACTCTTTTGTTGCTCTTCATCATCAGCAGTTGCATACACTAGTATTTTTGGATGCCTCCCATGTGCAGATGTTCTCTCTTGGGCGATGCTTGTTTTCTCCTAAGCCATTAGGCATGGCCCCACCATACATGCAGAACCTTTACTTACCATGCCGTCCTCACTCTCTCCCCTCGACATTTGCACTTAATTTATCATTAAGAACAATTTAGGTTGCATCCTCCTCCCCCTTAAGCAAAACCATTCTCAGTTTTGGGTACATTTTATGGCCTTCTGCTTCTTTGCTGAAAAATTCTCCACCTTAATAGCACTCTCCATCATTGGTTTCAATATGTGTTGCTTCCCATCATGCACAAAAGATTATCTGTTGGATCCACCCTCGTGTGGCATAGTGATTATATTGCCATGACCTCCCCAACAACAAACCGCATGCATCCGTCGGCACAACGTCGCAAACCACCTTACCAGTGTATGCACCAATATCAAAAGACACATTCACCTTGTGAGTTATCTTCAATCTATCGGAGGTGTGTAGCCACTCCACATGGTGCGGCTGCAGATGCCTCCATGTGGACAACCCCAAAGCATACACCAATTCCTTGCTAATTATGTTGGTGAAGCTCCTACCATCCATGATTAGCTTGCATGATTTCTCCCTAATTTTGCACTCTGTCATGAAATACACTCCACCGTTGTCCCTTAGCTTCAATTTCTTTGCTTTGCACCTTCGAGGCCAAAAGATTAACACCATCTAAAAAAGTATCACAAATGATAAGACCGTCATCCTTGTGCTCATCATCGAATTTCTCACTCTCGAATTTGCTACTTGTAGAACTGTATGTAGTGTACCCTCTGTTGATTTGGGCAATCCTTCATCATATGTCCTCTCCCCTTGCACTTGAAGCACTCGGTGTTGCTAGTGTGCGTAGTGGAGAACGCATTAGAATCACTTTAGAGTGGATGCCATCATCATCTCTTGTTGATATCCGTGTTATCTCTGAAAACACCAAGGTTTTGCCACATGTTCTTCCTATTGAGTTCCTGAGCAAACCGATCTAGGGTTTTGTTCTTGGCAAGGATTAAAGAACACGATTGTTGTTCTTGATCGGAGCTTATCCTGTTGATCTCTGTTTGTGAGTCCTTTTCAAATTGGTTCATGAGTTTCTCTTTTTCCTTGATTGCATCTTGTGTGGCTACTGCTAATCATTGGTGTAACTAAGAATTGATTATCTTCTAATTGTGGGCCTCTTTTTTTCAGCTTCTAAAAGCTGTTTTTAGGTTTTCTACTGCAACTAGCTTTCAAACGAAGTGTCTTTTCAAGGCAGGGTCTACAAATTGATTGTAGTACACACTATAGCGACTTCATTTATATCGGCCAAAACTGCACATGAGTTTCTATTACTTTGTACTCTCTCTCACGAACAGCCCAAAAGCCATAAGTCACAACTAAAAGCTATAATCCAAAGCCAAAAAGAATAGGCCCTGTGCTGACATGAGGTTGGTCTAAACTTGTCCTTTGTATCGATCTGAATACTTGTTTATTATTATGTGGATCGAGTTGTTTACTATTCCATCTACTAGTTTGGTGCATGCTATCTGATTGGAGATTGAGACGTTGCAGCTATTATTGTTAACCCGAGGAACTAGGACTTGATACATATCCACACATACACTTAGGATGTGTTTGGTTGGAGTGATGAAAGTGAAATGGGATGGGATGGAATAGGATGAGATGGTTCCACAAAAAAGGTGGAACCACATGGTCCAGCATCTAAGAAGAATATTCTCTAAATTTGCACAGGCTCATTCCACTTTGGACCATTCCATCCCACCTCATCCCTCAAACCAAACACATGGATAGGCTTGGTCAAAGGAACCATCACATTCCATCTCACCACATCCCTCAAACCAAACACACCCTTAGTTTCCTGCTGATTTACGGGTACAATTTTGATGAATAATTACTGTTGGTTATAAGTACCATCAAAGTGAAATATAGGACAAATCACGCGTCGACTAGTGTTAAACATAGTTGGTCCATATTGTAACACCCCCGTTTCCGGGAGTATTATGAAACCCTCGCAGCTGCCCAGGACTGTTCAACTGCGAGTACATTCATTGAGTGTATAACATTGCCAACACAAGCTTAAGCGCAAAAGCGAACTTTATTACAATATAAAGGCTAAAAGCCAAGTATTACAGCAGGCCAACGGCCTTTAGTTACATTACAGCAAAAGATGCCACAGGCACGCCTGAGCGGAGAACGACCCTAATTTCACGCTTCATCAACCTCGTACAGAATCGTCCCTTCGTCTTCTCTCGCATCCTCAATAATTAGTTGGTTCTGTTTATGTTTTTAGCAAGCATGAGTACTACCACTTGTACTCAACAAGTCACACGGAGCTTAATAATAATTTCATGCATGGTATACCAAGAAAAGGGGATCAAGTCTATTATTTTATGTGGATGCAGTTTTGGTTGGAACTATTTGGAAACCTTTAAAATGTACTTCATTAAAGTAAAGGGGGGGTTTCAAGCTTGATTACCATTAATCAACATTACCAAACCATTCCAAATCTACTTATGCCTTGATACTGGATTCACCCACTAAACACAGCTTCGTTTACCGGAAGCACGGCGTATTCGAATACCATTTGTCATGACTTTGCAAAGCTGCCCTGCTTTACCCACAAGATCCCTTAACTCCCGCGATAGAGTTAAGACAACAAGGATGTTCACTACTCAATTCTTTGTGTAGACTCCGCCCAGTAGGTGTTTAATCTCAACAAGCTCGGATGACCCCACGGATCTCGTCCGACTCATCGCAGCCCTACAGTTGTATGGTTAACCACCTCCCATACGAACTCACCCTCTGTCTCCCCCTTTCCAGTTGCAGAGGTTCAATTGAAGTTGAGCAGTTACTAAGCCAGGTTTGACTAAGCCAGATTTGACCAAGTCAACGCTTGTGGTTGGGCGGATACTATGTCCGTTACTCAGCATAAGGGTCTAGTCCTTACATTTTTAGCTGAGGCGTCAACCACACACGAACCCAAATTCAGTACACACTGTACTGCCACCAATCCACAACCAGCCTCCACCCTAGGATAAGGTCTTCGGATCGATCTCTGCGATCCTCACTTATTCTAGTTCCCACTTTCCAAAACTCTAAGCCAATACCAAACCTTAACAGTATAAAGATTCAATGTGATTCTAAGCCACCATGTTATTAATAATCTTATATTTTATGTTACTAGGTCTTGTCAAGGTGAATGTGGCCATCAAGTTAAACTGGGCTTTTTGGGTGGTAGGACATAACTAATATCATGTCATTCTAAGCATTTGATGTACATAAAATAACAGTGCGCAAATAACATAATGAAAATACGGTAAATAAATAACTTAGGGAAATGTAGGATCAACATGTTCAAAAATATGTGTGACTTGCCTTGCGGAACTTCGATTTCGATTATTTCGTATTTTTCAGTGGGCCAGGTCTGGACTTGAGCTTTTCCCTCCTGCTCCTGCGAAATCTCGTCTTCGTAAACTAACGCAAAACAAATACAACAAATTAATTCCATGCTCGAAGGATTGAGCTAGGAATAAAGAAAATAAAATAAGAAAGAAAATTCGGAGAACTCCAATAAATTGGGATTTTTGGCTTGTAGGAGGGCTATATGGGGAAATGGGCTTTGGATTTGGGTTGGCGGGCTCGAAACGAATCCGGGGAGTATAAATATGTATTTTGGGCTTTGGGCTAGTACTGTTCATCTGGTCCGGTCGGGTACTGTTCATTGGGCTCGGGTCAGACGCGGCGAGCGAGCTCGATCGAGCCACGTCGCTTCGGGTGCGGCCGGCTGGAACGGGCGCGGGCGAACGGCGCGGTCAGGCGTGCCTGGCGCGGGCGGACGGGTCCGGGCGGGCGCGGGCGGTGCGGGCGAGCGGCTCGGTCTGACCGCGTCGCGGGTGGCTCGGATCGGGTGAACAGTACCGGCCGGTACTGTTCTTCTTCTCCAACCGCCAGCGCGCGCGCGCCGAGACAGAGGAAAAGGCGGTGGACGGCGGCGGGGCTGTGGAGTTTTGTGACGCAAACCGAGGACACGGGTGGGTTGGTTGGGATGTGGGGAGTCCATTTTGGGTGGTTTGAGGGCCGGCGGAGGCGGCGTTCGCCGGCGGCGAGGTCATCTCTTCCACGGCCATTTTTGAAAACTGGGGCGACTAGAAGGTCGCTAGGGCAATTGGGCTGGTCTTAGGGCATCAGTGGGGTCTAGGGAGGCTTGGAGGGGAGTTGGCCGAAGCTCGGGAGGTCCGAGTTGGCCTAGCCACGGCGACGGTTTTTGGCAGTGGGGTGGCTCACGGTGCCAGGGAGGGAGAGGGGTTGAGGAGCTAGGGCAAGGGTCGAGGATGGTTTCTAGGGCTATGGAGGTGCCACAGGCGAAAGCAATTGGAAAGTAGATGGCCGGAGATGGGATATTGGACTAGGGCACAGAATTGGGGGATTTCGGGATTACCGGAGTTGGGAGGGGAGGGGGAGGATAGGGAGCGGCCGGTGAGCTTCAGGGACTTCAATGGAGGCTAATGGGAGGGTCGGGGTGGTTTAAATAGAGGGGGAAGGTCGGTTGCACCGGAGAGGGCGGGGGAAAATATCCGGCGGCGGTGAGCTGGAGCTCGGGAAGGCTCGGCCGGCTTGGGCGTCACTCTACGGCTGTCGGGGGCTCGGGGGTCAGCAGTGTACGGGGCGGCTGCAGCTGTCAGAGGAAGGGGCGAGAAAACAGCAGAGGTGGGCAGCGGCGGAGGCGAAACAGGGCACGGGAGCGGCGGGAGCGCTCGGCGACGCCTGACACCGGGGCAGGCGCATTTAAGGCGGGGGTACGGCTGCTGACAGGCGGACAGAGGCTGGCAGGGACGAGCGGGCGCGCGAGGGCGCGAGAAGGAGTGGCGGTGGCAAAAATCAGAGGCGGCGGTGATTTTTCGGCCGGTGAACAGTGTCGCGCGAAAAATCTCCGTTCACGCCGTGATGACTAGGATTAAGGGGCTGTGATGCTTTGAGATTAGTGTGGAATAGATTAGGGAGGCTAAAGGAACTCAAATCAAAAGCAAACTCAAATCCAAATTGATTTTGCAAATTTTTGGTTTGTTTCAACCTTCCCTCCTTAAAAAGAATCTCGACCCCGAGATTCACCCAGGTTAAAGTATGGGTGGAAAACAAACTTGTTACAGTTCTAATTCCTCTCCATAGATCTTGTTTTACATATCCAGTGATGGCTGTTGATTGAGCTTCTGGTGCTGTCCCTTTCCGATCATCTGGGCTCTTAAGATTTTATGAAGATATTTTCAAAGTACAGATATGACTTGTGCTTCTTGGTTTTAAGATAATCTCATCGGGAAACTTATGCAATAGCACGACCATGGTCAAGCAGAGTTCTGTTGACTTCATTTCTTCAGTAGGTTTGTTTGCCTTGTAGTGTTTGTACTAATGAATCGACCCATGATTACTTGTAGCCTTGTATACTCTTTATGTCTTCGGGAGTCTGTAACACAGATCTATACCAATATCCTCTGGTTCCTCTTCTCCATTCAAAGACTAGTTATGACTGTGGTAATCTGTCTTTTATTTTCTAGCAAATGTTACAAGTGCTATACCCTGAGGTTTCTCTCTTTATATTGCCTCATCAAAATTCTTTCAAACCTGGATTCATCTTTATTCTATCAAACCATATAGAGAGCTATGAAGTGTGAGTTTCTTTTATGATTGAATCTCTAAATTTCCTCTTCATTGAATCTTAGGAGTGACCGTGAGATCTCAAGATTTCTTGCTTATTCCCTTAGTGGATTCCGTTGAATTTTCTTGTCGTAGTAGAGATAACACTTAGTAACCATACCAGGACATTCGCTTTCATTGACTATCCAACTCACAGTCCCTGATTATTTATAACCAACTTCATTGTCAGGAATTTAATCTCAGCTGATCAGTGCATGTGCTAGGGTTACTAGTTCTAGGCCATAAGTAGTGTACTTCTCTTCAGGTGTCGGCATCTTAATGCACAAGTTATAATCCTTCCATCTTGTATTAATATACATCTTAGTCCTTGTCTCTGAGGCGTGACTGCAGGGTTGAAAATCTCTATTAAGGGATATTAGAACTGGAGCTATAATCTTTATCTTCTAAGAACTCTTCTTGTTACACTCGAGCTTATACATGCTCCCTTTTCTTTCTCTTTTACTGTACCTGTATATCATCCTTGTATATACCAAATCATTCATGTCTTGTATCTTCATATAAACTTTCCTGGTTTATTTACCGTAACCTTTGCAGGTATTTTATACACCGACATTCCCATGTAATTTCCCCTTAGTATCTCTTGAGACGGTTCTGATTTATTTGTTCTAATGTCCATACTCCCATTGTAATATTCTGATTTCCTATTCAAACTGAATTGGTTCTTCCATCCTTTACGCAGTCTTTTAAATATTGCCATACTTCTCTTACATAAAGTTGGAAAGTAAGTTCACAGCGAATTGCGATGCAAACTTCTTTATTCCTTATATCACTGTACAGATAGCTCACGGATAACTCACGGGTACATTCGATACCTTAAGAGACTACTTGCTTACACAAACGTACTTGCTTATACAAAAGTATGACATAACACTCATTTCATATTCCACTCTTAACCAACAGTGTTGTCTTAACTTTCTGACTGCCTCCTTTACCGCTTCTTCTTAGTTACTTTTTTAGGGTGCATTTGTCTCCTTTTCCACTCGAGCCTTTTTGGGGTGGCGTCCTTCTTCCTCTGTTGGCAGTTGATAAGATGTTGATGTCTGTTCCTTAGCTTGTATCCACGCCACTTCCTTAGGTAGGGATTCCCATGGGCATTGGGAGCGAATATGTCCTTTCTGGTTACAGTGAAAACAAGTCTTGAGTGTCACAGTCACAAGATTGTTTTGCTTGATAATCTTCACGTATCCTGATATTCTTTCCTCTATCCGGAGAGCTTGATTGACTAGAGTCCGTAAATCTGGAAATTCCATAGTCATAATGTAGCACTTTATCTTTGGTTGTAAACCTTGTATGAAATATGCCACCTTTCTTGCTTCGTCATTGATATCCTCTTGGGCATATTGTGACAGATGATGGAATTGCTGCAAATACTCCATAACGGGCCTGTCTTCTTGTCGGAGATTAAGAAAGTCCTGATATTTTTCTGTGACGACTTGGGATGCATATAAGTCTTGCAAAATCGAGTCACGAACTCTGCCCATGTAATATCATTCTTGTTCGGATATATCCATTGGATAGCGTTCCACCAATTGCTAGCTGGTTCTGATAATTGGTAGGCGGCGAAAAGAACTTTTTCTTTGTCCGTACATCCGATGGTCTCTAGTCTCCTCTCGATGCTCTGTAACCAGTTATCAGCACTCAAAGGTTCCGTTGCCGAAGAAAATTCCGGTGGTCGAGTCTTCATGAAAGTTGTAAACTTGAGTGCAGTCGCACTTGACATTGATACTAGTTCTTCTGGCGACGTTTTTGTAATGGTCTGTTCCAACACCCTTGCTTGTTGTTCTAGTATTCTGACTTGCCCTTGTCTGATTTCAATCCGGGTCTTCTCCATGATGGATACAACTTCGTTTATGTCAGATAAGGCTTCTGTCATGGTGGATAGGGCTTTCGACAAGGTGGATAACCTGTTCTGATTTTCATTGTCCATCTGTTGCACCATCAAAGCTTTAGTTTGCTCAGTGATAATTCCTTTGACAGTAATCGAATCTTAGGAATCAATCCTGTAACATTTTTGGGCTTAGCAGAGAGAGTGAGACGAAAACGAGGGAAGAGCAAGAAAGAGGTAGGAAGGAGAATGAAGAAAGATTAAATGATGTTTCTGATTGCTTTTGTAGGACACCTCTTGAAAATCTTCTTGCTCACTTACGAGGGTAATCCCATATCTATTAGCCTTCAACCTTCGTAAGCTAATTTATTCTCATACTACTCTTGTACATGGGCTTAAAATCCAGGGCCCTTTTTAATTTAATTTCTACTTCACACTAGGTCACATTACATTCTAGTTATGACCTCATTTTTTTTCAATAACCTCAAACAAATATAATCATTCATTTGATCCACCGAAGACATAATTCCTATTGCATTCTCCTAACTTTATTAATCATATCATGGTTATCCAAATTCAACAAAAATTCCAACTTCAACCATGACTATAAATCCAATATCAAACCTGTTATAATCCAATATCCTTATTTTAAACCCACTGATATCATTTGTATTTATATTTCCTAAAAATCCAATTATTTTTTTTATTATCAACTCATATTCTCAGTTGGCTTAATTAATAATCAACTAAGCTTCTTGCTATCTCCTTCTCATTTCATTCATCATTTGTAAAATCCACCAAGGATAATATCATTAATCAGATTTATAATCCAATAATCATTATCATCAATATCCACCAAGAATATTATCATTGATTAGGCCTAAAATTCAATAATTATCATTACCACATTTCTTTTTTTTCGATCCAACAACTTCTATCACTTTATCCATTCAGACTTTTCCAAACATAATTCTGCCAATATCTTCGATTATCATCGTCTCATATTTTAATCCCTTATGGGTTATCTACTCCTTTCTCTAAACTCCATGGCTATAATTCACCCTATTTGTTGCAATCGGAAGTTTGCATTTAATTCCTTCTAAGATTTTGCCTGATAGGTAAGGAGAGATCAGAACAGAGTAGGTAAGAATTAAAGACGAAATGGGATAGGAGCAGAGTTTTTAACATACTCTCTACTTAAAACCAGAAATTTAGTTTTGCACAAATTGCTTATATAGCAGCCTACAGGCTAAAAGTGCAAGTCGGCTATTAATACAAACAGAAATTTTCGTCTATTTAAATGGTTTTACCCTTTGCATCAAGGATATCAAACGGGTATTATTTGCTAACCACTCGAGCAGCGACCTTATAACTTTTCAGAAGGAAAAGTTTTTGGTTAGAGTATTTATACTACTCCTTTTTAGCATCATTTTTAATGTTTCTTAAGCTAGGGTTAGCCTTGGTTTCATTTGGTCAGCATGAAGTTAGTCTAAACATCTACTCGCATTTTAAGCTTTTGACAAAACCCAAAAGGAAAGCTTTTGCTTTTTGTCTAGGGGGGTGAGATAGAAATAGGAAAGGTGAGACAGCAATAATACTTATGGTTTTCAAAATTCTTTTGTATTTGAAATTATGGTTTTGTGAAATCATAATCTTATCGTAACCAAACCTACACTTAGGGTCATCCTACGGTCAAGCAAGCGGGCTCTGATACCACTCTGTAACACCCCCGTTTCCGGGAGTATTATGAAACCCTCGCAGCTGCCCAGGACTGTTCAACTGCGAGTACATTCATTGAGTGTATAACATTGCCAACACAAGCTTAAGCGCAAAAGCGAACTTTATTACAATATAAAGGCTAAAAGCCAAGTATTACAGCAGGCCAACGGCCTTTAGTTACATTACAGCAAAAGATGCCACAGGCACGCCTGAGCGGAGAACGACCCTAATTTCACGCTTCATCAACCTCGTACAGAATCGTCCCTTCGTCTTCTCTCGCATCCTCAATAATTAGTTGGTTCTGTTTATGTTTTTAGCAAGCATGAGTACTACCACTTGTACTCAACAAGTCACACGGAGCTTAATAATAATTTCATGCATGGTATACCAAGAAAAGGGGATCAAGTCTATTATTTTATGTGGATGCAGTTTTGGTTGGAACTATTTGGAAACCTTTAAAATGTACTTCATTAAAGTAAAGGGGGGGTTTCAAGCTTGATTACCATTAATCAACATTACCAAACCATTCCAAATCTACTTATGCCTTGATACTGGATTCACCCACTAAACACAGCTTCGTTTACCGGAAGCACGGCGTATTCGAATACCATTTGTCATGACTTTGCAAAGCTGCCCTGCTTTACCCACAAGATCCCTTAACTCCCGCGATAGAGTTAAGACAACAAGGATGTTCACTACTCAATTCTTTGTGTAGACTCCGCCCAGTAGGTGTTTAATCTCAACAAGCTCGGATGACCCCACGGATCTCGTCCGACTCATCGCAGCCCTACAGTTGTATGGTTAACCACCTCCCATACGAACTCACCCTCTGTCTCCCCCTTTCCAGTTGCAGAGGTTCAATTGAAGTTGAGCAGTTACTAAGCCAGGTTTGACTAAGCCAGATTTGACCAAGTCAACGCTTGTGGTTGGGCGGATACTATGTCCGTTACTCAGCATAAGGGTCTAGTCCTTACATTTTTAGCTGAGGCGTCAACCACACACGAACCCAAATTCAGTACACACTGTACTGCCACCAATCCACAACCAGCCTCCACCCTAGGATAAGGTCTTCGGATCGATCTCTGCGATCCTCACTTATTCTAGTTCCCACTTTCCAAAACTCTAAGCCAATACCAAACCTTAACAGTATAAAGATTCAATGTGATTCTAAGCCACCATGTTATTAATAATCTTATATTTTATGTTACTAGGTCTTGTCAAGGTGAATGTGGCCATCAAGTTAAACTGGGCTTTTTGGGTGGTAGGACATAACTAATATCATGTCATTCTAAGCATTTGATGTACATAAAATAACAGTGCGCAAATAACATAATGAAAATACGGTAAATAAATAACTTAGGGAAATGTAGGATCAACATGTTCAAAAATATGTGTGACTTGCCTTGCGGAACTTCGATTTCGATTATTTCGTATTTTTCAGTGGGCCAGGTCTGGACTTGAGCTTTTCCCTCCTGCTCCTGCGAAATCTCGTCTTCGTAAACTAACGCAAAACAAATACAACAAATTAATTCCATGCTCGAAGGATTGAGCTAGGAATAAAGAAAATAAAATAAGAAAGAAAATTCGGAGAACTCCAATAAATTGGGATTTTTGGCTTGTAGGAGGGCTATATGGGGAAATGGGCTTTGGATTTGGGTTGGCGGGCTCGAAACGAATCCGGGGAGTATAAATATGTATTTTGGGCTTTGGGCTAGTACTGTTCATCTGGTCCGGTCGGGTACTGTTCATTGGGCTCGGGTCAGACGCGGCGAGCGAGCTCGATCGAGCCACGTCGCTTCGGGTGCGGCCGGCTGGAACGGGCGCGGGCGAACGGCGCGGTCAGGCGCGCCTGGCGCGGGCGGACGGGTCCGGGCGGGCGCGGGCGGTGCGGGCGAGCGGCTCGGTCTGACCGCGTCGCGGGTGGCTCGGATCGGGTGAACAGTACCGGCCGGTACTGTTCTTCTTCTCCAACCGCCAGCGCGCGCGCGCCGAGACAGAGGAAAAGGCGGTGGACGGCGGCGGGGCTGTGGAGTTTTGTGACGCAAACCGAGGACACGGGTGGGTTGGTTGGGATGTGGGGAGTCCATTTTGGGTGGTTTGAGGGCCGGCGGAGGCGGCGTTCGCCGGCGGCGAGGTCATCTCTTCCACGGCCATTTTTGAAAACTGGGGCGACTAGAAGGTCGCTAGGGCAATTGGGCTGGTCTTAGGGCATCAGTGGGGTCTAGGGAGGCTTGGAGGGGAGTTGGCCGAAGCTCGGGAGGTCCGAGTTGGCCTAGCCACGGCGACAGTTTTTGGCAGTGGGGTGGCTCACGGTGCCAGGGAGGGAGAGGGGTTGAGGAGCTAGGGCAAGGGTCGAGGATGGTTTCTAGGGCTATGGAGGTGCCACAGGCGAAAGCAATTGGAAAGTAGATGGCCGGAGATGGGATATTGGACTAGGGCACAGAATTGGGGGATTTCGGGATTACCGGAGTTGGGAGGGGAGGGGGAGGATAGGGAGCGGCCGGTGAGCTTCAGGGACTTCAATGGAGGCTAATGGGAGGGTCGGGGTGGTTTAAATAGAGGGGGAAGGTCGGTTGCACCGGAGAGGGCGGGGGAAAATATCCGGCGGCGGTGAGCTGGAGCTCGGGAAGGCTCGGCCGGCTTGGGCGTCACTCTACGGCTGTCGGGGGCTCGGGGGTCAGCAGTGTACGGGGCGGCTGCAGCTGTCAGAGGAAGGGGCGAGAAAACAGCAGAGGTGGGCAGCGGCGGAGGCGAAACAGGGCACGGGAGCGGCGGGAGCGCTCGGCGACGCCTGACACCGGGGCAGGCGCATTTAAGGCGGGGGTACGGCTGCTGACAGGCGGACAGAGGCTGGCAGGGACAAGCGGGCGCGCGAGGGCGCGAGAAGGAGTGGCGGTGGCAAAAATCAGAGGCGGCGGTGATTTTTCGGCCGGTGAACAGTGTCGCGCGAAAAATCTCCGTTCACGCCGTGATGACTAGGATTAAGGGGCTGTGATGCTTTGAGATTAGTGTGGAATAGATTAGGGAGGCTAAAGGAACTCAAATCAAAAGCAAACTCAAATCCAAATTGATTTTGCAAATTTTTGGTTTGTTTCACATATCATGAAGCATAGCACTAGCTCACATCTCCTACGTCTCCAACATGTGGACTCTAGTATGCTGCCTGGCTTCACTTCTTCCCTGAGACCGGTGTACCACCAATGTCCCAAGCCAAGCAATGCTAGCCAAGCTTTGCAATTAGTAAAATTCACCGCTCCCCTTGCTTCCCCTCAAAAAGTGAAGATATCGTTGTTCTCTCTGTCCTCTAATGACCCCGTTTGTTCCCCTATTACTTGGCATCTTCGCTGGAGTTGCGTAGGAAGCCAATCGCACTATCGACCATGCCATCACGTGCACCATGCACACTAAGCCAAGAAAATAGCTTCCTCCAACCTCGCCTTTCCATGATGTCTGCATCACAGGCTTCGCCCTGTCACCCTAAGCCTCACCAACCCAGTTCCTAGCCGCCCCTATCGTAGTACCTCACCACCAGCGAGCTTCGCCTTTGTATCATGGCTGTCATCATCAACGGCTCAACTCGAGTCACCCTAGGATGAACCAACACCATGTAACGCCCCCGTTTCCAGGGGCGCGTACGGACACGGCACCCCGCAACTATTCACGCATGAACAGTTATGGAGTGTCGCGCAAGAGTATACCATTGCATGCCTACAACAAAAGTTCAGCGTATATTTCACATACGGATTAACATCCATTTTCAACAGCGGGGCGTGCAAGCCCAAAGCATAATTACATTACAGAAGCCCCAAGATCTGCTTGAGCGCGGCCAAGACCTAAAGCCACGGGTCCTCGTCGAAGAAGCGACCTTCCGGGACTTCCTCAACGGGGAGGCAAACACCTTCGTCTTGATCCTCTAAAGAAGGGCAAAAGCAAGCCGTGAGCCAAACAACCGGCTCAGCAAATCCCAAAGGGATCCTAACCTACTACATGCACGGAACATCAAAGGAGGGGAAATATATTTGGTTTATTAACTTTGAGTGGATGCAGTTTTATTTGCAATCATTTTATAAAAGGGACCCAAAACTACTCCTCAAGAACTCAGGGGTTTTTCAACAAGAGTTCATTAACCAACCTAAACAAGTTAAACATTTACAAAACTACTTAAGCCTTGCGGCTGGAATCACCCAAGTGACACAGCTCCAATAACCGGGAGCACGGCGTATTCGAATACCATTTATTTGACTCTGCAGAGTTTGCTCAGCTTTACCCACACGATCCCTTAACCCTCATGACTGAGTTAAGGAAGCCAGGTCGTTTCACTGCTCAACTCTTTATATAGGTTCTACCCGGTAGAATTCACTCGGGTCTGGCTCTCACACGCACATACACACACACACACACACAAGAAAAGACGATGTCCGCTTCGAGTGAACTCTACCGTTGTTAGGCACCCAAACACGGCTTGCCTAACCTCACTGCTAAACCTCCTGTAGAGTTTCAATCGAGTTGAGCAGCTACTAGACAAGTGTTGACAAGTCAACTCCTGTGATTTGAGCGGGTTCTATGACATTTGCTTGGCATAAGGGTTTCAGTCCTTATATTTTCACATGGTCCACAACCTCGCCAGGCTCGCGACCCAACCTAAGGTAAGCGGTGGGCGTAGACCGTCTCGCGATTTCCCACTCACCCTTACCCTACTCCAAACCCTAGGGTAAAGATGGGCGAAGACCGTCTCGCGGCTCCCCACTCCTTTCCCTACCTTGTGCACGCCGGCACTCTCCGCTCTAAGATACGGTGTCCCATACCACCCTACCTTAGAGTCGGGTTTTCCAAATTCTATTGGCCCACAGCCACAACCTTATCAGTGTAAGACTTTGCATGATGATAATAATATCCTACAATTATCTAGATTAACAAGTAATTAATTCTAGGGTTACAAAGGCATGGCAACAAATTAAACATGGCATTTGACGGTGGTAGGATTAACTACATAATAAGTCATTCTAAACATTTTATTTTATTTTCGAACTAACATTTCAGAACTAGCTTAATGCAAATAGCATATTAACATAAATAAACAGCATGGGTTTCAATATGATCAAAGGATTTGGGACTTGCCGTCAATCCGAATGATTTCCGCTAGCTCGAACGAAGAACCTCCTGGCTCCTGAAACTGCACTTGATCTTCCGGAAACTCCGACACTAGCGCAAACACTGAAAATAACAAAAATCCGGCTTGAGACTAATCAAGCGAGGAAAAATAAACTATTTAAAAAGGAGTAAAAAGCATAAACCCTTCAAATAGAATTTTAGGAATTTATCTGGAATGATTCTGGAGGAATGGAGGTCAAAAATGGGTCAAGAATATTATTTGGAGCAAAGTGGTGAAATTTGGGAATTTTTGGGATTTTCTGTGATTTTCTAGGATTTATTTGGATTTTTCTGGATTTTGGAAATTGAAAAAGTCTCTGGAAATTCGACGAACAGTACCAGGCCGGCCCAAAGCAACAGTGCGGCCTGGCACTGTGCGGCCCGCGTGGCCGAAGGCCAGCGCGGCCCACGGCGCGCGCGCGCGCTCTCGCGCGCGGGAGGAAGGGGGCCGGGGCGACGGCCCACGCCAGCGCGCGTCCGCGCGGTCCGGATGGCCGACGCGTGGACGGCGGGGCGGCTGGGATGCGGGGCGAGACGACGGCTCGGATTGGGATAGCGGGGATCGGACGGCTGCGGAGTGACGAGAGCGGCGAAGCGATACGAGGAAGATCCGACGGCCCCGGTTAGATATTACGGAGGGGATGGACGGGCGAGGGGGAGCCACGTCGCGGGGCGGGGTCGTCGTCTACCTCCAGCCGCTACAGTGCGGCCGAGGTAGAGCTACGGCGGCGACGGCGGCCAGGGCGCAGGAGGGGTCGCCGACGGCGGGGAAGGGTACCGCCGGGCGCGGCTCGACATGGGGATCCCATTTTTGGGGCTTGGGAGGTGAGGGGATCAATGGAGAGCACGGGAGGGAGAAGGGAATGGCTTCGGGTTTGCGGCGGCGAGGGAGCTCTCCGGTGGCGATCCATTCAAATGGGGCGCAGATTCACGGACAAGGGACTCTAGGGCTCACCAACGCAGTGGCGGAACCGGCGGGGAAGTTCTTGGGAGGGCTGGCCACGGTGAGGTGCGACGGCCGGAGAGGGAGTCTCGACGGCGGCGCTCCACGGGGCTTTACCTGGCCAGAGGAGGACGGCAGAGTGATTAGGGGAGGGTGAGGATGCTCTGGACGAATGCAATGGAGAAATGGAGGTAGAGAGGAGGAGATCAACTTCACGGGGTCGCCGGCGTAGGGGAGGACCGCGGCGGCGCTACAGGCGGTGGTGATCCAATCAGTTGCACGGGGAGCTACTTTGGAGTGGCGGGAGGAGATTGAGGGTGGCGGGGGAGCTCGGGAAGCAAAGGGGGCGAGAGGAAACCGAGAGGGGGTTTTATACCCGAGCGGGAGGGGGAGAAACCTTCGGGGCGAAGGCACGGGCACGGCTCCGGGGTCAACAGGAGTGGGTGAGGCGTCTCCTCCGCGCAGTGGAGTGACACCGGGGCGCTGCAGTGGCTTAATGGCGAGGCGACGGGAGAGGGGAGCAGGTGAGCTCGGGCACGGGCGGAGGAGTGCGTCCGCGCGCGGGAGAGAGGGGGAAACGGGGGCTGCCAGGTGGGGACGGGCGCAGAGAAGGGGCGACGCGTGGCGCGAAGACTCTGCGGCGGTCGGGACAGCGCGGCGGAGGCGGTGCTGAGGCGGTTCCACCGCGGGGCGCGGTCGCAGACGCGCGCGCGAGGAGGAAGCGGGGAAGGGAGGAAGGCGCCAGCGCGCGAGGGAAGGGCGCGGGGCGCTGGGGCGAAGCGAAGGCGGAAAAAGATGGGGCGCCAACGGAGAGGAGAAACGCCCTGCCGAAAAGGGAAAGCGGAAACGGGGAAGACTTTCCCAAAAAGGAAAGTTTTCGAAATTCACTCAAAAACCCAGCAAAAAAAATCAAGGAAAATTTTGGTTTGAAATTTTGGGGCTTTTCACACCACCACCAGCATCCCTGTGTTGGGGCCATGCTAATAGTGCCTCCCCTCCCTCTCCAAGATGTAGGAACAGGCTACCAGCACGTTTCCCCTGCTTGCGGCTTGTCACGGCCATCGTCGCATCGTCCATGCGATGTTTGGCCATCCCTGTGGGCACCACCCATGCCAATCCCGCCACTACAGCCAGCTGCCACCGTGCACCCCTTCTTTCCCCTGTTTTGGCCACCATCGCCTAGCATTGTGCTACCGTCATGCACCGCTTGGCTGTCCCCGAGCCCAGCTGCTATGCTACACCATTGCCCCAACCCACTAAGCCATTCTACACCGCTGCCTTGACTAGGCTCCTGCCTCACCATGGACGGCGACCGAGTGCCGTGCTGAGAGAGAACAAAGAGAGATTGGGAGACAGAGAGAGCATAGAAAGAAATAATGGAATTGTTTGCATGTTTGGCATTGTAGTGTAATGTTTTTCAAATTTGGCCCCAGGCACCTTTTTTGCAATTCTAACCCTGTCCCCGAGCTTGGCAAGCGTGGCAGATGACACATGTCTCTTGTCATACCAGTGGAGGCAAGCACAGCGTGCAAGAGCCAACGGGTCCACTGGTGCCAAGCTCCTCTTGCTCGGGAAGTCGAGGCAGGCCCTTCCGAGCTCCCATAGCTTGGTAGATGGTTGAACAGGTGGCTAACCTGCTGGACATATACATGGCTCTCATGGCATCAATTGATGTGAAGTGACATGTTTATATCTCTATCTGAAATCAAAGTTGTGATACCAAGGGGTCAAATATGGTATGGATTGGTTTCAAGTTACAAGCATTTGTACAGAGTTCAGGCTTTTAGCGATTGAGGTGCTCAATATTTTTTTTTCTGGGTACAAGCATACCATGTCTTCAATGAGGTGAGTCCCATGGAATTGCTTTACCTATATATATGCTCCATTTGCAACTATTTATTGCTATGTTGATATCCCTATGTATGGCCAACATTAAAGAAATATGCATGCCTGAATGAATGGAACCTAACCCAAATAATCTTGACAAGATGTGTATGCCTTATTTATATCTTGTTGGGTTTGAGGAACCGAAGTTTCGATCATACCATGTTACAGGCTATTCACATCATCAATTGCTATTCTATGAAAGGAATTTTAATGATATTATTTCTTACCGTTATGGTGTTTGCTATTTTACGAAGGGAATTCCGGTGGTACTCGACTATAGAATGCATTTAATTACTTGTACAGCTATAGAACTAGTCCTAGTTTTTGCTGCACTGCTACAGACAGCCCTATCACAGACGGTTCGGAACCGTCATCACAGACGGTTCTTTAACCGTCAGTGTCTAGGTGTCAGTGATAGTTGTGGTTATCACAGACGGTTCCCAAGCTGTCTGTGATAACAACATTACAGACGGTCTTTATTACTAACCGTCTGTGATATTCGAGTATCACAGACGGTTTTTTTATAAAAAACCGTCGGTGATAGTCTTGTATCACAGACGGTTTTAAAAAAACTGTCTGTGATACAAGACTATCACAGACGGTTAGTAATAAAGACCGTCTGTGATATATACAATATCACAGACGGTTTTTATTACTAACCGTTTGTGATATTTTGTATATCACAGACGGTTTTAATTACTAACCGTCTGTGATATTTGTGTATCACAGACGGTCAGTAGTAAAGGCCGTCTGTGATATCATTCACACCACAGACGGCACTCTTTGAAACTGTCTGTGATATTGTATCACAGACGGATTTTAACAACGAACCGTCTGTGATACTAAGTGCATCATCCATTTTATTTGATATTTTTTGGCTAGCCTCAGGATATGCTAGCCATGCCCTCTGAACGCAAGCAAGCAAGCAGATTACAGATAAATGACAGATATAAGTTAATTGCAACTCATAGTAAATTACAACAAAATTCGTACACAGCAGATCACATACATATATATATAGAATGAAAATCGTTACACAAAATCTGACAAATGAATTCATTTGAAGGAATTGTTTGATTTGTACAGTTGAATCCAATGTTTCAACATCTAATTATCACCATTGCCGGCGTAGAACTCTCCCTTCCTACTTATGACCTCTCCTAGCAAGAATTGGGAGATGATTGCACGAATCTCCATGAGATTGTCAAGATCATATGCACTTTCGTCGAAGTGCACCCGCTGTCGCTAGGAGCAATGTTAAGTCATTAATTAGCATGTGTGTGTAATACAAATACATATATATAATCAGAAAGTAATAATTATTGGAAGGACCTGACAAACCTCTGGATCATTGATCTTAGTAGCAATGATTTCCTTCATATGGCGGCAAACGTAGAATCCACATACGTTACCCTGTAGCTGCTGGTGGCACTGCAAAAATTGAATTACATACATCGGTATTGTCAATTCTAGAGGCATTATAACAAAGTATGATATAGGATTGTTGTGTTGTAGCGGGTACCGGAAATCGCGTGTTGTGTCGTAGCGTGTCACTGGATTTGTCGTGTCTTCCTCCTTGAGCAACATAATCGGCAAACGCCCTACGTGATTCAAAAAACTTATCCTTGGCCGTGGCAAACAAAAGAAATATTACAATAGAGTTATGTATGGAGGAAATGAGTTTACCTGTTAAGTACTTCTTGCACAAGACTGAAGTCGTGGTTGCTCCTAAGGAGGGAATCAAGGTATATTACCTTGCTCCACTTTGGTACAATCACAAGCAAAATCCAGTGATGCCTAGTCATGTGTGTCGCCATAGTGATTAATCCTAAGTTCATGCCGCATGTAAAGTACAAATGAAACATATGTGTGGCAACTAGTGAAGCACTTACCCTTGGTTGAAGGGTACCATGATGTATTCCTTGTCGGTGTGAGCAATCAATCCCCTCGTTATGTAACCTTGCACGAAGGATGCATCTGCATTGATACATTGCTCGGAGACCAAGTGAGGGTCGAGGAAACCCACCGGTCGTCGCGATCGCCGGACTTCTTGGATCATGTATCTATACATAAAGAAAGAGTAATGACATTTATCTGTATAACGTGAATGTAGAACTTCATTGTGCAGTACACTTACAGTGTCCAGCATCGTAGAAGTGAGGCGTCGAGTTCGTCGAGATTGAATAGTAAGAATAAATCATCGAATGTCACGACGATGTAGCCCAAGTCGTTGAGGAAATGCGTGTCGTTATATTTCAGAGTCAATGCACTCTGCCGGTTTGGCTTCATGTTGGACTTCTCCATATACCAGGCATGCAATCTATTGCAAATCATACCAACCTGGCGTAATTGTGAATCGGGCAATAACGACACTCCTAGAACAAACTTCCATGGCACGGGACGCGGCTTAACTTTCGTCGCATGAGCCTTGGAGGCCTTGGAGCCTCGCTTATGATATGTTCTCGGTGGCGTCTCGGCGGGAGCCGATGCAACAGACTTTACTGGATTTGGAGGTGGAGGTGAAGCCACCGGAGCCGACGTGCCAGGTCCAGGGCGACGTCCCTCTTGGGCCACTGGATGTGAAGATTGTGGCACAGACATGTCGAGGACGATGTCCCTCTTGGGCCACTGAATGAATGTGTGGACGGCATCCCCGTATGTCTTAATCTCTTCGTTTGGGGGCTTCTCAAGAGGGACGGGCTTAAAAATATCATTAATCATGTCCACCTGGACCTTCATGAAACCGGTGTCTACTTGTACACCGTGCACGAGCGTCCCTGGCAGCAATGGATACACCATGCCGCGCCCAGCATCAACGGGAATAGATCCAACAAGCCTGACTGTGAGGGTGCAAGGCATGGGCTCCTACATAACGATACAAGATGAGTTAAGGCGTCCACCAGAGAGATCTATGTACCATTCTAAAGAGGTACATTACCTGAATGTCATCAATACGTAAGTGGTCGTCGCTATGTTCAGAAATTGGTGTGGACGCGCAGCTACTGCGACGTTGAGGGGGACTGGGTACCGCAGTACTAGGAGTGGGTTGCGATTGGTTGCGGACTTGTCTCAGTTCTTCCCGCAACGAATCTATCTCTCCTCGAAGTGAGGCAGTCTGCTCTTGAAGTGAGGCAGATAGTTGTTCCTCAAGTTGAGCACGAAGCTCCTGTTTTATTTGTTCGCTGCGGTACGCCTTGGATCTCTTCCTACTCCTATATGTCTCGGAGTAATCTGGAAATCCGTGCCTCCAAGGTACATAAACCCCCATGCCTCGTGTGCGACCTGGGTGCTCCTTGTTTCCCAAGGCCTGTGATAGTAAATCTATCTCCCTATATTCTTCAAAGGAGCCACGAGAAGATTCGGTAGTCAATGATTGCTGCAAGAGGCAATTAATCATGTTATTTTTGAACCCATGAAGTTCAAGAGGTGTTAACAAGTATGTTGTTTAACATATTTTACCATGCGTTGGGACACTTCCTCATCTGCGGGGTTCTTGAAAGAGACACCCGAAGATGTGGTTGATGACCTCGCTCTTAACCAGTTTCGAGCGCGCTCGTTTGCGATCCCGGCAAATGGCGGAGAGGCCTCCGATCGGATTGCGACCTCATCCTGCATCCTCCATTGCGGGATTTTACCCGCGTACCCAGCAGTGCCGAGTCTGTGAGGGTGCGTGTTTTGTGACTGGAGATCCTTGTGCGCCGCACTTTGTTGTACAAATTCGGGCGTCGTCTTCATCTGCACAAAGGCCTCCCATGTTTCCGGCGACACGAAAGGATACTTTGTGAAGGGCGTGACATCCTCGGCCACGTACTTCGTCACAAGAGTGCTCTTAAAATTCTTCCATGCTTTTCCCATCGCGAGGAGCGCTTGCCGTTGCACGAGTCCCTGTGCTTCTGCTGGGAACTCGAACGAATTTGTAAGTTCCTCCCATAGCTGATTTTTGTGATCCTTTGTCAAATCTTTCCAGCTTGCTATGGTGATGGGGACCCGTTGCCTTCCAATTATCCCGCAGGTAGTCCGAAATGATGACGCTGCTTTCGACGGTTCCAGAGGGACCCCATCCGGAGAGACCACCGTGATGGTCCTTCGGCCCTCTGGCCTTTTCGATACTCCTCGGCCACGTTTAGATTTCGCAGTCTTGGGAGCGTGAGACCCAGATGACGACGACGAAGACTGTGTGGACGCCATCTCTCTTCTAAGAAAAAACTAACTGAAGTGAGCACTGGAGTGTGTCACTTGCTTTATGCCCTTTGACAAAGTTCTAACGATTAGCTAATTGCAGTGAGCTATGGGCCTTCCAAATAGACCTTGCGAAGCATATAACATGTGAAGCATATATATACATGTGAAGCATATACATGTGAAGCATATATATATCATGTGAAGCATATATATACATGTGAAGCATATACATGTGAAGCATATATATATCATGTGAAGCATATACATGTGAAGCATATATATATCATGTGAAGCATATATATATCATGTGAAGCATATATATACATGTGAAGCATATACATGTGAAGCATATATATATATCATGTGAAGCATATATATATCATGTGAAGCATATATATATCATGTGAAGCATATACATGTGAAGCATATATATATCATGTGAAGCATATATATATCATGTGAAGCATATACATGTGAAGCATATATATATCATGTGAAGCATATACATGTGAAGCATATACATGTGAAGCATATATATATCATGTGAAGCATATACATGTGAAGCATATATATATCATGTGAAGCATATACATGTGAAGCATATATATATCATGTGAAGCATATACATGTGAAGCATATATATATCATGTGAAGCATATACATGTGAAGCACAGGGAGGGAGGGACCGGCGTCGGGCGGGAGCGGCGGCGTCGGGAGGGAGGGACCGGCGTCGGGCGGGACCGCCGGCTACGGGAGGGAGCGGCGTCGGGAGGGAGCGGCGGCGTCGGGAGGGAGGGACCGGCGTCGGGCGGGACCGCCGGCTACGGGAGGGAGCGGCGTCGGGAGGGAGCGGCGGCGTCGGGAGCGGCGGCGTCGGGAGGGAGGGACCGGCGTCGGGCGGGACCGCCGGCTACGGGAGGGAGCGGCGTCGGGAGGGAGCGGCGGCGTCGGGAGGGAGGGACCGGCGTCGGGGGGGGACCGCCGGCTTCGGGAGGGAGCGGCGTAGGGAGGGAGCGGCGGCGTCGGGAGCGGCGGCGTCGGGAGGGAGGGACCGGCGTCGGGGGGGACCGCCGGCTTCGGGAGGGAGCGGCGTCAGGAGGGACCGGCGGCTTCGGGAGGGACCGGCGGCGTCGGGAGGGAGCGGCGGTGGGAGGGAGCAAAACCTAGCTAGCAGGGGCGCTGCAGAGTGGAGACAAGAGACTGCGGCAGAGCGGACTCCGCAGACCTAGCGCGGGTATTTAAAGATGATCTATCACAGACGGTTCTATAAATATAACCGTTTGTGATATCATTATCACAGACGGTTCTATCTATAGAACCGTCTGTGATAATGCCTATCACAAACGGTTCTATAGATAGAACCGTCTGTGATAATGATATCACAAACGGTTATATTTATAGAACCGTCTGTGATAGATCATCTTTAAATACCCGCGCTAGGTCTGCGGAGTCCGCTCTGCCGCAGTCTCTTGTCTCCACTCTGCAGCGCCCCTGCTAGCTAGGTTTTGCTCCCTCCCACCCCTGCTACCCATATTATCACAGACGGTTATATCGATAGAACCGGCTGTGATGTGTTATCACAGACGGTTTCTTTTGATAAACCGCCTGTGATAGTTCACTATAAATACCCGCAGCTAGCTAGGTTCCTATGTCATTTATGAAAAACGCAAGCATAACCATAAATATAACTATTTCTTAGTTCCTTAGTCATTTTACAATTACAATGCATGGGTTCCTTAGTCATTTTACAATTACAATGCATGGGTTCCTTAGTCATTTTACAATTACAATGGAACATACATACATTTATGAAAAACACAAGCATAACCTATATCATTTATTACACTTTGGCTATATCATTTTAAATAAAGCCCTTCACGATGATCGATACGCATATAGCTTGCTTCATCGCCTTGTTCTTCATCGAGCCTGATGCCGTCTCCGAATGGAGGCAAATCATCAAATTGATTGTACTCTTCCTCATCCACAACATTCTCAACCCCGACAATCCTTCTTTTTCCCTGAAGAACTACATGGCGCTTCTTATTTGCCGGGTCGGTTACATAAAATACTTGAACAACTTGCCTCGCGAGTACGAATGGCTCGTCTTTGTATCCTACACATTCGAGGTCCACGGTAGTGACGCCGTACTTGTCAACCTTTACACCCCGTGGGAGTTGGACCCAACGGCACCGAAATAGAGGAATTTTGAAAATTACGTAGTCAAGCTCCCAAATCTCCTCTACAAGCCCGTAGTACGAGCTTGGGCCAGCGGTTCTGCCGTGCGAATCATAGGCATCTATGCGGACACCTGAGTTCTGCACTGTGCTCTTTCTATCTTGATCTGTTGTATAAAATGTGTAGCCATTAATGTCGTATCCTTGCCATGTCACAATTGTAAATTTTGGCCCTTTTGCCAACCATTGTAGTGTTTCATTTGACGACCTCCTAGTCAATTGCGCCTTCAACCATTCGTTGAACTGACGGTTGTGTTGTCTCGTGATCCAAACTTCTGACTGGCCTGCATTCTCCTGACGTAGCATGTCCTTGTGCTCTTCAATATATGGGGTCACTTCAGTCATGTGTTGTAAAACCATGAAATGGGCTTGAGCATACGTATTTTGATCCGGGGTTATTGCTTTCCTCCCGATAGTCCCTATACGCTCTAACCTCCCCTCGTGACGAGATAGAGGTACACCTATCGGCTCTACCTGAGAAATGTAGCCGATGCAGAATTCAATGACCTCTTCTGTTGTATAACCTTCGATGATGCTACCCTCCGGTCGAGATCGATTGCGTACATAGGACTTCAGAATTCCCATGTACCTCTCGAAAGGGTACATATGACGTAGAAATACGGGGCCACATATTTTTATCTCTTTCACAAGGTGGACAATGAGATGGACCATGATATCAAAAAATGATGGAGGGAAATACATCTCTAGATGACATAGAGTTGTCACCACCTCGGTTTGCAGAGCATCTAGTCCATCCGGATCAATGACCTTCTGAGCAATTGCGTTGAAGAAATAACATAGCCTTATGATTGTCACTCGAACCTTGTTCGACAAAATACTTCTAATTGCAACAGGTAGCATTTGAGTCATTAGCACATGACAGTCGTGAGACTTCATGCCAATTAATTTCAAATGTTCCATGGAAACAAGTTTCTTCATGCTTGTCGAGTGACCGGATGGAATTTTCACACCATTTAAGGACTGGCACAATTCAGTTCTCTCGGACTTAGACAGAGTGTAACATGCTGGGGGAAGGTACGTCCGGCCTTTATCGGTCTCTATCGGTGCTAACTCGGTCCTGATGTTCATAGCGACCAAGTCACGCCTTGCGTTAACACCATCCTTTGTTTTGTCAGGAATGTTCAGTAAGAGACCAATCAAACTGTCACATACATTCTTCTCTACGTGCATGACATCGATGCAATTGCGAACTTCTAAGTGCTCCCAATAAGGCAAGTCCCAAAATATTGACCTCTTTTTCCACATGTTCTTCCTCAATTTACGTCCCTTTCCAAACACAACATTTATATCCTTAACCATATCATACACCTCTTTCCCGCTAAAAGGTCTTGGTACTGAGTCATCCTCTTTTTTTCCGTCAAATTGTTTCTTCATCTTGCGGTATGGGTGATACTTTGGAAGGAACCTACGGTGACGCATGTACACAGTTTTTCGGGAGTTGTTCAACCACACACTCTCCGTATAATCTAAGCAGTGCGGACACACTTTGGCTCCTTTTATACTAAACCCTGACAGGTTACCAAGGGCAGGAAAATCATTAATGGTGCAGAACAACATGGCCCGTAGAGTGAAGTTCTCTCGTTTGTCCGCATCCCATACATGTACCCCTTCATTCCACAGTGTTGCAAGATCTTCCACCAATGGGGCTAGGAACACATCAATATCGTTGCCAGGTTGCTTCGGCCCTTGGATAAGTAGTGACATCAAAATATATTTCCGCTTCATACACAGCCAAGGAGGAAGGTTGTACATGCACAGAGTCACGGGCCAGGTGCTATGTCGGCTGCTCATGTTACCAAAAGGATTCATTCCATCTGTACTCAACCCAAACCTTATATTTCTCGGTTCCACACCGAAATCTACAAACATCCTATCGATGTTCCTCCACTGGGCAGAATCAGCAACATGTCTTATCATTCCGTCTTTCTTACGCTGCTCGTAGTGCCAACGCATCAATCTTGCATCCTTGCGGTTTGCAAATAAACGCTTCAAACGGGGGATTACAGGAAGATACCACATCACCTTAGCAGGAGGTCCTTGCTTCACCTCGATGCCCTTCCCATCATCAGAGTCATTTTTACGCTTGTATCGGGATGCTTTGCACACCGGACAAACATGTAAGCTAGCATACTCTTTACGGTACAGGATACAATCATTCCGACATGCATGTATTCTTTCTACTTCCATTCCTAATGGACAAAGAATCTTCTTGGCTTGGTAGGTGGTTCTCGGCAACACATTTCCCGTTGGAAGCATGTCCACTAGGAGACCTAATAATGCCGTGAAACTCTTGTCGGACCAACCATTGCTTGCCTTCAATTTTAGCAGTTCTAGAACTGATGACAACCTCGTGTATTGCGGCTTGCAGCCCGGGAACAAAGGTTTCTCCGAGTCCTCCATCAAGCCCTCGAATTTACCAAACTCTCTCTCACTATAGTTCCCTTCTGCATCACGTAACATCTGATCCAGATTGTCATCCTGCGACCTATCCTCATGATCGAAAGAACAGTCCACATCTGGTATATCGTTGCCTCCCTCGACTATGTCATAACTACCTTCTTGTGTACTTTTTTCTTCACCGTGACTGGTCCAACATTTGTACCCTTTTCTGAAACCCCTTCGAATCAAGTGAGCTTCAATCTGCGCTGAGTTGCTAAACATCTTGAGATTATCACAATCAATACATGGGCAATACATATATTTCATCCCCTTCTTCAACATATCCAGCTCGGCCGCCCTTCTAAAAGTAGACACGCCAGTAATGTACTCTTCACACACACGGTTCTCAATATACATCCAGCTTCGGTCCATCTACGCTACACAAGTGACAAATGGGTGTCAAAAATGATTATTACCCCTACTACTAACCTCTGATCAGATCACTAAGAATGTTATGTAATTGAGTACTAATCTCTGATCAGATCACTAAGAATGTTAAGTATACTAACCTCTGATCAGATCACTAAGAAGACGGTGATATTTTTTCGCCCCCAACTCCCTAAAGCCGGCCGCCTTGCTCCACCGATGAAGCGCAATGAAGACAGATCGGTGTCGACATCCTTCAAGCAAGTACGCCAAGCAATTAATACTACGCAGAATATCACAGACGGTTCCAACCACAAACGGTCTGTGAAAATGATATATCACAGACGGTTCGTATTAATAACCGTCTGTGAATTATCACCGACGGTTACTAATATGAACCGTTTGTGATACAAGCAATATCACAGACGGTTCAACTTAATAACTGTCGGTGATTGTTGCCTATCATAGACGGTTCACATAAATAACCGTCTGTGATAGTCTACATTATCACAGACGGTTCTTAACACGAACCGTCTGTGATGCATACTATCACAGACGGTTCGTGTTAATAACCGTCTGTGATTGTTTTATCACAGACGGTTCATTAATAGAACCGTCTGTGATACCCAACCTCGCTGAGCGACTATCCATCTGCTTCTTCCCACTTCTTTTCTTCATCCGAGGCCTGCTGCTGTGTCTTGAGGAATGCCACATCTGAAGACCAGTTCTTGACCAGCTCTTGGGTCTTCAGATGTGGCATTCCTCAAGACACAGCTGCAGGCCTCGGATGAAGAAAAGAAGTGGGAAAAAGCAGATGGATAGTCGCTCAGAGAAGAAGTCGGCAACGTCGGCTGCTGAAAAATCTGGAAATGTCTTTTTTTGAACTTTTGTAATAAAATTGCCTTGAATTTTGCAGGAAAAAGAAGGATTGTCGGAGTGGACATCACATCTCGACAATAGTCGGCATCGTCGAGGAACATGCAAATACAGAGGCAAGCACAAAAACTCAATAACACATTCAGATCGATCTATTACAGGATAACAAGTTAACAAACCCTTCGCGGCACGACGGTCCACACTAAACAAGACACACTTACGACACTTACGGCAAGAGTGTGTTGTTTAGTATGAACCGAACGTGCCGCGATATGGAGGTGCTAGCTCACAGCGGAGGGGAGATGCATGCAGGAAGCTAGCTAGTGGATGAACTCACGCGTGACTAGTACCGGTGGAAAGGTTGATGGGGAGTTATTAATAAGGGCCTGGCCGTGGGAGGAACTGGTGCCAGCCATTCGATGTGGAGAGAATGGACGGGTGAGATCGAAATCCTGGGTATACGCGAATTATTGGTGACACGTGATATCACACGCCAATTATTGGTGGTATGTAATTATCACAGACGGTTATTAACGCGAACCGTGTGTGATAATAAATATCACAGACGGTTCTTAATACGAGCCGTCTGTGATGTTTAGTTATCACAGACGGTTCTTAATACGAGCCGTCTGTGATGTTTAGTTATCACCGACGGTTGCCAGTTTAAACCGTCTGTGACAGTTTAATCACAGACGGTTCCGTATGAACCGTCTGTGATGTAGCCGTCCAGTATATTATCACAGACGGTTTTTTATAAAAAACCGTCTGTCATAAGCTTCATACCAGAACTGCTTCGCGCGTGTTTCGATGCCAGAACGCTTCGTGTTTTGATCGTCTAATTAACGTCTCTCGATCGTTATACGAAGCATCTATATCATTAATGTTTGGGTATACGAACCGTTTGTGCTAAAGGTTAAATATGCGCTCCTAATCCAGGTCTTCTACGTACGTACAATACAATATATATACAATACAACATGGCTTCTACTACTGTTCTTGTGATCATCTCCTTCCTCTCATCTGTTCATCACGAATTGTTCGGCCGGAACCTTACACAGGCGGCCAGCAATTTGCATCTGGAGCAGCTTCTCCGCACCCGCCCTGCTCTCCTTCCCCGACTTTCTTGCATCCGTCAGCTTGACCTGATCCTCCGCCGTCGACGGAGGCGTCTCGCTGCCGCTCAAGAAAGGGAAACAGCTCTCACCCTGGTTCTTCTCCACAATGTGCGCAATGCGGAAGAAGCTCTACTCGCATTGCACAGACTGATGGATAGCCTTGCCGCTCATGCAGAAACGGCAGATTGTGAGGAATGTTTTAATGCTATCCTGTACGACATGATGGATGCTGCTGATCATTTGCCCAGGCTGCACGAGGAAGTGCAGAGGACAAGGGCAATCTTAACAGCGTTCGAGAATTCAGCGGCTGATCCTCCAAGTCCCAAAGTCGAAGAAGAAGCGTACGAAGCCCAAAAGATTACAATCTGGGAAACTCTTTACCTGTGCAACTTATGTAATGAATTTCCCTCTAATTGAAATTAATAAATTTGCCTTTAATTTGTGACCTCTTGTCTCAGTAGTTCTGTAGTTAAGTTATTAGAAGCAATGTGTACTTATATATTAACCTCTGATCTAGAATATGACAGACAAAGGGACATCACAGCCGGTTCTTGTAAAAAACCGTCTGTGAACATTCCCAGACGGTTCTTAACAACAACCGGCTGTGATAGTCTACACAACACAGACGGTTTTTAATAAAAAACCGTCTGTGATAATTTCAGATTATCACAGACGGTTTTTTTATTTTAAACCGCCTGTGATACTAAAGTATCACAGACGGTTCATTGGTAAGGACCATCTGTGATACTCGACCACTAACACAGACGGTGTCCAAATTAAAACCGTTTGTGTTAGTGTCAATCATTTATCACAAACGGTTCTTAATACGAGCCGTCTGTGACGTTTCAGTTATCACAGACGGACCGTATTAATAACGGTCTGTGATATTAATATCATAATATGAATGGTTTGTGATGTTAATAGCAGAGATGGTTTGAAATACGAAGCGTCTACGTTAATGCTTAAATATGCGCGTCCTAATCCTGCATGCTCTTCTACACACTATGCACTCCCTGATCATAATAGCAGAGATGGTTTGAAATACGAAGCGTCTGCATGCGTTAATGCTTATATATGCGCGCCCTAATCCTTCTACGCACTATGCTCTCCCTGATCATCTTCTTCATCACCAGATTTCTCAATAATGACATCTAAAATTCTTTTGATCTCCTTCCTCTCATCTATCCATCATGAGTTGTTCGGACGCAACCTTACACAGGCGGCCAAAAGTTTACGTCTGGAGCAGCTCCTCCGCTCACGCCCTGCTCTCCTTCCTCGACTCGCTTCCATCCGTCAGCTGGACCTCATCATCCGCCGTCGACGGAGGTATCTCATTGCCACTCAGGATAGGGAAACCGCCCTCAGCCTCGTTCTTCTCTACAATGTGCGCAAAGCGGAGGAAGATCTTGCGGCACTGCAGACACACTTGGATAAACTTGCCGATCAAGCAGATTGGGCCGATAATGCGGAAGCGCATCTTGACATCCTGTTTCAGATTATGGAACATGCTAATGATCATTTGCCCATGCTTGAGGAGGAAGTCGAGAAGGCAAGGGCAATCTTGACGGCATTCGAGAACACAGCGGCTGATCCTCCAACTCCAGAAGTCGACGAAGAAGCATATGAAACCCAGAAGATTCAAATCTGGGAATGTCTTTTTATTGCACTTTTGTAATAAAATTACCTTGAATTTGACTCTCGTCTCTATAGATTCTGTAGTTTAAACGATACCACAGACGGTTCGTATTACTAACCGTCTGTGAAATTTCACAGACGGTTATTAACACGAACCGTCTGTGATGTCTAAAATTATCACAGACGGTTCCAGTTAATAACCGTCTGTGATATTTTCACAGACGGTTATTAACAGAAACCGTCTGTGATAATTTTAGACATCACAGACGGTTTGTGTTAATAACCGTCTGTGAAATTTCACAGACGGTTAGTAACACGAACCGTCTGTGATGTCTTATTTATCACAGACCGTTCGTGTTAATAACCGTCTGTGAAAATATCACCGACGGTTGCCAGTATAAACCGTCTGTGAAAGTTTAATCACAGACGGTTCCGTATGAACCGTCTGTGATGTAGCCGTCCAGTATAGCCTCTTCTGTAGTAGTGCTGTTAGCTAGTGATCAAACTAGCATACAGAGAATAAGGTGATCACAACTCTATCCTTTTTTTTCATGTAAGGGCATTTGCAATGTTGCAGGCGTTTTTACCGCTTCACCAAGGTGACAAGCCCCCCCCTTTTCCCTTTAGTGTTCAGCACACACCTCCCCTTTCCAATTTGGTATCAACAGCTAGGTTAGATATTACCTTCTTTTTTCTCACCACACTTTTCTCTCTCTTTCCCATTTCACCTACAGCTAGGTAAAGTAGCTTCTTGGGACTCACCTCATTTAAGACATGGTATGCTTATGTCCAAGAAAAGAAAAATATTAAGCACCTCAAGCGCTAAAGCCTGAACTCTATCCAAATGCTTGTCACTTGAAACTAATCCATGCCATATCTGCCCGCTTGGTATCACAAGTTTGATTACAAACAGAGATATAAACATGTATTTTCACAAGAATTGATGCCATGAGAGCCATGTACATGTCTAGCTAGTTGGCTACCTATATAGCCACCTACTGAGATGTGGGAGCTCGGCATGGCCTGCCTCAACCTGCTGTAATACCCTGAAATTAGCCTTAAGAACTTGTACGCGATTCATGAGAAAGGTATTCATTTCTTCTGACATCGCCTTGCACTGCTGCATGTTCGCCATCTAGTGCTGCCGCCATGCGCACACCATCCCTCCTAGCACACACGCAAGAGCCAGCCAGGAGCCATTGCTGCTTCATTATCGGTGCTTAATTAGTAGATTAAAAATAGTAGATGCACTAATCTAGGAAATTGAGCAACATGAACGTTGTAGGTAAGTTCTTAAAGTTTCTAAAAAGTCTAAGAACATATATAATTTTTAGATAAATAGATTAGAAGATATGAATTTTAGGAGGCTGTCGTCAGGTATCGGGTTGCTGCTGGACGCAGTCGTAGAAAAACATTAATTTGACTAACTTAATGCTATAATTAAATTTTAGAAATAACTAGAAAGTGATAAATTTACTGTATAATCTGTGAATGTCATAGTTTAAAACATTTGCACATGTAGACGAAATGATATTAGATTAATAAGTCAGTTGTCCAGAAGATCACAGATCTATCTTCTGAGTTAAAAACGGCGATTTAGATGTTTTAATCTGAACACTTGGCCAACTAATAAAGCATATGTAGTTTTGTATATATTTCATAATTGGTATGGTTTGCTATAATACGACGTGGGAATTGAAAGTTATGATTTTTTTAGTACTGGGACAGAAGGGGGATTGTCTGGTAAAGACGAAAAATGATGGATTTGGAAAGCGTGTAAGAGCATTGTCGATTAAATGTTGAGTTGTATTGCAATGGCTGGTATTGAGATTGAATATTTACTGTAGGAGAGTCGTTGGGTGTGCTGTCACCTTCAAATCATTCTAATTGTTGCGACTAGAAAGGTAAATATATGGTAGAATGATAACTGGAGTGTTGAAATTATGATTTGATTGATTAAATACTTTCCATGATGATTTATATGCTTATTCCTATTTTTTATATTGCTCACATGCTTATGATAAAATGATGATGATGTTGATGGCTATGGAAGAATGATGAGTATATCAATTGCTGATGATGAAATATACTATTCATTGCATTACATGTTGAGCATTCATGATGGAAATATATGACCCATGAGAGTGGGATGAGGTCCCCATTGTAAGTTGTGGGCAATGAGATCCCTGTAGAAAAAGGACGGGCAATTAGTTCTCACACTAAAGAATGTGGGCAAGAGTGAGCACCAATGGGTGTTACCCTCCGCTAAACCAGTATAAGCAGTAGATGAGACAGAAGCATGAGCATTGCTTTGCATCCATGAGAAGTCAATGGTAATTTGAGAAATTGAAATGTGTGAATGGAAATTGAAACAGGGGGTAAGGGAAAAGCTAGAGGGGGAGTGTGCCGGCTTGGTCCAGTAAACCTAGCCCAGATCTATCCCAACTCGAGTTCAGGGCCTGTTCAACCAATTTAGGCCTTTTAAACCAAATTTAGCAAGCCTGTTCTAACCCTAGTTAATCATGTCTTATAGTATAATTTAAATTTAAATAGTTTAGCCCTTTTCATATCATTTTCCACCCTTTTATTAAGTCCTATCCTATTTAAACATCCTTACTGTTACAAAAAGTTATTTTCCTTAACATTTAATCAATTCAATTTACTCTATTTAATTAAGTCATTTCAAAAACCAACCTTCTTTTTTCCCCTTTAGTTAATTTAGATTTGTTTCTTACATAAATCATTTCAAAGCCAATATTAAAGCATCACCGTCAAAAATGTTATTTATTGGATCTTGGTGTATTTGCGCATGTGTACGCTAGATTACGGCAAAGGACCAATTGGAGAAGTGGAAGTTGAAGGAAGTAGTAGAGTGATCGGCGACTTTGAGCAGGCAAGTCATGATCCTTTGATCACGTAGAAAACCCTAGTATATGGATATGTGGGTAATTTCTGCATTAAGTACTGAGCAATGCTATTCTTGCACCGTTACAAAGAAATGAGCATGCTCGGTACCTACGCACCTTTAATTACATGGTAATAGCCATCATGAAATAACTTGATTTGATTTTCACTTTTGTAACCCTAGGACTACTACATTACTCTAGATCTCCACAGTAGAGGAATGAAACCCAAGAACAACACTTACATAATATATCTTTCATTGCTCTACGACGTGTCAGATTATCTTATGAGATGCAGTATGTCGTTACATAAAGTGATAAACAGAAAATTTTGTTCTTGCCACTCAAATGTGTGCAATATCGTTTCTACCAACGAAAAATATAATTATTTCATTTTTGCTATCCTTTCGTTAGTGCATATTTTGTTTTTCCCACTTAGTCCACATTTTCGTAAGTCAATGGGTTTGACAATTAAAAATTATGGGGAAAAATAAGAAAGATTCTAGAAAATCATAGAAAGAAAATAATCAAGAAAAATAGCAAAAAATATATATATAAGGAAGGAAAAACCTTTAAACAATTTCATTTTTTGAAACATTACTATAGGAAAATTTCTCAAAAAAATTTCAGTAAAGAAATTGTTTAAATTTCCTTAACTTTTATGAAATGTTGCTAAAGTTTTTTCTAATGTAAAATTTTTTGTGCAATTTTAATTTTTCTTGTTTAAAAGTGGTCCCTTAATTTATTTAATTTTTGGTTTTTTTTTCAAAATTTCCATTCTTTGATTTTTTTTTTTTGCAATTTTTTAACGATCAAGCCCTATTGACTTGATAGAAAATTAGACGGAGTGACAAAAATGAATCATGCACTGACGGAAGGACGGTAAAAATAAAATGAGTAGATTTTCGATTGCAAAAAACAATATTGCACACATTTTAAGTGGGAAGAATACATTTTCCCAATGACATATTGTAGGACGGATGCCGGCAATCAGAGGGGTGAATGATTCCTGAAACTTTCACGCTAAGATATTCAAAATCTTCACTCGAGTGACTATGATAGTCACAAGTACATATCACACAAACACGACTAAGCAAAACAAAACTAGAAATAAGAGCAAACAAAATCAGCAGCTTTCTACATATGGCCGATCAGACCACGATTGAAGGACTTGGTCTACCCCTGGCTGGTATGACCATTGGCCTATGATCAGTCACACTGGCAGACCGATCCCCTGTTTTCAAACCTGAAAACCTCTCAGGACAAAATCTCAAGAACTTATCTAATTCTCATCCAACCACATCCAAGTTTTGCACAAGACTTATTCATTGCAATAGGAACCTAAACTAATCAAGAATCACAAGGTTCTTGAGCTCGAGTTCACCAAATTAAAGAGAATTAAATTTAGAACATAAAAACACTGAAAACCCAAAATCTCAAATTACTTCTTGCTCGTGAGGATCTAAAACATATGGTCTTCCAAATCTCTATTCTCACGTGTCCTAGTAAGGTAGTTTAATCAAAAGATTGGCCTAGAACTCTCACAAATCCGAAATCACAAATCTAGCTTAAGAACAAGCAAAACAAGCAAGAACACTAACAAGAACATGATTGAAATAAAGTTTTGATCTGTTTCAGTAGAGGATGAGGTTCACATATTTATGGATGATTACAAGGTGCGTGTAAGTACCCCTTTCCATTTTTAAGTTCTCTCTCTCACAACCATGGAAGAAGATAATGTGGTAAAGCAAAAACTAAACCCTAGAATCCGTAAGTTTACCACCTCTTCTCCTCCCCTCTAAATAACAAGTACAACCCCAATGAATCCAACGCATTAAGTTTACCGAGGAAACCCATCAACCCAACTAACATGGGTTTAAACACACACACACACACACACACACTTGCTTCTCAAAATATTTACAAGACTCAACCTGCTAACTCTTAGCGCTTGATCCACTTATTAATTCTAGCTTTTCTTGACCTAAAACCACTTCTCCTTTACCGCAGTTTTGATCAAGGCAACAATCTAATATTTGGCCAACTACCAAAATACCTTCAACAAAGCTTTCAAGCACCTACCCTTAACTGTCTTTATCTTCACCTCAAAACATCTCTCCATGCTTTGACACATAGCTTGTAGTGCTTGATGACTAGCCATCACTTCTTCATGCATTCAAACTCCCTCAAACAATTTCTATGTGCATTGGCCTCATTGCTTGGCGCACCACATGCACCAACTCGCCTCTGCACGATTCTTGTATTATCTATGCTTCCTACTTGAGCCACGTAGCCTTATCCAAACTTACATGACTGCTAGTACCTCAGCTCCCCCACCGAGTCTTAGTCCATTGCTGTCGACCGCTACGTCCTCTAAGCCATTGCACATCTAAATAACAAGCAACCATATCGAGCACAACTTCCATGCATGTGAGACCCCGGAGTAGAAACTCCTGGACTCCCTGTGCATTACAGTACTAGTCCCAGATCAACGCTAGTACACACAGTTCAAACAGAAAAGATGATACATTGCCAACAACGCTTTATTATCATAATCGAGATTACAGACCTCGAAGCCTTTATTACAAATGAGGTTTTAAGACCTCACACCAAACAGAAAATTACAGCGGAAGCAAAAAGAAACTAAAGCAAGACCCATCAATACGCCACAAGCAATTGACTGGGGAAACGCAACCTAGTTCTCCGGAAAGCCTTCGACGAATCCATCCACGAAGTAGTCGTAGTCCACCTCTTGAGCTTTGATCTCCTCTGAGAGTTAATTTGAAATGTAGCACGTGAGTACAAAATTGTACTCCGCAAGTCTTGGGAAAGATGCATAGATGCAAGGCTTCACAAAGGAAGGTTATATGGTTCTTTTGCATAAATCAGCATTTTATTTCAAATCTACATAATTACTTCAAAGGCCATTTGATAAACATCTTTGTTTTTCATAAATGAAATTAGATAAATAACTTAGTGAAGGTTAAACCACCAACACTAAAATCTCAGGCTATCTGCCAACTTTCAAAACTCAGGTTAAACCACCTGATCTGGTTACACCACCAGATTTAAATCACGAGCGTTATACCACTCTCAAGTTTGACAAACCATTTTATTTTGAAATCAAAATCAAACTTCTACCATGTGAATGCATTCCTTGCCCGCCCTTGACCGTGGGCACGGCTATTCGAATAGTTTTACTCTGCAGAGTTTGTACACTTTACCCACAAGAGATAAATTATCCTAATAGTCAGCATGCTTCCTTTGGCATGAGACCCAGATAAAATATCACAAAGCCTTTCACCTACTCCAGTATAGCTAGATACCACCCGCTAAGGTTTCACCACAACTCGAATCCACGAGTCGGAGCCCCCTCTTGCGCCGTATGAGTACAGTAAACCCTGTCCCTCACTATGAGTAACCAGTACACCCTGGCACTCAATACACCACTGGTGATATCTAAACTACACCTTTATAGGTTAGTTAGCTAGGTCGTACCCATATAGACTTGTGGTTGCACTGTTTTGCTCAGTTTGGACAAACACAAGCGTCGGTCCTTAAACGACCAGGGTGGTTCATTCACAATTCCAAAAATTCTCGTGCTAACTGCACCAGCCAAACCTTCCATCCACCCTTGTCAACTTTTCCCTTTAAAATTCATTTTTACTTTTAAATTAACAGTGGTAACATCCATTACCACTTTTCAAACAAATCATTTAACAATGGTAACATCCATTACCAATGTTCAAACAAATCATTCATCAAAACATTTAGCAAACATGCTACTCATTTGAGCATTATTACATTGATTTGCTACGCTAAGCATTTGCTAGTATTTAAAAATTCAACAGATGTAATACTAACTCATTATTGAGTCAAAGGGATATCCTAAGTTGACAATGGTACAAGGTAAACAATTTTCAATGGAAGGTATAACAAATTGGATATTTAACTAAATTTTCTTAATCAAATTATCACTTGATATAACATAAGCATGCAATAATTTAAAATAACTACCTAATCATTTTATAAATCATTTGAGCAAGTTGATCAAAGAAAACTTGCAAAACATAGGATCAAAATGATCAAAGGAGACTTGCCTTCTTGAATGCTATTTGGGTCTTCTTGCTGCGACTCGATGAATTCCTCGGTGACGTCGGTTTCTACGCGCGAAACAACAAAATAACCAAATAAATAAATACAAATAAAATCACAAAAATATAAAATATATACTTCAACATAGATTATGATTTTATACAAATTTAGAAATTTGAATCACTGGATTCGGAGATCGGACGAGGGAGAACGAGCGATTGGAAGTTTGATCGGTTTGGAAATTCCAGAAAATGCAAAACGAGGGAATATTCTCTGGAATCTTATTTTGGCTGATTTTTGGGGTATTTTGGAGTGTATGACATGTGGGGCCCGGTTGTCATTGGGTGCCAAATTTTATTTTAATATTTTATGATAGGTGGGTCCCGCTTGTCATGGACCAAAAATTTTGGCAAAGCCCCAACCGAAAATTGCATTGCATTGGATTTGAACCCACAACCTCATGTGTACATGCCTTAACTTGTCTCCCCTAGCCAAGTGGACACTTGCTATTTCTTGACAAAACAGCAATAACAAAACAAAATAAATATGGATGAACATGATACAAGAAGGAGACATGGAGGGAAGTCACGGGCATGCGCGCGGCCGGCGGGCTCGCCGGTGACCGGCGGCCGGCGGCGGGGCGGCGAGTGGCGGCGGGGTGGTGGCGCTACTCACCGGCGGCGGCGGGGATGGCCGGAGAAGGCGGCGGCGGCGAGAAAATCGGCGACGCATACGTAGGAGAGAGGGTGCTTCGGCGGCGGCGGCTTTTGGCGGCACGGGCGGCGACTCCGGTGGTCGGGGGCGGCGGCCGAAAGGTGGAGGAGGTGGGAGCCGGCCGAAAAGGAGGGGAAAAGGGAGAGTATGGTGGGGAGAAGCCAATTTATAGAAAGAGAAGGGAGATGAGGGGATTTCGGTTTGAGAAAGTTAAAGGACGGGGAACGGCCGGGAGATTGATGAGTGTGATTAGGGCGTCCGTTTCCATGCTTTAATCGGGAGTTACGAGGGAGAAACGGGCTTCAATTAAAAGCTCCATTCGGCTCTAATGGTGGAGGAGAGAGAGGGTGGGAGGAGGAAGAAGAAGAGGTTGAAGAAACATATGACATGTGGGGTCCATGTGTAATAGAGAGGGAGGAAGTGAAGGGGTACGGGCCGTCAGATTCGCGACACGTGGCAAGTGAGTAGATGATGGCCTTTGGATTTTATGAAGGGGTAAGTGACTTTGTGTGGCTAGGATTAGAACGTGGAGAGAGATTGATTTAATCTGGAAGCGACACTTGGCAGGCTAGGAATAATTTGATTTTTATTTTCGGAATAAATTTCAGCAAATACTAGAAACTTTATAAACGTTTGGAAAAATAATATTTAATGTCTAAAAATTCCAGAAAAATTATATAATATTACTGGAAGCATTTTAGACTTAGTAAAAATATTTTTAATTTCAAATTAGAATTTAATAATTTTATAAAATATTTTTTTAGCTTTGAAAATTGATTTTAAATTTCAGAAAATTCTCAAATAATATTTAAAAATTTAAGAAAGGCTAGGAAAAATATAATTTTCCCTTTTTGGCTTTAATAAAATATTTTAAATACATTTCCTTGTTTTAAATTTTGAAATTAAATCCAGATAAATCCAAATAAGATTCAAATACATTGAAATAATTAATAAAAATAAAATTTTTCAGATAGTGAAAATTTGGGATGTGACAATGCACTTGACTCACGTTAGTCAAAGCAAGCATCATGCAATGCAACACAGACCCTCATAGCTCCCAAGCCATGAACCAACCTCAAACTAACTTAGCTCAACTCAACCTATTTTTTGGCCATAGCCGTCGGCCTGACTGCTCTTCCCATGTTGGTCGGACCACTTCGGTCAGATAGCCAACAACTGGCTGGTCTGACCGGCCACTTGGTGTGATCGAATTTCCAATGCCGGTCACACATGCCAATTCACCCTGATCCGAACGCCAACCATGGCCGGTCCGACCGCATACGACCAATATCATAGCACACACTCTAGAAAAAAATAGGAGCCAACTAGAAATCAATCACACTAGACCATCAATTTGACCGCTACCCATATCCGATCACACCAGACAACCGATCAGACTACCGTTCACATACCGATCCAACTGCTTCCTCCCAATGGTCTGACCAGTCCGATTGGGAACACTAACAACAATTCTAAATTTTCTAAAACTATTACAAAATTCAAATTCAAGTCAACTAAAGTATCAATTGTTCATTGCAAACATGTATTAGATCTTGTATATGGTTTCTCATAAATCATTCACCTGGAATGATGATTTGGGAAACTGGTCGAGGGCAGAGATGTGTAATGTGTTTTGGTAGTGGTTGTGTGCATATGTTACCTGAGTAGTTATGTGTACAGGCACCGTGCTAGAAAGTGACTCAGCCAGAAGCATGTAAGGACTAAAACCTTGATACCATCCATCGTCCCGAACATTGATTTGATGACCATCAACACTTGACGCCATCTAAAGTCTTCATCATCGTAGGATTTGAACGTTTTTCACCAAATTATAGAGAAGATAGTCCAACACATCCGGTTGTCATTAATCACCAAAACACACCATTAACACAATAATAGAGGGCCTAGATATTTCAATATCTCTTTTTGGTGATTGATGACAACCCAATTGCAAATAATTGAATTTGAATTATTTTCAAGTATATCTCATCTACATAAGTGCCATATACTTAAGGGATGGATTTCAAAGTAAAAATCCTTAATACGTATGGATAAAGAACACAGATCAATACTAATGAAACTACAAAACATAGAGTGAACTTTTTCTAAATATGTACATACAAGAATGTGTATGAAAAATATATGCACATATTCATGTTGAAACTTTTGTGAAGTTAATCCTATATTTTGTATCCAGTGAATGCAACAAGATATAAAAATATCACATCAGATGCATACCTCCACTCAAATTTTCATCTAAATAAGACTAAACAACATTGTAGTCAACAAACACGTTAGTCTCATATTTAGATTTGTTATTAATCACCAAAACTAAATTACTGGAGCTTGAACTTACATTGTGCAGTACTAGTAAAGCGAAACATTGACACAACTTTGTTATCCTAACTCCGTATAAGTTGCATGTATCTAATGGTAAAGCTGAACAAACTCTGCAGAGTTTCTAAAATCATTCAGATGTTCCATGATTTTGGTTAATGGATCCATGTGAAGGGGTGATTCCTAAACTCAAGGCATAAGTAGCTTTCACATATTGAATGGTGAGTAGTGTGATTATTATTCATACTAGATACTACATGCTCTTTCAAAGTTAATAAATACTTGTACGGTTTTCAATCTATTATTGTTATTGTGAAATGGGATCGAATGTGTTATAGAACTGGTAGGTCTAACCACTTAACCACTTAAATACCCTTAATGGAAATCCCTTGCGCTGCACTATGAAAGTTCTATCATGGCTTGTTGAGTACGAAGTGCTCATACTTGTTTAATCACTCAGAGGATGAGGTATATGAGGAAGGAAAACCGACTGGTGAAGAGTACTTTTGATGGTGATGACTACGAGTTCTAGGTCACACCTATACTCAATTATAGCTATGGTTTTCACTGTCTTTTGGATGTAAATAAATAAATTTAGTGTGGAGGCTGTGAACCTTGTAGTATCGGCTAACATACCGTAACTTCTACATAGACTATATACTAGTAATGTAATTATAAGCAAGTACTGTTTATTAATATGTGTATGACTGAAATTCTAGATAGTCGTAGAAATACAAGACAAAATCTCGCAAACAGGTGTCCCCACAATATAGGAATCCGTGTCCAGAAAAAGTCTGAAGAAAATAGCAATATTTTATTCCAGAAATAATTAAATACTATTTTTATTCAGAAAATAATAAATAAATGATTTCCCCCCAAAAAAAATGCATTTTCGGCCTTCGCCCTTCGGCCCGGGCCGGGCTGGGCTTTGAACAGGCTGTGGGAACCATCGTAACCGGGCCCGTTCCGGCGGCATTTTCGCCCTGCCGTGGGCTGCTTCTACTCGCTGCGCCCCACTGTCCAGAATAGGGCTAGCTAACAACTCCTCGCCGCCGCCTTCCACTCCGGAGCCTTCGTCTTTCTCTTCTCCCCCGCCTCGCCGGGCTCGCCGAGCACAAGCAGCACCGGCGAACGTCTTCCCCACCTCCCAATCAGGCAAAAATGAACAATCTTGCCAACATGTTTGCTGTCCTTAATCTGGATGCTGAGGACGATAGAGAGGAAGTTAAACAACCAACATCCAGCAAAAAAGAAGGTTCTGCTGCTGCTGCTGCCAGTAAGCTTGGTAAGACCACCCTTTTTTAACCTTCCAGGATGGGAGGGGGGGGGGGGGGGGGCTCCAATTTGTGCATCGGGTGAGATGAATTTTAATTTATTTGGTTGAGCAACGTGCGTTGATTATTTGCCAGTGGTGCACTTTCTGCATTGTTAGAATCCCTGTTCTGACTCAGTTCCTCTCTTGATGCGTGGATGTAATTTTAAGTGTTGAAATTCACATCATGTTTGTCAATAAAATTCAAAACTGTTGTGAGCAATTAAACTCGTGTAGGATATGATTAATTGATTGCCATGTTTAGATGGAAATTGTTTATAATAGGTGTAGCAAAATCTGTAAAATACTAGGGAAGATCTTATCTTTTGAGAGTCAGACTTATTAATGATATAAGTGTTTTACACCAAGAGGATCTTATAATACCCATTTCATAGAAATCAGGTAAGTTCTGACACCCCCAATGTTAAGTTACATCAAAACAAACTCAAGGCAGAATATTTCAGCTCATTGAATGGCATAATCTAATAAAAAGCTGTATCAAAGGATCAATGCATAACATCGGAGGCTGTTTTGGCATTTGCCAAGTTGTGCAGCACTGCAATCTGTAACTCAAGTATTCCGTTGGTGTTTAAAATCTTGATCACTTCACCATCATTTATTCACTGAATAATGAGTGCCTTAGCCACATGCTCCAAATAGGCCAAACCTTCAGGAGAAATCAATTCTGCATACAAAATTTGTTATAGAAGATCCAAATAAACCCACATAAAGCAATAACATGGACAACAAATCACATTTCAGGTGAATCTACAAGTAATTATGTCCTCACAATCAGGTGGTTCCACCCTCATCTCCTGGGTCAGTGATGGAATTGTGGAAGTCTAGGTGGATCTTGTCCCTATACTATGAAATATGAATAATTGAACTATGCGGTAAAATGATAGCTTAAGTTCTGCAATGTTCTACTATAAATCAGAACTCAAGAAAGTGTGTTTTTCTTTTCCTCAAATGGCCATGCCATCATTCGCTAATAACTGCCCAAGATTTAAGAATCACAATTTTTTTTTTGCAGACAGAGGCAGGCAGAATCACACTATGATTGTAAACTATGATGGGGAAAACCTTGCTTCATCGTCGAGTGATTACAAGTTTCCTTTAGTGTGGATCGACTTGGAAATGACTGGTGAGTTTTTCTTCTCTCCTTCTGTAAACTGTATGTTCAAGTGCTAAACATGTTTCTTATTGAGTTTACCAGATTTTGTATATTATGCTTAATGCAATTTAGTAGTCAACTATAAAAGCTACAATTTTCATCACTTGTTGTCTCCATAGTTTGTTCTATACAACACTAATCAAATCGTTTATTAAGTCTACGGATTTAGAATGAAATATTTGTTGTGCTATCATGCTGCGTTATGTCTCTATCAAGAAATATTTGTCATGATTTTAAGATGATGGAACATTGGTAACTGCTCCTTTGTGCAGTGCACAATTGAGATATGAGCAACAATATTCAAAATTACATGTAACAATAAAATATTAATATTCTAATATTCTTTATTAATATTCTAGTGTTCTCAACCTGGTGCAGCATTGTTATCACATGGATATCCAGAATTCCAGAGTAGTTCAGATAGCAGTGTGATCAGATCTTGATACTGGTTGTTAATTGAGTGCCATCAACCCTTAGTTTAACAATACAACCTTAAGTGGGAGTTGATATTTGCACAGCTACTTCCCATGTCTTTCTAGATTCATTCTTAGAATCTAATTGATATCCCAAATAACTAATCCATGTCCTAGGAAACTAGTCAAATGTTTAGGAAACTCGATAACTTAATTGCCAAGTCAAGCCTTTCCAATCCTGGTCAAGGGTTCCACTTTCTGATGCTGCATAGAATGTCATGGGTGAGGACCTAGCCGGATGTCGAGTTTTGGACGATTTGGAGCTGAAAGAAATCCCCCTGCGGGGCCGTAAGTTTACTTGGTCGAATGAGCGGGATGTTCCCACTTTAGTCCGGTTGGATCGGGTCTTTACGACTTCTGATTGGGATCATCTGTTTCCGGACTGCATCCTTCAGAGTCCGGCTTCTTTGGTTTCAGACCACTGTCCTTTAATCCTGGGTTTGAAAACCTTCGTTCAGGGAAAGCGTTGTTTTCACTTCAAAAGTTTTTGGCCAAAGTTGGAGGGGTTTTTGCACGAGGTGGAAAGCTCCTGGTGCAAACCAGTTGCAGCTTCTTGCCCACTGCGAATCCTTTCCTTGATGCTGGGAAGACTTGCAAGGGACCTGCAATCCTGGAGCCAGAAGAGAATAGGAAATGTTAAGCGGCAGCTCCGGGTTGCCACGGAGATCTTACACCGACTTGAAATGGCTCAGGATGCCCGAGTGTTGTCCAGCGAGGAGGTTTGGCTGCGGCGACAGTTGAAGCGGCATACGCTCGGATTATCCTCTCTCGAGCGTTCTATTGCTCGCTTGCGCTCCAGGTTGGTTTGGTTGAAAGAGGGGGATGCAAACACTTCCTTTTTTTATCAGCAAGCGAGGTTCAGAAAAAGGAAGAATTTCTTGGCAAAAATCCAAGTGGGAGATAGAATTGTTACTGGGCATGAAGACAAGCAACAGGCCGCGGACGAGTTCTACACAAGCTTACTTGGCACTGTGGCTCATCGACAATGCTCCTTGAATCTGCAGTCCTTCTATCAAGAAGCGCATGATCTGTCAGCTCTGGAGCAGGGTTTCTCGGAGGAAGAGGTGTGGGCAACAATTAAATCACTCCCTTCAGATAAGGCGCCGGGTCCGGATGGATACACTGGTCGTTTCTTCAAATCTTGTTGGAGTGTAGTGAAGCTTGATCTTATGGCTGCACTTAATAGGCTGTTACAGGGGGATGTCAGTAATTTGTTCCTTCTTAACTCGGCGTACATCGTTTTACTCCCAAAGACTCAAGATGCATTGCAAATCAAGGATTACAGACCTATAAGCTTGGTCCATAGTTTTGCAAAGATTGTCACCAAAATCTTGGCCAATAGGTTGGCTCGAAGACTCAAGGTCAAGGACATGGTGTCGCCAAATCAGAGTGCTTCCAAGGGAGATGTATTTATGATAACTTTATTTTGGTCCAACAAACAGCTAAAGTGTTGCACAGACAAAAGGAGCCAAGAGTTCTTCTCAAACTGGATATTTCAAAAGCCTTCGATTCGGTGTCTTGGTCTTTTTTGCTGCAAGTTTTAAGCCATTTGGGTTTTGGTCCAATTTGGTGCAACTTATTATCCAAGCTCCTGAGGTCTTCTTCAACTCGGGTTTTGGTAAATGGTGTGCCGGGAGAGCTAATTCAGCACAAAAGGGGGCTTCGGCAAGGCGATCCTTTATCCCCAATGTTGTTCATTTTGGTCATGGATGTGCTTAATTCACTAATTAATAAGGCAAGTGAGAATGGTCTTTTGCAACCTCTCCTTTCTAGAGGAGCTAGTCAGCGGGTCTCTCTTTATGCAGATGATGTGGTTCTTTTCTTGCGGCCCTGTTTGGAGGAGTTTGAGTTGATCAAAGAGATTCTTTGGGTTTTTGGAGAAGCTTCGGGGTTGATCACCAATTTAAGCAAGTGCTCAGTAACCCCAATCCAATGCCACCAGCAGGAATTGGAAGCAGTGCAAGTAGCGTTTCCTTGCAAAGTTCAAGAATTCCCTTGCAAGTATCTAGGACTCCCATTGTCAATCAGAAAACTCCCCAAATCTGCCTTTTACATGATAATTGACAAGATTGCTGATAAACTGCCTGGTTGGAAAGCTGCTTTGATGAACCCGGCTGGCCGAGCCACACTTATTCGAGCGGTACTCTCTTCAATTCCTATTTATCCGCTCTTTGCGCTGGATTTCCCTAAATGGACACTTAAAGCTATCGACAAGATTCGTAGAGCTTTCCTATGGAAGGGTCGCAAGAGTGTAAATGGAGGACATTGCCTTATTTCTTGGGGTCGGGTCACGAGACCTTTTGAGCTCGGCGGTTTGGGAATTCTTGATTTGGAAATCCTTGGTTGGGCGCTGCGTATGAGGTGGTTGTGGCTCAAAAAGACCCAACCTGATCGCCCATGGGCGGATATGGACATTCAGGTACATCCCAATTCAGCAGCTATGTTCTCCATATCGATCGTCTCTATGGTGGGCGATGGACGCAGGACCCTCTTTTGGCGTGATAAATGGCTGCATGGCAAGTCTCTATTGGACCTTGCCCCCTTCCTTTGTACGAAAGTGCCTCAAAGAACAGTCAATCGGAGGACGGTTCAAGAAGCTCTAACTGACAATACTTGGGTCAATGATATTAGAGGTAGTCTCCCTACTCCAATCTTGGAGGAGTTGCTTGGCTTGTGGGAGGCTCTCGCATGTGTAAAGCTCACCCCCGGCGTGGAGGATCAGCATGTATGGAAGCCTTCCTCCTCGGGCAGGTTCTCAACTAAATCAGCGTACCGCCGTTTTTTTGTGGGGGTGGTGGTTTATGAACCTTGGAAGCAGATTTGGCGTACGTGGGCTCCTCCTCGTTGCAAATATTTTATGTGGTTGGCCTCGCTTAATCGCTGCTGGACCGCTGATCGTTTAGCCCGTCGTGGTCTTGTTCATCCTGAGTACTGCCCGCTGTGCGATCAAGTTGAGGAAACTATTCAGCATTTGCTCACTTCTTGTGTGTTCACAAGAAGTGTCTGGTTCTCAATGCTTACCTTGGTGGGACTGCAACGGCTCACTCCAGGTCCAGATGATATGGTCTTCACCACATGGTGGCGTCAAGCCTTGCACCAAGTCCCTAAACAACAGCGCAAGGGCGTCAATTCTTTGGTCGTGTTGGTGGCTTGGCGGGTTTGGAAGCATAGGAATGGGTGCATTTTTGACAGCGCCTCACCTAATGTCAGCATTGTTTTGCAAGACATTAGAGATGAGGCCAAGTTGTGGTGTTTGGCAGGGGCCAAAGGCCTTTGTACCATTTGGCCTTAAGGGCTGTGTTGTTTTTAGTTGGTGGGCGTTTAGTTGTATCGCCTTTTCCTGTTTTTTTTCTCTAACCTCGCCTAATTGGTGAGGCTTGTACGAGTCTTCTTAGACTCCTTCTTTCTTCTTAATATAATGATGCGCGGTTCTCCTGCGTGTTCGAGAAAAAAAAAGGACCCAGCCGGATGAAGTAGCAACAGCAGCTCACAGCCTGTACGCCAGGCGCCGGCCCTAGCCCCTATGTTGGTTGTTAGGGTTAGTTGGAAGGTTTTTCTCTTGCCAATTAAGTAAGTTGCTTTCCTCCAAATCGAATTACATACTTTCTCCGATTGCAAATATAAGTCATTTTAGCCATTCTACAGCTTTGAGGTACATTTATCTCATTTCTTCCTATCATACCTTTGTTGAACGATGTTCATATTCTCATCAATAAATGAGGCCTCTTTCTCAATCTTGCCTTCCCATACATATTTAAGAGAAGCTGGCTAAAACGAGCAATCTGAGGGAGTATTTGGTGTTTATTCGGTTCACAAAATATCAATTAGTTTCTATTTTCTAAAGATGAGTTGATCCCATCCTTTATACAAGGGTTGAGTATTGCATGAGTTTGGGAAGCACCTGTTTATTCCTCTGCTTCAAGCTCTTGCCATGTGGTCTCTTTCTGTATGGTATTCAGTATTTATTGTTGTAATCTACCAAAATATTGTTTTGTGCCTTTGTATTGAATATTTGAATGGAAGACTAACTGACTAAGTGAAAGAGTTACATAGAACACGACTGTAAGAGAAAAGTACTAGGAAAAAATGGCGTCACGTTCCAACTTGGATTCAACTCATTGTTCTGGCTTATGCTGTTATAAATTTTACTGTTAAGTTTCAGCTGATTTTGTACAACAAAACCATTCTGAACAAATTAAAAACCACGAAAAGTTCAAAAATCCTACCTTTTGTATTAGATTAATTAGTTTTGGTTGAATGGCAGAGATTATTACTTGTAAACCGGAAGTACTAACTTATTAGGCTGGGATGAAAATGATTTCATTCAAGCTGTTATAATATTAAATTGGTAACAAATTTTCAATGGTGCATTCATTGTTTGGAAATGTACATTAGCTGTTTTTCTCCATTTGTTTTTATATTTTTGGTGTTACCGTAGATCTCTAACCTTTTCCGTTTTGGATGTTTAATTTTGGGGCAATTTAAGATAGGGTTACTTTATTTTATTTCTGCAAACATAGTTGAGTATGTTGCATCCACAATATGCTACCCATTGTAAAAACACTCTTGCTTCTACACTTTTGCAAAATAATTGGTCTGGAGTCATATTGGTATAGACGTATAGTGCATGATATCTAATCTGCCATAAACAATGTACTACTCATTATTGATTTCCTTGGGATAATTAGTGAAGAATGAACATATCTGCTGTGTTCTGGTGTGAGCCGTGGCTTGTGAATTTCACTCTCATTGTTGTTATTGTTCTCCTCCATGTTGATCTGTAGACATGTTAAACTAACATTCTGTTGCTTCTGTTAAAACTCGTATTGTCAATTTTACACCATGCCCAAATGATGACTAATGAGCCACATGCTGGTTTCTGATTGTTAGGTTTGGATATCACAAAAGATCGCATACTGGAGATTGCTTGTATTATAACAGATGGTAAACTTACCAAACGAATAGAGGTGTCTATTGAAACTAAGTATTTCTTTTAGTTTGGTTGTTATGTAAATGTTATGATATGCTTGTTTTCTTCACTCAAAAATACCTTTGAGTTTTGCCTCGTTTGCATTTAAGACTGTTGCTTTTGCTAGTTCTGCTTATGCAATAGGTATGTGTATCAGTGTTCGAGAAGTCGTGCAATCTGTGGTCCTTAATCAGCAGGCAAAGTAGTTATTGACTTGTAACATCGTATGCCAAAAGTGTTTTATCCAATCTCATGGTCATTGAAGTAGTTAAAAACAGTTAAATAAGATTGGCAGTCCCATCATGACTATGTGAGTGTTAAGCTTTTTTTTTCCATACTTGATAACTATACAAGTCTTCGATTTAAGAGTCTATGAAAAGACAAACAAGTAGGTTATTTAAATCTAAATACTGTTGAGTTAGTAAGAATAGGATAATAGGAATTGATAACGAGTTAAGAATAGGTTGTATTTAGCTCACATAACCTTTTAATATTTTATGAATCTCTTTGTAATACTAAATGATCACATTGTTTGGCAAATCCACCTTGAATGCAAGTTTATAATCTAAGATTACCATTGCTGCATTGCAATTTGTTCACCACTGACACTGGTTATCTGATTACCTCATGGAGTGGTGGGTACATGAGGTTATGAAGGTAGTTTGTTGCTTTGCCATTTGTTTCTCACCAGCCATATTGATGGTGTATAACGTCTATTGGCATCTCATCTCTGGACATATTGCTTAACACAGCTACTCTTGCTTTTTTTTTCAGGGTCCCAACTTGGTTATAAGACAGAGTAAGGAATGCTTAGATGGCATGAATGAATGGTGTAAAATCCATCATGGCGCCAGTGGTAAATTGCTTATCTTTCTAAAAATGACATATTTGTGGATGTGAATCTGTTGCTAATGAAACCAATTTAGGACTGACGGAACAAGTACTTCAGAGTGACATTTCTGAACATGATGCAGAGAAGCAAGTATGTTACTCCTTATTTGGTACCTCTGACCTCTCTGAAAGTGCTCGCAGAACTAAAGCATTAAATTGTCTACTAGCTTTTGTGTATTAAACACCTATTCCAATGTTTAGTTATGTGATTCACATATTGCTGATATAGCGAACTGGATAGAACTCCATTTTATTTGTTGATAGCAAATACAGGAATATGTTTTGCAAATTTGGCATGAGGATACAGACAGTGTGCATGTGAATGTGTCCCACTGAAAATTTATGGCCCAAATTGTTTGATGAGTGGTAATTGGTAAGTTAGTTTGTCCAGAACTCCAGATTCAAGAGGCTTTTTGACATGTGTATAATGTTAGCTGTCTTGAACTCTTGATATATTTGGAGAAATGATGCAGCACCACGTCTGTATTGTACTGTGCTGCTCCTTGTGTTTTGGTGTAAGCTAGGTCTCATTTAATAATTAAACTCTATAATGTGATGCTTTGCCTACATCTATAGGTGAAGAAAATCTTATTACGAGACTGTGTATTTTGTTTATTTCAAACAATAGCACATTGTTTTGTTGTCTGTAATTCCTACATTATTAGTCATTGGTCACTTAAAATATTTATTTTTCTCCTGGATCGCATGTTTTATTGTGTCCCTTATCAGGTTTATGTGCCAATAACTATCCTAGTGCACATGTGTGATGCTGTTAGTTGCATGGTTACACCATTGTGTATAAGTTTTTTGTTGTTTTGTTTTATTATTGTCAACATTATGTTTTTGAGAAATGTACTATGTCCGTTTCCATTTATTGGATGTTCCTCTATCCAGTGTAATGTTTCCTAACAAAGGTTTTTGTGTTAGCTATTTTCAGGTTTTAGACTTTATTAGGAGGTATATAGGTTCAGTGACTCCATTGATAGCTGGGAATTCTGTCTACATGGATTTGCTATTTTTGAAGGTTAGTAAGAGAAAAGACTCTCTTAGCTTTCTGTTGAATATGAGATGGTTTCATATGATTCAAGCAAATGGTTGGACTGGAATTTAGCGGCACATGCAACTTGGGGTTTTATTCCTTACTTTTGGGGCTTTATGATAATTATACTGGTGATATTTTGGAGTGAGGCAAGCTAGTGCTTTGATTTTGATGTAGCTATATAAAGAATGAGGAGATCAGAATACAACAATGTGTGAGTCAAAGTTGGACAAACCGACAAAGTAAACATAAGCTCTCCGATTTTACCTCACCTACATATCAGTTGCACTGTGATATCGCTTGTAGATAGCCTACATGTAATTCCCATCCAGCTATCAAGATCAATTTTACCAGCTTTTACTATATTGCTTTCTAGAAGTAATATTTTTATTTTCTTCTTTTGGTATATGAGAAATTATTTCCATCCATTATTCAATGTCCCACAGTAACTGGATATTTATACATTTATATAGCTAATAATCAAGTGGCAGGTCATTCAATTAGAACAATATTGTGCACAGAAATTAGTATTAATAAAAAAATGCCATATCTCTCTCCATCTGGCAACATTATAACGTGCAAAATTAATTTATCTGAAGCAATTCTGAAATACCTGACACACCAGCTGCTTCTCTCATTGTCATGTTATTGAAGGTCTCGTACTCTCATTGCAGTGTATAATTTGATTTACAAAAGAAAATGAAAGTATATTTGTACTTGCTGATATATGTTGTCTTAGAAGGGGGAATGATAATGAGCTAGTGCTCAAATATTCGAACTTAGTTACAACTTACAAGACAAACAGTCATCATGTGTATTTTGGCATCAATTATAGTCAATTTCATACTTGGACATCTAGCTAGCATGTTACCAGTTCATCACTTCTCTTCTTCTTCAGGATGAACTTAATGTTTTTGGCATTTTTAGTTCTGTATCTACCAATACTCCTGATTTGTACACAGTTTAAATAAATTAGTTGCTCTCCAATATATATTGTTGGGCAAAATTATTCCAGTATCCTTGTGTGAGTAGGATAACTAGTATTATCACCCTTCAAAAAAAAAACTAGCATTACCAATTTACTCTTGAGGCACTTTGACACTTCTGAATGTTGTTTTCTTTTTTAGAAATACATGCCACAGCTTGCAGGCATACTCTCTCATGTGATAGTTGATGTGAGCAGTATATCAGCTTTGTGCAGCCGATGGTTCCCCAAAGGTAACATTATTCTCTAATATCATGATATAGTGTTGCGGAGTTTTTTTTTCCTATACTTGTATTTTATATCACTTGGGTTCACTAGATTGGTTTCATCATCTGGTTTTCACACTTATATGTCCTGTGTCATGTGGGGGGTTCCTTACCAATGCCGCAAATCCAAGGCATCTCAACGGGTGTAGCAACCGCGAGGGATAGCAACTCTTCAGCAAGGAAAGCTAGGACTAGATAATTATCTATAGTTATATTGCTTGCTTTAAATAAGAGACAAGATTAGGAAAGATAGGTCAGTTTGATCTATAAAAATGGGGAGCCTTACTCTTGTATTCGGTAGACAATAAAGATAGAATTCTTCCCCCCAATCCCGAGTTCTCTGTTCCCCGTCATGTGCTTGCTGACATCAGCAGCCGTCACGACGCCTGGACGCCGGGAGGGTCGACCGAGGCCGCCGATATCCCACAATTATTACCTGCGTTCCCGAGGGCATACCAATTTGGTCTCAGAGCTGAGTTTGACCTGCACCATGCCAGGATCGGAGGAAGTGGCAGAAGAGGTGACCATGGCCCAGATTCTTCAATCTAATAGAGGCTCACGGTACGCGTCGACTGCATGCACCAGCAGATGGGCGATGTCGTCACCTGTCTGACCGCCGTTGAAAAACAACTAGCGGGGGAATTGCCGTGGCTCTTGACATCGCCACCCGGATCTCAACAGTAGGTGCCGTCGGCTAATCCTGGTCAGCCAACCTTCGTAGCACTTTCAGCTTACGCAGCTGCATCCATTAGCCCTAACATACAATTCCCGTATACCATTGCCCACCCCACAACCTTAGCATCAGCAAATCCCACCCCACCCTCCACATTCATACCCTATATTCTACCATATCTTCAACCTCAGTTTCCCCATCCCTTCATGATCAGCACAACAATTATGCCTACCCGTCCTGCCCCCAAGCAATGTTTCATAGGGAGTTCCACGCTATCACAAGCTGGACTTCCTGGTGTATGATGGCAAGGATGACCCCCCAGCATGTATTAATCGGTGTGAGCAATTCTTCCGCGGCCAGCGGACGGATGAGGCCGATAAAGTTTGGCTTGCTTCTTATCACCTCACATGAATTCCTCAGTATTGGTATTTTCAGTTGGAGCGTCTCTGTATTAATTGTGATGAACAATACACCCGCGCCCATCGTTGTCAACGGCTCTTCTATATAGAAGTAGCCGATGAAGAAGAAGATGCCTTGCTCGTAGGCCATACCGATTACTCAGAGCAGGTGCCCACAGTCTCTCTTCATGCATTAACAGGGCTTTGGAGCATCCGAACGAATGAGACCATGCAGATTAAGGTCATGCTTGCCGAGAAGGAGTTTGTTGCACTACTGGATCTACTCACAATGTCATCAGTGGCGGCATGGTGGCCCGTGCCGGCGTCGTGCTTGAGCCCTGACCTGGTCTTCATGTCAAAGTTGCCAATGGGGATAGAGTTTCCAGTGGTGGAATCGCTGGGACTTATCCTTACAAATCGACGACGAAACCTTTACGATCGATGCTCTTGCTATTCCATTCGGGGGTTTCGACCTCGTTCTCGGAGTGCAATGGCTCTTGGACCTTTGGTCCTATTCTTTGGGATTTCAGCAACCTAAGCATGTCATTTTGGAGGGACAATCGCCAAATGTCCTGGTACGGCATAGCAGCCCCAATGGCAACAGCAGTTCGTACTGTTACATGTTCCAAAGACGATCTTCTCACCACTTTGTTGACTGAGTTTGAGGACATTTTTGCCGAACCAACAGGTCTTCCGCCAGTATGGCCCTTTGATCACCGTATTCATCTTCGACCAAGCTCCGAATCAGTGGCAGTTCGTCCCTATCGATATCCTCAATTTCAGAAGGATGAACTCGAGCGTCAATGTGACGCCATGCTGCTGCAAGGCACTATCAGGCTCAGTACCTCGGCTTTCTCTTCATCAGTGTTACTTGTCAAGAAGGCTGACGACTCCTAGTGTTTTTGTGTTGATTACCACGCTCTTAACAAGCTAACGGTGCGCGATAAATTCCCCATACCAGTCGTCGACGAACTCATTAATGAATTACGCAACGCATGTTTTGTCTCCAAGCTGGACCTCTGTTCAGGATATCACCAAGTGCGCATGCACCCAGACGATGTGGAGAAGACGGCCTTCCGGACTCATCATGGCCACTTCGAATTTTTGGTGATGCTGGACTAACCAATGCACCATCCACCTTGCAGGCATTGATGAATGATGTTTTACGACCCTACCTTCGCCGTTGTCCTTGTTTTTTTGATGATATATTGATATATAGCTCGTCTTGGTCGGAACACATGCAACATTTGCGGACTATCTTACAAACCATGCAACATTTGGTGACACATGCTAATCACCTGCTGCACAACGGTGTATACCGAAACTTCCAAAAAACATACAGATCACTATTATGGAGCAAAAAAACATCATCATATTTTTACTGCAATTGTGTTGTGAAATCACATTTTTAATTACTTATTTTCATCTATTTAACTATAATGTATTGTGAGGTAGCTATGCCAACATTTTGAAAGTACTGGTTGGTTTGAAACAACTCTGGTTGGAAGATTTCCACCGTTGCAGAGAATAAATGCTTAAATTGGGACAATTTTAATGATAAATTATGAAATGAAAACTATGGTCTATGGATAAGTACTCTTACAATATATAAATCTTTAAACCAAGGTTAGCAAAATACGTTAGGCATATAAATATACTTATCCCATTCTTGATGTATTTCAGTATGAATATACTAATTCAGTGACAGTTTGAAAGTTGATATTGTCGCAAGTCGCAACTTCACATCTGCTGAAGTGCTCAATGTTTTTCCGATTTGGTACCATTTTAATAAACAACATTGAACACCGTTGCAATGTTTTTACCTTACCTACCTTCTCTTATTATTGTAGGCTTGTTAATTAGTCAAAGTATACGGGGACATCCATTGAGTCTAATAGCCACGGATAGTAGTTTTATTATTATTATTGTTATCCACGGAAGACTTAAATCGCCACCAAGACATGAGTTTGCTCAGTTATTGTTTGACTGTTCACAGAAAGGAAGGAAGCTCCAAGAAAGGAGAAAAACCATAGGGCGATGGATGATATTAGAGAAAGCATCAGGGAGCTACAATACTACAAGGAGAACATTTTCAAAACGCGGAAATCTAAGTAGTATCATCTCTTATTGGAGCATATGTGGGCATCCGCAATTCTCATATTGCACTTTATTGATGGGTAGCCGAAGGAACTGCTGCATCCATTCAAGAGTTCCTTTGATTGCTCCATACAATTGTGAATTGTAAACTTGTCCTGAATCTTGATGTATTATTATTGACCTTTGATGGACTTGATGTTGAAATCTGTATCCGAATTGCTTGAGTGTTTATATTGTTCAGGGTATAACGTGAAGATTATTGTGGCCATTATATTATCACATGTTTATGTTCAGCAAGGTAAGGTAGTATGCTAATGTTCAAAACGCTGGCCAGTTACTAGCCACTCCGATCATAGGCAGCATGGTCTATTCCGGCCGAATTTTAGCGTCAACCGTTCTAGAATGTTTGATATGAGGCATTAAGAAAAGTTAAGGAAGCCTGCTCATGTTGGTTTATGCTTTGGGTTTTTAGCTTCTAGCTTTTTTCTGACTTTTTAACTTTGTTTTGTTTTTTTTTTTTTTTTTTTGCATTGTCTGTGATGAGAGAACCTGTTATTTTAACTTTATTTTATAAATTTAATTACACTGAAAAAGAAAACAAAAGGACCAATAGGAAGCGCTCAGGTACCGGTCGGTCTGCTCCTCACAGTAGATTCGTAGCGTAGCACGCATGGCACTCTTCGGAGCTAAAATCACTTGATGGCTCCATCCTTCATTACTCCGTTACAGAGATTGCCAAAATCACCATTCCAATGTCACATAAGCAAACAAGGTATTCGGTAATTTTACAAAATTCATCTGTGCACCATCAATTGAATTAAGAAATGTAAAACTACAATGTGAATGATCTCGATAAAAGTTTATCCTCCTAAACAATCCTCTTTGAAGATTTCATTACTGCTGTGACTATTTTCAAGGGAAGATATTCAATACAACAAAAACAAAAGTTCTTCAACCAGGATTACGACACTCTTGCACCCTGTAAAGATTTGCAGAAAACCACGCCTGTTGAGGTACGCATTGGATGCTCGCCAAGAAATGCCGTGCAGTTATCCGATGTCCTGAGGTGAGGCTGAACAGCTTTCCAAATCTTTTCCTTCTGGACCTGACAAAAATTTAACGATCCATTAGCCGCAATGCGGCAAAATAACTTCAATAGTAACTAGTAACCCATAGTTTGTTAACATTATACTATTATTTAACAAAAAGTGCCACTTATTGTTCGCTTGAGTGTTTGACATATGTAATAACTCGATGCAGTACAAATCGCTAGAAACTTTGGAAGAAATATCACTCTTCAACTTTTGTTACTTGTACTTGCCAGGTTTAGATGAACACCATATATTTTTTTTCGAGAACCCACAGGAGATCTGCGTATCTTTGCATTAAGAGAAAGAAAGAAGACAGACAACAGGCAGACAAGAGAGAATTCAACAATACAACCAAATAGTGGGCTTATTCTTTATAGTTTCTAAAAGCTGTTTTTCAGCTTTTCTACAGTAACTAGCTTTTAAGCGGATTATCTTTTCAAAATAGTCTAATAGTTAATTGTAGTACATACTGTACTGACTTCATTTATATCGGCAAAAACCGCATATGAGTTTCTGTTACTCTGTAATCTCTCGTACGAACAGCCCAAAAGCCAAAAGCCGCAGCCAAAAGCCGTAAGCTTTAGCCAAAAAGAACAGACCTAATAGCTCTTAACGAAAACAGCTGCTGTCCAACGGCTGTAGCCGGTAAGAACTAAAGGCCAACACTACTGATTACATTACAAGGACAAATTAAGTAAACAACCAGCCCATGCAGCCTTCCACCTCTCACATCGCTCCTTGATCTCCATCACAATTTGTTGTATCTGCTGACACGAATCGTTGAAAATTCTTACATTACGCTCCAACCAAAGATGCCTCATTGTGAGCATGATTAGGGAGTTACAACTTACAACCCTTAGCCCCATGTGATCTCAAAAAATTTGATTATGACAGCCACCAGTCTTGGAGAGTTGATTCACTACTTAGTGTAAGCCTCTGTTTCCTGATCCATAGAAAAACTTGGTGCCACACCTTTCTTGCAAAACTGCACTGAATTAAGAGATGATTAACAGTTTCTTCTTCTTGCAAGTAGAGAACACAAAGAAGCTGATGGGGCAAACCGTGTTTAAGAGGTCTATCAGCTGTCCAACAACGGTCATTGATCGCTAGCCAAGAGAAAAAATTGTATTCAAAGGTGCCCAAGATTTCCAAATATGGTCGGTGCAAGGGAATTTTATGGCTCTAAAGAAGAAAGCCGAATAGGCAGAACAGGAAGAATACTGCTGGTTTGAGGTCCACTTCAAAATGAATCGATCCTCGGTATCCTCCTGAAGAAGAATGTTCTCCATTTTATCCCAGACCAGCAAATATTCGCATACATAGCGCAATCATTGATAAACCCCCTCTAATTTGAGAAACCCAATACCTGTCTTGCAATGCTTGTGAGACTGAAATTTTAAGCTTGTCTCGCGTATCTACAAATTGCACTAGATTGGGAGCTAACCAGTCAAGGCGAAAGCCATCTAACCAGTTATCCGTCCAAAACAATGTGTTTCGTCCATTACCAACAAGAGATAAGGTGGACGCTCTGAACATTGTCACGACTTCCTTCTTACTCTGAAGATTTAAACTTGACAAAGGCCTATTCGGTTTAGTCCTCTGGAGCCGAAGCCAACGAAGTTTCAAAGCATAATTTAAGAATTGCAAGTTCTGAATGCTTAACACACCATATCCCAGACTCCAGAGGCCTACACACTTATCCCAAGCACCCAAACAATGTCCCCCATGAACATCCTTGGTTCCTTACCAAAGAAAACCACGGTGTAATTTATCAATACATTTGAAAACCCATTTGGGAATATCCAAGGCAATCATATGATATGTAACATCCCCATTTCTAGGGACGTTAGGATACCCTCGCAACTGTCCAGATTGTTCAGCTACGAGTACTGTAGACGAGTGCACACCATTGCCAACACCAGCTTTAGCATGAAAATCAAACTTTATTATAAAATTAAGGCTTAGCAGCCAAGTTTTACACAGCAAGTGTGCAATCCAAAGTTATATTACAATACAAAAGAAACTCTACGGGCATGCCTGAGTGTAGAATAAACCCTAACACTATGCATCGTTTATATCATAGAGCTCAGCGTCGTCTTCATAGGTTCCTTCATTTTCGTGGCAAGCATTTTCTGTTTAAGATTTTAGCAAGCATGAGTACAACCAACCGTACTCAACAAGTCACATAGGAAAATGCTATATAACTAATTGTCAGGATTTCCAAAAGATGGGAGTATAGGGGTTTTATTAAAGTATTTGTGGATGCAGTTGTATTTGTAAACATTTTGTTTGCAAACACAAGATAGCAAATCATAAACTTCTTAAAGAATTTGGGGGTTTTAAAACTTGATTACCAGACTTCCACATTTTCAAAACAAATCCAAATCTACTTCTAGAATCCCGTGAAGTCCATCTCTTTTGCTTTCTTGCCATTGCCCTCATCGTCACTTCTAGAATCATCATCACTAAAATCAATCTCATCAAGTGCTGACATTATTTTGTTGGCCACCATGCGATAATTGCACTTCTTGTTTGGATCAATCTTTACTTAAGAGCAATGAGTTGGTGCCTTGTCATCCTTAACCTCCTTGCTCCTCAGTTTGGGGCAATTTATCTTGATGTGGTTTTGCTTACCACATTCATAACATCTGATGGGACCTCCTCTCTACCTTGATTTGATGTTATTAATCACCTTGGTCACTCTGTTGAAGAGAAGTACAAGCTGCTCCTCTAGAATCCCCTCTAATTGTTCAACAAAATTGAGCACAATGCTGACAAAAAAACAATAGAGGAACTAGAAGAATTATCAGCTTAGTTAGTCATTAAACCCAAAGAATTAGACTTGTTTATCCTGGTCAAAATATCAATCTCATGTGTTTTTATCTTGGAATAGAGATCATTCAAAGTAAGTGTTTTCATGTTAACAGAATGATTAATAGTTGTAACTAATACATTCTAAACAGACATATCCCAAGCATTTAAAATTTGATAACTATTGTTAGAATCAAAGTATATGACATCAACATATTGCAAATCACTAACAATTTTATTGAAGCAATCAAAAAGTGCATCTACTAATTCTCCTAATTTCATTTCAAATTTAGAATACTTCGTTTTGAATTGGTTCTATCGAACACCTTTAACAGATCTAGAACCTTCATGATAATCAACTAGAGTAATCCAAATTTTATTTATAGATTTAATGTGAACAATCCTGACAAAGTCATTTCTACTTAAACAGCAATTAGATATTTCTACCCTTAGTATTAGCTTCAACATCAGTAGTATTTCTAATAGTAACAACAAAAGGCACTATATATGAACTCTCAACTTTTTTGCCAAATAGCATTACCTTGTGCTTGTAAAAAAACCTCCATGCGTATCAAGGAGGTGTGGATCTAGAATTTGCGGAGCGAGTTTGAGAACCTGAAGATGGGAGAGACCCAATCGGTGGACAAATTTGCAGACAAACTGAGTTCGTTGTACAATCAGATTAACTCTCTTGGCGACAAGATGGAGAAATTTGTGGCGGTGAAGAAGTACCTACACGTGCTTCTAGAGAAGTACATATCTGTTGTCACAACACTTATGTACTCCCCCAATCTGGACAAGAAGAGAATAGAGGAGATCACCAGTTCCTTCAAGGCGCATGAGGAGTTACTGAAGTGGTTTTAGTCATGTAACAAGTATGGATCTCAGAACGAGTAGGCATTGCTAGTAAAGGGAGATCCGAGAGACGGTCATAGCTCATCAAACAACTACGGGGGTGGCTTGGTCAAGGCGGCCAGAGTGGACGAGGCGGCAGGGGTGGCTGTGGAGACAAGGCTAGGCAAGGTGGTGGTAAAAGATCCCATGATAAGTCACATGTCAAGTGCTTTGAATGTGGCGAATACGGACACTACGCGTCAGGATGTCGCAGCCATAAAGAGTTTCAACTGTAACAAGTATGGGCACTATGATTCGGATTACAAAAGCAAGAAGAAGGATGGGGAGGTGAACCTCGCCAAAGATGAAGATGATGACGAATCGCTAGTACTTCTCTCCTCATATGTTGAAAAGGCGCCGGCCATGGTGATACTAAATGAGGAGAATGTAGTTCCAAAACTACACACAAAGGAAGGTAGCCACAATCACACGGATCAGTGGTACTTTGACAATGGAGCAAGCAACCACATGACGGGAGATCGCTCTATGTTTTATAATCTCGGCGAGAAGATTTGAGGCAAGGTCAAGTTTGGCGATGGCTCCATGGTGGAGATAAAAGGCAAAGGGATAATGATGTTACAATGCAAGAATGGAGATAAGAAGTTGTTGATAGGGATTTATTATATACCAAGATTATGTAACAGCATACTTAATCAGAAAGAGGATGCAGGGTGGTGTTGTAGGATGAGTTCTTGTGTGCGTATGATACGAACAGAGATTTGTTGATGAAGGGGAAGGGATCTCCAAGTTTGTTATACAAAATTTCTTTGAAAACTCGTAAACAGGTTTGTGTGAAGAGAGGCACAGATGGACGAGGTGCAAAGACAGCAAGAGGCATGCATGGCACACATGCAGGCGCGGTACTCCATCCTCGTGCAAACAATGCTAAAGGAAGTGGCCCGAGTCAAGGCAGGTCTTGTAGAGGCACAATGCATGTAGTCGAAGCTAGAGGTAGTGGTCTCGCCTGTGGACCACAAGCGCACAATGTGCACACAGCCGATTTGGGAGACATATGCAGCACACATACAAGTCGAGCACACTCAATGCAAGGGGAGATCAAGGCGAGGAGGTGCATGAGGCGCTAGAATGTTCTAGGCCAAAGCAGGATTCATGGGAGCGGTGTCAGTGGGACGTGCGAACGCAAAGACCGAAGGTGGCATGATCTCAGTTGAGATATGTGTTAGAGAAAGATGGGAGGCTCAGATAATGACAAGGTGGCTGTGGGAGCAGGTGCTTCAGTCCAGGAAGGCATGCAAGGAAGAAGCAGAAGCAAGAGAGAAGATCGACACGATCAAGATAGAGAAACAAGATTAAGGAGATGATTGTTAGAGTTAGTAATCTTGTTTTTAGTTTATAAGTCAAAGTCGTTTATAAGTCGGAAGTCATAGTCGTATTTGAGTTGGAAGTCGTAGTTGTGTACGAGTGGTCGGAGTACGAGTTTGAGTCAGTCTGTCGAGTCTGTGGTGGAGTCGTAGTAGTCATAGTCGAGCCCACTCTATAGTCATAGAGCAGGGTATAAAGGGCAGAGCATTGTACCAAGAGCAAGCAAGGAGAAAATAGAGAGCAAGGAAAACAGAGAGAGTGATCAGGGTGATCATAGCGATCGATGTGATTGAGAAAAAGAAATAAAGAAGAAAAGAGTGGTTTGGCTCTGGGAAATCTATCAAGTTCATCATGTTCGTAGATGTGGTTGTTGTAACAGCCCAACTATTTATTTCAAAAATTTTACTAAAAAATAATAATTTAGAATTTATATAATCTAAACTAAAGATAAGTGTTCTTTGGTTGCCTAAATTTTGGAGATTTTATTTGCCTAAATTTTCTTAAAATTAATTTAACTAAAAACATAAAAATATTATTAAGTAAAAGGTATTTTGAATTTCTATAAAAAATCTATTTCAAATTAATTATTTTAAAGCATTTGGTGCTTATCTTGATTTTATGTGATTTTCTAGAGTTTAAAAATCAATTTCAAAGCTAAAAAATATTTTTATAAAAATTAAAGGACCAACTTTAAGTTAAAAATATTTTTCCTAAGTCTAAAACATCTCCAAGAATTTATATAAATTGTTCTGAAATTTTTAGACTTTGTTTTCTATTTTCTAAGTGTTTTTGAAAGTTCCTAAAAATCTAAATCGAATTTAATCCTCTCCCTCTCTCCTCGGCCGACACGTGTCACTCACTGGTTCAATCCATCCTCGCCAGATTTAATCTCAGCCGCTCTCATCCACTTACCCCTTCATTCCTTGGCCGACGGTCTAGATTTAATCAACTGCCGCTGATTTAATCTCAGCCCTCCATCTTCACTTAACCCCCTCCCTCTCAATCCGACGGCCCTGATTTCTTTCTCGCCACATGGTTGTCATCCATCGGCTCGCTCCTCTCCTCCCCTCTCCTCTCTCGCCGACAAGCAGGCCCTGTATGTCAGGCCCTTCTCATACCTCCCCTTCTTCTCCGTTGCGCCAGCCGCCATTCCTGCGCCCCTCAAGCTCTTAAATTCAGCCATTTCTGCTCGTTTGCACAGGCATTTGCTACCATTGAAAGCCCTCTACACTCCCGCATTCACTGTCGCCCATTTCTCCTCCTTAAACCCTATTTCCTTTGTCTTTATGCGCCACCGACTCAGCCTTCAATTCCTGTGAGTAATCCCCAGCCGTTAGCCCTTCCCTGCCCTATAAAAGTTCCTCCCCGAGGATCCCCTCTGCCAATTCCTCCTCTCCGTGACCGAGCCCTCATCGCACCATACTTCTCCGTCCTCGCCACCACGCCGAGCTCCGGCGAGCAATTGCCGCCGTCTCGAGCATCCTCGCACCCCAACGTCGCCGTCCTCGGCATTCGGGTGTCCGCGCGATCATCCTCCGCCCCTCCATCGGTCGAATCCACTGCTCCCCCGCCACTGACGCCCTTGCACCACCACCTCTGCCTCTTCGTCGTCGGCCATCTCTGTTGCTCCCTCAGTTTTGCAAGAGGTACCATCGAGATCCCCATCATCTCCTCTCTCTTGTCCGCTATTCGCCAGCCGTCGCAGCGCCCCCATTCGCCGGCGACCATCGGGAGCCGAGCGCCGCCTCTATCCGCATGGCCACATCAGTGGCCGAGCCGATGTGGAAGGTGACGTGGACACCATATTGCGCCTTGTGTTCGCCACCTCAGTGCCTGCAAGCCATGTCAGTGCCACTTCACCCTCCTCGCCACCTCAGCAAGCCCCCGATCCATAGACCTGGTCCACGGTAGACTGGGCCCACTAGTCAGTCTCAGTCATCTCAAGGCTGACGTCATCATGACGTCATAAAGCCATTTTCCAATACAAAAATAATTTAGCCAAAAACCAAAAAATCCATGCTGATGCCATAATCTGATTTTTTAGTTTAAAAACAATTCTAGAAAATCTAATTTATTCTTTTCTCTTGTTTCAAACTTTCAGATGCACGTTCTCCTTCATCCTAACTCCGATTGAGCCCGTTCAAATTTCTAAATTCTTCAAAAATTTCAATCTATCCATTTCTACCATAATTTTAAATATTTGATGTTTATTTGGTAATCAAAAAATTTAAATTTCAAATTCAAAAACCCAGTTCTTTTTCCAAGCCTTAGTTCCTTTCAAAAATTTTCAGTTCACTTCCAAGATTCAAATTCAAATATTGTAAAATTCAAAATCTCCATAAAATATATTCTATTGTTTTGGGTCCAAATATTTTTCTTGGCACTTCTCTTTTTTCTAAAAATAAAAAGAAAAAGAAAAAATGAGAGTTTCCACCAGGCTACCCATCTTAAAATTACTCCTCTCCCTCGCTTAACTTTCAAATTTCCACTAGCTCAATTACTATCTCGCCACTTCATTCTTGTGTTTAGATAGAACTTCCCTTCTATTTATTCCCCTATTTTTTCCATGCTTATTCTCCAACCGAAGAACCTGCTACTCTTTCCTCCTCTCCTTCAATAACAGAGCTCCACTCTGAGACATTGCTTGTTTGCAAAATCAATTCTTCCCGCTAAGAAAATTAAATGGCATGCAGTAGAAACATCTCCAATCAATTTCTTCTCAGTTCCTTGCCATTAGACTCATCAGTTTTCAGTTTCTACCCACTAAAAGTTGAAACCGGCATTTCTTTTATTCCGGCCATTACTTCATCATTCAATTATGGCCATTCCTTTGCTCCTCTTCACCTATAAATTGAACCACCTCCTCTTCTCATTCCCCACTTGTGTTGCACTCTAGCACACCAGAAATAAAGATTAAAAGAAGATCTCAAGGAGTATTCCTTCGGTTGGTATTTTTTCCAGCGATTTATTTTCCAACCGATCTTCCGATGATTCGTTCTCCCTCATACGAACTCCAAATCCGTTGATTCATTCTTCTAAATTCATCTAAAATCATAATTGAGAGACCATGTGGATGTGACCCCATATTTGTGATGAGTAATTGACACGTGTTCTGAAAAGTTTGAGTTTCGTTTGAGTGGTTCGAGCCAAGTCGTTGCATGGTGCAGTTGACTGTGGTCGGACCTGGTCGAACGCGGTCGGACGTACTTGGGACGCTTGTTTTCTTTTCGACCGGTCGTTTGGCTATTTTGTATGTAGGTATTTACTTCGAATGCAATTGTGTGTTATCTGTATCTCGAGCGGTGCTATGTAATGTGTTTCTTGTTTATGATGGCTGCAGGACTTTGAGGCAGAGTCATGGCGAGGCACGGGATGACCGGATTAGGCACAGGCGGTGCTGAGGTCGGAGCGGTCGGGATGTGTCGAAGACGGCGAGGACTCGAAGTGGTTGCGAGGCGTGGACAGCAAGAAAAGAGGAAGCTTCCGGGAAGGAGCATGAGGGGCAATTCGATAAAATTGACTCAGGCTCGCGGAAGCGGATGCGGTTCGAGTTAACGAATAAAGCGCTAGTTTGTTTGAGCTATCGGGTTGTGAACCTGCTAGAGGAAGGCTATAAATAGGAGGGGGTTTCCTAGTGGTAGGAGGGTGAGAGAGTTGTGTGTTTCTCTCCTTGTCTGTATGAGTATTGCTTTTAGTCTTTTTCTGTGTGAGTGGTTCAATAGACTGTGTGCTTGTTCTTCTCTTTTGCGTATATGCGTATGGGGAAGATGTGAGATGGCTGTAAGAAAACTCTTGTAATCATTCATCTTTCTTCATTGATCAGATAAGTATGTTGTTTGAGATGGTTAGTGAGATTGTATTTGCTCGTTTTCTGCATTGTCTCTCTTTTTCGAGTATTTTTGTTTGGTTCATCTTCTTTCGGTTCTAAGTGACATTCTTGGCACAAGTAGTCTAGCTTGCTGTTGCTCAGAACTGGGACTTACTCTCAAGACCATCTAGGTCAGTTTTTCCCGAGAGCACAGCTTGTTGATCGCTAGTCTGGTCGAGTAATTATGTGCATCTAAAATTCCTGCGTTCTGTCCGTAACTGCACAGGTTCTTTTCTCAGCAAAGGATACATTCTTGCTTGGTTAAAGTTTCTTGACTGTGTATTTGTGAAACAGAAGAGTTTCAGATTTTAGTCTCTCAGAGGTCGTATGCTTCATCTTTCAGTTTTTTCTCTGCCATTCTTTTTGATTCTCAGCGTTAAGTCTTCAACTGTTCTGTGATTTCCAGATTTAAGTGTGTTTGGCTGATATGGTTGAAGTCTTTATGCCGATTATTCCGAGAATATCAAGTTGTCTATTCTTAGTCTCAGCGGTCTTGCGAATCTCCCTCTTTTGTCATTGCTGTGTGTGTTTTGTTTGCAGCTGAGACAGTTTTGTCGGTCAGCTTTTCGCTGCTTCAATCGATTGCTCTGAAACTGGTTTCAATTGTTCCGTTCACAGCAAAAAAAATCATTCGATCTCACAAGTGAAGCATTGATTTCTCCTGACTTCAGTCAAGTGTCTGGCTTCTAGTCCTTTTGGTTTTTCAGATGAGAATCTGTTCTTCGGGTCTTTTGTTCCTTAATTCATTTTCAGTGAACACTCGATCTTTTAGCCCACAGTCTTTCGGTCAAATTTGTTCGTGTTCTTTTGACCAGCCAAGGATGTCTTGCTGTTGTTAGCATTTCTCAGTTAAGTCATTGTTGGTCTATTACTGCTTTGATTTCTCTGCAATTCTTTTTCTGTTTTCTTCTCATAACTGCTTTTATTTCTTTTTCGGTTGTGTTTTTCTTTTCTACTTTTGCCTTTTCTTTTTGCTTGCAGCTTTTGCAGTCAAGACAGTCGACAGCCTGTTATCTTCCAATACTTTTCGCCAGCCCAGTCTTGAAGCTTCCGGTCAGACCGAAGCATCATCAGCAGTCCGACCGGCAGTAATTTGGCAGATTGAACCAGCTGCACAGTTTCAGTTTCGGTTTCTTTTTAGTGCTTCCGTGCTGTCAGTTCACAACAGTGCTTTTGTTTGTTTACCGGCTGCTCTTTTTCTTTAGTTTGTTGTTCTTTCAGTGTACTCTTCTCATTTGTCTTTGCTGCAGAATTCTGGTTCTAAGTATCGATTGCAAGCTCTGTGTTCAGATTTCGACTTGCAGTGCTTGCAGTTAGATTTTGGACTTCAATGTGCTTCGGTCAGGCTATCTCTGAATTTTCGGTCAAGCTCTGCTGTCCTCCCGATTTTTGACTTTTCTCTTGTCGGTCTGGTTTTCTCCATCCAGTTAGAAAACCTCTTTTGTCTTCATAGCTGCTATAGCTATTGGAGAAGAAATCGTGCGAATACTTGGGGCGCTTTGAAGGCACCATTCACCCCCTCTGTTGCCATTTCGATCCTACGATAATATATCCCTCAATATATATTTTATAATATTTGGATTTTATTTGAATTTATTCACTTTGGTTCTTCGTGTGTAGACTACGACGAATCCGGAGAGTTCGATTTCGACGATTCGCAGCAACAAGAATTCGATCAAGGCAAATTACGCCTTTGATTATGTTGCTCCCAGGAATTTAAATTAATTGTGTTATTTTTAAAATTAATATGCATGCTTACTTTTATTCAATCTAGTTTAAATTCAATTTAAACTTTAGTTACAGCAAATTCCTTTGTATATGGCCAAATTTGACATTGAACATCAACATGCCTTATCACCTTAGATAAAACTCTAGTTAATACACTAGTATGGACTAGATAAATTTTGTATCAAATGCTTAGACCTGCTTAGACATAATTTTTGTTTTGGGATAACCTTTTCCACATAAAATGATAAGCTTGTGAAATGTATTCTTGACTTCGATGAGTCGAGAAAGACTATGAGTTATTTCAAAACAAAATATAAAAACTTGGTTTAAACTTAGGCAAATTGTTAGGTGGTGGGTGCTTACTGGCATGTATTGTTGTTTGGAGACACAATGTTGATTACCAGGCACAAGGGGTATGTGGTTAATGCCTAAGTCAGCTAAGGACCGGTCTGTGAGCTACTGCTGCAAAGCCCTTTTATACTATCACAAGGCCGGTATAGGACAGTCCTGGCTAACTAATTTGTAGGTCCCAACCTGAGTCTCACTGTAAGTTGAAAGTGAGCGTGGCATAGGCCATGAGAAGTCTCACTCGGCTCAAGAGGGGACTCCAACTTGTGGATTCAAATTGTGGTGAAATCTTAGTGTTGGCTTGATCAGGTTGAAGACTTTGCATTGTAAAGGCCTTATCATGATCTCCTCGCCGCATACCAAAGGAAGTGTGCTTATCCGGTGGCAATATGGAATGATCATGTCTTGTGGGTAAAGCTATACAACCTCTGTAGAGTGTATAATTTATCCTGGATAGTCGTTCCCACAATCATGGGCAAGCTGAGTAAAATTTTTCATGAATTAGACTTTGTTTTTCAAAATGGTTTTATAAACTACTTATGGATAGATGAAATCCATATGAGATCTTTTTAGAAAAGATGGTCCAGGTAGGATGCCTGTGGTTAGGTTAGTGTTTGGTTGGAGCCTTCACTAACGATATTATTTTGTTAAAATCTTATTTCCATCTATTGTGTCAAATTCAGCTTTTGAATCTACTTGCAATATTTACTTCAATTCTTCTTTTCACTCAATTAACCTTACTATGCCTTCCTTGTCAATCCTTATGCATGCATTAACTCTGTTAAACCTCCTGGTATAACTTGTGGAGTACTTATGTGCTCATGCTACTCAATTCATCATTTTCCAGAGGACTGCTTCGACTTCGGTGAGGATCAGGACGTATAGGCTTTGTCTTACAGTCGTTTGCCTGTGGAAAGGCTCATTGGGCTTCTTCCGCTTCGGTTTTTCTTCTGCTGCTTATATTTAATTTTGGCTTATGTGCCGTGGATGTAAACTTTGGCCATCATGCCTATATTCAATTAAATAAAGTTTGTCATTGTGCTTGATATGTATCCCTGTTATCTCTATGTACACTAGCTGATTCTAGACTAGTGCGATTAACACAGAGGGTTTCGGAGTTGTTGTTCCGGGATCCAATAGTCGTAAATGGAGTTACGACCACGGCCATGAGTGGGGGTGTCCGCAGGTGCTGAAGACATGGTCGTAAAGAAGTTACGACCATGGTCATGGAGGAGAAGCTGTGGTCGTAAGGGTTATGACAACAGCAGTCGATAAAGCCTTCAGCGTGGTCGACAAAATCACTACGTGATCATAATCGAGTTATGACTACCGTGATCGAGCCTACTATGTGGTCGAAGGAAGTGCAGTGCAGCGGCGAGCAACAAGACGTGATTAGAGAGGTCACAACATGGTCGTAATGACCATCAGGGTGGTCGGAGAACCAACAAAGTGATCATAACGACTCAGGAGGTGGTCGTAGTGACAACAGCATGGTCATACGGCTCCTGGGAGTGGTCGTAAGACTACAACACTGGGCAATCACCGGTGGAAAGTATGAGGCTTGTGGGTAACGCCTCTGCAACAAATTGTACTGCGAATCAGTTGTGCATGACTGCTCTCTAATGGATTGTATGCTTATGTTGAATCCACACCACCTCAACTTTACTTTTCAAAATCTGTGAACAAAAACAAGAACGAAAAATATCCAGAAGGTTACCTTCACGAATGGCAGCCTTACCATCTTTGTAAAGTCCACACAACCAATCAATCCAGATACAAGTATCCCACTGGCAGCAGCTAAGTCCACCCAATAGGTAAGACTAGATCCCGATGGACACCTGAGGCTGTATGAATGGTCTGATGCAGAAACAAATTGGACTGTAGTGTCTGATGTAATCCAGATATTCCTTGATGATTGTGCATTCCCAACAGTGTGTGGGGGAGTACAGGATATGCACAGGTGGGCAATGCATCTGTCCACTTCAGGGTAATTCTAGTTCAACCTACTTCAAGCCGGTGGACTAGCAGAGGTCAAATCATGGTTGCGCACTACTGACTCCAATCTCTTGTCAAGAAATGCTACACCATCAGCTCTTGTCCCTTACCGATGTTACTTTGACGCCAGCCACACAGCTGCCACGTTTACGTATGGCAATAATGATACCGATGGCGATTGTCTGTGGGTGACGAAGGTTTTCTCCTTGCAATCAATACAACCTAAAACTGTTCATTACAACTCCTCTGCTTACCTCAAGGTGCATCTTAGCCCCTCCAACTCCACTTCAGCCTCTAATGCAAATAAAAAGAAGGCTATTTTAGGTGCTACACTTGCAGCTATTACTACTCTTGTATTACTTGCCATTGCTGTCACTCTTTATATACAAAGGAGGAGAAAGAATCAAGAGAAAAATGAAGACTTTGATTTTGATCAATTACCTGTAATGACAAAGTGGTTTTCTTGTGAAACATTGAGAGAATGCACCGAAGGCTTCAGTAAAAAACTCGGAGAAGGTGGATTTGGGTTGGTTTTTGAAGGGAAATTAGGTGAAGTGAGAGTTCCCGTGAAATGTTTGGAAAGGAGCTCTTCTGAAGCCTCCCCTCCCCCGATGCGTCCACGCTCATCGGTCCTCACCGGCGCCGCACCCCAGCGGTCGCCGACCACTAAAATAGCGCCTCCTTCCTAGCCACACCTCCCGATGTCTTCTCCAGCGAGTGCGGCTAACGTAGGTCGTAGCAAGGGTCAACGCTGGCAAGACAAAAGTCTGTCCTCATCTTTTCAAAGCCCGGCCACTGGGCCAAAGACGGGTTCAGCCTCCTACCTGGAGGTGGTGATCGGCAGTTCTTTAGCGTCGGTTTCTAAGTTGGCTAAGACCCACACTTTGGCGTCAGTGGCAACTGCGGCTCCGCCACTGGCGGCTTCCCTTCTTAGTGCTGCTCCTGCCCCCCCCCCCCCCCCCCCCCCCAACCGGTCTCACCTAGCTAGAAGGTCGTCTTGTCCGGTTGTCCCGCCATTGGAAGTTGACGAAGGCTGGCATGTTGTGAACAATAGGCGTGTTGGAAGCATATCGACTCTCAGCCAGAGGTGCAGTCGGACCAGAGGCCAGAGGTCACTGTAGACCTCATTGGCCATTGCTAGAATTGCTTGGGGCTTGAGTGCTTGACCACATCAAAGTCGATTGCAGAAGCCCCACGCGGGGTAGACACTGCAAGGCCTTCGATCACCACGTTAAAGATTGCAAGCATCCACGAAGTCATCAAGGGATAGGGCGGCAACTACGCCGCTATGAGCAACAAGCCACCAGAGCCCCATTGCCAACCCATGATCAGGGCTCCTTGAACCCAATGTCCTCTTTGCCTCCTTCTAGCCCTCCTGATTCCCACGAGACCACAGTTGGCTCAAAGAGCCATCAGGCCATCATGCCATAGGTATCCACTGAGATTTTCATACCTCGTCACATCTTCTTCTCTTTAGCCATGCCTGGGCACCCCGACGGCAGACCGGAGCACTCAATCTACGTCATGCCATGCACCACGTCACATTTGGAGTTGGAGAACCATCTCAAACGTGCTCTCGTCATCTACGTGGGGGGCAATCGACCATCAATGTCCAAGGAAGAAGCGACAATGGCAATCGAAGAGGTGATTTTTTTAGATAAAGGATATAAAATCCGGCCTCTATATCCACGAGGGATATACGCAGCCAAGGTTACACGAGCTCTTAGGCTCAAAACCTCAAAACTGAGGAGCAAAAAACAACAAAGAAGAGCGCTTAAGGACTATGAAAAAAAACTAGAAAGACTAAGCTTCAGAACTTCTTCTCCATCCTTGCTTTCAATCAAGTCTCTAACCCCATCCGACTGTGCCATCCCAACTTCGGTCTACTTAGCGTGAATAAGGACCTCCGAGGCGACGCCTCCAAGAAGGCGACTAGGGTCGCCGACGCCGCCTGCCTCACCGAGGCAAGGTTTTCACCTGGAGACAGGCCCGGCCCTGGAGGGGGGCAAGCGGGGCCGCCGCCCCGGGCCCCCAAAATCCAGGGGCCCCAATTCCTATATACTATGTAGTATACTATACGGCTATACAGTATACCCAGGCCGACGCCGACTCGACTTCTCGTCTTCAAATATTTTTCTGGACTCTTGAAGCCTGATCGAGTGATCTGTGATCGACGATCGTATTCGTAATTCGGTATTCGTCTTCTAGGGTCGGCACCATCACGCCGCGCGGCCGCGCCGAGCCGCCGAGCGCCCGAGCCGGTGGCCGTCTCTCCGACAGTCCGACTCTCCGCCGGCCGCCGCGCGCCCGCGCTAAGTCCCCCGGGTAAGCGAGCCACGGAGTCAGCGAGATCGAGTCGCGTACGGCGCTACGTTCGCGCGCAGCGCGCTACGTCGCCCTCCCCCGCTAATCCGCTTTCACGCTTTGCATGCAGCTAAGATCGGCGCATCCATCCGCGCATCGGCGGTCGGCGCATGCAGATGCAGGATTGGCTGGATCAGGATTGCAGGCGCGTGCGGCGTGACTAAGATCGGCGTTCGGCGATTCGGCGAGGCGATAGGCGAGCCGAGCGGAGCGAGCGATCAGCCGCGAAATCGGGAATTTCCAAACCAGCAGGTCCATATCTACATCACTTTGTCATTGCTTCTTGTCTTCTTATAGTTTGCATATTAGGAATTTTTTAATCAATAATTAGTGCTTTATAGTTACTAATTATACTATTATTCTTTAAATTTTCAGTACCATGTCATCTAGAAAATATGTATCCGGCAGTGAAAAAAGAAAAAAGAGGAAACGAATAGATGAGTTGATAGAATAACAGAGGGGATCCATTGACAAATTGACAAATTTTTTAAAAGTAATATGAGCAGTTAAAGAAATCCTGATGAATTGGCGATAGTTGCTGTGGAGGAAGATGCTAATGTGAATCTAGAAGATGAGGGCCCTACGGAAGACCATATCAACATCAACACAGATGATAACAATGTGAGTGATCATGAGCACATATTTAATTCATCTGCTACAGAATCTGCTAGTTTTGATGAACCAGTATTTACTACAAATATTTATGATCCGATAAATTGGGGTAATGTTGATAACAAAGCAAGAGACATATTAGTGGAGAAGGGGCCTATAAGAGAAGAAAATATTGAATTTCCTTTGGATGACAACTCAAGACATTTTTCGTACAGTCATTATTCTAGAAAAATGAGCAATGGAGAGGTACAGTCATTTTAGATATTTATACTAGGGCCTCTATTTCTAGTTTCGCCCCGGGCCCCTAAAATCCCAGGACCGGCCCTGCCTGGAGATCAGCAAACATGAGGGCTATGGAGTGCCATGACAACTCCTCCAGGAAGGTAAATGGCGCCTGAAGGCGTCATCGTTGTCGAGACCGGTAAGATCACCGGCAAGACTTTCGCCAGCACCTCCACAGCACCCCACGCACTACCCAGCCACAAATTAGACCGCCACCAACACACCAGGGTCTTGCTCGCCTCAAGGCCATGGCATAGCCACCCTTGAACTCCACGATGAGCTGCTTCCTGCAAAATCCGCCTCTGTAGAAACCACCATGCGACGCCTATGCGCCATCACTGAGCAGATCCAGGGGCATGAGCCACGGGTCCGCGTCTGCTTGGGGTTCTTGATTTCTTTGCTGCTGCTGATATTAATCCTCGATGGCGCCGAGCTCCATCACTGCCCTCGCTCTCCAGGATCGCCACCAGCACCGGCCCCTAGCTCCGCCGCAACAGCAGGCTCTGCAGCCCGCCGGCCCCGAACCTCCTCCCTCCCCCGCAGCCGCCGTGGACACCAAGAGCCACCCTGCTAGCACAAATGGCCCCCTCGTCGTCCTCCTCCTCGCCGTCTTCGCAGCCGCATCCGCCACGACAGCGCGCCTCCTCCGGCGACGCGACGAAAAGACCCCGCAGCGTGCGGCCGCCGCGGCCCACGAGCGGCCTCAAATCGTCCTCTTGCTGGCGCACAGGCTCGGGCCCGCCGCCGCCAACGCGGCGGCAGAGGAAGCGACGCAGGAGGCCGCCGCTGTGCCTACCGGCCCCGCGGCGCAGGCGGAGGTGGTACTCTGGGCTGGAGGCCCGCTGGCGCTTGGATGGGACCGAGGCCGCCTCCGCGCGCTCGCGCCCTAGGAGTGCACCTCCAGCCTCCACAACGACGACACGCCCCAGGCCGCCCGCCGCCACTCCCCTCGCAGATTTGGGCTGAGAGACGCCAGATCCGGCCACCAGGCCGCCGGATTCGCCGCCGGCGAGGGGAGCCGTTGGCTCCGGCGACGGCGAGGAGGCGGAATCCGGGCAGGGGGGAAGGCAGCCCACTGCCTACTGAGGGGAGAGGCCCGAGAGGAAAAACGCCCCGCCGCCGCCCTCCTTGCGGCCACCGGCGACCGGTGACGCGCTCCGGCGACGGCGAGACGGCGAGATCGAAGAGAGGATAGGTATACCTCGCAGTGGCTTCTCGATCCATAACTTCTGGCTAGAAAACTTCCTCGTTGCTTTTGCGTCAGAAGAGCTCCATAATTAGGCTACCCAGAGTCATTGCATCGAATTCTCGCATTTCTACTTGTTTCTCAAACTTGGACACGGCAAGCGCAGGCTTCAAGCTCTTCGCTCGTCTTCAAGGTTGTCCTTGACATCGAGTGGCTGCCATCACATGTTGGGACTAGCACACGGCTTCAACCTTACTCTCGTCGGCATGTTGGATTGATTGTCTCCACCTTGACACAGCAAGCCAAGATGATCTCGCTAACTTCAGGCTAGAAGCCTGGACTGACGACCCGAATCAAATCCTCATGCAAGCTAGACTGATGATTGCGGAGCCCAATGAAGAAAACCCGGACTCCTCTGATCCCATTGTTGGCAACTTGCCGTTGATCCTTAGGAAGAAGAAGACACTGGCTTATAATCTAATTATTCACATTCAAAGGTAGAAGATTATCAACCTGACATGGACTCTTCTTCATCCTTTGATTTTTCCTGCCCTTCCAGTGACGATGACAGTGACCATGGAGGTCAGCTAGAAATGCGGCCTATGTGAGCATGGCATGTAATCCTGAGTTCCCATTCGATTCCATTTTTTGCGTTGAGCTCGGTTTGGAAAGTTATCCTCCCGAGCGCGTCCTTGTATCACGGCGTCGTAGAGCGAGATTAGCTCGGCCGCTCCCTTCCTTTTTATTTTGCTTTCCAATTATAGCGTAGACTGTGTATAAGTAGGAGCTTAATGCAATCAGAAAAGCTGTTGCGGTTGGCACAGCAACAAATCCCAGAGTTCTATTTCTGTTTTTGAGAGTTCGTAGTGCTCGGTTCATCCTCGTCGGAGTTCCGATCATCGCTGGAGAGAAGTTCCGGCTGACATTTGGTATCAGAGCTATACGAGCCAGGGATGGACCGCCATTCTGCTCCGCCGGGCGATGGCCATGGAGGGCGACGAGGTCGCCACGTCTCGCCCTCGCCAGCGCCGCGCAGAGGGCGCCACGAGGTCGTGATCCACCGCACCGCCGGGGAGACATCCGCCGTCGGGACTCAGTTCCCCATGCTCACGCGCACCAACTACCAGGAGTGGGCGATGTTGATGCAGGTGAACTTGGAGGCGGCAGGGTGGTGGTACACCGTTGAGCCGGAGGAAGGCTAGGAGATCGTGTACCGTCACGACCGGCTGGCGCTCGCCGCGATCCTGCGTTCCGTGCCGCCCGACATGCTGGCCGGTCTCCGTGAAAGAAGGACGGCGGCCGCAGCATGGGCGGCAATCAAGCGGATCCGCATCGGGGTCCAGCGGGTGCGCGAGGCCAACGCGCAACAGCTCCGCCGCGAGTTCAGCGCCCTGGTGTGGAAGGAGGAGGAGAACGCGGAAGATTTCGCGAACCGCATCACCGGGCTCGCCGCTGATCTGCGACTCCTCGGCGACAATGTCACCGACACCGAGGTAGTACGGAAGATGCTGCAGGTCGTGTCGGAGCACCTCGCGCAGGTGGCAATCTCCATCGAGACTCTGCTCGACATCAACAACATCTCCGTCGAGGAGGTGACCGGCAGGTTGCAAGCCGTCGAGCAACGGCGCAAGCTGGCGTCCGTCCTCGACAACCATGGCCGGCTGCTTCTCTGCGAAGAGGAGTGGCTCGCCAGGCTCAAGCTCCGTGAGTCCGAGGAAAAGGGCAGCGGGAGCAGCTCCAGCGGCGCCGGCGACAAGAAGCGAGGCGGCCGCGGGCGTGGCCGTGGGCGCGGCAAAAGCGAAAGCTCTGGCTTTATGTCACGCGATGGCAACAAGGGCCAGTCCAGCGGTGGACAGGCCCCCAACCTCGATCAGTGCAAGCGCTGCGGCAAATACGGCCATTGGGCCAAGGATTGCCGTAGCAAGCCCAAGGGCGAGGCCCACGTCGCGCAAGCTGAAGAAGACTCGGAGCCCACGCTACTGATGGCACGAGCCACTGCCTTCCCCAACGCGCCGCCGCCACCACGCGCCACCGCGGCCCCATCTCCTTCCGAGCGTCGGCCCCTACGCGTCGTCGAGGGGAAGGTCTTCGCGCAGCTCGATGGCGAGACAGAGCGCGACGACAGCCTCTGGTACCTCGACAGCGGGGCGACCAACCACATGTCGGGCTGCCGGGACGCCTTCATCGACATCGACACGGCAATCCGCGGCACCGTCAAGTTCGGCGACGGCTCAGAGGTCGCGATCGAGGGATCCGGCACCGTGCTGTTCGAGGGCAAGACCGGCGAGCACCTCCCGCTCACGGGGGTGTACTTTATCCCGAGGCTGACCACCAACATCATCAGCCTCGGCCAGCTCGACGAGGGCGGTTGCGACGTCCACACCAAGCACGGGGTCCTTCGGATCCGCGACGACAAGGGCCGGCTGATCGCTCGAGTCCAGCGCTCGGCGAACCGGCTGTACCTGCTGCGCGTGAAGATTGGGCGGCCGCTCTGCCTGGCTGCGCGCGCCAGTGACAGCGCGTGGCTGTGGCACGAGCGCTACGGCCACCTCCACTTCAACTCTCTGCGCAAGCTCGAGCAGCGGGGTATGGTGCACGGCTTGCCCCACGTCGAGCACGTCCACCAGCTCTGCGCTGACTGCGTCACCACCAAGCTGAAGAGGAGTCCGTTCCCGTCGCACGCGAAGCGACGAGCGGAGGGGCTGCTGGACCTGGTCCATGGCGACCTGTGCGGCCCCATCACCCCGGTGACACCCGGCGGTAAGCAGTACTTCCTTCTGCTGGTTGATGACCGGAGCAGGTACATGTGGGTAGCGTTGCTCGCCGCCAAGAGCGACACGCTCGCCGCCATTAAGAAATTCCAGGCGAAGGTGGAGGTGGAGACAGGCCGGCGTCTGCGTGTTCTGCGCACTGACAACGGGGGTGAGTTCACTTCTGTTGAGTTCGAGGAGTACTGCGCCGAGCACGGCGTCGAGCAGCAACACACGGCGCCGTACACGCCGCAGCAGAACGACGTTGTCGAGCGGCGGAACCAGACCGTCGTCACCATGGCGCGCAGTCTGCTGAAGAGCCGGAACATGCCAGCAATGTTCTGGGGCGCTCTTCCTGCTGAACCGGGCGCCCACCAAGGCCGTCGACGGCATAACGCCGTATGAGGCCTGGCACGGGCGCAGGCCTGACGTCCACTTCCTGCGCACGTTCGGGTGCGTGGCATACGTCAAGGTGACGAAGCCGCACCTAAATAAGCTCGACGACCGTGGCACGCCGGCAGTCTTCATCGGCTATGAGCCAGGCGCCAAGGCGTGGCGCTTCTACGACCCGGCGACGCGTCGCGCTGTTGTGTCCAGGGACGCGGTCTTCGACGAGCCGAAGTCCTGGAGCTGGGAGGACGAGGGCCTGGTGGCCGCTGCGGACCTCGTGGTGGAGTACCACACGATGGAGCTGGGCGCCGGGCAGTTCGACGCCAACACCGTGGCGGGCTCACCAGAGCCCCCGGCGACGCCAGCCTCTGCAGCGAGCCCCGGCGCTCCCGTGGCGGGTACACCAGTGATGTCGCCCGCGGCACCGACTCCTCCTCCCGTGACTCCAGCACCGGCATCGACTCCACTGCCCCAGCCGGAGTTCGTCTCACCACCTCCGAACGCGGAGGAATATTGGGACGCCGACAACGACGACGTCGAACCGAGGTACCGCACCATCGACAACGTCCTCGGACCAGCGTCACCACCTGGCCTCGCTGCGCGTCAGGTAGCTGCTGAGCTTCATCTGCAGATCGAGGAGGAGCCAGCCACCTTCGCCGAGGCCGAGAAGCACCAGTCCTGGCGTCGCGCCATGATTGAGGAGATGGACTGCATCGAGAGCAACCGGACCTGGCGTCTGGTGCCCCTTCCACCCGGTCACCGGCCGATCGGGTTGAAATGGGTATACAAGGTGAAGAAGAACGCCGCCGGTGAGGTGATCAAGCACAAGGCACGGCTCGTCGCGAAGGGGTACGTCCAGCAGCCGGGCGTGGACTTCGACGAGGTCTTCGCGCCCGTAGCCTGCATCGAGTTAGTGCGGCTGCTGCTGGCGCTCGCCGCCCAGGAGGGGTGGCCGGTGCACCACATGGACGTGAAGTCTACGTTCCTCAACGGAGAGCTGGTCGAGGAGGTCTACGTCAGGCAGCCTTTCGGCTTCACCGTTGTCGGCCACGAGGACAAGGTGCTGCGCCTAGACAAGGCGCTCTACGGACTGCGTCAGGCACCACGCGCGTGGAACGCCAAGCTCGACGAGACGCTGATGGCGCACGGCTTCAGCCACAGCGCGTCGGAGCACGCTGTCTACGCTCGCGGCAAGGGCGCTTCTCGGCTACTGGTGGGGGTCTACGTCAACGACCTCATCATCACCGGGAACGACGCCAGCGAGATCACCAAGTTCAAGCAGGAGATGAGCTCAAGGTTCAAGATGAGTGACCTCGGCTTGCTCTGTTTTTACTTAGGCATTGAGGTGGAACAAGGTGGCGACGGCATCAAGCTGTCTCAGGCGGTGTACGCGCGCAAGATCCTGGAGCGCGCAGGCATGGCAAATTGCAACCCGTGCCATACTCCTATGGAGCCCCGCCTGAAGCTGTCGAAAACAAGCACAACAACGCCGGTGGATGCCACTGAGTACCGGGGCCTCGTCGGTTGTCTCCGGTACTTGGTGCATACCAGGCCGGACATCGCCTTCGCCGTCGGCTACGTCAGCCAGTTCATGGAGAACCCCACCACCGAGCATCTCAACGCGGTGAAGCGGATCCTACGCTACATCGCGGGCACGATCGACTACGGCTGCTACTACAAGCGCGGCGGCAAGGAGCTGAAGCTGCTCGGGTACAGCGACGCCGACATGGGCGGCGACATTGATACAAGGAAGAGCACCACCGGCGTGTTGTTCTTCATCGGCTCCTGCCCCGTGACTTGGCAGTCCCAGAAGCAAAAGGTCGTTGCGATATCGTCCTGCGAAGCGGAGTACATTGCAGGGACGACGGCGGCCTGTCAAGGTGTATGGCTGGCGCAGCTGCTTGCAGAGCTGAAAAATGAGCAGCGCACAACCTTCCTGTTGAAGATGGACAGCCAATCGGCTATAGCACTCAGTAAGAATCCCGTTTTCCATGACCGAAGCAAACACATAGATGTCAGATTTCATTTCATTCGGGAGTGCATTGGTGATGGGAAGATGGACATTGAGCACGTCCGCACTAAGGAGCAGATCGCCGATATTCTGACGAAGCCGCTCTCGCGTGATCGCTTCTGTGAGCTGCGTGTGAAGCTGGGCATCGTCAAAATCGGCAAGGAACTTCAGGCTTAGGGGGTGAAATGTGAGCATGGCATGTAATCCTGAGTTCCCGTTCGATTCCATTTTTTGCGTTGAGCTCGGTTTGGAAAGTTATCCTCCCGAGCGCGTCCTTGTATCACGGTGTCGTAGCGCGAGATTAGCTTGGCCGCTCCCTTCCTTTTTATTTTGCTTTCCAATTATAGCGTAGACTGTGTATAAGTAGGAGCTTAATGCAATCAGAAAAGCTGTCGCGGTTGGCACAGCAACAAATCCCAGAGTTCTATTTCTGTTTTTGAGAGTTCGTAGTGCTCGGTTCATCCTCGTCGGAGTTCCGATCATCGCCGGAGAAGTTCCGGCTGACAGCCTAGCGGCTCTTCGATTCCTAGTCCATGGCGCCAATTCTTCACCTACGCCCACGGCCACCCGGACGGCACTCTGGGATAAGCAGCATTGTATGGCGATGGGCACGGCAGCCATAACCATCACTATACCCGCAGCTATGCTAACCTCTCCTAGCGCCTTCCTCCCTTGCCATTCTTGGCGGGGTAGCCACTCCTCCATCGGCTGTGTCGCCAGAGATACCCCGCTCGCAATCGCCGCTGGTCGCTGCGCATTCATCACCACCCCAACAAAGCAACCCCACCCCCATGGAAAGGCAATACCACACCTCTCGCCGTCACCGACAAAAAATTGCCTATTGACAGCCGCATCGCAGGAGGACGAAAGCTTTGCATGTGTGGTGGACCCAACCCCTGACAGCATTCAAGAGGCGCATCACTTTGCTCCAGCACCTAATCGACACGTCGCCCCCCTCACCCGAGATTTTGCGGCACAAGGTACCCATGGCACACCGTGCATACCAACTCAGGGCGTGGGGCTCAAAGAGGTGATGACAACCTACATACGTCGAGTCAAGGTCACTCCCGTTAACCTGCCCATCAGCACTCTCCCAAGAGAACGTTGCAGCCTCTTCAATTGGTCCAGTAGCCCAGTCATTGCCCTCACCTGGGCTACAAGCCACAACTCAGTCCATAATTCAGCTCATTTCAAACTCTCTGATCACCTGGGCCCCTCAGGACGCCACGCCATTGCCCAAACCACTGAACAGAGTGATCACTCACCCTACACCAATGCTGCTCCCCAACTCGATGAGTCAGTATCATCCACTCAAGCCATGCAGCCCCGTCAGGGTGCTGCGTCACAGCAAACGTCTCGTGGCCAAACCTATGAAATGTTTGGACTCCATCAAGCAGGCGCAAAGAAGACTTATGGTCAAGCTTGGCATCACCGGATCCGAAGAACAGATAGACAACAAAGCAGTTCACGATTATGCAACCCTTTTCAATCACCCGCTCTCCTCCGAACACATTGAAGCGCTTGTAGCGCTCTTCAATCTCAGCTCCCTACTTGAAGAAGGGTTCCTGTCACAGGCCATCGGATGCCTCCCGAGTGAGGATATCTAAAGGACACAGAATACCTTCCTAAACTCCCAGTGTTGTTGGCTGCTTACCTCAAGGCTATGTCTGGTAGTAAAATTTTAGTTTGGAATGTGCGTGGGCTTAACACACGCACCCATAGGAACGTAGTCAGGAATATGATCTATGACTGTGATCTAGATGTGGTTTGTATCCAAGAAACGAAACTAGATGTCCTTCCGAGATCTGTCGTAATGCAACTCCTAGGTTCGGCTTACTCTGTTGAGCACTTGCCTGCTTCTAGCACTTGCAGAGGAATTCTCATCGCCTAGAAAACCTCATCAGTTTTGTCTCAAACAATGTGTTACACGCATTCTTGGTCACTATTCACGTGATATCGCAAGTTAATAACAACACCTGGTGGCTAACCTCGGTCTACAGACCCATTGTCGACTCAGATAAACCTTCTTTCCTACAAGAACTCCGTGGAGTACAGGCATCCTGCCTAGGCCCTTGTCTCTTAACAGGGGACTTCAACATGATTTTGTTAGCCCAAGACAAAAACAACACCAATATTCATAGACGACTAATGGGGAAGTACCAACGCTTATTGATGACTTGAACTCAAAGAGCTCTACTTGCATTGCCGCCGGTTTACTTGGAGCAACGAATAGGAGAACTAGACCCTAATTAGGTTTGATAGAGCCTTCATCTCCATAGACTAGGAAGACTTGCACCTGGACGTGCTAATGCATGCTCAATCCACTGCGATGTCAGATCATTGTCCACTCCTTATCTCCACTCATTCTCAGTCCTCAACAAAGCGTCGATTCCATTTCAAAAACTTTTGGGACAAGTAGGAGTTTTTGGAGGTGGTTCACAAACTTTGGGTCTGTTCCCCAGACATCTCAGATCCCTTGCGTTGGTTACATGTGCTCCTCAAGAATGCTGCTTGTGGCTTACAAAGTTGGGGACAAAAACGCTTTGGAGACATCAAGATGCAATTTCTCATGGCCAAGGAGGTCATCTTTCAGCTTGACAGTGCCTAGGAGAGACGCTCTCTATCCTCTCATGAACTTTGGCTTCGAAAGACTCTCAAACTCAAAAGCCTCGCGTTGGCATCACAAGAAAGAGCGATGGCTAGGTAGCATTCTCACATCAACTAGCTCAAAGAAGGGGATGTGAACACAAAATTCTTCTTCTTCCATGCTGCTCACCATCAGAAAAAAAACTTACATCAGCCCCCTCCATGCCCAAGACCAAGTTATTACTTATTATAATGAAGATGATAAAGCTTTGCATTTCCAACAATTCGTTGAGAATATCATTGGCACCGGCACAGAGAGATTATACCCTCGATCTAGACTTCCTATAGTTGGCTTTGAAGAACCTAACACACATGGGCGGATCCAATGGTATTCCTGGGTATTCCCGGGAATACCCAACTTTTTTGGTGTAATCTGTAGTATATATGTATGTATACTTATATATATAAATATATAATGATGTATTCTGTGATATTTTCGCTATTCTAGCCTACTAGCACCAATTTAAGAAGCCTATAAACACAGAATTGCTTATTTGCATGGCTTCATTTAGTCCTATTGATTCATTTGCTGCTTTTGACAAAGACAAATTGGTTAAGCTTGCTGGATTTTATCCTAAGGATTTCTCAATCTTCCTCCTCAACTCAATTTGTACATTACTGATATGCGCACTGATGAAAGGTTTAGAAATGTGAGAAGTCTTGCTGAGCTTTCCATTAAGCTTGTTGAAACAAAGAAGCATCTTAGACATGAAGTTGTTTACAGGCTTCTCAAATTGGTGCTAGTGCTTTCAGTAGCAACTGCAAGTGTTGAAAGAGTCTTTTCTGTCATGAATTATGTGAAGAACAAATTGAGAAATAAGATTGGGGATCAATACTTGAATGATTGTTTGGTTACATTTATTGAGCGGGAGTTCTTTCTACAAGTTAAGGACAAAGACATCATCAACCGCTTCCAAGCCATGAAAAATCGTAAGGTTAAAGCAACATTATAGTATTTTGTAAGTTCTCTTTATTACTTATTAATTTGTTTCATGCATATTTTAGAGCGGAACAATTTGTTATTTGACTATTTTTGTGACTTTAATTATCGATAACGTACTACTCTGAACTATATTTTAAATCTATGAATTGGATTTTTTTATGTGGGAATGGGAATACCCAAAGTCGAAATCCTGGCTCCGCCACTGCTAACACACTTAGACCATGACTTTGCAGAGGATGAGGTCTGGGAAGCAATCCAAAACCTCCCTTTAGTAAAATCATTGAGTCCAGATGGGTTCATGGGAACCTTCTACAAACACGTGTGGCCGGCGATCAAACAAAGCATGATTGACGCGTTCCATGCCCTTTTCCTCTTACAAGGGAGTTGCTTACGCCAGCTAAACAACACATTAATCATTCTATTGCCGAAGAAGAACGAAGCCAAAGAGATCACAGACCTCTGGCTGATCAGGCTTGTGCATAGTTTCACCAAACATTTCTCTAAGGTCCTAGCCAACCGTTTAAAAAAGGAACTACCGGCATTAGTGTGCCCCAATCAATCCGCTTTTATCTCTGGAAGATCAATACACGATAACTTTTGTTTCATCCAGCTAGCAGGCAAGAACCTCAAGGCTAAGAAAATTCCCTCTCTCCTATTGAAACTTGATATCTCGAAAGCTTTGACTCGGTCTCATGGCCCTTCCTTCTCCAATCCTTAAAACACATGGACTTTGGCCCAAAATGGCGAGAATGGATATCAGTGTTGCTCGCCAATGCTTCCTCTAAGATCCTATTGAATGGAAGGCCAGGAAATGATATCCAGCTATGCCGCAGTCTTAGACAAGGTGACCCTCTTTCCCAATGCTTTTCCTATTACTGATGGAGGTCCTCAACGTCTACTTCCAAAAAGCAAGCTCACTCTCAGCTTTGTCAAACCTAGGGGTCCGAGGCTTACTGGAACACATCTCCCTGTATGCCGACGACATTGTCTACTTCATTTCCCTAAGATGACATGACCTGCAGGTTGTCAAAGAGATTCTCATAAACTTCAGGCAAGCTTCAGGCCTATGTACCAACTTCCACAAGAGCTTTGCCACACCCATATGACATTCGAAGGATGAAATAGACCTGGCCTTGCAAGAACTTCCTTGCCAACTTGCCTCCTTCATTGTGTACTACCTAGGCTTGCCGCTGATATTGGCTAAACACACATGCATGCAAGCACACACACGTGCGCGCGTATTCATGTATTTTCATGTGACTTATGATGTGGCGCACTTCTACATTATTTTTACTGAACCATATATAAATAGCTAGTTAAATGTGCTAGTTACCAACGGATAAATGACTGGTTAATCATGTTAGTTCACAGTTTGGCATATATATATATATATATATATATATATATATATATATATATATATATATATATATATATATATATATATATATATATATATATATATATATATATATACACTTTTGGAATTACGTACTCCCACTTCTAATGTACCCCTTTAAGGGTGTTGTTGTACCCCTTTATCTATTTGAGCATACTCTAATCATTACTATTATAAAAGAACGAGTTGGTGGTTATACGTCTGTTCTCCTCTAACTATCGTACATGTGTTCTTCTCTAACCGTCTCATTCCTTCGACTTCTTACTATTCTCCACTTTCCAACCGATCAGAGTAACCCTCTTTCATACATAATTCTTTATACATACAATAAATTGCGTTACAACGCACGAGCACATAACTAGTATTAACAAAAGAGCGAGTTGGTGGTTGTACGTCGATTCTCCTTTAATCGCTCTATTTTCTTAACTTCTCATTAGTCTCCACTTTTCAATCGATCAAAGTAACTTTCTTCTATAGTACAATTCTCTATATATTCAATGAGTCCCGTTGCAACGCACGGGTACGTAACTAGTAACGATTATAAGATACTTCAAAGTGAGTTCCATGAAAAAATTTCTTCAAAATCCAATTTTATAGTATAATTTTTGTATGTACTCTTTTTATACATAGAAAAGTGTATATAGCAAAAATAAAGGGCTCCGATGAAAATTTTGCAACCAAGTTGCATTAGAGTATCTTAGAATTAATATTTAAGTATACCAAAAGTGATAAAGAGGTATATAGTATTTGTTTAAGCAGTATATTGGAGGTGAGAGTATGTACACCTAGGAGTATGGAAAAGCCTTCGTGTGTATGTGTGTGTGTGCGCGCCTAGAGATGTTCAAAGTAGATAGCCCAGAATTACTACCTCTTCCATTTCTTTTCCTTTCTCCTACAAATCTATACTGTTGTGTTGCGTCGTCTAAACCTCGTCGAATCTTCTTCTCAATATGTACCGTGAAGAGGAGCCGTATCTCCGAGCTATTGCTGCCATTAAGACCTACACGGGGGAGGCAATAAGGTTTCTGGGCAGCGTACATCTACGCGACCATTTGCTTCATTGCTTCATCTATGTTCTGAACTGCATCAAAGTATACGCTGCTTCCTATTCTTCAACAAAATCAACAGTAAGTCATTCATGTGATTGATCGACTGTTTAAATTATGTTTTTTGTATATATTTAGAAGTACAATGTATTACTTGTTGTTAGTACTGATTTATGCATCACTAGTTATTTACGATATTTACCTTCTAATAGAATATAAAATTAAAATATTGTCTATATTTTCAACAAATACATAATCAAGCTCCCCACACAGCCAGATTGAGGCGTGCACGATCGTGGGATGACAGATCCTCTACTTGCTTGGTAAAATACTAGAGATATGCTTTTTTGGTGTTTTTTGAGCCAATTGAATAGAAAATTTGTTAGTATATATCTGACACAATAATAGAGATTTACTATGGCTGCCAAAGCACAGTACAGCGAAATCGCTGCAATAATTTGCTATTTCACTCAAACAACACTGTATTCTCGAAAACTTACTAAAGTAAACCGAAGGAGAGGAATCAAAGCAATTTTCTATGGAGAGGATCAACGGTGGCCCACTGGACTTTCTTCCGTAGGAGTCCGTCTACAGCTCTGTACTAAAAGATAAGAGCAGGCTTCAATTCAACATCATCCTTTTATTATGCTTTTCTTAGTTTGGACTACTTTTCCTTTTTTTCCCCCTTTTTCTCGTTAAACTCAGACCACTTTAATCTGGGCCAATTATCTCTTGCTCTTGCTGACTTTGAAAGATATCTCACCAGGTCTAATTCTAAATCATAAGATGTAGTTCATGGAGGCTGAAGTGAATTAAATCGCAGATGGTACATCACACAAGGTAAACTGGTAATTCATGCTAAGATCAGATCCGGATTATCGCGTAGGGTCACCGCGGGCGAGACGAGCTACCATAAACGAAGATGGCGACACACACGAGGCATCTCAACGACGGCCTCGCCGTTTGCTCGCTGCATCACGCTGGCCGGCGTCCGGGGGGCACTGTTCACGGCTCGTTTCTCGATTCGGACCAGCAGTGCGTACGTCCACATCTTGGCTAATTGGTCGGCGCTACTGAGTCGTCCACGGCCAACCTTTCCCACCAGAAGCGTCACGTCGACCCCAAGCCGCCGGCTCGTGAATTAAGTCTGTAGGACCGAAATGACGACAGAGGGGGTGAATGTCGACTTTTAAAATCGTTCCTAAAAGAATTTGCAAAAATCTCTACTCTCCGATGGCTATAAAAGCTATGAACGAGGAGAGATGATTGCTCACTCGAGTCAAAAATCAAACTGACAAGAGACTGAAAAGGATTAAGAGAAAGAGGCTGCAGAAACTGGGCACGGCAAGAAATCAACTGGAATCGGCTGCCACGGCAAGCAAATCGACCGCCACGGCTACCACGGCAAAGGAATTGCAGTCACTTATTACCATGACACAACACTGCAGACACGGCAAGAAAACTAGCAGAAATCGCTGCCATGGCAAGGAAAATAGCTACCATGGCTGCCACGGCAGCAGAAAGCACTTCGAAATTTCACCACGACAAGAAGATAAGTGCTGCTGCTAGAAGGAGTAAATAGCACCCAAAAGGATTTGCCGAAGGACATGCAGTACCGAGAGATGAAGCAAAATGCTGCAGCAAACGTTCTTCCCTGTGGACTAAAAGAGAAGCATTACAAGGCTGTTTTTGCTGGAAGAAAATGGCTGCCAACAGCTGTCCCTTTGTTGGTACAAAATGAGACCAAACCGAGACAAGCACTGAGAATTAAAGGTCAGTTTTTGGCAGACATTCAGAGGAAACTGCAGGCTGGAATTAAGACAGCAGACAAGCAGATTTTCAGGTTTGTAACAAGGAGATTTTGTCGAAATCAAGTGAGGAAGACAATTGAATTAAATCACTTCAAGGGAAAGCTCCAAGGATCTATTCCAAACACATTTGAGAGACCAAATAACATGAGAATTCAACTGAAGACTTAGAATTTCAGATTATCCCTAATAACCTGAAAATAACAGGGACTTCTCCAAAAACAAATTTCTCTCAAACCCTAAAACCTTTGCATCTGAAACTTTGAGGATATATTAGCCATCATCTCAGGAGTCTAAACCTCAAAGATCATGCCAACTTGAGAAGAGAAAAGGGGAATAGACCAAAACTCTAGAAATAGAAATGAAACTACAGAGAGAGCACAAGAACTTAAATTCTCATCAAACCCTTGAACCTTTGGTCATGAGATTTTGTAGATAGCTAACTAATAGCCCATAGAGTCTCCATGCCAAATTTCAAATGATCTCGCAAAGGGAATCACAATCTGCAACAAAACCCTAGAAGGCTACACATGAGCAGAGGAACTCAAAATCTAAATCTGGAATCAAACAAGGCTTGCTCTTGGGATTAAATAGCCAAATGGCTTTTGAGCATCACCCATGTCATAGCAACCCATTTTGGTACTCTAGAGCCAGCAAGAACTCGAAAATCAAGAAGTCAAGAAATCATCCAAAGGGAGCAACGAAGAACAGAGAGCATAAGCAAAATAAAACTTCAGATTTCATTCATTAGATCAAAGGGAAATACAAGGAGTCACGATATGCATGGACATTAGAACAGGGATGATTGATTACAAGACTATCAACTCATCCTCTCCCTCTCCTTCTCTCTACCTCAACCATGAATGCTTGGAGGAGGATGAACACAACACTCTGTTCTATCTAGGAACCATCGAAGGAGACAGAGGGAGCACGACTCTGCCTCTCCAACCACTCTTACCCACTAAAGCCTAAAGCCAAAACAAACTCTCAAAGCCTCTTTTGACTCTAGCAAACCCTAATTCTCCTCAAGTGCTCAAGTGGGCATGCAGCCCCTCCACTCCTTTTATAGCCCATGGCTAACGGGTCTCCGCCCCGTTACGCCCGCTATTTCCAACGGAGCCCGCTCCCGCTTGTGCAGCCTTGCGAAATTCCCGTTTCGCCCCTTCTGCACCTTCCGGGAAGCTTCCGCGCTCCTTGTCTCGCACGTCTCGCAACCACCTCGAGTCCACATCGTCTTCGACACATCCCGACCGTTCTGACCTCAGCGCCACCTGCGCCTAGTCCGGTCCACCGTGTCTCACCACGACTCCACTCGACGTCCTGCAGTCACACAGACAAGAAAACACGTCAAATAGCACCGCTCGATACATCAAAGCATAAATACCATCATACTTACCATAACGAAGTCCAAACCTGTCGAATCATCAGAATATGCAGCCTAATCCCATACGACCAAGTTTGACCAAAAGTCCGACCGAGCCCGTTGCACCATGCAACGTCAAGGTCCAAACCACCCAAACCAAACTCGACTTAGCTAAACCTATGTCAATTACTCATCATACACATGGGATGACCTCCACATGGTCTCTCAAAGTCGTCACGCCTTAGGTCCGTACGCACTATCTTTTACTTAATAGTCGTTAATAAAAATAATTTATAGAAATTGAAGTGTTCATATTAGCTTATGACTTGTAGTTTTTTGTTGAGTGTATTATATAAGAAAGATAGTAAATAATAACGCAATGCAAAGTACTATAATATTCAGACCGTCATGTGACCTATAGAATTATGATATAATAAACGGAATTGATGCATATGACTCCAATTCCACAGAGAACATCGTACGCTTTGTCTCACGCCCATGTCTTGATTTGAGCGATTGCTCATATGGGCCACGGCTCAGACTCCGTTCGATAAATGCTTATCCAAAACAAATGAACGCTTGATTCCTCTCCACCAGACAAGCTCACACATAAGTCACACACATCTTCTCTGTCCCCCTAGCTCCTTCTCAAGTTCGCAAACGTCCAAAGTCATAGGCGTCTGGAGCTCACCAGTGGGAGTGTGCGTCTACACCATGCTTCTCCCTGCCAATCTTTCTCCCCCCAAGCATCAATTGCGCCCATGCCACCATTAATCACATCCATCGCTGTTGATGATTTCGCCGTCGATGGCCAACACCCATCTCTTGACACGGAAGTTCTATTTCCGTCACTAATTTCAACTCTATCAGCGCCGGTGAGTTTCCCCTAAATCTCAGGGGTTTCTTATACCTCACCCTGATTTTGTTGTTGTAACTTGCCTCAATTGTTGCAGTAGTTCTTCTTGAGTGCTGCAGCAAGTATTTTTCTTTGTTGCAATAAGTCTTTTGTATTGTTTCAATAAGAGATTAGTTTTATTCGCATAGATCTATTTGTTATAGTATTCTTTTTTTTTGTTGCATTAGGTATTTTCAAATGTTGCACTATCATTTTTAAATGTTGCATTGTTGTAAGGTTCTAAATTTTCGTTTGGGAATTATGATCTTGTGTTAGCACTTTGCAAAGTCATATATTTATGGTATTATGTATTTTGTGAGAAAATGGTATTTTTTTTCTCCATTTTTCTCGATTTTAGCCAATGTTATTATGAATTTTGTTGCATACGGTGATTACAATTGTTGCACAAGTAGTTTACCAATGTTGCACCAGAGTGTACGATAGAAAGTCCTCTATCATACGTCCGGACACTAGTAATCCCCTATAATAAAATACTTATTGCGTTATAATATACGAAAGTAAAAAGTGGTGGGTAGTAATATAATAGCCAATAAAAACGACTTATAAAAACTAACGTGTTTATATTAGTTTTAACTTTTCTTAGCAGGAATAAGAAGTCAAATTCATTACGAGCCATAGACTGCCGCGCGACTCCCAACCAATCAAGCCGGCTGGCAATACACGGCCACACCCCAACCGCCTGGCACGGCGCAACGAGTGCACCCAACCCCCATGGGCGGAGCCCCTCGAAGCCGACAGAATCGCGCATCAGCTACCAGTCTTCCACTCCCGGCTGCTCGACCACGCCACGCCCCCTCCACCTGCATGCCACCACAATCCACAGTTCTGTTGAGGAACTGTCGCTAGCAACCAGTCCGATCGATTCCTCTGCTTAATGCGAAATGAGATCAATCACAGAAAACAGGAAATAATAGATTGAAAATACAAGAGGTAGAGAGAACTCCTGGTCTTTCTTTATTGCTTTTCTGATTGCATGTGTACAAAATCTGCCGGTACGGCTCCATATTTATAGTCTACTGGTGAGGTGCTCACCATGGGCCAAGACTTCTGGGCTAGGCCCAGGTTTCCTAACACTCCCCCTTGGGCACTCATCTGGCACGTTCATGCCACATCAAAACTCCATAAAAACCCAGTGGAAAAAAATTGGAGAAAGAGTACATGATACATGTTATGCTGCGATGCACGGATTACCTCATTAAAAACCTTAGTCGAGAAACTTCAAGAAAACTCGTCAAGGGAAAAGAGTACAATCCACCCAATTTCATTCAATCTTCAGGACTTATTCTTTAGGTACTTGGTCTTCATGACCAAGGTTTAATAACAGACCTGAGAGAATTCTCCCCCTAAATTCTGCACTTCTCTAAGTCTCATAATTCCAATTCCTCGTACGCACCTTTCAAAGCTAGATGCAGGGAGTGACTTAGTGAACAAATCTGTCAGATTTTCACATGACTTAGTATGCAATACTTTAATCTCGTCCATCTTTTACAATTCATGAGCATAGAAGAACTTGGGGTTGATATACTTTGTGAGATGACTCTTCACATAGCCCGTCTACACTTGTGCACCGCAAGCTGCATTATCTTCATAAATAATTGGGGGACTTGCACAATATTCATCCCACATAACTGTTGGATGTGGTGAATCATTCGTCGTAGCCAAGCACATTCTCGTGCGGCTTCATACAGCGCTATAATTTCTGAGTGGTTCGTAGAAGTCGTTACAAGACTTTGCTTAGACGATTTTTAGGAAATTGCAGTTCCACCACACAAGAATACATAGCCTGTTTGTGACCTTGTGGTATGCGGGTCCGACAGGTACCCAGCATCTGTATATCCGATCAAGTTCAAATCTTGATTCTTTCTATAGAACAATCCAAGATCCTTACTTCCTTGAACGTATCAAAAGATGTCCTTTATTCCCTACCAATGCCTTTTGATAGGTTCTGCACTATACCATACTAACAGGTTTATGGCAAATGCAATGTCCGGTCTAGTGCAGTTTGCTAAATACATAAGTGCTCCTGCTGCACTTAAGTATGAGAATTCCGGTCCCAGGACTTCCTCCCCCTCTTCCCTAGGTCGGAAAAGATCTTTTTCTTGCTGTAAGACCTCCTGATCATTAGTACTTTTGATGGGTATGCCTTCTCAAAGCCAAACCTTTCTAACACCTTCTAGGTGTAGGCCGACTGATGTACTAATATTCCTTCCGGTACATGCTCGAGCTACAGAATTTGGTTTTACCAAAATCTTTCATTTCAAATTCCGACCCCAGGTAAGAACTTGCTTCTTTTATGTCTTCCATTGTCCTGATGATATTCAGATCATCTATATATACTGAGATTATACAAAATCCATTCTGGAATCATCATATAAACACACAGGGACAATCTTCATTGTCCGTGTAGCCTTTCTTGCAGGGAAAGTCGCTTAAGCGATTATACCACATCCTGCCAGATTGCTTCAGTCCGTACAGTGATTTCCTGAGCTTCACACTGTACAGATTTCTATTTGCTCTGTCTTGGTTCGGGAGAGGGATTCCTTCAGGAACCTTCATATAAATTTCCGAATCCAAGTTTTCATAAAGGTATGCAGTTACCACATCCATCAATTTTATTTCTAGATTTAAGTTCACTGCCATTGAGATCAAATATCTAAAGGTAATTCCACTCATAACTGGAGAGTAGGTTTCTTTATATCAACTCCTGGACGTTGAGTGAAACTTGTGCTACCAGCCTTGCTTTGTATCTCACTACTTCGTTTCTTTCATTTCTCTTTCGAACAAATACCCACTTGTGACCTACAGGGTGCACATGGGGAGGTGTGCGGCATACGGGCCCAAACACCTCTCTTTTATTCAGAGATAGTAATTCAGTTTCTATTGCCTTCTTCCAATCTTCCCAATATGATCTTTTCTTACATTCAGCGAGCGATGCAGGCTCAGGATCAAAATCGATGATTGATATCAATATTGGCTGTTGTCCAATTCATGGACTCTCCCGTGTGCACATAATTTATAGCTATTTCTTCATGAGTTGCTTCTTCTGGAACGATTGCTTCTTCTGGAGCTTTTCCTTGCACATTGCTTCTTCCAATTGCAGTGGCAAGTCTCTTTAGTTTTTCGGCTCCGATGTGTGCACACACATCCATGCCGATTTCTTCTTCCAGAGGGATATTCAGATCCGGTATGCCCTTTTCTGAAGGTGTCATACTCGTGCCAGGTCTCAACTGGCCCCCCTTCTCATTCTGGGGGACTTCAGTGATCGGCTGTGATAAGTCCTTCTTATCCTTCTTCACCGGGCATCCCCAGTTACTTGGGATTCAAGGAGCCGAAGTTCTCGTCCGTTTATTCTGAGGCCTTTGGACGGGATTAGGGATACCTTCTGCTTTCTTTGGTATTTCAACCCTTTCTGGTGTATTGCGTGCAGGCACATGCGACTTAGTCACGCTCTTCAAATCATTAAAGTGATCAGGCAGCTGATTTGCTAATACTTGCAAATCAATGATCTTCTGGACCTCTCTATTTGCTTCACTAGTGCGTGGGTCATGTGCATGGATTCCCGTGGCTTGCCACGTAATTTCTCGATATTTTTCATCAAGGGGTTGATTTTCTCACCCCCTAATGTTGGGAAACTATCCTCATCAAAAATGCAATTAGCGAAGCGGGCGGTATGCAAATCTCCTGTCATAGGTTCTAAATACCTGATTATGGATACAGTCTCATAACCAACGTATATCCCAGCCTTACGGAGAGGGCCCATTGCAGTACGCTGTGGAGGGGGTATAGGAACATAAACCTTGCATACAAACCTCCTGAGATGAGAAATTTTTGGTGCTGACCCTTGCGCTAATTGCATTGGTGAGTAGATGTTGTAGGCCGATGGTCTAAAGTTGATGATATTCGCTGCATGTAGGATTGCATGTCCCTAGCATGTAGCTGGCAAATTACATTTCTGCAAAAAGGGTCGGGCAATAAATTTAATTCTCTTGATTAATGCCTCTGTCAAACCATTCTAAGTATGGACATGCGGTACAGAATGCTCAACTGTAATTCCCATCGCAATGCAATAATCATCAAATGTCTTTGAAATAAATTCTCTAGCGTTGTCCATTCTTTTGGACTTTATGTGATGATTAGGGAAGATATTTCTGATGCGAATGATTTGTGAGATCAGCTTTGCGAAAGCGTGGTTTCTTGTGGACAATAAACCCACATGCGACCATTTCGAGAAAGCATAAATGAGCACCATGAAATACTTGAATGGCCCTAAAAGAGGCTGAATGGGACCGCAAATGTCTCCTTGGATGCGTTCCAGGAATGCAGAGACTTCATACTTCACTTTCAGAGTGGAGGGTCTGGTAATTAATTTCCCGGTGGCACATACAGGGCACACAAAATCTTCGTGATTCGAGAAATTCTTTACATTGATATTATTCCCTTAGGAATTGTTGATTATATTTCTCATCATTCTAAGACCTGAGTGGCCTAATCTGTCATGCCAGAGACAGAAAAGTTCAGAGCTTCTAAACACTGTCTTCAGGGCAGTGTAGGCTGCAGATGACTTGATGTTGTTATAATATAGCTCAGTTTATAGTGAATGAAGTTTTTCTAATACCTTTTTTCCATTTTCTTCGCGCTTCATAATGAGCAGGTATTTCTTACCGCACACTTCTTCAATCTCAACATGGAAAACCATTGGCGCGAATATCCTTAAAACTTAGAAGAGTTCTAGTCGATTCTGGGTACAATAAGGCTTATTCAATGACTAAAGTTGTGCCTATTGGGAGTATAATTGTGGCTCTTCCTGAACCAATTATACATATATCGCTTTCGGCGATTGTCGTAAGGCTGCCAGCATTCTTACGAATCAACTAAAAATACTTTGTCTTTCTTGAGATGGTATTCGTTCTGCCGCTGTCAGCTAAACATACTTCCTCCATAGGGCACCACACGTGTTCTAATATAAGGTATTTTATTAACATGTATTAGAAGGCAATCAACACATAAATAAAATACTTCAATATCAGAACATATCATACCATTATAAACTGAATAAATGAATTACTTATTCAAAACCATCCAACCATCACGAGAAAATAAAGATATTAAAATGTCATCCATGCAAGTTCTAACTTGTCCTTTTCACATAAAATAAATGACAATTAAAGTCTAAAAGCATTCTGTTCATCAGACTGAATCTGCTAGAAAATCAGAGACTTCATCTGCTATTTTTTCTCGGGAGTGATCTGCTCTTCGAGAGAAATCATGGCGGTGGCTGCCTCTAGGTCGAAAGGGGGTGCTGATGCCGGGATGGTCTCAACCTCCATCAGCGCGGGCAGCTGCTTAGAGCTCTCCCCCTCAACAGATGCAAAGTGGGCTTCAGTCTGCCCATTGCCATCCTTCTTCTTCTAGGTTTGGAAGGTATCAATGACATGCTACGGCTCTTTACAGATCCGCGGCCAATACTCCCATTTGCCACACTTGTAGCAACCTTGGTCCTGCTGGCCATAGGTATTGCCACACCACTTTGGCTTGCTTGCCTTATTTTTACTTGAAGTGTTTGACTTGCCTTTTTGGGTTGCGGCCTTATCCTTGCTTCCCCTTCTCTTCATCAAGGGCTTTCGCACCTTGTAGCTCCCGGCGTTAGCTTCACGGCCAGCGGAGCTCCCAGGTGGTTGAGTGATGTAATTCTTGCGGAGAAGTTCATCCTGAGCATCCGCAACCTGCATAATAACAATCAATTCGGCATACTCCTTGTAGTCGTCTTGACGATAGTTATGTGCGGATTGTACTGCATTGAGGTAAAAGGTGGATAGAGTCTTCTCAATCTTCTACTCATCTATGATCTGCTTGACACAGAGTTGAAGATTGGTACAAATTCTGTACAAGGCAGAATTGTACTCCCCGACCGTCTTGAAGTCGGCAAACCTCAGTCTGATCCACTCTTGCTCTGCTTGAGAAAGAATGGTGTACTTTAGCCTCTCAAACCGCTTCTTGAGTGCGGTCCAGAGTGCTAACGTGCTCTTCTCTATTATGTACTCATTCTTGAGAGTGAGACAGAGGTGGTGCCTGAGAAAATAAAGTCCCTGATCATTTTTCTCAGGGGTGGGTTGGACGTCATGCGGTCCGTCAATCCTAATAGCTGCGCGGAGCTTCTTAACTCCAAGCATTATCTCGACATCGGAAGCCCACATCAGACAGTTTTGGCCATGTTGGGCCAGCTCCTTGAACTCCCAGTTCGTGATGCCAGTCATCTACATGTGTATGAAAAGAATAAATAAGTTTACTACTGTAAAGGTGCACGGAATAATTTACTGCAGGTAAATAAATGGTACAAAAGATTCTTGTAATGTTTCTCTGCTTAATGCGAAACGAGATCAATCACAGAACACAGAAAATAATATATTGAAAACATAAAGAGGTAGAGAGAACTCCTGATCTTTCTTTATTGTTTTTCTAATTGTATATATACAAAATCTGCTAGTACGACTCTATATTTATAATCCATCATAAATAAGACTTTCGATTCAGAAGTTTCGTAACAATTTCCACACTCGTCGTCTGCCAAATCACGCACTTTTGCGACGCCACGCGCACCACCGCCGCGCCGTCCATTAAAGCCCCGCGTCCCCACCACAACCAAATGCCAAACCGCCAACCGGTAACTCCCCACCACCTTCCAGACCCTTCCTCCCTCGACGCCACCTCAGCCCCGTCGAGCCTCTCTCGCCTACCTTTCAAACACCCTCTCAAAACCGTCCACGGCACGCACGGGACGACCCGCCCTTTTCGCTTCACCCCCTCGCCTCGCGCGCCGCCGCCGTCACGCACACGCCTCCGCTCCCCACCCGCACGGCGGCGCGGTCCTCTCTTGCCGCCCTCCGCGCTTCTCAGTTCCATCCACCGCCTGCCGCCGGGCGGCTAAAACCTCCCCCAAAAGGAGTGGATTTGGGGCGATGCGGCCGTGCCGCCTGCCCCCGAGTCTGGCCGCCGCCGCGCTGTCCGCGGCGGCGCTGCTGCTGCTCTGCGGCACCTCCCCGCACGTGCTCACCTGGCCCGGCTCCTCCCGCGCGCGCCACCCGCCGCTGGGGCCGCCGCGGGCGGCGAGGGGCCCCGGCAGCCCGCCCTCCTTCGCGTACTGGATATCTGGCACGGGCGGGGAGGGCCGCAGGGTGCTCAGGCTGCTCAAGGCGGTGTACCACCCGAGGAACCGGTACCTGTTGCACCTGGACGCGGGGGCGTCGGGGGAGGAGCGGGCAGCGCTGGCCGCTGCGGTCCGGGCGGAGGAGGCGTGGAGGGACTTCGCGAACGTGGACGTGCTGGGGGAGAGCTACGCGGTGGACCGGGCGGGCTCCTCGGTGCTCGCCGCCGCGCTGCACGGCGCCGCGGTGCTGCTCAGGATCGGCGGCGACTGGGACTGGTTCGTCACGCTCAGCTCCTGGGACTACCCGCTCGTCACACAGGACGGTAAGTACTATGAGTATGTTTCTGGTACCCTGTTTACTCCGCCTAGTTAGATTCCAAGTTCTTTCTGTTAAGTGTTCGTTAATTGGTGAAGGTCTGGTCAGTTGCTGATGTTGATATGCAAATACGGAATCACATAAAGGTTTAGTTGATTGTCACGGCTGGTATAAGCTGCAGGAAAGGTGATGCGATGATTCGTTGTGATTGCGATGTGATTCATTGCTTTGCGTTCAAGATTCATGCGATGGATGTCTTACTTGTGGTTTACGACTTGATAGAACAGAGTAACCATATCATATAGATTGTCGTTACACAAGTAACCATTGCCTTGATTGATTCGATGTTGTGAGTTGGGACATCTGATATAGCTTTCGTTGGTAGCTGTGGCGTTACAAGCTATGATTTTTTTAGGGAACAAGTTATGTATTTTGATACAACAGGTATTGATCGAAGTGTTAGTCCTTTAAACTGTCAGGTACTAATTGTACCTTTGTCATGCTCTGTTTTCGGTTGCGCCAATTCTAGTACTGTCCTACTGCCCTCTGGGGTGTTGCTGATCTATGCTTCTGGTGAATTTGACTCCTGTACTGGGTAGTCGTCCATAGTACTCGCGTAATCAATTTTGCAACAACCTTCCATCAATACACCTGGGCAACTCGTGCGTGACTGCCAGTAAGAGAGAGAATTGGGATCTTGCAAACATAACACGGGCCCTCTCGATGGATATGACACATAGGCAGTCATGCACATGTTTAGAAGGATTGCAGTTGGTCGGAACAGGAACCTTCTGTTTCGAGACTAATCAAGTATCTTGAATCAGACTAAGTTACCATGTTCACTATCTATGTAGCACGGACACGGATACGTCGACACGACACGACACCGACACGGGAATTCGTCGTTTTCCCAAAAAGACCGATACGGCGACACGGCTATATATATTTAAATAATAAATTATATATATATATATGTATTATTTTCTATGTTTCCACATGCTTATTAAACTGCGAGTGGGGAAGAAGCCGACGGGCAACGCTTGGGGAAGAAGCCGGCGGTGCTTGGCGACAAATCCGGCGGCGCGTGGGGACGAATCCGGCGGCACGCGGGGAAGAAGCTGGCGGCGCGCGGGGAAGAAGCCGATGGCGCTTGGGGAGGAAGCCAACGACGCTTGGGGAGGAAGCCGACGGGCGGCGACGAGGTGCAGGAGCGGGAGCGGGCGGCGGCGCGAGCGGGCGGTGCTTGGGGAGTGGGGAAGAAGCCGACAGCGCTTGGGGAGTGGGGAGGAAGCCGATGGGCGGTGGCGACGTGTGGGAGCGGGAGCGGGCGGCGCTTGGGGAGTGGGGAAGAAGCCGACGACGAGTGGGGAGGAAGTCGACGGGCGGCGGCGAGGTGCGGGAGCGGGAGCAGGCGGCGGCGCGAGTAGACGATGCGGAGCAGCACGAGCAGACGATGCGGAGTAGCGGGAATAACGCGCTCGGCCGCTCGTGCGTGCGATGCGTGCGTTAGGGTTAGGGCACGCCGTGCGTGCGTTATGGGTAATGGGCCGGCCTGGGCCGACCGTGTCTTGGGCCGGCTATGTCCAGGCCGTGTCCGATTCATGTATTTAGTGTGTCCGACACGTGTCGAGAATTTTACTAATTAAAATTAATTCTAAAATCGGTCGATACGTCTCCGACACGTGTCGAAGACGTGTCCGTGTCGTATCCGTGTCGGACACGGTGTCGGACACGGATACGGCTGTTTTGCCAAGTGTCCGTGCTACATAGTTCACTATTGCTCACATGGTGATTTATTTGGAAGTTAATTTCAAATATAACATGATGGCAGCAACTTATTTTTATCTTTACATAGTCAGGTTTTTTTAGTTGCAACAGTTGAAAGAAGGTGAAACAATGATTGCTTTCTATCCTCCAGTGGAGGGGGAGTTGCAATATGCCTTTCAATAAAACAACCAAAAAAGAAGACGGGTAGCATTTTCATGTCTTGTATTTTCAGTCAATACATTTGGTGAGAGTCAACTCAAGATGAACCATCAGTTCTTGTAACTAATGATAGACATAAAGAGAACTTCTTGGCATATATTATTCTATTTATTTGCTTGTTTATTGGACTGTCGGACCCGAATTTAGTCAATCCAGAATCCTTTGTAAAACCACTACACTATTTCTTGGATTAGTAGATAGTGCTCACAGATATATCACTAAATCATTTCATACATAACGAGAACCACACCGTACATTAATATTATAAATTAAAGTTCAATTAGACCACATCGGATTGAGTTTACAATAGGGCGGCCGATCAGGCCAAATGGATATATTACATAAAGTGAAGCGATAGCAAGAGGGTACAGCTATCCATAGGCAAGAGACTAACTGGGGTAAGTGCCTAGACTACTAGAGACTGTCCTAATCTCCTCCATCAGCTCCTAGGGCATCGTAGTAGACGTAGTGACTTTAATCCGTAGGTTCTGAGGTATTTAGTGAGCGAGGGTGAGTACAAACAATAGTGCTCTGTGAGCCAACACACAGAATACAATGTTATACATGCAAGATTCAACAAAGGTAGGTTTAGGTTCTTTTCTTTGCTAAAGACATTATTTGAAAACTTCAATAAATAAAAAATCATATGACTTAGCATTTGAACTAAACCATGTTTTTATTAAATAAAGTAAAAGTGTGTTATATTAATAGCAGTGCAGGCTTCATCCATCTGTTACATGGTTCCATCAACCTTATGCTAATTTTTGCTACTAAGGTTACATTCACCCATTATACTCACTGGGTTACATCCAACCAATGCAAACCAAAACCAAGATTACATCCACTAATGAGTTTTCATCCCACCCACAAAGTAATAGAAATATATATTAACTCGAATAAGTTTCCATGCCCGTCCATAATCGTGTGTATGATTGCTCAAACAGTTTATACTCTGCAGAGTTCGTACACTTTGCCCATAAGAGATAATCAAATTGTAATGTTTCACACATTTCTTTGGACATGTGAATGAAGAAGATCAGCACAAGACCTTTTACAATGCGCCTCCCAGTGTAGATTACATCCGCTAAGGTTTTATCTTAGTGAGGTACGTCCACCACATCAAGACCCCCTATTGCGTCACATGATGGCTTAAGTCCAGCGATAGACTCGTGTTTACGGTGGCTTAAAACCAGCGACATGACTCGTGGGTCACTCCAATGGTGCAACTCGCACTAGTGGGTGCAAATTAATTAACCAGGTCGTATCCATTATAGACTTATGGTTGTACTGTTTTACATAGGAGATCATTACAAGATTTCGTCTTTAAAGTTATCTGGGTGGTGATAACACAAACCGAATATTCTCATGCTACATCCGCACCAACCCTCTTACCATCTGGCCAGATATATAAATCAAGTTTTGGGGTTTTGAGAAGCACAAAACTAAGTTATCTCAACATACTAGCTATTTCTCTCCAATGGATGCCCAAATTTAGTTTCATGATTAAAAGATGATAGGGCAATTTAATGCTTTGGTATTTAAGTAAGACTAAGCATGGCGTTTAAATACAACTTATAGTTAGTATGCTTACCATTAAGTTTTATAGGGTGACAAGGATCAAGTGTTCAATTGTCCAAAAGGTGGGGTGTAATAATAATACAAGTTGATTAGACATGTATCTATAACCTTAAGCGAACATAAATTTGCATAACATATAAAGCATGCAATTTGATAATTTAGACAAATATAATTTGCATAGAAATGTAGGTTCAATATGGTCAAAGCATTGACTCGCCTGGCTCACAAGTAGATTAGTCTTGAAAGTCTCGATTTGGCTCGAACTGTGGCTCTTCTGTGTACTCGTACTCTACTTGGACGATCGCAATAAAAAGCAAATAAATACGCAAGCAAATAAATAAAATCAAAAGAAAATTCAAATGAACTCCAATTGGGTGCTTTTACTTTCATTAGATAGATCTTGAATTTAAATGAATTTAGAAACAAGTTTCACTAAATTTTGAGTTAAAATGAGTGAGAACTGCCTCTCAAGTTTAAATCAGGATTAAATCCAAAAATAAAATAGAGGAGAGCGGGTACTCTCAGTGACAGGCGGGGTCCAAAATTAATTTCATTTTTGAATTTTTCTTAATTGGAAATGGTCATAGAGACTTGACATGTGGGCCCTCGGGTTTTAATTTATTTTTGAATTAAATTACTAAAGGAAAAGTGCTCAGGGGCTGACAGGTAGGGCCAATCACTGTAGAGCATAGTGTAATAGGGCCCATTTGTTAGTGGCTCTTGTTCACTTAACTGGTTTTAATAGTTTTAAACAGGTGGGGGCCCACATGTCATAGAGTTATCACTAATTTAAAGAAATGGGGCCAGTATGTCAGTGAGGGATTAACAAAACTAACTATGGCTATTAACATTAAAAAAGAATTTACACTAATCCTAAATGACACTATAGTGTTTTTCCTTCCCGCCGAGGAGAGCACGGCTCGTCGCCGGCGAGAGGAGCCATGGCGGCCGACGGTGAGAGCGAAATGGATTGCCCATGCCAAACCACACCTAGAGGCAAGGTGGCGCGGCCTAATTCGGCGCATGAGGCTACTGGCGGCACACGACACCACAGTGAGCTACGGCAAGAGAACCCAATTGCAAGCTAGGGGAGCTACTGGGGACCGGAGGTGAAGGCGAGGCTCAGGGAGGCATGGAGTGGGCTAGCGGTGTGGACCATGGCGGTGGAGAAGAGGGCAGCGAGGGCAGCTCACCGAAGGGGATGAAGATGGTCGGGCGCAAAGATCCTGGGCATGCGGTGCAGACACAGCGGGAGCAACGGGCACGATCATGGCATGCGGTGCACAGAGGAGAGGAGAGGGAAGGGAGACAGGGCAAGGCAAGGTCAGCACGAGGTTAGGCAAGCACGAGGGCACACAGGAACATAGGAAAAGGATGGCCATGCACTACTACGGCATAGTGCCAGACGGTGTTAGTTGGGTGCGCGGTGGGAGCGCGCACAACGTGCATGTGGGGCACTTTCAGAGCGCGCACAGCACAGGGAGGGGGCGGCATGTGCCGGTGTGGGCCAAGCCAAGGCCAATTGGACCAGAGGAGGGGAAGACGGGCTGGGCTTGGCCTAAGCAAGGTTTGGGCTTTGGGTTCTTGAAACACTTCAAATTGGATTTGAATTTTGGCCCTAATTTGAATTGGGTTAGAAATTTGAAATGTGTTTGAACTTGATTTGAAATTTTTATTCAAGCACTTGGACAACCCTCAAAATGGGATGTTACATGGACATAGTATTTGATAATCCATTTTTCACTTTTTTTTCCTTCAATTGAAGTGTATTGTTTTTCATGCAGATCTCCTTTATGCCTTTTCTTCTGTACCGAGGGAACTCAACTTTATTGATCACACAAGTGATCTTGGATGGAAAGAGTGAGTCCTGTCAGGATAATTTCTAGAATGTACCTTGATCTTTCAAAAAGAATGTCCCTTGCATGTCTTCTTCCGTAAAAAAATGACTTCTATTGTCCTATGCAGGCATGGAAGGTTTGAAAACCTTATTGTGGACCCTAGTTTATATATGGACAGAAACACTGAGCATTTTCCTGCGACTGAAGCAAGACAACTGCCTGATGCATTCAAGATATTCACAGGTCTGTGCAGAAATTATCTCCAGTTCAGGCTTGTTCGAATAGTCCAGAAAATTATAATGAAAATATATTATGATTTTAGTGATCCCCTAGCTTTGTTTGAGGCCCAGTTCTAATGGACCCAACATTTAGATAGCGCTATGATGTGTTTGGATTGAGCTAAGGAAAAAGTTACCATCAGTTTCATCCTTTCATTTATGTACCATTAAGCAATCCAAGATCATTTGCTCTCCCACAGAAAGAAGAATTGCAGAGTTTAATTAGAAGTATTTTTTTATATTGGAAATTGCACAGTGATCTACCCATGATTTATACTGCAATCCAAGGGCTGTGAGGAGGGGCCCCAAGCTGAGGCCCACCCCTGAAAATTTTGTTTTCTCACCATGCACATGCGTGCACAACCCAAAGTTTCCAAATAAAAGAATAAATGAGGAATTTGGTTTGAAGTTCAAAACTGAACTATAGTAACAACCTGAATTGTTCTGAATCCAGGTTCCTATCAAGATCAAAGATTGTGAAACCAAATAATAAGATATATATTTAGAACCTCATGCTGTCCAACCAATTTTCCCCAAGAAAATAATTTTTGAGAACTCTATGGAGAAATTTGAGAGCGCTTAGGAGTTGCAGGTAAGAGCCATAATCATGGGAGTTGGTAGATTTCATGAGATACTAGGCAACAACAAGGAATTCCTAAAATGAAATTGTGTAAACTTATAAGGAGGTGAGGTTGGAGAAGATTCCAGAGGTGGGGAAGAACCATTAGGTAACGGAGAAATGATGATCAACAAGAGGTCGTGATGGCAAACCACTGGGAGAAGGTATTGTGCTCACAAGCTCAAGGCTGATGGTATCAGGAAAGATGAATTTTTTCTGGAGGGGATCCCCCCAACCCACCCCTTTTTCCCTTTGGGTTAAGGTAGATTAATTTACAATCCTTTTATTTTCATAGTCAGCCCAATTAATTATTTTCTAGACCATGATTTATCAAACCTAGTAAGGAAAAAGCGTCTTGGTCTAGGTGACTGACTTGATCCATGGTAATGCTTAGGAATTAGGATGCTTGTGTTTAATTATGGGAAAATCTGTATGCTCCATGCAGTCATTTAAGTTCCTAATTAATAGCTTAATTTAAACTTAGTACGCTCCATGAATTCCTACTTGGCTGTAAGTCCTACATGTCGCTTTTCTTGTTTGTTTTTCTGCGTTGCAGGTTCTCCTTGGGTAATTCTGAGTAGGAACTTCACTGAACACTGCGTGCATGGGCATGGTTGGGACAACCTCCCCCGCAAACTACTAATGTACTTTGCCAACACAGCTTACTCCATGGAATCCTACTTCCAGACTGTTATCTGCAATTCTTCTGACTTCAGAAACACAACTGTCAATGACGACCTACGTTACTTTGTCTGGGATGATCCTCCAGGCCTTGAACCGCTTATTCTTGACGAATCTCATTTTGATAACATGGTAAACAGCAGTGCCGCCTTTGCAAGGCGGTTTGTGGAGAATGCAACAGTGCTGAACAAGGTCGATGATGAGCTACTGAACCGGTCTTCCGTCCAGTTGGTTCCAGGGGTGTGGTGCCCGAGCTTGGGTGAAAAACAAGGAGGGATGGATGTGCACTCGTGCTCGAAATGGGGCGACATTAATATTGTCAGGCCTGGGCGTGCCGGAGAGCGTCTCAGGCGCTTCATATCTGAGATCAGTCAGACAAGAGGATGCCGCTAGCTGAGAGCTGAATCAACATAGGAATTCTTCGTCAAGAGACTTAACTGACCAAGAATTCGAGGAACACAATTTGGCTCGAGGCTGGAGCTAAGCAACGTGTTGGAACTTGGAAATGGATAGAAGCATCATCAGATTCAAGTCATCGACAATTCTACAAGACTGCATTATACCAGTAAAGCCTCTTCTACACATACTAGGCATATACGGTAAAGAAGTAGCTTTTTTGCCCTGTTTTGACCATGTAGATAGAACATAGAGTAGGTTTACACTACAGCAGTTGTCAGCGCCACGAATGTCCTTGCATCACATTTTGTATAGCTTGTAGCTGAGAGAAGTATACACAAATGCTGTTGATACTGGCGGCGTTAGTTGGATGTATGATACCAGGTAAGATCATCTAGGCATACGGATCTTTTTGGCAAAAAATCATGAAATAGTATATCCCTGAGAAGCTGTGCCTATGAATATACATCTGCTGGTGGCATAGTAACTCCTCGGTACAGCAAGCGCTTAGTCGCACTCCAGTTTATCTGATAAGACTGTTAGCTGATGTTTGCGTTGATCATGTCACTGGTGCTTGCACCACGAATGCTCTTAGTACGTACGTGACTATTGAGCATGGTGATGTCTTGATTACGCGCATGTAGCACGGTGTGATATGGCATAATTGTTTGAAAAAGTGAATAAGTTCGAACTTAAAACCCTTGAACGGATGTTGATTTTTATATTAGAAGTGGTTTTATGTTTTTTTCTCTAACAATAGTAACACTGATATCAAAGTATATGAAGAGATAAGTAATATGTATTCACCCTTTATTGTGCTTTAAAAATTATGTAAATTACGGTTAAAAAAACAATTAAGCCCATTGCCAACTAGGGATGCCCGACTTCTTGATTGGTGGTTTTTGCAGCGAAATCAAGTGCCCAAGGTTTCGACTCGATAGTCATTCTCTTCCTCTGAAACATTTGACGCGACCGCAATAACCGTGTCTTCGACAGCATCAAACTGGATATGCAAGCGCTTTTGGCCAAGCTCATGCAAGAAATAACATGCTGGCGCCGGGCAAGCGTGGAGTCGTTACCCATGCCTATGAGAGTTAGCCCTTAGGTTATTTACCTCCTTCGCAGTCCTACTGCGTCGTTTGGGTTTCTTTACTTCCGTTTCTTTTCTGTCATTCTCCTTTTTGGTTTCTATTTTTTTTTAAAAAAAAGTATGTATCCCGAAACACTAGTCTGTCTAGTGTATTGTACTGATTTCAATCTTCTTAATGCAATGAGGTGCAATTCTTTTGCATGTTCCTAAAAAAGTGATAGTAAATGTAGAATTTAACAGGCGTATAAATGCACGAACACGCAGAACAGCCAAACAATCTCGAATCATCCTTGAGCCGTTATTCTAACTTACACGAATCACAATATCTAGGGGCGGAGCCATCAGGTGGGCTTCGTCAGACTCAAACCCACCCTCTGGCCCACCCCGAATACCCACCCCCAAGCAGAGTTGGGCCGGCCCAGCGAAGATACGAACTTGGAGTCTTCATTCATCCATACACATCCATACATCTGAGAGACGACACACAGCTAGCCACCATAGATGCACACAGCACATGCATGGGGGATTGGGGGAGAGTGAGAGACGAGGGGCTGCGCACGCACCTAGGGGCAGCGACGCTGCGGCTGAGTAGATCCAGCCCATCCGGGGCTTCGGGCGGGCAGGCAATGGACTGGCCGGCGAGGAGCAGAGCATAGCCGAGCAGCAGCCAGTAAATCTAGGTGGCACCTCGCAGATCTAGGAGGGCGGCCGCCGAGGCGCCGAACCGAGGCCGAGCAGATCTGGGGCTCTGGCCCTCTAGGCTCTAGCGGTTTGGTCTCTAGGCGGGCTTCGAACTAGCCGGCGGGGGGGGGGGGGGGACGCCTCTTGACTTGAAGCCTGAAGAGGGGAGAGGGGACAGGGGAGGCTCCAAGGTTGGGAGTAGGAGCTGCTGCTGGGGAGGTGTCGGCGTGGTGTGTCTGAGGTGGGAGGAGGCAAGAAGCAAACAAGACAACTAGTGGTTGGCTTGCCGATTGGCGATTGGGTAGTTTGGATTGGAATTTTTGGTTGTTGGATTGGAGAGTGGCGACCGAGCTAGTCAGCCAGAAGTATTCCAGACTCCAAAGGGCTAGTCCAAAGAGTAAAACTTCTGTAATTTCTTTATAGTTTATTATTGACATTAAACATCCTAAATTCTTAAGAGTTAGAGATTGATGTATCAATGTATGTTGTATCATTGCCATTGACTACCTTGAATTACTAGAGATTAAAATTAAAATTAAAATTTATGTGTTCCGATTAGAATTGATGCCACATTTTATTGATAGATTTACTATAATGGAGAAACAAACTTTACGTAACTATTTCGCAATAAATTCTAGTAGTACTCTCTCAACCAATGAGAACGCAACTCAACCAAAGAATCTTCGAATAGAATTTAATCCTAGTGATATTATTGCCGATCCAGCGCGTCACACACCAACAGAGGATTATGCCAATGAAATTAGAGATCAAGTGAGCAGGGCATATTTATTGAATGGTTCAACTTGAGCAATTAGGCATAGCTTTCCAAAGATATTGGATAGCAAAATATCGTGATGCTTTCAAGAATCATGGTATAATAAATTTAATTGGTTGGAATATAATGTAGAAAAGAACACCGCTTTTTTTTGTTTCTATTGTTTCTTTTCAAGAAACCGGCACAACCCAACATATTTGGGTGTGATGTATTTATAAAAGTTGGGTACTCTCGTTAGAAGACAGCTATAGATGGTTTTAATAAACTAATCATTTATAATTGGTTATTGTATTACTAATTTTGCTATTTTTCATATGCAGATGACTGATCTCTACTCATTGGAAGCATATTTATATATTTTCGTGATGCACTTTCTATTATTGAGTTACTTTTGTTGTATTTCTTTCTTTTTTTTGCTTTGTTTTCTTGTATTAATATATGAATTTGAATTACATAAGAGTAAAATACTATATTTGTGATAATCTAGCTTAGCGTCTTAGTCCACTTGATTTTATTCTAGAAAAAAGAAAGACTATAGCAAAAACGACAAAGCGACCGAAAAACACAAAAGCGATTATTACATTATGCCGGGATAGAAGGCGACGTAGGCAAAGACTGGTTTGGAAGGAGATTGGCTAGCGTATACTTCCTTACTGACGACCAAGAGAGGAGTTCCTACCTGATGCAGTCTGCAAACTCCTGAATGTTGAGGCTTCGGTGTTCATGGTACATCATGTTTCTCTCCTTCCAAATCATCCAAATGATCAGGATTGTAAGAGAATCTTGACCTTTTCGCTTGGAGTTGGGCACCATTTCCCGAGTCAAAGTCCAGTGTTGTTCTAATATCTGCGTGTTGAAGGAGTATGATGGGCATATCAACAACCATGAAAACATGAGGTGCCACATCTGCTTTGCCACTGGACATTGGATGAAGAGATGATCTACAGTCTCAAGTTGTTGATCGTAGAGAAGACATTGCACTAGGGCAGAGATGTTGTGGCGCAAGAGTCTTGCGAAGGTCCAAAGTTGGCGTTTGAGGACAAGCCAAGTGAACAGGTTGGCTTTAAGGGGTGCTGCATTTTTCCACAATTCTTTGGCTCACTGGAAAAGGACTGAGCCATTGAAGAGGGCTTTGTAGACCGAATTGGGGAAATAAATCCCGCTAGCCGACCAACGCCAAGAGATGACGTCTGAGAACCCTTCCTGTAGGTGCACTTGGTTAATGCTTGAGTGCAAGGTGAGGAATTCGCATAAGACCTGAATGGTGAAGGGACCTTGAATGTCTTTAATCCAATAGCGGTTGTGGAGTGCGTCCTTAACCCGAGTCCTTTGTTTGCGAGATTTGGTCACTCTCGCCTAGATTGTCGATGCTAATTCGTGAATTCCTTTGTCATGGAGCCATCTATTAGTCTAGAAAAGGGCCGAACTACCGTCCATTAAGGTAGTTGATGTGGATGCGTAGAAGAGATTTTCAGTAGTACTATCTTCGGACATTCAGACGACATGCCAGAGCCGCCTTGGATCAGTTCATGCCATCCATTCCCAATGGCAACGAAACGCAATTCCGGCAAGCTTTAGATCCATGATGGCCAGTCCTCCATATTCCAATGGGTGGCAAACTTGCTACCAACTCACCATGCATTTGCCTCCTGTGGTTAGTCCGCCTCCGGTCCAGAGAAAGGAACGCCACTTTTTGTCGATGGTAATGAAAGCCCAGGCAGGGAATTGCAGTGTAAGGGGGTAGATTACCATGGACAATAGGACCGATTTGACAACTATGAGCCTTCCTACAAATGGGAGTAGCTTGGCCATGAAGCCTATATTTTGTCAATATACGGCAGAATATCTCGCCTCCTTAGGTTGCCAGTTGACAACAGCATTCCCAAGTACTTGATGGGGAATGAATCAGATTTACACCCAAAGATCTGCTAGGCAATCTGAAGTTCGTCTTACGTGCAGGAAACGACGACTTGAGCATGTTCGGTTTGAGACCTGAAGCTGCCCTGAAAAGCAATATGATCTGTTTGATGGCCATGATGTCCTGGTACTATGGAGTAAAGAAAAGCATGATGTCATCCGCATAAAGGGAGCATTGTCTTTGCAAAGATAGTGATGGTGTTAAAATTTGAGCTTGAGTGGTTATTACAAGGGTCTTGTTTAACACATCCATCGCAATGACAAAGAGCAAAGGCAACAGGGGGGTCGCCCTACCGAAGCCCTCTACAATGGTATATTTTCCTGCCTAGGATGCCGTTGAGCATGATTCTTGTCGTGGCCGAGCAGAGTAAGAGCGAGAGCCAATCGCCCCACTGAGTGCCGAAGTCTCGGCTGTGCAACACTTTTAACAGGAATGGCCACGACAGATTGTCTAAGGCCTTAGCAATATCTACTTTTGAGGAGAATTTTTTCTCCTTTTCGGCGTAATTTCCTGATGGTCTGAAATTGTCTTGAATCATGTGACCCTTGATAAAAGGCACATTGATTGTAATCAACTAGCTGGTCCATGTGTGGTTCAAGAGCTTGGTTAAAAGCTTGGCAAAACTGTGTACTAGATTGATCGGTCTAAAATCTGAGAGATGAGAGGCTCCCTTTGTTTTCGGTAGTAGGACAATTAAAGCTGAATGTACCTTGTGAAAACCTCGATGGTTCGAGGAGAAGAAAGCATGTACAGCATTCATGATGTCGTGCTTGATGATGCGGACTTGACGCCTTTTCAGCCGGAAGTGCTTTGATTGCTTGTAATACCTCGCTTTCAGAGAAAGGAAGCTCTAGACAATGCAATTCTTGCCACTGCAAGCCTACCGTCTGAGAGTTGAAAGACGTTGTGGCTTGTTTATCCGTCTGCAATAGGGAGACGAAGTTTTGGTGCAGCAGAGAGGCCATTTCTTCATGTGTATGGAAAGAATTCCCATTGCGAGTTAGGGAGTCAATTCTGTTCTTTTGACTGCGGAACTTTGCCTAAGAGTGGAAAAAAAGCTATGTTTGCGTCACCCTCCAATAACCAGATCAGCCAAGATCTCTGTCGAATCAACGTCCTTTTAAGCAAACACAGGGCAAGAAATCTCAGTTTTAGTAGCCTCTTGAGATGGATTTCTTGTGGCGAACGCTTGTCTTGTGCACTCTCAAGCTTGGGAATTATTCTTGGACCATGAGGACTTTGATTTAGACTTGACACGAAGGATGTTTCATTTAGACATGGCAGGAATATTATTAGCCGAGCAATAAAAACATTTCTCTACAAATGTGTTTTTATTACAATCCTAGCTGAACGAGTTTTTTTTATGTTTCTACGGTAATGGCCGTGATCGGTTGGGCTGAAGGCTTATGGCTGAAAACACTGTAGCGGCCGAAACAAGCACGGTAGCGGCTGAAGAAGTTACTGTAGCGGCTGAAGGATAGTACTGTAGCAGCTGAAATGACGTAAGTAATGCTGAAATAAGCTGAGACTTGAGGACGCAACATTTTTGCATGTACTACTGACGTTCACCACAAAAATGACGACATTCATTTGAGCGAAACGCCTTACCCAACAATTTCGTATGACATGACATAAGAACGAACAACTGCATGAAACATACAGGGAACACATGTAGTCTAAACCACGAACGACGATGCTATGAAGTCACGTGTGATGGTCATGAGGTCAGCGTTCGCCGCGTCAGGCAGCCCGGACGGGTGGTATGCGGGCGCTGCCATGTTGCCGGCAGGCCCCGCGCCAGACTCGGCGTCGATGATAAAGTTGTGCAACGCCATGCAAACTATAATGATTTTGCATTGGTCACGAACCTTGTAGTTCGGAATCTTGTGAAGAATACGCCATTTGCCCTTGCAAATGCCGAACGCACGCTCGATGGCGTTGCGCAACTACGAGTGAAGATGGTTGAAAGCCTCGTGCATCCTGTGCGGATCGCCACCATTTTGGAACTGCGATAAATGGTACCGCGTGCTGCGGTACGGAGCTAGGTAACCCAACCGTTCGCATAACCGGAGTCGACAAGGTAGTAATGCGAGAAGCAGCGCACTTCAAAATCGATACTTACTCTACCTGCAGCTGCCCACCAGTCGTCACTCGCATCAATGTTGCCTGTCGCTGGATCGACCCCAAGTCAGGATCCCCTTTGTGATCTAGCTATGACCATAATGGGAATACACTTGATAAATATAGCAAAAACAATACAAACTTCTAGAACCACTACTTGCTTGTCTATAGACAATTAGGTGAAGTGGTCAATATGTGAATGGAACTACCAGATCTAGGCAGCCCCAAGTGCAACAAAAGTTTAGTTGACTGCAATCTGGCAATGGAACGTATAATTGACTCAGATAACACAATTAGACCCAAACTCCCTTTAATATGCTCATTTTTCATACTGTCTATTTTCATACCAACAATACAGTTCATCAAACTCACCAATAATCAACTCAGTACCAAACCAAATTTGCAATATCATGGATTTACTCATGTACCAACGGATCAACAAGAACACAATTCGTTTTCAAATCTGGATGGACAATACAATCTGTTGTGCATAAGAGCAGTGTTCAGGAAGACAGTAGGCACTAGTTGAGCGGCAGACCGGGCCATACCTCGATTTGCTCGCGCCGGTCACGGGGCGGAAGCCGCCGTTCGTTGCTGCGGAGATGCGGGGGGAGCTCGGGCGGAGCTTCAAGCGGGGCCGCTTGTACGCGACTGGACAGACGCCGGGCTGCGCGCTTGGGACCTCCCCTCGTCGGAGGAGGCGGCGAAGGCGGCCCTTACTCGGAGGTTGCTCGGGGACGGTGACGCCGACCTTGCACGGGGACGGCGACGGGGCCCTGGCACAGATCTGCGTTCGCCGCCTCGGGAGGCCGTAGCGGAGGGGCACGGCCACGGAGGTGGGACGGCTGGGGGGGAGGGGCGACCTGGGCACCGGCGGCACTCGCGGGTGGCAGCGACCGGGCAGGCGCATTCGAGCCAAAAGGGATTTGGGGAAGCGTCACTCCATACCTTGCTCGGCTGCTTCATACACTCGCAGCTTCCGTCGGTGGCTTCGCATGGAGCGCCCGGCTTCGCCTGCAAGCTGCGGCTTCGGCTCCAAGCACTGTAGCTGCTCAAAAAACCCGCAGCCGTAGCCTGCAGCTGCAGTCGAGTTGATCGCAGCCATTGTCTCCTATGGCAAAGAGGTTGGTGGTGATTATGGGTGCCACTGGTACGGGTAAAATAAAGCTACCAATTGACATTGCCAATAATGGAGGAGCTTGAACAAAAATTAAGAGGAGCTAAGGGTCTGTTTGGAAGAGCCCCACCATTGAAAACGTGGATCTGGAGCAGCAGCTCCACCGTGGATCTGGGATCCCACCATGGAGTGTTTGGCTTGTACAGCAGCTCCAGATCCACGAAATTGAGGTTTTGGTGGGAATGGCCACTTTTGGTGGGATGGGGTGTGTAACCAGTGGCATTGGTGGGTAATTACCACCCAACTCCACGGTGGAGCACCCCTTGAGGAGCTCCATGAAATCCATGGATCTGGCCCTCAGATCCAGGATTTTGGTGGATCCAGATTTCGCGGAGCTGGAGCGTTTGGGTAAAATTTCTTGGAGTGGAGCTGTTTTTCGTGGATCTGGAGTTGGTGGAGCTCTCCCAAACAGACCCTAAATCAATGGACACGTGCCCCCTTTCCACTTGAAACACTTAATGATGCATCATCGCTTTTAATTACCCATAAAAACAATGCAATACCGAATTACATTACGCATCTTTTACGTATTTTTTTTAACTCATCCACACGTAGTTATCCAACATGCCGGTGTCCACCGTGTCGTCAAAACGAAGGTCGAGGTAGTCATTTCGGACTCGTCGACGTCAATCCAAAGAGGATGGTGCTACTGAGATTGAACTGTTGGTCGATAGCCGACAGCTAAAGGGGTTTGGAAGGATTAGCCTAGGCGGTATCAAAATGCTCAACGAGGAGGTCGTGGATGAGTGAGTTGGATCATCTACCTACCAGCACAGGCATATAGCTACGTCCTATGATGGAGAGTGCGGACACAGTTGTGGAGCTTAACAAAAATCTAAGAGGGAGTTAAATCAATCGACTAGGTGTTAATCCATTATACAGTGAGCTATTAATAGTATATCTTAGCTGTCTTTTAGTTATATTAAATAAGTAAAATTTTACATAGAGGAAAGAGGAGGTGAGAAAAGATAATATGATGTCTCTTATGCTGCTGACAATTTAAGTCCGCACAACAACACAAATAGTGAGAGTGTGTGAGACAGAAAGTTATGGTGAAAATAGTATAAAATAGTTAAAGGAATGATTTACTGTTAGGCCATTCTCAGTGGAGAGTTTCATGGCGTTGTTTCCAAGACTGCCACATCATGTAAAATGAAATGAAACATAGATGAAACATCCATCCTCAATGCATAGTTTCATTCTATTGTTTCATAGACATTTAATTTCATGACTCATATAGAGTTGGTAATCGTGCCAAGAGAGTTTCATCTAGATGAAACTCACTTCTTCTCTATTAAAAATGTTGACATATCATCAAAAATACCTATGTGGCAGCTTATTAAATGCAGATGAAACTCTCACTGAGACTGGCCTTAGAGCAAGTATAATAAGAGGTTGTTAGGGCACTCCCAAAAGGGGTGGCAACGAGTCGAGCCGAGCCAGGCTCGGCTCAGCTCGTGAAAGCTCGGTGAAATGGAGGCTCGGTTCGGCTCGGCTTGGTTAGGATATCAAGCTTTTTTGTGGGCTCGGCTCGGCTCGTGATGCGGCTCGAGCCAGCTCGCGAGGGCTCGCGAGCCAACAATCAAAATAACATAAACTGTCATATACACGTATTGTACAAACCAATACTGATAGTTTCACTTTCACATACATAAAAATCCAAAAAACACCACATACATCAAGAAGACCATAGATGGAGGCGGCGGCGGCGCGCTACCACCGGCGCAGGGGCGGAGCCGAGCGGCGAGGAGAGGACGGTTCGGGCGGCAAAGCTCGGCGAGGGGAAAGCAACAGATTGGCCAGATCTGGCTGGAGATCCCTCGGCGTACGGCGACGGTTCACCGGCGGAGTCAGCCACGGTCACCCACCTCCCAAAACCTAACCCTAGGCAAAACCTCACAACGTTAGCAAATAACCAACTTAGAATCAAAGCAAGAAAGGGGGGAAAAGAGGGGAAAGCATCAGATTGGCCAGATCTGGCTGGAGATCCCCAGGCGGCGCCGGACATCCCAGCGGGAACGGCCGGCGGGCCGGGCCAGAGGGGGCGTCGGAGGGGAGGCACAAGTGGGCGGCGGAGCCGCTGGAGGAGCAGAGCGGCGGCGCGAGGAGGCAGGGGCGCCAACGGAAAGAGCCGCACGGAGGTAGAGGCGGCGGCGTAGAGGAGGAGCCGAGGGGAGGCGCGTGAGGAGAGAGCGGGGAGATCGAGAGAGAGAGGGAGATAGAGTCATAGAGAGAGAGCCGGCTGAGTGGGCGTCGGGCGAGAAAAAAAGAAAAGGAGGAGGAGATGGAAGGGCGTCGGCAGACGGCAGAGGCGGAAAGGAGAAGGCCCATCGGGAGAGTTGGGCCGAGCCAACCGAGCCAGCTCGCGAGCTGGCTCGGGCTCGGCTCGTTTAGACCCCGAGCTTTTTTGCTGGCTCGGCTCGGCTCGTTTCATCCACGAGCCGAGCCGAGCCTCTACGAGCCTGAGCCGAGCCCGAGCTGGCTCACAAGCCCGAGCTTTTTTGCCAGCCCTAACTCCCAACCCATAGTTTCCATAGGTAGTTTCTAGAGGAGAGAGAGTGCAATCAATGTTCAGTAGAAACTACCCCTCCTAACCCATAGTTTCCATAGTAGTTTCCATACAGAGAAAAATTTAATAACAGTACAAGAGAGACCTTGATTGATTGTGGCAAGCCACTATGTAACCACATCTCATGCTCCCTGGTGCCCCTGCGGTGCTCTCCGTCCGTGCCCCTGCGGTGCCCCTGTGTCCTCTCCAAAATCAAGCGTCCTCTCCGTCCGTGCCCCTACGATGCGGCCGGCGACGCCGGCGGCGAGTCGAGGCAGCGGCGCAGCAGGCTCGCGACGGCGGCCACGAGGTCGTCCTCAGCCGCCCTCCCCGGCTCCCACGCGGCGGATCTCAGCCGTGGTGATCTCCCCGGCTCCCGCGCGGCGGATCTCGTCGCCGACGGCCTCCGCGCAGAGCCCGCAGATCCACCGGCCCAGGTCCTCCGCCCTCGCGCTTCCTCTCCTCCTCCGCCGCCTCAGCTCACTGGTCGCAGCACCACTCGCGGGAACAGAGGAGGCGCGCGCGCGGGATCGGAGGGGGAGGCGGCGGCGCCAGACGAGATCGGATGGAAACGACGCTGGAGTCCCCAACGCGAAAAGAGCGATTTCCTCCCGCATCGGACGTTGAGCCGACTTCGTTTCTCATATGAGAAACGGTTTCTTGTGTTTTTCTCCTCTTTCCTCATTAAATAAGATGCCACATTAGATTTTTTGCCTACGTGGCATGGTATTTAATGCTATGGAAACTATCCTAGTTGGAGGGTTGGGACTGCCCTTAGTAGGCTGTATGCTGAGGTGGAGGAGAGAGAGAAGAGAGGTGGGCTGTAAGTTTACAGCCAGCTGAAGCACAAGAACCAAGAAACTTTGTGAGAGAAAGGGGTGGGTCATACAGCCTTCGGCTGGCTGTAAACTACTATATGAATGGGCTGATAAGTGGGCTGTAAGTGTCCATACAGCCAGCTGAAGGCTATATTATTAGCCTTGCTCTTAGATATGTTATTTCTAGTGCTGTCTTTAGATAAGATGAAAGCCTTAAAGACAATAGTAAGAGATAAACTATTATAAATACCATTAATAGTACTTCACGCGTGTATATGTATTAAATCATAACCATAACATTTCCGGGGGGATTCCGGCCTCCTCGTGGTGGCCACGTCGCCCCACCCGCGCGTCCGGCCGGCGCGTGGCGGGGGGATTTCTGTACGGCCAGGGGAGGCCATTTCCTCCAGTTTTCCAGAAATTACGTAAAGGTCCTTTTTCCTCGCGAAAATAATCCATACATCATTAAGTGTTTCAAGTGGGAAAGGGGACCCTGGCCTCCACTAGTAGTGTGCCCGTGCTAATGCTACGGTAAAATACAAAACAAGATAAAATTTATAAAAAATAAAACGAACAATCAGATTCATTAAGAATATCTGCTTAGATTGAAACTGTGAATTTGGTATAACTCCAAAATGCTTAAGTTCATAACCAACTTTGCCTACTAAATAAGTGCTTACTACTTATTAGTTCTGCTAAGGTAACATTATATCTGACCATATAAGAAATTTTGGCCCATATTAAAGAAAAGGAAATTGTCGAAAATGGAAGGGGTTGAAGAATTTATACATATTTCATTAAAATTATATAACTAACCTTAGGTTTAGCTTGGCAAACACATTATGCCAACCAATAGAGAAACCGGGTTAGAACTTAGAAGTTTTATGTTCAGCACGTCTAACAATCAACCATTCAAGGAAGCGAGGAACCAATTTCTGACTGGTGACAATAATACTTCTTTGGAATAGTATATCCATTTGCAGTCAGCATGACAATTGACAAATAAACTAAATCATGGTGGTGGTTTTGCAATTACAACACGAAAATAAATAGCAACTGCATATGTGATGAAACTCAAAATGCAGCTGACTCTAGAAATATTTTTTGTGCATGTTAGTTTTCTTATTCTAGTTTTTTTTAGAACCAGAGTTCTAATTCCAGTTGAGGTTTGGGTCTTCATACTACGTTATAACCTACAAGCGTGATGAAAGTCTATTATACAATTCTTACCTTGATATACTTCGGCTTCTCCATCTCCACATGAGACATATAGCTTTCGACAAGGAACTTGAATCCAATTTCGAGCTCAGCATCAAACGAAACATTGTCATACCGCTTGATAATCCTCGACCGCTGGCACCACGGCACAAAATCCTCATAGAGATCCACCGTGGAGACAACCGCAAACATCTGCTCCGGCGAGTACCTGCATCACCAACCATTTTCATTTCAAAAAACAATCACAGAAAAAAACAACGGGTCCAATCGGACACTACACAGATGACTATTTACAAAATCAAATAATGTACAATTAATATACACAGATGACTATCTCTCTCTGATAGTGTCCACTGCCCACAACAACATCAAATCTACACAGTCATGCAGAATAAGATAAACATGTAGAGTTTAATAATGTACAATTAATACCAGCAAAAACATGACATTTTCCACTTGTAGATTTTGAACTAATGTAAGTTCAAAACATGTGTTACTCCTTAGTAGTTTGAGAGCAGCTTTCAGTGAGCAACAAGAAGAAATGCCCTTCAAGAAATAGTTTTTTCGTGACTAATTTTCTCAGCCAGATTTAATAAGCACCCACTATGTTGTATCAAGGTTTAACACAATCATTAATTAATTATACATGACACGATTAGGATCACATCACTCTGTAATCATTTACGAAGGTTGAAATATCAGCACAACCACCATTTCTTTAATCATATGTCCCTGTTAGAAGTAATATGTCAACATTGTGGGCAACTACCTTCTCTTCTTTTGGTTCGGGAAGAGCAATCTGCTCCAAATTCTGTTGCAATTCCAGACGGTACTGCGCATTCCTGAACATGTATCCAGTCATCAAAACACTGTACATAAGCTGAGCCAGATTTTCAGCAACCTGTGTTGATGAAAAGATAACGAATAGAACATGTCACAAGTTAACAGATGAAATGTATATACGCTCCATGCAAAAAAATGTATGATATAAATGCCCTACAAGAAAAATAAGCATAAAGAATTGAAAAGATGATATCCCATTACCGTTGTGACAGTTACAGCAAAAAATGCAGGTGGAAGAGTCCCAATCATATTAGTCACCGTTTGACGCATGGCATCAACAACCTTTGAGGAGAAAAATATGTGGGCAATGTCATCATATAAGGATATTCTGAGCAATCATCAGTATTTCGGGAACCACCTATGTATCTGAAAGCAGATACCTTGTGGAAACCTTGGGGGGAAGACAAGCGAAAACAGATAATAACCTGTTTTGAACATACATTAGTTCAAAATCTACAAGTGGAAAATGTCATGTTTTTGCTGGTATTAATTGTACATTATTAAACTCTGCATGTTTATCTTATTCTGCATGACGGTGTATATTTGATGTTGTTGTGGGCAGTGGACACTATCAGAGAGAGATAGCCCCCGCCTTCATTACTAATGACAAAATCAGACACTACACAGATGACTATTTACAGACACTGATTGATCAAATTTTCTACAGGTAGGGAAACGACCTATAAAGTACTTCATGATTCAACACAATGTAAGGCAATGCTGTGCAAACATTAATCTCGATGCTCAACAGACATTTTCCATCACAGCCAGGTCAACCACCACAGAAATCCTCCTACAGTTGATTTCAGCATCAATTGTGTTCAAAAGGCTATCTCAATCTACATCCAATAACTGTCAGACTTATCGTGGCCATGGGTAGTTCAAACAGGCAAGAACTATGAACCATCTTCATAGTTTAGACTTCCAATACTGGACTGCATGATGTGAGTAAGAATATATTTATGCAAGACTTGACTCAACAGGAACTACATAGAAATTCTAAAATTCATGATGACAATCAGGGATTCATAGTTACTTTCCAGAGGGATAATGCAAGACAATTGTTTCAAAGAGCACAGAGATATATGATAACAATTTAACAATGCTCACCAGTCACCACATCTGGTCAAATATAAGTACAACTCATGCAGATCTCTGCATAATTCGAGGCGCGGATTAAAACCAAAATCAGATCTGCATATCCATAACTATTCGAAATTAAGTACCAGCGGAGTGAGGAGCAATTCGCTACAGTTACCGAACCAGATCTACACCAATGCTGACTCAAAATAAAGTCCACGAGCCCAAGAAGCCTACACTGTCACTCAAAATAAAGATCTCGACATAAACAACACTGTCACTCTCAAGCTAAACTTTAAATCCTTCCTGATTAGCCAATTGTAACCTGTATATTAATCAAATAGAGTTTGTTACAAACAAGCATTAGGTTTGCACATCAGCCGTCACTATAGAAGATAAGCATAGTGTTAAATTTAGTCCAAGATAACCTCAACCACAAACCAGGTGTAATGGCCAATGCTATACAAGTTGCAATGAGTTATGAGCATCTAGGCCAACAAATATTTGGGAAAAGCAGTATCTTGATTTAGAAATGATCAAGGAGAAAAGATGATTCAGGGCAACCACAAATCAGATGATAGTAGATAAACTTATAGTTCAAGCATTTCTTTTCTAGTAGACCAGAACAGATGACAGCTTATTCTAATACACAATGTATCAATCATGTGGTACTTCAATCAACTGGCAAATATGCTGCTCTAAGTCTGCAACAACTGCTAGCAAAAATTGCATAGCAAATATACTTTTCGCTTTAGAGGTACGGTGCAAATGGAAGTTGCCTCTTACTAACCACCACTAAGAGCAATCACAAGATGGAGAACTGAACTACCTTCATTGGTGTAACCCTTAGTAGTTCTATCATCAGCCATTTGCTTCCTAGCATAAATGAGCCTGCACATGCGACGGTTTTTATTAAGATCAGTGAATGCCGGCTTAAAGACAAGTTAAAAAAATGTAAAGTTGGCAACTTCAATTCATTTTCAGTGGCAAGAAGAGTAGGCTTTATCAAAATCATATGTAGTTACTTTCTTAAAACCCTCCATAAACTCTAGGCAGTACTTGTTCTGAGAAACAAAGATTGCCTATAGATAGCTAATTCTATAGCTCAAGCAACCCACATTGGTGTAACATGAATAAAATATCAAATTAGCACATTAGCAGCTAGATGCATCTGATGTAAATATGTTGTCAGCTTCACAGGAGAAACAGAGAATATAGAGCTTACCCTTTTGACAATGTAAGATTCATTGGCAAAATTCAATGGTTCTGTTAATACAGTGAGAAAACCATTCCTGTTTCCATAGACAACATCAGTAAAGTATCTATCACCAACCTGGAAAAGTGAAAAAAAACTAAGATTAACAAAGTGAAAACGTATAGAAGTAAGAATAGGCACGACTGATGATAGCCATTACTACCAGCACAAGGTTTGAGGCTGAACAACCAAAATAACTCTCTATTTCCTTAGCTGTTCCAGCAGGCTTCTTTATATCTGCAATTAATAGAGAAGATGAATAAAACGCACTATCCCCATTATATTTTATATGGGCAAATAATGATTAGAAGCTTCCACTTCACACAATGAAATTACATTCTCAAAAAGGAAGATGGTATAGAAACACAAACCATTTAAACATCTCATTGCAAGTTTGCAACACAGAACTTCAGTGCTTTAGAATCATGAGATGCATTTTGACTTGCAACAGATACTTAATGAAATGGAACTATTGAACTAATATTGGCACCAAACAAGTCTGAATTAATAATTAGACATGAATCAGGTGACAGATGATTAGCTCAATCCAGTTAATACCCTTTTGAGAAATAAAGGCGTTTTTGCTCAAGATTCAAGACTCCAATCTTCTCACAGAAAGAAGGGATTAGACTCTGACAGTTGGCGTACTCCCCTCATGTAATGCCAGGCTCACTAACAAGAGAACCAAGCGCATAGAGCAACCATAGGGTTCTAGAGCTATCAAATTGTAGGTCTCAGGGGACACAGAAACAGGAACTAACAAAGACGGTGTTTTCCCCTCAAAAGAGGACATCACTTGCCATGCCTGATCACATGAACCCCCTCGATGGCCGCCTCGATCGCCCTCGCTTCCACCCCATCCGGATCATACTCCTTCAACCCTGCGTCCAACCTGGAACAAATCAATTCCATCAGCACGAAAACATTTCGCCCAAATTAACGCTAAGAGCTGGCAAACCAGGCCAGAGTGGCAGACAGACCTGCGGAGTTGCTGTAGACGGCGAGGGCACCGGCAGGGAAGGCCGCGAGGCACCGGAGGCGCGGCCGGATGCCGGAGGCAGCCATGCGTCGGACGAGCGAGAAGGCCATGGATGGGTCACGGTGCGCGGCGGCAAGGCGGGCGACGCTGGTGAGCGTGGCCTCGTTGGGCTCGACGTGGTCGGCCTCCATCCTGGAGAAGATGTCGATGCCTCGCTGGGCGGCCTCGGGGGAGGAGGCGGCGGCGTTGGAGCAGAGGTAGAGGAGGCAGTTGTAGTGGTGGAGGGAGAGCCGGATGGGGGAGGCAGGGAAGAGGGCGGCGTCGTAGAGGCTGAGGGCGGTGGCGCCGACAATGACGGCGGCTTATCCCCGCCACTGCGTGGCGCCGTCATCTCCGCCTCCACCAACTGGCGATCCCTAGGGTTTCCACCTCCTGCATTGGATCGTCGGGGGCGTGTGCGGGAGGCGGAGATGGGGGAGGATGGGGGGAGGCACGGTGGAGGATGGGGAGGCGGAGGGAGGGGAGGCGCGGTGGAGGATGGGGGGAGGCGGAGGGAGGGGAGGCGCGGGGGAGGCGGAGGGAGCGGAGGAGGTGCGGGGGAGGATGGGGGAGGCGGAGGGAGGGGAGCCGCGGGGGAGGAGGGGGAAGGCGGAGGAGGCGCGGGGGAGGAGGAGGAAGCGGAGGAGGCGCGGGGGAGGCGCGGGGTGGGTTTCTAGGGTTAAATGTATTATAGAGTAGGGTAGATTTGGATCGTTGGATATGAGTGGGTAAGGAGAGAGAAAGGTGGGAATTGATCCTTGATCGTTGATTTCACTAGTTGGTTTTCCTGGGGACACGAATTGGTGTGGACGCAGGAAAACTCATGACTGCTGGGGGCACAATTTGGGGTGGGCGTAGGAAAGAACTGAACTAGTGTATTTTAGGGGTAGAGAAGAGATAGAGATGATGGTTCGCCAGTGGTGCGGAATAACGGTGGAGGGATCTCGTTGCCAGCGACGCCAATGAGGTGATGCGGAACACCACATTGCTCATTTGCGGTGCAGGACACCTTATTGGTTGTAATATCCAGACCCTCATAAATTTGCATTTTATACGCATTCAAAATCTCACCGCCAATCAACTTGGCTATCAGTGACAGAAATCCAGAGCAGCCAAGGGGGGGCTATTGGGTTGTTCTTTTTGGCGGTGGCTTGTAGCTTTTGCCTGTGACTTTTGGCTTTTAGGTTATTTGTACGAGATATTACAGAGTAATAGAAACTCACGTGCGGTTTTTGCCAATATAAATAAAGTCGGTAAAGTATGTACTATAATTAACTAATAGACTCTATCTTAAAAAAATACTCTGTTTAAAAGTTAGTTACTGTAGAAAAACCGAAAAATAGTTTTTAGAATCTGAAAAGAACAGGGCTAAGCCCTCTTCCCACTTGAAACACCTCTTAGCCGAGCAATGAAAAAAATATTTCTCTACAAATGTGTTTTTGTATTACAATCCTAGGTGAGCATTTTTTTTACTTCAACTTTTTGCTTTTACGGTACGACGTGTCTACTATGGCAAAGATGGTGGTGGTGATTATGCGTACATGTCTTCTATGGCAAAGATGGTGGTGGTGATTATGCGTGCCACATGTACGGCTAAAACAAAGCTATCAATTGACATAGCCAATAGTGGCGAAGCTTGAACAAAAAACTAAAGAGGGGTTGAATCAATGGACTATGTGTTAATTCTTTGTATAGAGAGCTAATTTTATTACTTTACGAGTGTGTATATGTATTTAAAAAATCAGTACAACATTAAGTATTTCAAAAGGTAAGAGCAACTCCAGCAGGGCCCCTACTTGAGCCCTCAACCCTCATATTTGAGGGCTTGAGGCAAAAATGCAACTCCAGCAGGGCCCCTACTAAAGCCCTCAAATTTGAGGAGCCCCTCAAATCCCCCTCCCACCCCTCATTCCTGGGGGCTCTAGGCCAAGCCCTCAAAATTCTGTTGAGTCAGTTTTCCCCTCCCGCCTCTTTCCCTTCCCGAGCGAGCTCCCGACGTCCTCCCCGCGCGCCCCTTTCCCCGCCCGCCTCCCTCCCGAGCGCGTCGCCCACCTCCCTCCCCGCGCGCCTCCATCCCCGCCCGCCTCCCTCCCGAGCGCGCCGCCCGCCTCCCCGCCCGCCTCCGCCCCGGGACGCCGCCTCCCCCCTCCCCGCTCTCCTCCGGTCGTCTCCGCCCCGGGACGCCGCCTCCCCCGCCTGGATCCGGTCGTCTCCGCCCCGGGACGCCACCTCCCCCGCCTGGATCCGGTCGTCTCCGCCCCGGGACGCCGCCTCCCCGCCTAGATCCGGTCGTCTCCGCCCCGGGACGCCTCCTCCCCCGCCTGGATCCGGTCGTCTCCGCCCCGGGACACCGCCTCCCCGCCAGATCTGGCCATCTCCGCCCCGGGACGCCGCCTCCCCCGCCTGGATCCGTGCCGGCCTCGCCCCGCCCGGATCTGGCCGCGCCGTCGCCCGAGCGCCTCCCGGCCGCCCGCCTCCCCGCTCTCCTCCGCCCGCCTCCCTCCCGAGCGCGCCGCCCGCCTCTTTCCTCCCGCGCCGCCACCGCTCCCCGGCGATTCCTCCCGCGCCGCCACCGTGCCCCGCGCCGCCACCGTCCTCCTCGGCCTCGCCGTCGTCGGAGGAAGCGAGGAGGCGGACGAGGAGGGAGAGAATGAGGAGTGGGTCCCATGTGTGAGTTGTAGTGGAATGGATTTGAGGGCTGAAATTTGAGGGGTGCTGTTGGAGTAGATACAAAAAAACAGGGCCCTCAAAAGTAGGGGGAGCCCTCAAATGAAAAGTAGGGGCTCTGTTTTGAGTAGTACTGCTGGAGTTGCTCTAAGGAGTGCCCAACTAATATTTTCTGTGGAAAATTTTTTTATGTCACTGTAAGGTTTCTAAATCTCTTAACGACCTGGTGGCGAGACCGGAGGTGGCCTAGGGCGGTGGCGTGGCTGCGCTTAGCGACGGCGGTGCTACTGCTACCATGGCGGTGGTGGGTAGCCGAAGCTGAAGCCGAGATTGAGCGCGTCATGAGCTTTAATGGACCGAGGGGAGCTCACCTACACGGACGGCGAGGCCGGGGTTGAACCGAGGCAGGCCAGCGACGGGTGCCGAGGGCGGTGAGGAGGGCTTCACGGTGCGGCGGTGACCTGAGGAATGAGGGCCCGAATCAGAGATTGGGGAGGGAGAATATGAAGGCCTAGGGATGCTCTAGGAGGAGTGAATTGAAGGCGAGATATGGTGGCGGTGGCGGCGGTTTCCGGCCGGAGCCGAGGAAGATGATGGCGTCGGCTAGGTTCTGTGAATGGATTTCCAAATTGGATTAGGGGAAAGGTAGCGGAAGCTATGGAACGCGTTTTGACGCGAGCAAGACATGGCGGAGCGCACCGGAGGAGGAAATGCGCTCGGCGAGGCTCGGAATCAGCGGCAGCCATGGTGCGGATCTGCGTGAGGAGGGTCGCAGCCATGGCCATGCTCCTCTGCCGGCCGGTGAAGAAGAATAGGAAGAAGATAAGGTAGGGGCAAAATCGTCTTTTCACAGCCGCTTCACGGCTTGATTAGCCCGCAACGGCAAAAACGGACTATTTGGGTGAAACTGGGTCGTTTCGGAGGAGTGCAGCTTTTTCCCTTTTCCCTTTTCATCTTTATTTTCTCACATATGGTAGTATTCTATTCATTCTACTCTATAATAGCACTCACTTCTCGCAAATTTCTAACAAATAAGTTATTGTCACGTGTGAGGAGACACACAAAAAAAGACAGAGAAGCTGCATTCATTTTGGAGGGGCTGGTTTCGGACTTTGGAACTTCACAGTGGTATATAATTTTTTTTCCAATCTTGTACCACTATTTTTTTTACACGGGCGGACTGTATTTAATCAAGATGAGAATAGATTTTAATTCGCCATAAAATAGGTAGTTTTGCCTTGCAGCCAGTTACACGGCACACACACATACTCGACATACACGTGTGTGTCCGACGTCCTCTACGTATCCTTGAAATTTAACAGAGCCCCAGCCTCGTGAAGGAAACATATGCATTCTCAGAAACGAGGTAATACTAATATTTTTCACAAACAATCCTGAAAAATCTTTGGTCATAAATCATATCATACTTAAGCACACATCGTGCTTGGATTAATTCACACTGGGCTCATCACAAAAAGGAAAGAAAAACTACTGGATCCATGATCCATCGTCCACGTTGCACAAGTACGCATGCACTCCCCAGCACGACCACCCGTCCAGACTTTTGACCTTGCGAGGTTGGTTTTGAGACAGGTCAGCTCAGGATCATGGATATCTTCTTTTTTGTGTACGGTTGATTTTTTTTATTATGACGGATAACTTTTAGGTGTGTTTTTTAAGATAGTAGTAGATGAAGAAGACGCTGATATAAACGATATACGAGTTTTTTGTACGAATAATCTATTTTTTATTCGAAATTACAGAAATATACCCGTGGAATTTTTTTTTACAAAAATAGGCTCAAGTCGCCCAATGGGAGGGCGACTGGAGCCTATCGCTCGACCAGAAGCCGACTCTGTCCCTGTCGCTCTACCATTGGGCGACTGCATCCAGTCGTCCTCCCATTGGGCGACTTTCATGCAGTCGCCCAATGGTTGGGCGACTGTACTCAAGCCCCCATGGTTGGGCGACGGACTCAAATTCGTTTTGGTCTCGAAATTGCTATAACTTTTGATCCCGTAGCCGAAATTGCTCAAATTTTTTTCTGAAGGCTTTTGGATGTATGAAGAATAGCTCCACCAATTTTTACTATTTTTGACGAAGGTTTGATACCTATAGCTCTACCATTGGGCGACTGCATTAAAGTCGCCTAATGGGAGGGCGACTAGATGCAGTCGCCCGATGGTAGAGCGACAGGGACAGAGTCGCCTTCTGGTTGGGCGATAGGCTCCAGTCGCTCTACCATTGGGCGACTTGAGCCTATTTTTGTAAAAAAAATTTCCGCAGGTATATTTCTGTAATTTCGAATAAAAAATGGATTATCCGTACCAAAAATTCAACGATATACGTAGCAACAAACTCAAAAACCGTTTGAAAAAACAACTTTAAAAAATTATTTAAAAATATTATCGTGTTTTTTCAGCTTGTGAAAAGCTGAAGCCAAAAACGACTAAGGGTCTGTTCTGTTTGGCTGAAACCTATGGCTTTTGGCTGTGGTTTGTGGCTTTTGGGTTGTTCGTGCAAGAGATTACAGAGTAACAGAAACTTACATGCAGTTTTTACCGATATAAATGAAGTTATTATAGTATGTACTACAATTAACTAGTAGACTCTATCTTGAAAAGATATTCTGTTTAAAAATTAATTATTGTAGAAAAGTCGAAAAACAGTTTTTAGAAACCGAAAAGCAAATACACTATGGTGATCGGTTCGGCTGAAAAGCTCGTGGCTTATGGCTGAAAACACTGTAGCTGACAGAAGCTTATTTAGCATAATTAAATTTAAAAAAATTTAAAAATAAAAAAATATGTTAGTCCATTACGTATAATACAAACAAATACGGGAAAAAAGAACCGGCAAAAAAACTCAACAAAAAGTCAAAAATTTAAAAAAAGATGAAACTTATGAATAGTGAAAAATAAGCCAGAGGTTAGAAGTCGAAGCGAGTTGATAGGGACGTGCCCATATCGCACGCGGAAATCACACGACGAATTGCTTGCACATGCTGACATGCATGGCGGATCAGAGACTAGTTGCAGGGGTGATAATAAACAAATACTCTACCAGTAGTAGTGTGCAGGTGGAGAGAGAAAGTGGACGTGCGGACAAGAGAAGATGGAGTCGCTTTATTTTTGTCCAGTTCAGTTCATTACACACGGCGAAACCAGCTTCTGCTTCACGTGCTGTAATTTTCGCCCATCTCTCTCTCTCTCTCTCTCTCTCTCTCTCTCTCTCTTCTTTTTGCGGGACTGACCTCTCGATCTACATCACGTGCTGTAATTTTCGTCGTCGTACTTTTCCGTCATGTGATAGCGAGGATCCTGAGGTGCGATTGTAACCTAAAATACGCCATAAACTTAGGAAACAATTTTGCTCTGCGATTAGCAAAACCTGCATTGTAAAAGTGTGACACAGTGTCGGTTTATTTTTCCGTACCATAGGAATAGAAAAAATTTGAAGCTAAAGATTGGAGATAGAGGCTGTACCGATAGTGGCCCTACCCGATCTGCTAATTTCCCTCTCGATCTACTCGCTTCTCATCAGTAAATGACACTAAGCCTCCGTTTGGCACAGCTCTAGCTCGAGATCTATGCTGGATCTGTAGTTTGTTGACTAAATTAAAGTGATTTAAATATTTTTATTTAATATATAATATAAATGAAATGAGTCATGTAAATGCACTAACATACCTGCAACTCTAGATCCAGAATTTCCTAGAGCTACAGATGACCAGCTCTAGGAAATCTACAGATTTCCTAGAGCTAGAGTTCTGCCAAACGGGGCCTAACTCTAGGCCTTGTACATTTCGGTTTGAGTTTCTGACTTCTGACTTATTTTTCACTATTCAACAATTTTGTTTTTCTAGTTTTTTTTGCTTTTTTGAGCTTTTTTTATCGGTTCTTTTTTCCGTATTTGTTTGTACTATCCGTGACAGGCTAACCTGTTTTTTCTATTTTTAATTTTTTAAATTTAATTACGCCAAATGAGCCACCGCCAGCTACAGTATTTTTTCAGTCAGATAGAGTGCTTTCCAGCCATAAGCTACTCAAAATAAGCCCTTTTGAGCAGGGCCGTCTAGCAAAGGTAAATTTCAGTTCAACAATTACATGACTCTAGTTTCAACTTTGAAGACAGATACTATATGTCCTTTTAGCGAGTAGGGGTGTGTATTTTTACATGAACCAGTAAATTCTCGGTTTATTTGGTTTTTGATTCAGTCTTGATTCTCGGCCTATTCGGTGTTAGGTCGTTAAATCGGTTTCCGCTTCTCATAAACCGATTTTACTAGAAAAACCTATCTATGGAGGAGTTCATATTGACTTTTGCTAATGGCTTTTATCTTTGGCTGATGAATAGTCAAGTGTTAGAATAGAAAACCAGGATTTTCGGAAGTACTATTGGCTTACAACTGATACATCCGCTCCGCTTTGCAACGGTCAGAAAACTAGCCGTTGTAGGCAAATCCAATAGTTTCGACGTGCAAAGTCCGGAACTCCGATAATCGAAAGTATCGTAGCACTCGAGCGGAACAACTGATTTTCTCGGGGATGAGAAGACTCCACACGAATGTGTTTCTGGAAAAAACGTACTGCTACACAAGCCGATCATTTCGAAACTCAAAAGTATCACTCACACAGAGCCGGTAGTACCGCTTGCTGATCAAACCACTCACACAGTGTCAATCAGACCGCTTGCTACACGAGTTTTTGAAGTAGCCACAAAATTTCTATCTAGCACAACGTGAATGAATTTGAGCTTAGCACAGAGGACACTATGGATCAAATGCTACCAAGTACCAACCAGAGCAAGTCTCAAAACAAGTACCGATTGGAGTAGTTGCTTTACAACATGTAACTAAATGCAAAACAACAACGTGCATTATAATAGTATTATCCTGATTAGTAGGAGCGAGAAAGTGGGAAAACTATTGTGTGACAGAAATATCCATCAATGTAATTAACCAACTTATATACCAATATACGTACTACACGAGGTGTCTGAATTAATCAAAGCAGTAGACAAGCATGCAAGCGTTGATTTGGTTCTGACTGCCTCTACCTAGATCTATTTGTTATGGATCAAGGAGAATCTAATCTAACTTCTTCCTCATTCTCAACCATTGAGAATATTAACGTCAATCGTCGTCTGTGCTAGCTATAAGTGATCAACTTGCATTGCATTTCATCGCAAACTGTTCATTGGCCCTTGTTTGTTTAATTTGTTGTTGCCTAGTAACTTGATGTGCATGCGTATGCGCATGGAATATCTAACTTCATGCTGTGATGCGACATTCAAATCAACTTGTGGTACTTGAACATGCTGCAACTGATCTCATATAAATTTCCAGCTTGGTTGCTGCTGACGAGGATGAGAAGAAACTAAGCTACGAAGGAGATTTCTCCTCCTGCATGTCTGTCGAGTCAAATGTTGAATATATTCATCTTCCGTACGTGTTAAGAATAACGATGAGGATTGGTACGAAAAAGTTTAATTAGCGTACTGATAAATATATGTGCAATGCAAAATGGCTATAAAAAATCATTGTAACCGACAAAAAAAACTATAAGGATAGAAAATTTGCTAGCTGGCACAAAAAGGTCCCATCCGGCCCTGGAGGCGGGCGCCAGCGATGGATTTGGGGGAGGACAGAGAACGCGCCGGGATGAAAAAGATGTGGGGGAAAATAGAAACTGCATCAGCGGCTGCACTTAAGTCAGCCCCTGTCACGCCATCTCCCTTGTAACGCCAAATCTTGTGGCGTGACAATAGGTTGTTATGCTATGAGTTACGGCGTGACAATAGGCTGTCACGCCGTGAGTTACGGCGTGACAGATGTTACGCAAGCCATCTATGCTGGCACATCACACAGCCGAGAGTTTGTGTGGCAACTTTGGCCACGTCTCTATGGGTGACGTAACAGAACGTTTTGGCTACACCATGGGAGGTGGCATGGCCAAAGGTATCAGAATTAGAAATAAAGTTCGTGAGAGATTAACTTTAAAATAATTTTTTTAAAAATGATTAAATAACAAAAAAGTTCGTGTTGTGATCATGAGCAGTCTAGACGATAGCTGGGCATCAACGCTTGGTGTTGGGACACTGAGAGGAATTCGTTTCCTTCTCTAACATTTTGCCTTTAAAAAACCATATCTACGCTAGCGTGAAATTGACTTAAATGTTCCCAGTTTTTGATAGTTACATGGCCTCTGCTTTCAATTTCCCGTGCTGGTCGATATCAATCACAAAAAATAAACTCGGTAGCGCCAGAATAACTCGACAGCGGCCGCAGCGGGTGACGAAACCAACGATGACGCACGCGTGATTCAAATTTCAGGGTGGTCAATCGCGCTTATTCAGACTTTTAAGTCAAGGATTATAGTTTATTTTTGTATTATAGTGGTTATTTTTGTGCTGTATCTGCTATTAGTTCTTCAATATGATTTAATTCAAAAAGATAAAAAGGCTATATCATCACAAACAATAGGAAGAAAAAAGAAAATAAAAACCCTAAAAATCTAAAAAGCTAGAAAAAACAAAATTAACAAGCTAAAAATTAAAAGATAGAATCTAAAGTTATAACGAGCGGTGCCACGCCAAACCAAGAAAGAAGAAAAGAGATCTCTATCTGAACACCGAGCAGGCCGGCCATTCATTCGTCACCACATCCCATACACATCGTCGTCGAGATCCTCTAGGAATGGCAGACTAGGTGAGCTCTATCTACTCGGAGCATTAGTTCTCCACGTGCTCACACCTCGGAGATAATCACGTGTGATCGAGTAATTAATTAATTAGCTAATTAATTAAGAACGGATGCTCGCAAATAGGAGGCGCAGTAGTACTAGCAACATCAAATGATTAATTAATGGACTAATTAAACAAATCGCGCACGTCGTCCTCGCGCGAGGGTGGGCAGCCTGCGCGTGCGGCTGGCAGGTGGGGCCCGCCCGAATTCCCCCACGTTTCCCGCCTGGTCGTTACGCGGAGACGGACCGCGTGTCGAGCCGCGCGGGCCCCGCTCCTCAGCGTCATCTCCTTGCGCCTGTATAAGAAGAGCTCAGGCGCGCCCCTGGAGCGAGCCCAAATTAAATTCAAACCAACACAAGGAGCAGACTGCGGGAGCAGAGGGCGAGGCGAAGCAGAGCAGAGGAGGCATGGACGCGGAGATGGGCGACAGCTTCGCCTACTACTGGGAGACGCAGCGCTACCTCGAGTCCGAGGAGCTCGTCGACAGGTACGTGCCTGCGGCGTCGCCGGCGCCGGCGATCGAGCTCGCCATCGTTGTGGGATTGACAGGACATGATGATTAATTGGAGGATTGGGTGCCATTGTTGCAGCATGTTAGCGGGGGCGCCCGAGGACGCCTTGTCCACCTACGACTCCAGCTCGCCGGACGGCTCCCACTCATCGTCGATGCCAGCTGGGTCGGCGGCCGGGGCCGGGGCAGGGATGGCCGGTGCGACAGGAGCAAACAAGAACATCCTCATAGAGCGCGACCGTCGCCGCAAGCTCAACGAGAAGCTCTATGAGCTCCGCAGCGTCGTGCCCAACATCACCAAGGTGAGCATAGCAGAGCAGAGCAGAGCAGCTTTTCGATCACCAGACACACGGACTTAATGGTGAATGCACGCCTCGTTGGTTGCAGATGGACAAGGCGTCGATCATCAGGGACGCGATCGAGTACATCCAGCAGCTGCAGGCGCAGGAGCGGCAGATGCTGACGGAGGTCTCCGCGCTCGAGTCTGCCGCTGCTGCCTCTGCGGCCCACGGCGCGGAAGAGTACGAGGACAACGATGGCCACGGGCTCCTGCATGCCACGTCGATGGCGCAGCAGCAGAAGAAGGTGAAGCGGGCACTATCCGTGTCGTCCATCAACGACGTGTTGCTCGCGGTGACCTCGCCGCCTGTGGAGGTCCTGGAGCTGCGCGTGTCGGAGGTGGGCGACAAGGTGCTGGTGGTGAGCGTGACGTGCAGCAAGCGTCGCGACGCCATGGCCAAGTTGTGCCGCGTGCTCGAGGAGCTCCGCCTTAGGGTCATCACTGCTAACATCACCTCCGTCTCTGGATGCCTCATGCACACCCTCTTCGTCGAGGTATGTACTCGTCGTCATCTTCATCACAAGCAACAGCAACTGTTTTTTTATTCCGTTGGTGTTCTTGACGAGGTGACGTCACATGGGTACGTCAGGGACAGTAGCTCTAGCGGTTTGAGTTTGCCCCTAGGATTTGACTTTTACCATGGCAGTCCCGTAATTAGAGCTTGGCAGTACACTTTTACTTTCCTCTTTTAGGCAGAAAGTCGTGGTCAAAAGGGCGCTCCCCTTGCTCCATTTGCGACGTTCGAGCAGGACCCACGCCACGTCACTACTCACGGGCACGAATCTTAAAGATATCCGGAAAATCCCCTTGCCCTTCTTGCGTTTTCTTCCCATTTCTGGTTCTGATCCTGCCTGGTTTATGTGGGCTTGAAGCAACTGCTGTTGCAAGAAGGAAAAAAAGAAAGAAAAATCACGTGGCGATAAACCCGCGTTCCTCTTCTCAGCACAAGCACGAGGTGGACACGGATCGATCTGCACGTGCTTCAGATGCAAAACTGCATGGAGAGAAACGGAAGCAGAGGAAGCCCTGCCCTCCCTAGGGCTGTAAACGAGCCGAGCTCGAGCGAGCTTGGCCTTCCAGGCTCGAGCTCGGTAGAAGCTCGAGCCGAGCTCGAGCCGAGCTCGAGTTGGGGTCCGAGCTTGGATCTGGGCTCGAGCTCGGCTCGGCCTAAGCTCGAGTAGGCTCGAGCTCGGCTCGTTGAAGCTCGTTACAATTAAAATAATTTATTATGCACTATTTTTCAATAATAAGAAAAGCTCGAGCTCGAATTCAGCTCGAGTAAGCTCGCTAACGGTTAAAATAATTCAAATATACACTAATTTTCAATAATAAGAAAAGCTCGAGCTCGAATTCGGCTCGAGTAAGCTCGGTAAGAATTAATATGTATTACTATTTAAGCTCGAATCGGGGCTCGCGAACTATTCGAGCTCGGCTCGGTAAAGCTCGCGAGCTCGAGATCAAGCTCGAGTTCGGCTCGTTTAAAGTTCGAACCGAGCTCGAATCGAGCCTAGAACGAGCCAAACTCGAGTAGCTCGCGAGCTTCGAACTTTTTTTACAGCCCTAGCCCTCCCCACCTCGCATCACGTCACGTGCCCCGGGGGGAGGAGTGGAAACCCATTGGCACGTGCTCAGGGCACTAGAGAGATGCTCCTGTCTGCTTCTATGCTCTTTTTTTTAATGGAATTGAGGGGAAAATGTTTTATCACTTGCGACAATATTTTCTTTTATTAAAGCGAAAGCTACAAGCACATACTATAGGTCATGTTCTTTTCGGATTTTAGCTACTCTAAGGGCCTGTTTGGAACAGAGGGATTTCACAGGGATTTTGCAGGAAACAGTTCAATTCCCGCAGGAATCGGAAAAAATTCCCGCATTCCAAACAGGGCCTAAGAGTTAAAACAAACAGGACGTCTTTTTAAAGCGGATTCTTTTAAACATCTTTTCGAACCAAAAACCGTATGCTCCATCTGTATCATCGTCTCGGCCATCCACTATCGTCTCAAAAAATACAGATTAAATATATCAGCCATAAGCTAAAAATACAGGGTGTATAATTTCAGAGAATTATATATGTTATCGACTAGGACCTCAAAAAGTGCTTAGTCTGAGCCTATTGACTGAGTCAAATTACTTTTTTTTCAGGTAGATCACATGGACCAAATCCAGATGAAGGAGATGATCGAGGCTGCGCTTGCGCAGCTTGATGCCATCGGAAGCCCCTCGAGTTTGACGAGTTATTAGGAGGATATTTCATGGCGTTATGCTCGTCAGCCACCTACTTCACCTCGCCTAGTATGCCGTTCGTAAGGCGTATCTCATGTATGCCCTATTGTTGCCCCATTTTTGCAACACCCCATTTTACGTGGATGGAGGTGAATGTTTTTACTAGGACGCAGCACTTCAAGGGCTAGAAATTAGACTAAGTATGTTTGGATCTCATGTAACATGTCTTCACGGTTATGGCATGATGTGTTTTTGAACTATGACATATGTATGGACCGTATGGTAATGAATAACAAGGTGGCTCACCTTACTGAAATGATTATGCAATATAGTTTCCAAAAAAAAAATGTCATCTGGTGGGTAGAATTCAAACATGTTTGAAGAGGGAAACTATCTATTTGAGCTTGAGTTTGTTCATCAGAGTGGTACAATTCCTAGAAGGGATAGTGCTTCTACTTTTTTTTAAATGTTAAAGTTAGTAATCTTGTTTAGTAGTATTCGAGTCAGTTTTGGTGTACGAGTCGTGTACGAGTAAGTTCGTGTATGAGTACTAGTCGGTTTTCGAGTTCGTGTCGTAGTTGTAGAGTCGGGTAGGGAGGCTGTGTGTGCAAGCCTTAAAAGGCACGCAGTCATGTAACGAGAGAGACAACGAGATGATGCGATCGGTGTGATCGAAACTAGAGGGAGAGAAATAAACAAAGTGGAGTACTTTGGCTCCTGGAAAAATATCGAGTTCATCGTTTTCATAGACGTGAACCAAGTTACAACCACGGCGAGTGGAGGTGTCTGCAGGAGTAGAAGATGTGGCCGTAAGCTTTATGACCACAGCGATCAAGTCTTCAACATGGTCGCAAGTTATAGCTTGGTCGTAATCGAGTTACGACTACGGTGATCGAGTGTTATTACGTGGTCGAAGGAGCGGTTACGAGAACGCGCAGCGCAACGTGAACGTGGTCGTAACTCTCATCAGCTGAAGTTACGAGTACGTAGTTGGAGTACGAAGGTGTGGTCGGAGTAGTCAGAGCAAACCAGAAGTGGTCGTAACGACTCTATGCGTGGTCATAACGACTGCTAAGTGGTCCTAAACTGCAACAAGTAGTATCAGAGCCTGTTAATTTCGGTGATTTCTGAAGATCATGGGTGATAAAGTGAAGGCCCAGGGTGGGCTAATCTCCCTCCAGTACCCTCTCCTAACGACCGACAATTACCCGATGTGGGAAATGAAGATGAAAGCGAACATGCGCGCTCAGGGAGTCTAGGGTGCAGTCGATCCGAATGGGAAGGATAAGGAGGTGGATGACAAGGTGGATCAGGCGGCTTTAGCCATCATCTACCAGGTGGTGCCAGATGCGATGATGTATCAGCTCATCTGCAAGGAGACAGCACGGGAGGCATGGGAGACGCTGCAGGCGATGCATGAAGGCGTTGATCATGTGAAGGGGGTGTGACTCTAGAATTTGCGAAGCGAGTTCAAAAATCTAAATATGGGAGAGACCCAGTCGGTGGACGAGTTCATTGGCAAGCTGACTTCGTTGTACAATCAGATTAACTTTCTTGGCTACAAGATGGAGGAATATATGGCAGTAAAGAAGTACCTGCGCGTGCTTTTGAAGAAGTACATACCTGTTGTCACCACACTTATGTACTCCTCCAATGTGACAAGAAGAAAATAGAAGAGATCATCGGCTCGCTCAAGGCACATGAGGAGTTACTGAATGTGTTTCAGTCACGTAACAAGCAGGGATCTCAGACTCATAATGAGCAGATGTAACTAGTAAAGGGAGATCTGAGAGACAGCCGTGGTTCATCAAACAACCATGGGAGGTGGCACGGTCGAGGCGGCCAGAGTGGCCGACACGGCAGAGGTGGCCGTGGAGACAAAGCTAGGCAAGGCAGTAGTGACAGATCTCATGATAAATCACATGTCAAGTGCTTTGAATGTGGTGAATATGGGCACTACGCGTCAAGATACCGCAGCCATATAAATGTTTCACTTGTAATGAGTACTAGCACTATGCTTCGGATTATCGAAGGAAGAAGAAGGACATGGAGGTGAATCTCACCCAAGACAAAAAAGAAGATGAAGAACTAGGACTACTTCACTCCTCATATGTTGAAAAAACGCTGGCCATGGTGATACTAAATGAGGAAAACGTAGTTCCAAAACTACCGCACAAAGGAAGGTAGGCACGATCACGTGGATCGGTGGTACTTGGACAATGGAGCAAGCAACAACATGGCGAGAGATCGCTCCGTGTTTCATGAGCTCGACGAGAAGGTTTGGGGTAAGGTCAAGTTTGGCGATGGCTCCACGGTGGAGATAAGAGACAAAGAGATGATGATGTTGCAATGCAAGAACGGAGATAAGAAGTTGTTGACAGGGATTTACTTGGAAGTATATGCAACAACATACTTAGTCTTGGGCAGATGACAGAAAGAGGGTGCAGGGTGGTGTTGTATAATGAGTTCTTGATTATGTACGATAAGAACAAAGATCTGTTAATGAAGGTGAAAAGATCTCCAAATCGGTTGTACAAGATTTCTTTGAAAACTTGTAAATCGGTTTGTGTGAAGAACGGTCTAGAAGAGCTAGAAGATGGTGGACTTCATGAACGTGCAGTAGGCGCTATCTCAGGCGGTCGACATGGAAAGCATGTACCGCATGCAAGCTCACATGTAGGTGATATGCATGCAAGCGGCTCAGATGGGCATGCAGGGCGCGTCACGCTTATAGTAGGAGGCATGGGTGGCAACATGCATGCTGCTGACATGAGAGGACACGTGCGTATAGACACAAAAAGTAGAAGTGTTGGAGGCAGTGACACGGGATGTCCTCACGCACATGCTGGTGAAAGGAAGAATGAAGAAGAGATGTATCGGAATGCAGATGGAAAAGTGTATAAGATCCAAGAGGAACACTTGGAGTACATGTTGGTGCAGTCTTTTATGGTTTTGTAGAGGGAACGCATGAAGCGTTGGAGACAGGAGTTAGGGGCGGTGTAGCCTCAGCTAAGATGTATGCAAGAGAGAAGATCGGCATGATCAAGATGGAGAAACAGAATTAAGGAGGTGATTGTTGCAGTTAGTAATCTTGTTTAGTCGTATTTGAGTCAGTTTTGGTGTACGAGTCGTGTACGAGTAAGTTCATGTACGAGTACTAGTCAGTTTTCGAGTTCGTGTCATAATCGTAGATAGGACTGTTCGTTCGGTTTTTTCGGTTTATACGGTTCGGGAAATACGGTTTGATCGGTAAATACGGTTTTAGTATTTCGGGAAATACGGTATTTTTTAGAATACGGTGTGGTATCAGTAAATACCATCTTATTTCAGTTCGGTATCGTTTAATACCAATTTTACCAAAGTTTACGCGAATTGCTAAACTCCAATTCTCCATTCTAGAATCAGAAATTAAAAAATAATCAGAATAGCAAACTAGCAGTGGCAATCGGACAGCATCACAGATTCACAGGCTCACAGCAACCAGGGAAACAAATTTCGGACGAAATTTTGCTATTTCGGCGAAATCTCGCTTTTTTCGCTGCCGAACGAAAAAAAGCCGTCTCGGTCAAAAAATTCGTGCCGATTTGAATCGAACGGTCGGACTCAGCCCTCGGTCGCATCGCTCAGCCCAGCCCAAAAGCGACTCCGGTCTCCCACGCCGCACTACCCAGCCGCCATTCGTAACCCTAACCCCAGCGTCGTCTCACCGAGCGGCGGGCGGCGGCCAAGGGACCAAGGCGGGGAAGAAGAGCGGCGGGAAACGGGCGGCGGCCATGGCGGGGAAGAAGAGCGGCGGGCGTTGGCCATCCCCATCCTACACCTAGCGGCGGGCGGCGGCCATGGCGGGGAAGAGCGGCGAGCGGCGGGTGGCGGCCAAGGTGGGGAAACTCCCTCCCCGATCGATTCAACGGCGGCGCATCTCCCTCCCCGATCGATTCGACGGCGACGCATCTCCCTCCCCGATTCGACAGCGGCAATGGACGGCCGACGGTGGCCTGCTGGTATGCGCTTCCCAGGGACCCGAAGAAGGCGGCGTGGGTGTGGGTTGACACACACGGCGGAGGACTAGCTCTAATGGGGAAGGTATTTATCTCAATTCTCAAATTTTGTATAAATTTCATCAAAAAATTGATTTTTTTGACCGAAATTCGAACGAAATTAACGAAATTTCATTCTTTCGTTCCTTTCGCCGGCAGCCGAAATTTTTTTTCATCCGAAACATTAAACCCTGACAGCAACAACAATACTGCAATACAGCATCAGTACATCACAGGCTCACAGCAGTCACAGACTCACAGCACAGCCAACAGCAGCAATAGGCCAGTAGCAGACAAAAGCAAAATAAATGAAAGTATGAAACAAGCACAGCAGGCAACAGAAACCAGCAGACAACATACAAGTATACAAATACAACTACAACCAGACCAGTTAATAACTCATAAACCAGCACTCTAGCAGCACGCCAGGTCGCCAGCACATATCAGTATATCACATATTCACATTCACATAATCACATTATCACAATATCACTCAAGTAGTCCAGGATGTCCAGGAAATAAAGACTAAATCACTAAAGTCATAAACCAGCCTCGGTCTCGCCATGTCGGACTGGAGTGGAGTCGGGGAGAGCACTGACGGAGGCGGAGCACCGGAGTGGCGGAGCCTAAGCGGGGAGCGGCCGCCGGCCAAGCCTGGGACTGGGGCGCAGCGCACCGGAGGTCGGATACTCGGATTAGGGATTACTCTAGAGCATTTCAAATTTTAGATCTGGACATCTAGTGAATGGACAGGAGAAGACCTGGTGGCGGAGGCGCGGAGCACCGAAGGAGGCGGAGGCGGAGCCTGGGACTGGGGCCTGGGGGGACACCGGCAGCGGATCTGGCGAGGGGCGAGCCGAGCGACTAGCTGGCGAGCGCTAGGGAGTAGATCTAGCGAGGCGAGGCGAGGGCCGAGGGGCGTCGGTCTGCGGCTGCGCTGATGGCCTAATGGCTGATGCGCTTTGCATGCGGCTAGGGTTGTTCACTTGCCGACTGCCGTAGCCGTCTGCCGCGTGCGTGGGCCCATCGGGCACTCGGGCCGTCGGTGCAGACTGAGACCGTTGGTGGGCCCAGACCGAGACCGTAGAGGCTGTGCGGCGCGCAGTGCCGCAGACGGCAGACGGGCTATTTGGTTTTCTCGGTAAGATCGGTTTTCCCTCGGTTTATACCGAAAAAACCGAATCAGTGAAATGCCACTTTTCTAGCTACCGAACCAAATACTGAAAACCGGTCAAACTGAGTTGACCGGTTCGGTTCGGTTTTTTCAGTACGATTTTTTCGGTTCGGTTTGAAACTGCACAGCCCTAGTCGTAGAGTCGGGTAGGGAGGCCGTGCGTGTAGGATTTAAAAGGCACACAGTCATGTAATGAGAGAGACAACGAGATGATGTGATCGGTGTGATTGAAATGAGAGGGAGAGAAATAAAGAAAGCGGAGTGCTTTGGCTCCTAGAAAAATATCGAGTTCATCGTTTTCACAGATGTGGTCATAAATGAGTTACGACCACGGCGAGTGGAGGTGTCTGTAGGAGCAGAAGATATGGTCATAAATCAGTTACAACCACGTTCGTGGAGCAGAAGGCGTGGTCATAAGCTTTACGACCACAGCAATCGAGTGTTCAATGTGATCATAAGTTACAGCGTGGGCGTAATCGAAATACGACTATGGTGATCGAGTGTTACTACGTAGTCGAAGGTGCGGTTACAATAACATGCAGTGTAGCGTGAACATGGTCATAACTCTCATCAACTGAAGTTACGAGTACGTGGTCGAAATACGAAGGCGTGATCGGAGCAGTTGGAGAAAACCAAAAGTGGTCATAACAACTCTATACGTGGTCCTAAACTGTAACAAGAGGCTATGCATGCAAGCTTTAAAAGGCACATAGTCCTGTAATGAGAGAGATAGCAAGATGATGCGATCGGTGTGATCGAAATGAGAGGGAGAGAAATAAACAAAGCGGAGTGCTTTGGCTACCAGAAAAATATCGAGTTCGTCGTTTTCATAGACGTGAAACATGTTACGACCACGGCGAGTAGAGGTGTCCACAGGAGCAAAATACGTGATCGTAAATGAGTTACGACCGCGGTCGTGGAGTAGAAGACGTGGTCGTAAGCTTTATAACCATGACGATCGAGTCTTCAACATGGTCGTAAGTCACAGTGTGGTCGTAATTGAGTTACGACTATGGTGATCGAGTGTTACTATGTAGTCGAAGGAGCAGATACGAGAACGTGTAGTACAGCGTGAATGTGGTCATAGCTCTCATCTACTGAAGTTATGAGTATATGGTCGGAGTACAAAGGCGTAGTCGGAGTACGAAGGCGTGGTCGGAGTAGTCGGAGCAAACCAGAAGTGGTCGTAACGACTCTGTGCATGGTCGTAATGACTGTTGAGTGGTCCTAAACTGCAACAAAAAACAAAGTTTAAACTAAACAAATTGTAAAGCACTATGATTAGAAGTGGATGGTGCAAAATTAGGACCTAACTTTTAAAAAAAATTGTACCTCATTTTGCTTCAAAAAACTACCCCTTAGTGGGTTAGTGGATTTGTGGGTGTATGACTCCATTCACCGGGATTTAAATCTTGCTGCCCACCTTTACGTACAAGTGAGTGCACCTCTGTAGGAACTTTGTGAGATCGTGGATTTATTCTTGGCATTCGTATTTTCTTCATTCTTGGCATTCATATTTTTTAAATGTGTGCTAAAGGGCCACACTCGTGTGCGTGGTGTGGTGTGTACGTGTGTATCTCTTGTAATAAAAAAATCACTCTAAAAACTTTCACTTGTCTCTTTTTTGACATCTCAAGCCCTATTTGGAATGAAGTAATTTCATATAAAATAATTCAATTCTCATAGGAATTGTGAGGAATTCTCACGTTCCAAATGACACATCAAGGGATACCTGCAACTTTGTATTGTGCAGTGAAAACTGTATTCTATTTTTGCAATAGAACTATCTTGCTCTACACTTTTATTAGTGGTCATGTATAAATATAACTATAATCCTCAGATGCATATACTCCCTCTAGTCACAAAACATGCCGTTTTGGATATCGACATGGTCATCCCAAAACTCAACTTTGACAACTAAAATCTGTTGTAATATATGTATGAAATCCAATAATATTATAATATTATTGAAGTACTTTTAAAGACTAATTTATATGTATAATTTTGATGTATCCAATCAAACTATTTTAAAGTCATATCAATAGCCAAAGTTTCAAAAGTTTAATTGCATACATCCCAAAACATATATTTTTGTGAGCTAGAGAGAGTACTATGTTTATGGTTCTCTGCATGCCCTGTTCTCTGTTTGTTGATGAGGTACTTAAAAAATCTCTTCCACAGTTCTTAAAAATCAATCTCTTTTAACATTCTAAAAAACCTTTCCCAACTTACCATCTTTAGATCAATGTCTTTGTGTTCACTTATTCAAATACTCCTTAGGTGGTTGTGTTGCTGCCGGAAAATTCCTGATAATAGCATTACATCCCTATTGAGGGCGCTCTTTGGTAGCGTATGTAATGTTCAAGCCAATTTTCAGCAAATTGGCAAAGTCGACAATAGGTAAACTTGAATAAAAGTCAATCCTAGATGAAACGTTGATGCAAAACTGAAGTGGATCGGATGCCAAGAGGGGGATGAATTGGGATTCTGATGAAGTTTTGCAACCTAGTTCCAACCCTACACAATTCAAGTAAGTTAGGATATGAAAGACAATAAGGTAAATGCGGAAATGTAAAAGAGACAAGAAACACAACCAATTTTTGGGGTCTCGAAGATTCAGCGATCTCTACTACTCCTCATTGGAGCACTCTTGTAAGATTATGGCTCTGACTTGAGACCGCACAAGGAATCAAGCCATCCACTCATGGTAGTTCTTCTCCATTCCAGATAGGTGGACTCCAAATATTCATAAGCCTTCTAGTGCCTTCCACAAGCTCCTCTAAGAAAGGTCACCGAGCCAACATCTCCAAGCCGTCTAGAAGACACCAATCTCCAAGAGTAATAAGTCCAAAGAGATCACTTGAATCCAGCAAGCTCAAGCAAGTAGGAGTGATGCATAACCTACGCCTAATCTACTCTCTCTAGAACTCAAGATCTTCAAGCCAAGCTTCAATGTGTCATTCTCTTCAATAGGATGGATACTGAAATGGAGTCCCATGAGGGGCTTAAATGCTTCTAATGGTCATAAATATAGTCATTGCACACACTTGGATCATCCGACCCAAGTCAGATTGTCCAACCCACTTGGATTATCCACCTAGCTCATATCATTAGGGCTAGTGCAACTTCTCAAGAACACCTTCTCTATGAAGTTGATCCAGGACATGCTCCAACCCACTCGAATAATCTGACTCATAAGAAAACCATTCCAGACCAAGTCTCTGTCAAATTGATTCGATCCATAGTCTAACCCACCTGGATCATCTGGGTCTCTTTAAGCATTTTTTATAAAATTTATCTGACATATGGTTCGACCCACTCGGATCATCCGACTTCCATTGAAACTTGAAAAGTATGCTCTTTATAACACTTATTCAATCCATGCTTCAGGTCACTCAGATTATCTGACTCCATATGGAATTTTCTGACCAAGTCTGAAACTTCACACACATTCCAAATTCACCACTTGATTTCTTGGCTTTCTCTGACTAGATATGAGTTAGAGAGACCTAGTGTGCATCACAATGAGCTACCCAACCCTACCAAGCTCAAGCTACTAGCATTGAACACCTCTTACTAGTATGGCCAAAGCAAAAAAAACCTATTGCTAAAATGACCCTAAGGATCATATCTAGTCACAATATCCGTAATCTTCATGCTTTACCATCATTTACGCCTTTTTGGGGATCCATGAATACTAAGAACTTCTAATATGCCAATGTTACAAACTAACTCATCTTAAAGCCTTGAAACATAGTTAGTCTTGACACATAAACGTCATTAATCACCAACACTAAAATTACTAAAAATATGGGCCTAGATGCTTACAATCAACTCCTTTTTAGTGATTGATGATAACACATTCTTAAATAGAGTAAATCGAGAGATATGATACAACACATCAATTAAGCGCAAGCAATGATCCTGTATGTATGTATGTATGTATGTATGTATGTATGTATGTATGTATGTATGTATGTATGTATGTATGTATGTATGTATGTATGTATGTATGTATGACATGGAGATCATGATCAACCAAATATGAATAAAATACTACCACAATAAAAGCAAGATGTAGAAATAATCATGAAATTACACAAGCTCTTTAAAACATTCAAAACATAGCATAGAAACAAACAGCTCCCCCTAAATTCATGCCAACAACATATATTTTTAAATGATACACAAGCAAGAAAGAAAACAAAAACACAAACTAACCATGGAGTATATAAGTACCCATAAGACGAGTCATGTAATATGAGATACATCAAGGTACATCTCATATATGACTCAACAAAAATAAATCCTACCCATCTCTAAACCTCTCTCCTAACCACCTAAAACTCTTTCTCCCTTTGGCATCAAGCACAAAAGGGAGAACTAATCCATTGTATTGGGTGGAGGAGAAGAGTCGCTCAGTGTAGCTCAAGGTTGAAGCTCGAACTACGAACCATCTTCTGGAGTCACTGAAGGCATGTCGGACCCAGTGAAGAGCTCAGTATAGCTGAGTAAACCAAGGTGTCGATGTCGTCCTTGGGAACTAGAGCTAGAATTGGAAAGGCAGTGGACAGAGGTGTAGACTATGAAGCTGGAGGATATCTGAAGTTTGTGGAGCTGCAACCTTCGTAGACATCTCGATTACTGAAGGAGTGTCAGTCGAAAGAACATGAGTCGGTAAGTCAGCGACTGTCCTTGGGGGAGTCTGAGTAGCCTTTGACTAAAGTGCTAGAGGTGCAGATGGCGAGGGGACAGTCGAACTGAGGTCACCTAAGCAAGACCTTCCCCTCGAAATGAGGGAGTACTTGCGCCCTAACTATCACTTGATGCTAAACAAGCGTGCTCAACCAGCATGGCTGCAATGCATACACAGGGAGGATGTAGTCGTATAGGTTGCGGATGGCCATTTTGATGGTGGACGACGTTTCTTTTGATGCCCACACTAACGAACTAACGAAGTATAGATGACAATGTACACTAATTTCCAATATTGGTCCCACTTTGCACACTCGAAGAAGTGGTACCACAAACCATGTCGGTGTGCCTACTCCTTAGCAAGTGCCTTGCATCGTTTGGCAGTGTGGCCCTCTTGGCCGCAGTGCTCGTAGCGTCTACCCAACACTCTAGCTTACGCTTTGTCCATATCATTGGTAATCTAATGACTCTATCGATGACTATTTCCACCCTTCAGTATGTCAACATCTAGAATCTAGGTCTTGTTTGCAATATCAAATTGGCTGTGAAGGTGGACGTTAGGTTACAGTGCCTCGGCAAAACACTATTGAGCACGCAAGAGTGTGGCTCCACCTTCGAGACAATCCAGTAAGTCTCATACTTTGTTCTATGTGCGTGCACTCGCCAAGGACAACCGGCTTGCTCGCACTTCACAGTGTACTGCTCCTAGCTAGATTTGATGCCTGAAATGTTCGCTGCATGGACATTGCCCACAACTTAATGGCATCCTGAAAGGATGCCTTATCATGAAACATTGAGTGTAACCAGACCTCTGTGGCATGGTACTTCCACGGTGATTTGTGCTCGTCATGCATAGCTACACCCTCAGTATCAAATATGTTCCATTCTTGGGGGATGGGAGCTTTGTACTCATCGAAACTATCCTCGTCGTCCTCCGGTACAACTTCGTCTTTAGCCCAGGCCATCCAACCATCGTTCTCCATTTCGCACACTATGTACTCACTATACTCTTCTTCATCAGCCTGTCCTGTAGGCTCAGCATGTGGTGATCGATCTTCCTCTCCTACATCTACCAAATTGGCCTCGTCACGAAAAACATCCTCCGCACCCTTCGTAAAACTAGCCTCCGGAGCCTTTTCTTCACCAACATGCTAGGCGCCTGAGCTGCTCCCACCACCGGGATGATATTTGGTGGTAAGGCCCAGTATAGCTTCTTTTGGGCAGCACACACTCGTATGCACAGCGCCAGCAGCCTTCTAGAAAGCCCTTCCACACAGCTGTGCACATCAGTCTTCTCAACTCCCATCTAATCTGTGTGGGAGACCAGCTCCAAGCCCTTGTTTGACAATGCCGCACACCTCAGGGTCCAAGGAGAAGCAGCGGGTGAGCTAGTGCATCACATCTACGATTCGTGCATTCTCGTCGTCCGGGTATACCAGAGTGGCTTGCAGAAAACTACTCAAGTCAACACAGTATGAACCTTTATGAATGGTGCCAACATCGTAAAGCACTTTCAATATAGTGGGTCCCGGCATGACTGTTGTCTGCTTGCAAATATTCCTAATATTGCAACTAATCAGATCGCATCACACGGTACACATGTACTATTGTACTGTAATTTACCTTTGTACGACCGTTCGTCTATCATGAATAACTACACTACCACATGGTTAAGTTATCATTCATTTCCTAAGGTAGAGGCCACGATTAACGTGCGGGCGTGTTCATATCGGTTAAATTTCCCTCATAGCTTAACCCCTCCTCATTCGCACCAATATTGCTCTTGTTCATCGGCCCCACTACGCATCAACTCCCCATCTGCTTCCACACACACTGATGCCGCTCTTCTCTCTCTACTCGAGCTCTCTCCTACTGTACATAATTCCTAATAGGTTGCGAGAATTTACATGACATTGACAAAATTAATTGAGTAATTAACTATGCGACGTACTGATTTAAATGCCAATATACCAATTTCAACGATAAGCATGAATTTTCATTGTACTTACGACATTAAATTCATTCCTAAGTAATCATAAATGTTATCTAATAATGTTTTGCATTTTCACATGATTAACCAATTTTTTCCACTACTCTAACAGGTCACGGGATCCTCCTAGTTAAATTTTCGCAACAACATAAATTAAATACACGTGCATTTCTCCTCCCTTCTCTTTTTTCCCTATATTCCGTCTAGTGTGTTCCTCTAACGGGACTAATTCCTTCCTACCTAATAGGATTAATTCATCTAACCAAAATCTACAACTATATTTTTTCTACAGATGCTAATTTCACATTAGGCAAACTGTTTACTTAATATAAAAAATTTGACTAAACCATAGGAAAATTTTTATCTCGCAGAAGTAGTGGAACCTCCTCCTCTCTGTCACCCTCTCCTCTCCTCTCTTTTTCTTCCCTCTCCTCTCTTCTTCTTTCTTTCTCGTCTCTTCTTTCACTTTTTTCCCTCGGCGTCGGTGGCGAATGAGTTGCACTCAGCCGCTCGATCAAGCGGCCGAATATATATGCCCTCCAGTCGTTGTACCAATGGGCAACATGAATGCAGTCGCCCAACGGTTAGACGACAGGATCCAGTCGCCCGACCGTTGGACGACTGCATTCATATCACCCAACGGTCTACCTACTACCTTCGTGTCACCTGGCCGTTGGGCAACGAATTTTTTGTACGGATAATCCATTTTTTATTCAAAATTACATAAATATACCCGCGGGAATTTTTTTTACAAAAATAGGCTCCAGTCGCCCCCCCATTGGGCGACTGCCGCCTTTCGCCCAACTAGGAGGCGACATTTAAGGAATGTGCGAACCGTTGAGCGAATCAATGCTGTCGCCTGAGCGTTGGGCGACTTCTTCCAGTCGCTGTACGGTTGGGCGACTGGAATTGCAGTCGCCCAACGGCAGGGCGACAGGGAGGGGGTTTTTTAAGACAGCACAGTCGGGCGCCCAGTACCTCCTACCACTTTTTGCACTCATTCTGCGCACAGAGAAGAAACGAGAGAAGAAGAGCAGAGGAGGTTTTGCATTCTGCACACAGAGAAGAAACGAGAGAAGAAGAGGAGAGGAGGAAGGGGAAGAAAAGGAGGGGGAGAAGAGAGGAAGGAGGGGAAGAAAAGGAGGGGAGAAGAGAAGGAGAGGAGTACCGGGTTGGAGGAGGAGGTGAGGGAGGTAGGAGGAGTGGAAGCTATTCCATCCATTTGGATCCAGGTATTTCTTAATTATGTTGTATTTGCACTATTAGTTATATGAAATATTGGTGTTAGTAAAAATTTTAGATGTAGAAAATGTAGTACAATTTTAGTATGAAAATATTAGTGTGAAAACGTTGTAGTATACATTTTGTAGTATGAAACATTTTGTAGTATAGAAATATTAGCACCCTTTTTAGTATAGAAAGTGTAGTTTAGTGTTGTACGATGTTATTTGACACGTCGTAAATTTCAATCATACATGCAGGCCTACATCATCAATGGCCACTACATTGAGAGTTTATTACGGTGCTGAAATTATTCGTGAAGGTCCGAATGGTGTGGATTTGGGCGATTTTCCGCAAGTCACTCTCGTACTTTCGGATGACGAGAATGCTCGAATGACAGATATGCAGCATTGGTTGACCCAGAGTTTTTCATTGGACCCCGAGGTGTGCAGCGTCGTCGTGCAAGGGCTTTGGAGCCGGTCTCCCACGGACATCAGATGGGAGTTGAAGACTTTGGTGCGCTCTGCTTCGTGGAAAGGCTTTGTGCAAGGGTGCCGGCGCCGTGGATACGAGTGTGTCCTGCTTGTGCAACCGTGCTCACTACAAGCAGCTGCGCAAGCTCGTGCGGGCCGCACGTTGGCGGAGGTGATGAAGTTGCTCGTGATGAAGCCGATGTGGTACATGGAGGAGAGTTACATCCGTCAAGCCATAAAGAAAGAACTGGGCAAGCCGATACGGTACATGGAGGAGAGTTACAGCCGTCAAGCCATAGAGAGGGAACTGGGCAAGCCGATGAAGGAGAGTATAATGAGTATATCGTGCAGCATATGGACTCTGATGACCAGAGGGCACGGGATGAAGAGGAAGCTGTAGAGGAGGACGAGGAGGACAGTTCCGATGATGAAGAAGTTCCTATCCCCCAGGAATGGAACCGGTTTAATGCGAAGGGTGTTTCCGCACATGATGAGTATGAATCACCATGGGAGTATCATGAGACAGAGGTTCGGTTGCATGCTATGTTTGCTGACAAGGAAGCGCTGCAGGATGCCATCAAGCTTTGTGCCCATTCAATGCAGCGGACATTTCGCGTCGTCAAATCAAGCCAGGAGCAGTACAATGTGAAGTGCGAGCAGACTGGTTGTCCTTGGAGGGTGCACGCACGTAGACCCAAATATGAGACTCACTGGATTGTGTCCAAGGTGGAGCCGCACTCCTGCATTCTAAACACTATCTTAGCGAGGTATCGTAACCTAACGTCCGGATTTATAGCCAATTTGATGTATGGGAAGATAGTGGAGAATAAAAACATTGCGGCCACGCATATTGTGGTAGCTATCGAGAATAAATTCAAGTATAAGATTAGCTACGCGAAGGCGTGGTGTGCCAAGCAAAAGGCGTTGGAAAAACATTTTGGCAATTTCGAGGCGGCGTACGACAACTTTCCTCGTATGCTTAAGGTGTTGCAGCAAAGGAACCCGGGCACGTACATCGCCGTGCACGACAAGCCGTCCATAAGTCCACCAGGATTTGCAGTGTTGCAGAGAGCATTGTTTGCATTTGGTGCTAGCATTGAAGCATTTAGGCACATGCTGCCAGTGATCTCAGTTGACAGGACCTTCTTGACAGGCAAATACAAAGGGCAGATCCTGACTGCCATAGGCGTTGACGGTAACAATCAAATATTGCCGCTGGCCATTGCATTGTGGAGAGTGAGAATTATGAGAGCTGGCTGTGGTTTCTCAGACATGTGAAGGCTGGAGTTGTAGGCACCCGTCCTGGTGTGTGCGTAATCCATGATTGCCACGCCGGTATTATAAAGGCTATAAGAAAACTTCAAGAAGACCCTGAGGAGACCTTTCCTTGGCCGGATATGAGGAATCGGTGGTGCAGTCGTCACTTAGGGGCAAACTTTTTCAAGCAATTCCCGAAACAATCTTTGATGAACCTATTCAAGAGGCTGGTTAGGCAAAACCAGCAGAGAAAATTTGATGCTTTATGGGGGTTGTTGGATGAGCACACCCGAAAGAACGTTGAAGAAAGGAGCAAGGGGCCGGTCGCTCCTGGGGCGGCACAACCGCAATGCTTGCCAGCAATCGATGAGGCTAACCCAAGTGGTCCAAGAAGGCGGAGCTTACGAAACATCAAGTGCTTCTCGCAGTGGATCGAGGGGGGAACCATTGGAGAAGTGGTCGCTGTTGCACGATACGGATGGCGCAAGGTACGGAATAATGACAACTAACCTTGCCGAGGTCTACAATTGGGTTCTTAGGGGTCTCCGTTCTCAGCCCCTTATCGCCATCGTGGAAGGTGTTCTTCACAGCACAATCCGCTACTTCAGGGAGAGGCACGCGAGTGCTGCACTTCATGCGGCCAATCCCGGAGCCCTATATTCGTCAAAAATTACGACGTACATGAAGACGAAGGCACAGAAGGGTCAATTGCACACAGTGCATGTCATGGACAACAGGGAGCATCGTTTCGAGGTGATACTCCGTGATAGAGCCGGATTTGGGACGGCTCGTTCACTTATTACTCACGAGGTATGCCTTGGAGATCATGCAAATGAACCTAGCTGCACATGCAACAAGCTTAAGTTGTTACACAAGCCATGTTCTCATGTCCTCGCTGCATGCGGGACCGTGGGCATGGATCCTTCCAACTTCATGTCCGAGTACTTCTTTAAGGAGAGAATATTGCAAGCTTGGTGTGGGGAGCTCCGGGGGTTCAGAGTGGTGGGAAACTTCGCCACTTTGGACATTTCAGCGAGGACTTGGGTTTCGGATATTAACATGCTGAAGGGTGGAAAGGGTCGGCGACAGAGCCGACGTATTAGAAATGACATGGACGAATCACAAGCTGGAACATCTGGTGCACGTTGTGGGCGATGCGGCCAGGAGGGGCACACAGCTAGACGATGCAACGCATGTTCTGATCAGTAGTTGTTGGAGACTACAGCTAAATTTCATGTACCATTTGTAAAACTTGTATGTTACATCCGTTTTCTGTAATGTAGTTGATGTTGTGCTGGTAGCTTAGTATTGCTCTGTTTACTTAGTTACTAGATGTATTTGCTGTTCATTAAAATGCGATAACAACCAATCCATGACATGCTTAACATGTATTTGCTGAGTGAGATGACAAAAGAGGGCAGCTTTGCCCAGTGAGATGACAAAAGAGGGCAGCTTTGCCCAGTGACATGACAAAACGGGGCAGCTTTGCTCAGTGAGATGACAAAAGTGGGCAGCTTTGCCTAGTAAGATGACAAAAGAGGGCAGTTTTGCCCAGTGAGATGACAAAAGAGGGCAGCTTTGCCCAGTGACATGACAAAACGGGGCAGCCTTGCTCAGCGAGATGACAAAAGAGGCTAGCTTTGCTCAATGAGATGACAAAAGAGGGCAGCTTTGCCCAGTGAGATGACAAAAGAGGCCAGCTTTGCACAGTTACATGACAAAAGAGGGCAGCTTTGCCCAGTGACATGACAAAACGGGGCAGCCTTGCTCAGCGAGATGACAAAAAAGGGCAGCTTTGCTCAGTGAGATGACAAAAGAGGGCAGCTTTGCCCAGTGAGATGACAAAAGAGGCCAGCTTTGCGCAGTTACATGACAAAAGAGGGCAGGTTTGCGCAGCGACCAAAAATAAATCACATGCCTACCCTTCGCCTTATAAATTGAGGTGCAATGCATCTGCAAGAGAACACTACACAATCTAACACTACATCATACCTTCCTTCTCCACGTCGAGATGAACAATAAGAATCTAAAGGAATGGCAAAAATTCGCGGACAACATAAATGAGAAAATTAGGAAGGCTAGGGAGGAGTTCCGCAAGAAGGCAGAATGGGAGGAGACCCGCAAGATAGCAAGGGCTGCGGCGGCTCGTGAGGAACAAGCAAGGGCTGCTTCCGCTACGAGGTCAGCTCCCCGCAATGAGTGGCCGCGTAGCAACAACCCCATCCCGGACGTCCCCACCGAGCGTTCGCCGTAACTCCCACCTGAGGGGGAGACACCCCCCCTTTTGTTGGTGCGGGGACACGTGCAAGTTCTTCAAATCCAAGAAACGCATCAGCCTAGGTATGCGTTACTGGGGTTGCGCAAACTACTCCAGTGACTACCCCAACCGCCGTTTTGACACCTCAACCTATTGGCAGCCGGTAATGACCACATGCATCATTTTCCCCTACCTTTTCTCCTTCACAGCACGCACTAACAATCTCTCCCCTGTATTTACAGTCTCCGGAGCCCCTGTGTGGCTACCGCAAATGGATTGATCTTGAGATCCACCCTGCGGACCAATGGACCATCGACTTCGAGGAGTGGAATGTCACACGGGACAAGGAGTTGCTAGAGGAGGAGCGCCTCAAGAACGAGCATACCTTGCGTATACAACGCGAGACGCAAACTCATCTCGAAGTGTGCACGCGTAGGGAGCGTGAGGCTCGCGAGATGGAGCGCGAGAGAAAGAGGGAAATGGCAGCTAAGGCAAAAGAGGCCGCGGAGGAGTTTAACGCCGAGCGGGTAAGGAAGGGAAAGTGGCTCCGGTCCACACAGTAGGTCGTGCGAGCAGTTGGGTGGGTTAGTCGTATATCATGCTATATGTTATGCATGTAATAAAAATATACGCGGCATGTTACTCCCAACTTTATTATGAAGTTTATTTCTGTTTCACATAAGGTTATTATCTCGTATGTTCGCATTTAATGATTCAGATAGCAAGTTATTTAACAATATTAACACACCAGTTCTATCCGTACACTAATTCTCAGTAACATTAAAATATCACTTACCACTGTATGTATCGAACGTTCTACAGTCAATCATTCTTAAAAAAATTTCCCAAAATTTTTTATGCACCTACAACATCCAGTGAACATAAACTTTTATTACAACTACACCAAATTTTTTCCCAGTTTAAAACTACAAAATTGATAAAACTCTAAAAAAATCACGAGGGACAGAGTAAAGTCGCTCCCCTATTGGGCAACTGCATTACAAGTCGCCCATCCATTGGGCGACTGCAAGATAGTCGCCCAATAGGAAGACGACTAATTGCAGTCGCTCGAACGTAGAGCGACACAAATTTTGTCGCCTCCCGGTTGGGCGAAAGGCGGCAGTCGCCCAATGGGGGGCGACTGGAGCCTATTTTTGTAAAAAAATTTCCCGCGAGTATATTTATGTAATTTCGAATAAAAAATGGATTATCCGTACAAAAAAATCGTTGGGCAACAGGATCTAGTCGCTCAACGGTTGGACGACTCAAGGCTATTTCTGTAAAAAATAAATAAAAAGTAGGTACATTTTTGTATTTTTGAATAAAAAATTATTTAAAAAATTGAAAATTTCTATGCTTCAAAATTTACACGCAAACGTGAGGTTATGCTCAGACTATTTATCCAAAGCAAAAGCTGTACGGTAACCATGACTAACAATTTGATTGATCATGGAGCGCAAACTTGTCGCTGCTATATATTGATATGAATATATCAAATACATATTATTTATTCTGGGGAAATGCTATCTTTCGAATAAGAGTTCCATAATTATAGAATGAATTCAAACAAATCAAGGATTCGAACAACAAAGTAACAAACATGTCATCTTCTTCTTAGACGATGGCGAGCGATGATGGTGGTGTGATCTCCGACGTTTGGTATTAGGGTTAGGGTTCACCGGAACATAAGGGTTAAGATACACTGGAGTTAGGAATGGATTCTATGGGAGTCTGAGGTTTAAAGGGAGGGGGAGACGGTGGTGGCAAGGCGGCGAGGGCGTCGCTGGCCGTGGGATCGACAAAGGCAGTGGGCGGCGATGGCAGACGGTGTGGCACAGAAAGTGTTGTAATATTAAGTTGGGCAGAGTTAGGGTAATAATAGTGGAAAAGAGGGTGCCGTCGATATGAATGGTACTGAAAGCGGCGACGGTGGAGACACACAGAACCTGCCAGGAAGAAAGAGAACAAAGGGGTGTATGCAAGAATAGGAGAGAAGCTCGTCGGAGACACGGTGGAGACAGGGGCTCTCGTCGGAGCTCGCGGTGGGGACGACCGGCCCGTGATTGAGAAGCCGAGGTCTACACGTTGTTGCGGCGCTGGTGTGGTGCTGCGAAGGGGTGTTGCTGCGCACGTGGCCCTTGGATCGATAATTACGGATCGAAAATCCGATCAATAGTTGCATCCTTTAGTCTCATGCCAAGGCATCAGCTATCTTTAAGCTTGCACTTGACAGGGTAAAACTACACGGTCACAATGGATGGGCAGCATTTGTTGGATCGATGCGCGTGCCTGGTCCGGTTGTCTTGTCTGGACCTTGACTGACCAATCCGGTCCTCGGCTGCCTTCTCGAGAGCGACGCTATTTATCTCGTGCTGTACGTACCGTAGCGATAGGTCTCCACGTACGCGACGCGACGTGTGGGCACGCAGCGGAAAATGACTGGCACGTGCAGACAAAATAGATTAAAGACGCTTTAATTGCTCATCCTTCCGTTGATTCCCGGAGACGACGTAGCCCCCAGTAGGTCGCGATTTCTCACGTGCTCCGAGTCAACAAACCATGGCCCGTCTTTCACATTGCGGCGGATGACTTTTATTTATAGCAGATTATTTTATCTATATTTTTAAAACGGTAATAAATAATGAAAATATCGATATAAATAACATACATGATTTTAGACTCGAGAAGTTATTTAAAAAATCCGTTTTAAAAAACCATTTTATCTATTTCAACTTTTGTAAAAACAAAAGCTAAAAGTCAAAAAAATATGGCCTTTTTGTTTCTCCATCACTTTTTTCCCTTTCATTTTGCTTCTGCCAGGAGACTTTAAATAAGCCAAGTGTTCAGAGCATTCACTGCATGAATTTATTATTGTTAATATAAAACCATTTCCGAGAGAAGGTTGTTTATTACTCCCTTCCATCTTTTTTACTCAACTTTATAGGATTCATGTCGTCAAATTTTTTTATAGCTTGACCGTCAATAAACTCAAAACTATCTAGATTGACTATACGAAAATTATAGTTATTAGATTTGTCAGTAAAAATATTACATTGTTTTGTTAGTATATTTAGTGTAGAATTATAAAAAATAACAGTCAAATCGTATCTCAGAGATCATAAAAAGTTAAAAACGCCAAATAAAAAGGACGGAGGGAGTAATTTGTTTAGAACCCAACAGTGGGATAGTCCCACCTGAACATTTTAACTTTTATTATGACTTATCTTAATATACTATAAAAATTCTTTCTGCAAGAAGGTTCTTTCACTAGGACTTCAGTTGCCAATACTTTATTTGCAGGAAAGATGGCATTTACATCCTCATGTTGGTTTAAGATTTATCGTTTGTCAACATAGTGATGTAAATTTTCAGTGATACTTCCATCTGTAAAAAAATCGTTTGGAAGTAAGTACAGTCACATCTAAAATCTTTTTTTAATATTTAAATTGAGCACATGAAAATGATGCATATAGCTTTCATAAAAGTATAATTTTATTAGGTTGTATAAACTTATTATAATAAAAATTAATAGTTAAAGTTGTATTTTAGGACTATGTTAATATCTAAAATGATATTATTTTGTAACTGGAGTGAGTACTATATGGGGATGAATTTGATAAGACTGCTCCTGAGCTATATCCCAGAAGTGCGTACGAGGCCGTGGGCTAGATTTTGATGGTGTAGATTAAGACATATTTTCCATATTGCGGGAGGTGTAAGGGTAGGAAATGTGAGCTAGCTATACCAACTTTTTGTTGCTCATTTCGGCTTATCTTTTACTATTTAGCACTATAGATAGCTTATTTTATACTATAGCTGCTGATGTCTTTTTTTTGGCTTAATTAAATTTAAAAAAATAAAAAAATAAAAAATGTTAGCACATCATGGACAAAAGCAAAGGAATACAGGAAAAAAAAGAGAAAAAGGCTAAAAAAACCTTAAAAAACCAGAAAAAGCGAAATTAAGAAACTACAAACTAAAAGTCAAAAGCTGAAGTCCAAATGAGCGAGGCCGTGTGCGGGTTTTATCCTAATCAACATTTCTTCCACAATAAGATTAGTACTTTGCTTCATAATATTTATTCACACTCCACTATACATATAGATCGATGAAGCACTAAATTAAAGAAAAGGTTAATAGAGAAATGATTATACATATCCATATTAAATGAGTTACTATAACCATTTTCAAAGTATTTAAGTAGAGGTAAAAAGTGAAAACATTCCGATAACCACTATTTCTTGTAAGTAGCATGCTCATGATTTCCTCGGTGGACAAATATTTTGGAAGGGAGACTCCCGAGGCCTAACATTGCGAAACGGAGGTAGTAGTACTGAAACGGCACCAATTAGCACTATGACTTTGGTTTGTGTGTAACTCACAATCTAAAGTTATTTATACAATTGGAGATGTTTTGGCAAAAGAGAAAAATGAAACCGAGAGGAGAGGATGGCTGGCTGTGGGAGAGAAATATATGTTAGTGCGCGCAATTTGGAGCTTGGTAGGGCAGCGCGTGGACGCCGGGGGCAGATCTTGCCGTGGAACACAGGAGAAAAGAACTGCACGCGAGTCGATGCGAAAATAGGAAGAAGCACTATTGCATGTAAAGGCAGGCGCATGCGGCTGCCATTAGGAAAGTGCGAGTGCATGCAGCAGCGTATGATGTGCCTGCCTTAGATTGAGCTTAGACATTCGTTTATGCTTCTATAGTAACTAATTCTTAAATAGTGTATTTTTAAGATGAGATCTATAGATAAATTTGATAGATAATTTATTGAGTTTAGGTATACTGACTGAAATCGTATATGACTGTTTTTCTTTGCGTACTGTCTCTTGTGGACAATTAAAATTCGAAAACCATAAATCAAAAATTATAGCCGCAACTCAACAAAACTCACTCGTTATCCATGCGGGAAGAAGCAAATGGCATGACGAAAAGGGAGGAGGAAAAGAGCAATTCGGAGGCCAGCTGGTTCGTTGGTTTGGCTAAGGAAAGTCAGGTGCAAATAAAGAAAGAAATCTGCATACCATGCTGGTTAATTCGGCCAAAGAAAAGGGCCAGGAGGGAAGTGGTCCGACACTTTCTTTGACCGAATCAAGAAAGGAGTGCACGAATTTTATCTACATTGGTTGGGTTCCTATGGGGCTGTTTGGTTGTCTGCATGTGCTCATGCAGCTGCATGAGCGTGGTCAGTCTGAGGAGGGAAACTCCTCAGCCACGTTTCTCCTTAGCCTGGCTCCAGTTGATTTTTTGCATCCACTCGTGCAGGCTCTCCCCCTATGCAGGCAACCAAACATCATCTTCCTGCATGCGTTGGTACGAGTCACTCTCATGCAGGCAACCAAACAGACCCTATGTATCTGAAAGCTTGAGTTGGTTGTTCCTTAGTCCGAGTCAGAGTTTGTTTTTGTTTCCTTATTTCTTTTAATTCCCAGTTGAGTTGTAACACGTGGACTTATAAACGTGTACGAGTCTGTTTTAGAGAGTTCTGTACAAAACCATGAAAAAACCAGGGCGTTCAGTTTGGCTGAAATAAGTTGTATAACTAATTTATTTTATACTGTAACTGCTAATGGTTTTTTTATGTAACTAAATTTAAAAATTTTAAAAATAAAAAAAATAGATTAGGCCATCACAGACAATGCAAACGAATATGGAAAAAAGAAAAAGATAAAAAAGCAAAAAAAAACCCAAAAACCAGAAAAACATAAAATTAAAGAATAGTGAACTAAAAACCAGAAACTAGAAGTTGAAACCGAAATGAGCGGGTAGGGAGTTGCAACCTATGCATCTAGGCAGTGTGTGAGAGTAGGCCTGGTCGAGTCGATCTATGACCTAGGGATGTGTGCGTTCAAGGGGGAGGGGAACATGGGTCTGTTCTTTTTGGCTGTGGCATGTGGCTTTTAGGTTGTTCGTGTGAGAGATTACAAAGTAACTGAAACTCACGTGCGGTTTTTGCTGATATAAATGAAGTCAGTACAGTATGTACTACAATTAACTAGCAGACCCTATCTTGAAAAGACACTTCATTTAAAAGCTAGTTACTATAGAAAAGCCAAAAGTTGAAGCCAAAAACTGAAAAAGAACAGGCCCTGTAACCCTTGGACGACACCCTTTATCCCCATATTAGTTTTTGCATTGAGTTTTCAATAAATCAGAAAATGCCTAGTTTGGTGTCACATCGCGTTTGTGTGTTCTTGTGAATTCTGATTTGAAATTGTATTTGGGGTGCGGATTCTTATCACGTACATGAGTTTATTCACTGATCATGACATCCTCTCCCCTAAGTCAAACTGCCAGCTGGTCAAGTTGCCAGCTAGTAGCCGGTCAGACCGCCAGCTTGCCATTGGTCTACCATCGATTAGACCGGCGAGGTACAAAGCTTGGCATCTCCACGGTTTTGGGTTGTTGCTTGGTTGTAGGTCATGAAATCTGATTTTCTTAGTTCTCTAGCTTCGGAGTGAAAGATTTCTTGTACTTGGGGGAAATTTTGGGAAAACATCATTCACCCCCTCTGTTGCCATTGTCAGTCCTACACATCTCGAGCACATGTTCTCAGCACTTGACTCATATTAGTCAAAATAATGCATCATACAATACAACACAGCCAACCAATGGCTCCATACCAAGCACAGTCGCGCAACATCATCTTTCCTTACCCCGCGCCCTTCTTCCCCCGCGACCGCCAATATTTGCCTAGCTGCCACACGTTAGCCGTTCAGGCTGGCTGTTCCAATCCGCCTCCCTCTCTCTGCCAGTGGACCCCACCTGCCAATCCCCGTTCTCCCCTCCAGGCCCACATACCAGCTGCTCTTCCCGCCTTCTTCTTCCTCCCTCCCCTCTCTCCTCCACCTGACGCCACCATCTCCGGCCGATCTACCCCGCCCGCATTCCTTTCTTACCCCAATTTCCTTTCTTATATCACACTCCACACGTTGACCTCCCCAAGTTTGGACCCGTGTTTTTCCTATTCTACGGCTGCTCCCTCCTTTCTCTCCGCAATGGCCGCGTGCCACCCGTGATCTCCAGCAAGAAATTTGCCCGCCAGTGCCCCCTCTCCGCCAAATAAAAGCCCCCGAGCACCTCCCTCTCACCCCGTGCCACAACCTCCTAGCCTTCTCCCTCCCTCGTGTCCTAAGGAGCCACCGTGCCATGCTTCCCCCTTCGCCGAGCGCTAGCAAGCCTACGACGAGCAATCGACAGCAGCACAAGCCACCTCAAGCTAAATCAACGGCCCTGAGAGCTTCGCCGAGGTATTTTTCAGCTCTTCCGCTCCTCCGCCGAGCAAGAGTGTCGTCGGAGCCATCATGTCGTCGATGCTTGTTGTAACATCCTGATTTTCAGAGCCTTTTTTGAAGCTTTTAAAATAAAATTCACCATTTGGATTTTTCTGGAATTAATTAAAGCTTAACTGGAATTTTCATTAATTAAAAAGATTTAATATGATTAAATTAAATATTAAGAATATTTTATTTGTGTTTCTTGTGTCATAAGAAAATTTCCTGCATTTTCTTGGATTTTTCGAAGTTTGTTTGAGCTCAATTTTAAATTTCCAAAAAAAAAGAGGAGGGAGAATGAACAGTACCGCACGGGTACTGTTCATGCGTAGGGCTGGACGAAAAACTCGAAGCTCGTTAGCTCGCTCGGCTCGTGGCTGGCTCGGCTCGGCTCGGCTCGGCTCGTTAGGATAACGAGCCGAGCCGAGCCAAGATTTTAGCTCGTTAGCTATAACGAGCCAACTCGAGCCAGCTCGCGAGCCGCTCACGAGCCAAACGAGCCATGCTTCCAGGAATTTAGATATGCATATGCTGCTTCCATGGACCTAATTTGTACTCTATTGCATGTGTTAATGTGTAAATTTGTACTCTATTGTACCCAAACGAGCCATGCATGTGTTAATTTGTACTCTATTGTACCCAAACGAGCCAAACGAGCCTAACGAGCCAAACGAGCCAAACGAGCCAAACTTCCATGGATGAATATATGATGGAGATATTTTTTGGCCCTGGCTCACGAGCCAAACGAGCTAACTCGAGCTTTTTGTCGAGCCGAGCCGAGCCGAGCTGGCTTTTTAGCTCGTTAGTTATAACGAGCCAGCTCGAGCCAGCTCGTTATCCTACCGAGCCAGACCGAGCCGAGCCGAGCCGAGCCAGCTCGATATCCAGCCCTATTCATGCGTCTTCAACCTCCAGCGCGATCGATCTGTTCGTTCTGTGTACAGCTCCTTCCGAGATTCTCTCTCTTCATAACTTCCAATCCGGACTTTATCTCAATGTCTTCCCAAAAGGAAAGTTGTGCCAAATCACGCAAGGAATTCATCCCAACTGGTCTCAATGTCTTCCAATCCCAGGTAGCTACCCTCCAAGTGGTTTTAGATTTCGTTCACCGAGCACCAAGATATTAAGTTTTTCCTTTACCCTTCCTGACGTCGTTCAAATGTAGATTGCGCCGTCTCCGATGGGTTTCTAGCCGAGCCGATAATTTTTCTAGCTTCACCAAGCCGCGTTCTAGCCCGTGCTCACCCTACTTCTCCATGTCCTATGCCCGGGTTTTATTCCTCTCTTCTACCCATATCGTTGTAGCCGCCCGTGCCGTCACCGTACTCCGTTTGGCGTGCCGTCGCTTCCTATGTGTGCCTTAGGTCCCTAGCAACCCATTTTGCTAGTTAGATTTATCTCCCATGCCTCCTCTCGCCAGCGCTAGCCTTCTCGCCAAAAGTACTGTTCTCGGATGAACAGTAACATCTGTGAATTTCCAGCATTTTCTCGCCCCGGCAAACTTTAGATCGCTCGTTCTCCTTCGTCCGAACTCCGATCGACCCGATTCTTCTTCCTAAATTCATCTAAAATTGAGTTCTATCTTTTGGTTCTGGTTTTGTAGTTTTTCGAGTTCATTTGAATTTTATTTGAATTTATTTTGTTTGTTTTGTCGTTTCGCGCGTAGAACCCGACGTCGTCGAAGAGTTTGTCGAACCGCAGCAAGAAGGACCAAATAGCGCACAAGAAGGCAAGTCTCCTTTGATCATCTTGAACCTATGCTTTTGAAATGTTTTAAATATTTTAAATTATGTGCATTGCTATTTACATAAAACATTAGTTCAAATCTTAAGGTAATAGTTAATCCAACCTTGTTATGACCTCACTTGAAGTTGATTGCCATGTACCTTTGCAACCCTAGAAATTCCTTTGACTCATTAATGAGAGTAATATATTTAATTGTTGGTATTAGAATGGTAGAACAATGCTTAGCCATGCTATTGAATACCTCATAAATCTTGCAAATGGGAAATTATGAATTATTGTAATACCCTTGTGTTTACAAATTTAGTGGTAATTGGAGTTACCACTGTTCTTTTAAAATAAAATAAAATGTGAAAGTTGGTTTAGATTAGGGTGGATGGTTGGTTTGGATTGGTGCAGGAAGCACGAGATCTTGTTAAGTGTATGTTCCACCCTAGTCAATTAAGGACCGGCGCTTGTGTTTGTCCAGACTGAGCATTAACCGTACAACCACAAGTCTATATGGGTACGACCTAGCTGACTAACTTATGATAGTCTAGTTTAGGTGCCACCAGTGGAAAGTGGGTGCCAGGGATGGACTGGTTATTCACAGTGAGGGACAGGGATTTACTGTACTCATATGGCGCAAGAGGGGGCTTCGGTTCGGGCAGTTAGCCTACCTGCTGTGAAACCTCAGCGGGTGGTATCTAGCTAGATTAGAGTAAGGTAAAGGCTTTGTGATATTTTATCTGGGTCTCATGCCAAAGGAAGCGTGTTGACTTTTAGGATAATTTATCTCTTGTGGGTAAGTTGTACAACCTCTGCAGAGTGTAAAACTATTCGAATAGCCGTGCCCACGGTCAAGGGCGGGCAAGGAATGCATTCACATGGTAGATTTCTGGTTTTGGATTTAAAATCAAAAGTTTTGTATTCCGAGAGTGGAGGGAACTCTCGGAAGGGAATCCTGGCGGATGGAGCCAGAGAGGGTGGATGGAACCCGCAGTTTAAAACTTGACCAATGGTAATTGGTTAGCTAGTGTTGGTAGTTGGAACCTTCACTAGAAAGTTAATTCTGTTAAAACATTTACTTCATTAAATTAATGCCTTCGAAAATAATTAGTAGTAATTGAGATTTCAAATATTGCTTTGTGCAAAAGAACCATATGGCCTTCCTTTGTTAAGCCTTGCATCTATGCATTTTTCCCAAGACTTGCGGAGTACTTTATGTACTCACATGCTACACTTAAAAAAATAAATCTCAGAGGAAGTTGAAGCTCAAGAAGGTGCCTACGACTACTGCTTCGCTTGTGGCTGTGATGGATTCTTCCCGGAGGACTAGGTCGCGCTTCCCCAGTCAATTGCCTGTGGCGAATTGATGGGTCGTCCTCGAGTTTTATTTGCTTCCGCTTTATTTCTTGTGTGCGAGGTCTTAAACCTCCATTGTAATAATGTGACCCTGTGGTCAGTACTCTCAATTATTGTAATAAATCGCTGTTGGTGATGTTTATCCATGCTGTTTAACTGTGTGCACTAGCTTTGATCTGGGACTAGTGCGGTAATACACAGAGGGTCCGGGTTCGGAAATCCGGGTCCCGACACTTGTACGCCACCACTGCCTTCTCCTCACCATTGGCCATCTCTGTCCACCACTCAAGCCTGCGCCATGTGGGAATCAACTCCCTGTACTTCACTCCTTCAATTGCACCCACCATCGACCGCCACCAAGCTATAGAACTCTAGTGACCCTAGGGTTCTGTGCGCCACCCCTCGCCGCTGTGGCCATGTCAGCGCCTGGGCGGATATGACAGCCATGTAGCACCACCTGGCACGCCACGCCGATGCCTAGCGACCGCATCAGCCCCCAATCCACTTGGCAGACACGTGTCAGACACCTGGCCGCCACATCAGCCAATTTTGTTGAATCAGCGCCACGTGAACTGCCACATCAGTACCGCGGCCCTCCTGTGCCACGTGTCTACCATGTGTCAGCCCCCCTGTGGTCCATGGACTCAGTCCACATGGACCGGGCCACTTGTCAGCCTCAGGTCAAATAGTCAAACCTAGGGCTGACATTAGCATGATGTCATAATCTAAATTTCCTTCAGAAAAATAAATCAGCTAAAATTCTAAATTCCCTTGCTGACATCATAAAAATCTTGTCCGTTAGAAAAAATAATTCCAGAAATTCTAGCTTTCCAATTTCTTCAGATTTCAAACTTTTAGGAGCTCATTCTCCTTCATCCTAACTCTGATTGAGTCTATTCAAATTTCTAAATTCATAAAAAAATTCCAATATATCTATTTATACCGTCCTTTTGAATTTTTGGGGTTTATTTGAATTTTTTTAGATTTTATTTGAGTTTAGTGCGTTATTTTTATGTGTAGATCACGATAATTCGAAAGAATTCTACCACAGTTTGGAGTTTGTACTTCGACCATGACCCTTCGACTTCGATCACAGCCTTTCGACTTCGACCGCAGACCGACTTCATGCATGGCCCTTCGACTTCGACCACTGCTCCCTTCGACTACTGTCCCCTTCGACCACAGATTGGACTTCGATCATGGCCCTTCGACTTCGACCATGGCCTGACTTCGACAATGGTCCTTCAACTTCGACCACCACTTCTTTGACCACAGCTTCAACTTCGACCACAGATCTGTGATTTTGGTCATAGCCCCCTTCAACCATGGCTTCGACTTCGACCACGGCCCCTCAACTTCGGCCATGGCCCCTCGACCACGGCCCCATTCGACCACAGCACCGACTTCGACGACCGGTTTGGGAGACCAAAATTGCCAGACAATGCGATGGGCTCCGAGTGAAGAGCAGAAGGAGGTAGAGAGGCTCACCGAGTGAGTGACTGCTGGGTGGAGGCAGCGGGCGGAGAGCCACGTGGGCGGGCATAGTAAGAGGAAGCCGCCACCATCACCAAGTGCCCTTCTCTCTGATCCACCGGCCGCTGTTGCCAAGCGCCATTATCTTCGATCCACTGGCTACTATCGCCGAGCATTGCGCTGCTGGTTGGAGGGGCGATGGGAGATGGAATTGGTGGTGGCGCCTTGGGGAAAGTTGGGGGGGGGGGGAATGCGACCAGACGCTGTCGCGCGGGGAAGGAATTGCTGGCGGCATCGAGGAGAAGGAGGCGTGGCACGAGAGTTCAGGGGAGAAGGAGGTGGCGGTTGCAGGAGGTGGAGGTGGGGAGGCAGCGGCGGGTAGATGAGGAGAGGAGGTGGTGGGCAAATGCATTGGGGAGGCTGCGACGAGGGGATGCGACGCTGCTGGGGGAAGTTGGGGGACTACGATCAGATGCTACCATACGGGTAAAGAATTGGTGGCGGCGTTGAGGAGAAGGAGGCGCGGCATGAGGGTTGAGGGAGAGAAGGAGGCAGTGGTTGCGAGAGGTGGAGTGGTTGCGGGAGGCGGAGGATGAGGGGAAAAAGAAGAGGAGGAGCGCGGCTCACGCGTCGCTCTGACCTTTTCTACGAGGAGCGGAAGAATTACCTACATGCGGATATAGACGACTGATGTTTGATCGGACGACTGAGAAGAGAGGAGGGAGAACAGACCGACGACCACCAACTCATATTTATATAATAGTAAAGATAACTAGTTCTTAAAGCAGTTACCATAGTGCATTGCTATTTTTAGTTTTATCAGGAACGGTAGTAATTAATATAATCAATGACGCAATATTAGGTAGCAGCTAACCATACCACATTATAACCAACGCTAAGTTTACCGCATCACTGCAACATCCAAAAAAGTAAAAAAAAACTGAAAAAGCCAAAATCAAAAGGTTAGAAATTGAATTCGTTTGGAGCGGAGTCTAGGTACCGCATCAATATCCACGCTGTGGATGCTCTTCGCGATGGCCTCACTTACGCCTAGAACCCGACGTGCCACCACATAAGTCTTACCACGCAACGGACCAAACGACCCCTTGCCCTCTTGGGAACGAAGCGTCACGCTCGCACAATATAATATTGGAGAATCACGTAAAGAGCTCAGCCACATAAAGATAACGCTGCCACATATATCGCCCACAACGAATGGGACAAGAGCCCCCCCAAACTTTGAAGAAAAAGAAATTACTGGGAACAAAGGACATTGATCTTATTTTTTAAACTATAGTTTTTTTACTGTAGCTAATAATTTTTATCTGTATTTTTAGATAAGACAGTAGATAGCAAAGATATCAATACATACAATATATACAGTTTTAAATTTAAAACACTATTTAAAATTTCTAATTTAAAAAACTATCTTATTTATGTCGACGGTCCGAAAAACTAAAACATAAAAGCCTAAAGTCGATGGCAAATGTACATGCCGGTGGCGGAGTAGGACAGAGAGTAGGCGCCAACCAGTAGAGTGGCCTTGCATGTGGGCCCACCTCTTCCCGCTGGCTCATCAATTCGCAGATGTACATCCATCTACTGCTGCTACACCCCCGAAAAAGGCTTATCCTGGCCGTTGCCTTAACGGCTTAACGCTACCCACACACTCCATTATTCCATGCTTCCTTCCATTTAAAGCCCTGCGTAGCGACTAGCAGCGAGCAAGTAGTACTCGCAAGTAAACCAAAACTGTATCTCACTAGAAACAAACACGAGAACAGCAGAGAGAGAGAGAGAGAGAGAGAGAGAGAGAGAGAGAGAGAGAGGTGAGCAAGCCAATCTGGTTCCGATGGAGGAAGACATGGGTGTGAGCTTCGATTTCTGTTGGCCGACGCCTCGTTTCTTCGAGCCTCACGACCTCGCCGTCGTCGACAGGTAACTAAGCCAGCACGCAGTCTCAATGGAATGCACCACTTGATCTGCTGCTTCTGTAGTCGTTCTTTCTTTGATCGAGTTGAGCTCTTCAGAGATGATCAGTTACTAATCAATAGTTTGATTATATATATATATATGTATAGCCTGATCGATTGGTGTAGCATGCACGTGCCGAACGAGGACTCGCTGTCCGGCCTGTCCTCTTGCTACGGGGGGGACTCGAGCCCGCCGGACGGCGCCAACTCGTGCTCGGCGGCGACGGCGACGACGATGGCAGCGACGGCGGCGAGCAAGAACATAATCATAGAGAGGGACCGGCGCAAGAGGCTCAACGAGAAGCTCTACGCCCTCCGCGGCGTCGTGCCCAACATCACCAAGGTGAGCTCGCGATTAATCAACAAATATATCAACGGGCAATTCAGTGCGAAAGGAACGTGCTTGGTTATATGATTGTGTCTGTGGTGTGTTCAGATGGACAAGACGTCCATCATTCGGGACGCGATCACCTACGTCGAGCAGCTGCAGGAGCAGGAGCGGCAGATGCTCGACGACATATCCGCCCTCGAGTCCGCCGCCGCCGCCGCGAACGTCGTCTCGGTCGCCGGGGCGGAGGAGGACGCCTTCCCGCAGAGGAAGAAGATGAGGAGGGCACCCTCTGTCCCCTCCATCGACAACGCCGCCATGTACACGACCACCTCACCTCCTGTCGAAATCCTCGAGGTAGTTATTAAGGCCTTAAGGGCACCTGCTGATCGATTTGTTGCCGTAGCTAGTTAGCAGGCTGTGGTCTCATGATTCTTAACAAATTTGACTTATCACGACGCGTGCAGGTACAGGTGTCGGAGGTAGGAGAGAAGGTGGCGGTAGTGAGCGTGAGGTGCGGCAGGGCGAGGGACGCCATGGCCAAGGTGTGCTGCGCGCTCGAGTCGCTGCGCCTCAAGGTCATCACGGCCAGCGTCACCTCCACCGCCGGGAGCATCATCAACACCATGTTCGTCGAGGTAACAAACAATCATCAACCATGATCGCCCTTGCCACGGCTAATAACTCCCGTCTCTTAATTAAGCTGTCCTTGGGTGGGTGACGTCGTCACGGTGGTGACGCATGCAGTACGACGTGGCCACGGTTTGAAAAGCGTGGTTTGGCGTTGCTGACCTGGGTAGATTACGGAGTTGACTTTTACCACAAAAGTTGGGAGTATTATGCTTTTATTTGGAGTGCTCGGCGGTTCAGCTCTTGCAAGACTTGAAAGTCAGACGGTCTTCAGCCTTGTCTAAGATTCTAATTCCTACTGTTCATTTTACGGCCGCTTTATTTCCCTTTGCTTTTGCTTTTGCTTTTGTTGATGGACGACCTGCCGACCAACGAACTAAACATCCAATCATCCAAATGTTTTCCTGCTAGGCGACTTGCTTCATGAAACTTTTAAGGTCGTGTGCTGTTTGCTATGCGCAGTTAATTAAGCTTAACCTAGCTATTTTGACCAAGCTTCAATTTGGGGATGGGGCCAACTTGGGCCTAACATTTGAGGCCTTCAGAGAAGTTAGGTCATGCCCGGGCTACACATATAATTCTGAGGTGGTGTAGAAGTTGAACACAACCCCACAGTAACAGAAACTCACGTGTCGGTACAGTATGTACTACAATTAACTAGTAGATCCTATCTAAAAAGACACTCCGTTTAAAAGCTAGTTACTGTAGAAAAAGTTAAAAACAGAAGCCAAAAGCTGAAAAAGAACAGAACCTATGTTTTGTGGCTTATGGCTTTCTCCGAATAAATAAATAAAACTATTTTTGTCGTTTTTCGAAATGATTTATTAGGGTAGATTTTTCGAAGCGGTTTATCGACTTGTTAGTTTCTTTCTTTCTTTTTATTCGATATAAGTTATAAAGAACAAGCATGGTGTAAACTAATCACTAGATCTTTTTCATACAAATGGATCTGTCGTAAACAGATGCGGCTATACCATAGTTTTCCTGATATATAATGTAGTAGTTATTGCGGAGACCAATAATCAAAGTTAGTTGCCTCAAAGACCATACCGGCTAGCTAATTAGTAAACATATGGAGCCTACGGTGCCCTATTGAATTAGGATTATTATTCACCAAATTAGGACGTATGCATGAAATGGATCAGGTAATGTAGCAATTAGCGTTTGGGTGTATTCAATGTATTTGGGGAAAGGTTCAACTTTGAGTAGCATCCGTCCGATCTTACAGATGGATGGTTAATTACTACGCACCGGATCCACTAGCCAAGATCTTTCCATGTGTACTAACTTGCGTTCATGTTCTTTTTTGTAGTACTAGTATAGAAGAGGTGACATTGATCCAATGATCTCATTCATCGAGTATGATATTATTGTAGCTGTTATTAGTTTCTTTTAATATATTTAATAAAAAAATAAGAAAAAAATAGGAAAAATAAAAAACGTTGCAATGTCTCAACCGATAATGCAAAGAAAAAAAAAAGAAAAAGAAAAAAAGCTAATGCGTTCTAAATAATTTTTAAATTTTAGAAGTTAGAATCCATGGCTGCTGTTTGGAATAGAGCCATAGATGTTAAGTACTAGGATGAAAAATTCTCCTTTTTTAACACTTTATTAGGTGTAGGTATAGAAATTCTTGTCTATGGCAGCATTAGCGGCTGAAAAAATTCACGTGCCGGTGTACCGGTAAAAATGCCACGTGGCCGCTTCTTGGGTATTGGAAAACGATTGGCACGTGAAATAAAAAATGGTTTAACTCGTGTCACTTTCAGGCACCTCGCGACGCACTCCATCCGTTCTGTACGAATGACACACGTGCTTGAAATTCGAACGCGTCAAGCTTAGCGGCGACGACGAATCCTAACAAGCTCTTTCACAACATGGGGCACGTACTTTCAATTCCCATTAAGAATGAGATGCAGATTTTGGAACATTTCAGCTTCAAATTGTTGTTTTTGCTTTTGCTAAAAAAAAAACAAAATGGTGATATCTCCGAGTAAAAAAGTCCCAAAATAGCCAACGCCTCTATTTATAAATATCCGTGGAGAATTAAGTGACACATGAAAATTTAAACTTTTCGTTGTGTGATACAAGAGGCCACAAGTTCGACTTCTGAGTTGGCTGGGGTTCAAATTTTAGGGTTCCAGTGATCCAAACTTAATTGCCTTTCAGGGCTTCTTAGCTGGGAGATACGTTCTTTTATGCTATAGTTTATTAGTCTAATAAATAGTAATCGTCGAAAGAAGTCGAAGCCAAAAGCCAGCTAAAAAGAATGGGGTCATGATTTAGCTTGGTGGCTAATACAAGACGTGTAAATGTTTTTAGATTAAAGACGTCTAAGTCTGCATATATATTTTTATTATTGTTTTATGCAAATATTAGCTTCCATTTACTTTTCTCTGATGGATTTTGTTCCTTTCCAGACAGAAGGAATGGGTGCTGCTCAGATGAAACAGACAGTACATGCTGCTCTCGCTCAGCTTCATGTGACTAGAAGCTCGCTGAATCCCATGAGTTACTAGGAATATTGTTGCAAGCTTGGCATCTCAACTACCAGCGTTTCGTCACTTTCATTGCTTTGGGGGGGGGGGGGGGGGGGGGGGGGGGGGATGCTATAGTTTTTTTACGAATAATAACTGCAACAATTGTAATTATGGGGCCCAAGAAATAGACTCTGCGTTTGGATTCGATGTAAGAATGTATCCAAATTTTGGCAATAATCAATGGCATTGGGAGAGGCTAGCAAAGAATTGGTACATTATCAATGTGGAAGTTTGCATCGGTAAATTAATACTATGAGATGTCATCATAGCATGCATATAAGTTGATATCCTCATCACATAGATATTTCCTGATAAAGCTAAGTATAAACCATGAATGGCCCTTAAAACACAGGAAGGGGAACAGAATCTTAGTGTTCAGCATGAAAACCATGCTGCTTTATCAGTTGGACTAATAACACCAATAATTCATTGTCTTGAATAGATAAGTAGAGTTTGTTGCTTCAAATAGTTGTTAGTTGCTTTATCTTTTCAAAAAATGGTGATATCAGAGGGGGCAAAAAAAAAAAATCCGAAAGTAGTGAACGTCTATATCCGTAGGGAATCAGGTCACAAATGAAAAATTAAACCGCTCCATATTATAAGATATAATTTGACTTTTGAACGGGTGAAATTGAAATGTTAGGGTCCTGAGTTCCAGTGAAGTGGGTTTAAGGATTTCTTAGTGAGAATGACTAGCTATAATTAGTGGTGGAAACTCATTCGTATTCATATTTTTAAATAAATATGCATACGAAATTGAATAAGCTTGAACACACATCGAATCAAATGTCATAACAAATATGAATTTGAATAAAATATCCAATCAATTCAGTCGGATCTGGATATAAACCCATATAACTTATGTATTGTAAAGATATTGATGATACTTTATCCTCGTACAATCACAATTAATCATTCCAATTTATTTATTTCACATAAAGGGATGTGAATTCACATTAAATTAAAAAAAAATCATCAAACTAATTTAGGTGTATTGAAATAAAATATGTATGTTGCCTCATCAAATTCGAATACGAATACGAATAATTTGGATAAAATAATATTTCAGATAGGAAAAGTACATACCATATCACTACTACAGAAAACCTAATAGTAGACGGCCAATCACAGATGGTTTGACAAAACCGTCTGTGACCAACACTACCACAGACGGTTTTAATTTGGACACCGTCTGTGTTGGCGGCGTGGGGGAAAACGCGTATCACAGACGGTTCTTAACTATGAACCGTCTGTGATAATTTAGTATCACAGACGGTCTGTATTAAAAACCGTCTGTGATGATCTCAGATTATCACAGACGGTTTTTAATTAAAAACCGTCTGTGATAAGCTGGTTATCACATACGATTTTTAATAAAAAAACCGTCTGTGATAATTCACAGACGGCTTTTTATTAAAAACCATATGTGATAATGGCAGTGGGCATTTATTACGCTGCTCAGACCGCATCTGACTTCATTTCGATCCAGATCTAGCTGGTGCTTTACTCTTTCGCTGAGGAGGCAAGCTTGGCGATTTCAGGCCACTTAATTTGGTGGGAGGAGGCAGATATTGAGCTTTGAATATTTATACTTTCCTGGTTGCTCTAGATATGGTTAGTAATGAATTTTATTTTTTCTTTGCATGCATTACAATTTAGGTCTAAGTAATTGGAGAGTGTTATTAATTGAAGATGATTTGCAAAATTGTTGGTTATATAATAGCTATTGTGTTTATAATATGAATTGAGCTAGCAAATTAAGCCTCATTATAATACATGTGGCCGGTATATATGTAGTAATAATTAGTTAATTTAATTTTTAATACTAAGTTGTTATATATGTACGTAACGTAGGACCGAAGCTGGATGTATGCCGTGAGCCGTGTGAGTGAAGAGTACATTAATGGCGTGTCTTCTTTTACAAGAGCTGCCGAGGAGGATATGTTGAATAAGGGGGTGGAATATATGTACTGTTCATGCACTGACTGCGATAATTTAAAGATGTTTAAGAACCGAGGGCAAATTGAAGCGCACTTGATTCGGAGGGGTTTCAAAAAGGGTTATACGTGTTGGACCAGTCATGGCGAAGTGAATGATCAAATACCGTCGGATGACATCGCCGGTGAAGTGAATGACATGCCGCCGGCTGATGTCGATTGTGGTTCGGATTCGGATAGGTTGCACGATGATAATCTGGATCAGATGCTTCGCGATGAAGAAGAGAACTATGATGAGAGAGAGTATGTTAAATTCCGAGGCTTGATGGAGGACTCGGAGAAACCTTTGTACACATGCTGCAAGTACACGAGGTAGTCGGCCGTGCTTGAACTCTTGAAATTGAAGGCAAGCAACGGTTGGTTCGACAAGAGTTTCACGGCGCTGCTAGGTCTTTTAGCGGACATGCTTCCGGAGGGAAATGAGTTGCCTAAAACCACGTATAAAGCCAAGAAGGTTCTTTGTCCGCTGGGAATGGAAGTAGAAAGAATACATGCATGTCCGAACGACTGTATCCTCTACCGTAAAGAGTATGTAAACATGCATGTATGTCCGGTGTGCAACGCATCCCGATACAAACGTAACAATCAATCAGATGATGGCGAGGGAACAGAGGCGAAGAAAAGACCTCCTGCTAAGGTGGCATGGTATTTTCCTATAATTCCCCGTTTGAAAAGGTTTTTTGCAAATCCAAAGGAGGCAAAACTGCTGCGTTGGCACTCGGAGGAGCGCAAAAAGGATGGAATGCTAAGACACCTTGCTGATTCCGTGCAGTGGAGAAACATCGATAGGAGTTTTGCAGAGTTCGGTGCAGAACCAAGGAATATAAGGTTTGGACTAAGTACAGATAGAATGAATCCTTTCAGTAGCATGAGCAGCCGACATAGCACATGGCTCGTGACTCTCTGCATCTATAACCTTCCTCCTTGGTTGTGTATGAAGCGAAAGTACATTTTGCTGTTGATACTTATCCAAGGGCCAAAACAACCTGGGAATGATATCGATGTGTTCCTAGCACCGTTGGTGGAAGATCTAAAAGTACTGTGAAATGAAGGGGTACAGGTATGGGATGCATACAACCGAGAGAACTTCACTCTGCGCTCCTTATTGTTCTGCACCATAAATGATTATTCTGCCCTTGGTAACCTATCGGGCCATAGTACAAAAGGTGCCAAAGCTTGTACTCACTGTTTAGATGGTACCGAGAGTGTGTGGCTGAGACACTCACGCAAAACCGTCTACATGCGTCACCGCCGGTTCCTTCGGAGGGCTCACCCATACCGCAAGATGAAGAAACAATTTGACAGAGAGAAGGAAGACGGTTCAGCTCCAAGGCATTTAAGGGGACACGAGGTTTATGATATGGTTAAGGATTTAGATGTTGTCCTCGGAAAGGGACGTAAATTGAGGGCTCATGAGAAGAACACCTGGAAGAAGAGATCAATATTTTGGGACTTACCTAATTGGGAGTACCTAGATGTTCGACACTACATCGACGTCATGCACGTAGAAAAGAATGTATGCGACAGCTTGATTGGTCTCTTGCTGAACATTCGTGATAAAACAAAAGACGGCGTCAACGCACGGCTTGACTTGGCTGATATGGACATCAGGCCTGAGTTAGCACCGACACGCACTGATAATGGACGAACGTACCTTCCCCCTGCGTGTTACACTCTGTCCAAGGTTGAGAAAACAGAACTGTGCCAGTGCTTGCATGGTGTCAAAGTTCCATCTGGTTACTCCGGCAACGTGAAGAAACTTGTTTCGATGCAAGATTTGAAGTTAAATGGCATGAAGTCTCATGATTGTCATGTGCTGATGACACAGATGCTCCCTATTGCAATTAGAAATATTTTGCCGATCAAAGTCCGAGAGACAATCACGAGGCTATGTTATTTCTTTAACGCAATTGCTCAGAAGGTCATCGATCCCGAAGGACTAGATGCTCTGCAGGACGAGGTGGTGATGACTCCATGTCATCTTGAAATGTATTTCCCTCCTTCATTTTTCGATATCATGGTCCATCTCATTGTTCACGTTGTGTGGGAGATAAAAATATGCGGGCCCATATTCCTACGTAGCATGTACCCATTTGATAGGTTCATGGGAATTCTCAAGTCCTACGTACGGAATCGATCTCGGCCGGAGGGCAGCATCGTCGAAGGTTATGCAAGCGAAGAGGTCATTGAGTTTTGTGTCGATTATATGGCTCAGACTCAACCGATAGGTGTGCCTCAATCTCGTCATGAAGGGAGGCTGAAGGGTATTGGAACTATCGGAAGGAAAGCAATCACTGCAGATATTGACACGTATACTCAAGCCCATTTCACGGTCTTGCAACACATGACTGAAGTGGCGCCTTATGTCGACCAGCACAAGGATGTGCTTCGGCAACAGAATCCGGAGCGGCCGGATGTTTGGATCATGAGGCAACACAACAGTCGGTTCAACCAATGGTTGAAGGAGCAAATCGCTAGGAGCTCGCCAAGTAAGATGCTGACATGGTTGGCAAAAGGGCCAACATTTACAGTTGTGACATGGCAAGGATATGACATAAATGGGTACACATTCTATACGCGGTCTCAGGATGTAAAGAGCACTAACCAGAACAGCGGTGTCCGCATAGATGCGTTCAGTACTGATGGGTCGAGAAACTCATACTATGGGTTCATAGAAGAGATTTGGGAGCTCGACTACGTGCTTTTCAAGATCCCCTTATTTCGCTGCTGTTGGGTGCATCTCCCACAGGTGAAGGTTGACAAGTACGGTGTCACTACCGTGGACCTCCAACGTGTCGGGTACAAAGACGAACCATTCGTACTCCCCAACCAAGTTGTTCACGTTTTCTATGTAACCGATCCGGCAAATAAGAAACGCCATGTAGTTCTTCATGGAAAAAGGAGAATTGTTGGAGTAGAGAATGTAGTGGACGAGGAAGAATACAATCAATTTGATGAGTTACCTCCTTTTGAAAAAGGCATAAGGGTCAACGACGTCGAACAACGTGACAAAACTAGTTATGTACGCATTGATCGTCATGAAGGGCTAGTTTTTAAAGGAAATAAGCAAGTAGAGTGAGAAATATGCATGTGTGTGATGTATTTGTGAATTTACATTTATGTATACAACAATGCATGTGTGTGATGTATTTGTGAATTTACATTTATGTATATGTGAAAATGTGTGAAGAAATACATTGTGTATATGTGAATTTGCATTTATGCTGGTTGGTGTTGTATATGAATGCAGCTGGTTAATTTGTGTTGTGTATATGAATGCGCAACAGCTGGTTGGTGTTGTCTTAATTACTACAGTTGGGGGGCTTATCATAGACGGTTCTAAAGTAAGAACCGTCTGTGATATCAATATCACAAACGGTTCTAAAGTAAGAACGTGACTATCACAGACGGTTATAAACGTAGAACCGTCTGTGATAGTCATACTATCACAGACGGTTCTAAACGTATAACCGTCTGTGATATTGATATCACAGACGGTTCTTACTTTAGAACTGTCTGTAATAAACCTCCTACATATACCCCCTGTCTAGGGTTTTCCGCGTATCCTGCACTTACTAAATCTCGCCGCCTCCTTGCTCCTCTGTCGCCTCCCCCGAGCGCGTCGCCGCCTCCCCCGAGCCCGTCGTCGCCTCCCTCGAGCCCGTCGCCTCCCCGAGTCGCCTCCCCCGAGCGCGTCGCCGACTCTCTGAGCGCGGCACCGCCCCCTCGAGCCCGTCGCCGCCTCCCTCGCGCCCGTCGCCTCCCCTGAGCGCGTCGCCGCCTCCCCCGAGCCCGTCGCCGCCTCCCCCGAGCCCGTCGCCTCCCCGAGCCCTCGCCGGCCACCTCCCCTGTGCAAGTTTGTTAATCTTCCATATACTGAGATTGCCTGTGGGATTTAGAGTTGCTCGATGATGATAAATTCATATACTGAGATTGCATGTGGGATTTAGAGTTGCTCGATGATGATAAATTCATATACTGAGATTACCTGTGGGATTTACAGTTGCTCGATGATGATAAATTCATATACTGAGATTGGTTCATTCGGTCTTTAAGCTCTAATAGCTGTCGGTTCATGTAGTTTTTAGGTTATAGACTGAATTATTGGGCAAAGATATTAAATTGATCTGTTAGGATTTAATCTTGACAAGTTAAAAGACTGAATTATTGGGTAAAGATAACTTGTAAGGTCTTGATCTATATGAATACTGCTGTCTGAATATATGCATGCTGAATATATCTTGATCTTGAGATTGTAGAGTTTGTATCTAGAGCTCAAAAGACTGAATTCATTATTTGACATAACCAATCAAGGAAGAGTATATGATTTAGTAGCGGGACGGCCAAGATTAATCTTGTGCAACCCTACAATTTGAGAGCACAAATTAATCAATTAAAACTTGAGCTTGTTGCTAGTCTTAATTGATACATGCCTTTTACATTGTCATACATATTCATGTTTAGACTGTTATTGATTCTATTATTGATGCTTGTTGCTTTATATATATGCCACATAGACCTTCAAAGGGCATGAAGCAAGTAACACATTCTAGTGTATCTTGTTCAATGAACCTGATACACTAGTTTGTGTCATTTGCTTCATAGAACTTTATGTAGAGACCTTGTAGTAATAGTATATGCCACATAGACCTTCAAGGGGCATGAAGCAAGTGACACACTCTAGTGTTCCCTGTTCAATGAACCGGGTACACTAGTTTGTGTCATTTGCTTCATAGAACTTTGTTTAGAGACCTTGTAGTAATAGTATATGCCACATAGACCTTTAAGGGGCATGAAGCAAGTGACACACTCTAGTGTATCCTGTTCAATGAATCAGATACACTAGTTTGTGTCATTTGCTTCATAGAACTTTGTTTAGAGACCTTGTAGTAATAATAGATGGATATTGATTCTATATATGTATATATGTAGGTATATATATGTATATGTATGTATATACACATATCAAAGAGACCTTGGTCTAATCCCTGGACTTCATCTCAAGTCTGCCAAAAGTGGGGGAATTCGGTTCTATCTTGGTGGTGGTAGATCGATTCTCGAAGTACGCCACCTTCATTCCTGCTCCGCTTTACTGCTCAGCGGAGGAAGCCGCGAGATTGTTCATAAAGAATATATATGTATTGTAATCGCCTATATTGAGCAAAATAGATAGATATTGCACTTTCTTATCTTATGGTATGACGCTTTCTTATCTTATTCTAATAGACCCACAAATTGAGCAAAATGTCATCTGCGCATTCTTCAACACCATCGTCGGAGGCGTCCGCTTCAAAATCAAGACGCCAAGGAAGAGGGCTATCGAAGAAGCCTGAGGGCCGATTTACCATCACACATGTCGATGTATCTGGGGTCCCTCTCCTTCCTCGCAAAGCAGCAAGCGCATGGAAGAGCATGATTGGAATCGTTGCACGAGAACGAATTGAGATCACATTCAATTCGTGGAAGGACGTGCCTGCGACTCGGAAAAGAGAGCTGTGGACAGAAATTTTGGCATCGTTCGAGATCCCAGAAGAACACCAAGACGCCGTGCAACGACAAGCCTTCCTAGTGGCGTGCAAAGCATGGAAGAACTTCAAGAGCAAGCTTGTCAAGGACTACGTGGAGAAAGACGAAACGCCCTTTCATAAATACCCATTCCTGGAACCACAATGGGAAGAGTTCAAGGCTTCGAAGACGACCGAAGATTTCAAAAGTACAAGTGCGGCGCACAAGACCCTCCAGGCAAAAAACACACACCCCCACAGACTTGGCACAGCTGGGTATGCGGGTAAAATCCCGCAGTGGAGGAGCGAGGACGACCAAGCAGCCCTGCAGGACACCGCCCCACCATTTGCCAATATCCCGGATGACCGCGCTCGAAATTGGATTAGAGCAAGGTCATCCACAATGACATCGGGGGACGTATCCTTTCGAAACCCTGCAGACCAGCAAGTGTCCGAGCACCTGGTAAGATATCGATCGAACTACGTAGCTTGTAATTACTCCACAACTTCGTACGAAGTGAAATGACATGTCGTGCTCTTGCAGGAAGAGCTGAGTTTTGAAACTACCCTAGGATCATTCAAGAGAACAAGGGAGAATGATATGCTCTCCGCGGCCCTGGGAAACAAGGAGCACCCGGGCCGTACGAGAGGCCTTGGGCTTTACGTTCCTTGGAAACATGGTTTCCAAGATGACTCCGACATGTATCGGCGCAGGAAGAGAAACAAAGCCGAGCGTGACGCACAGCTACGAGAAGAGATCAAGGCATCTCTTAGAGAGGAGCTAATGGATGAGCTGGCTGGTGTAGTCAGAGATGAGGTGCAAAAACAGAAAGAAAGTCAGCAGGCCGCCGCCACCGCTCTTGTGCTAGCTAGCCCGCACAACCGTCCGAGTAGTTGCGCGTCCAATCCGACGCAAACCGATGCCAGATTTTCTGTGGACGACATCCTGGTAATAATTATTATCTCTCGAATGCTTGCTCTATTGATAGGCCTATTCGACTAGCTAATTCTGTGTCGTTATGTAGGAGTCTACGAAGTGCAGGCTCCAAGTGAGATATGCCTCCGTTCCCTTGCACGCTGCTTGGGGCCTGGCATATCCGTCTGGTATCGGGGCCATGTTGCACGGTCAAGCTTTAGCGCCAGGCTTCGCAAAAGTTAATGTGGATGGTGTGCATGTCAATTTTGAGGTCGCCCCGCTACCGAAGCCCCCCAACGACGAGATCGTGACTCTAGGGCAGGCCATTGGAACATTCATCCAGTGGCCCAAAAGCGACATCTCCCTGGAGGCTTCTTCACCGGTGGCAGGACCAGAAGGGCAGTGCGAACCAGAGCAACATGCACTGGTGCCATCTCCGAAAGGGCAGTGCGAAGTAGAGCTACCTGCACCGGTGCTATCTCCACGGGTGCTATTCTCGGCAAAGCAACTTTTACCGTCTGTACTATTACAGTCGACTACCACAAAGTCGACCTACAGTTGAGGCAGTGGCCATGGCAAATCAAAGACGAAGGATGATGACGATATCCCGTATCTGCCATTGGCCCGCAAATTCGTGCTAGGCGAGCCGATGATATTCCCGGAAGAGCACCTCTTAAAATTTGGACTTGGTTGCCAAAGATTCCACGCTTGGTATATGGAACAGTCCAATAGGTCAAAGGCAGAACGACGCTCAGGTATCACTGTCAAATTCAAGCCGGAACATTTCGTGCACAAAGCTCACGAATGTGTCTTCGCGGTGACCTTTGACGATATATTTGAACTTTTCACGCTCAACGTTCTCGACGCTTCACTCGTTCGATGCTGGACGCTGTAAGTCTGTACAATCACAGTTTCTGTTCACGTAATACCGATATATGTCACAATTTGTTGCTTTTCTGTGTATATATATAGATTTATGCTGACCGAAGCTAGATCATCGAAATCACCAATTGGTTTCCTGGACCCACGCTTGGTCGCCATTGATACCATCAACGAGGATGCATCCTTCGTCGAGAACTATATTACACAAGCACTGCTGGCTCACCAAGATAAGGAATTTGTTCTTATGCCATACAATGAGCACTTCCATTGGATTTTAATTGTAATTATACCAAAATGGAACAAGGCTATATACCTTGATTCTCTAAGTAAGAACAAATCCAAGTACACAGCTATCGCCCAAATACTCGATAGGTAAGTACATTGTACATTGTACTCTTTCTTTCCTTCCGAATGACTAATCTAACTTTTTTGAATAACGAAGGTCGTTCGTCACATACGTTGAATAAACACGTGGCTCGACGACAGGGGCCAAGCCCTTGAAACATACTCGCAATTTTCGGGTATTCGCTAGCTACACATTAATTAATCATATACAACACTTAGTAGTAATGCCTCTTGATTTAACACATTCTATTTTTTGTAGTGCCACCAGCAGCAACCGGGCAACACGTGTGGATACTACGTGTGCCACCATATGAGACTACTCCTCGATTCCACCAAGATCACCAATTCTAAGGTTTGTCAATCTTCCCACATTTATTTCATACATGTCAGGTTTTATATGTACGCGCGTTGATATTCCTATCGACAAGCTGCGCCCATCTCTGCATCTGCATTGACACAGCCGGACTTTGCAAAAATTCGAGGAGAGTTAGTTTGGTTTTTGTGGACTAAAGTCATAAGATCAGATGGAGAGTTCCACTGCGCATAATGATTTTTTTATTGTAATTCTAAGTGTAAATGCAGTGCAGATCTTTTGTAATTGTGTATTTGTTAATGGATATTTTATTTCAATTCAATTAATTGATTTGCGAAATGGATGCTTTATGTTTGTGAAATGAAGTGCGTTGTCAATTGGATGTTTTATGTCTGTGAAATGAATTGAGATGTGAAATGTATCTGAAATGAAATGAGATGTGTGAATTGTATATGTTTTATGTCTGTGATTATCTGCTTGTTTCAGAGGGCATGGCTAGCATTTCCTGAGGCTAGCCAAAAAACATAAATATATTTATGGGTTGAAGGGAATATGTGATAGCTGATAATCACAGACGGTTTTTAGTTAAAAACCGTCTGTGATTATAGCTATCACAGACGGTTTTTACTCAAAAACCGTCTGTGATGATCAGTATCACAGACGGTTTTTAACTAAAAACCGTCTGTGATTATCAGCTATCACAGACGGTTTTTACTCAAAAATCGTCTGTGATAGCTGATAATCACAGACGGTTCAAAAACCGTCTGTGATGACCTTCAATTATCACTGACCCATAAATACAGACGGTTCACAAAACCGTCTGTGATGACGTTTTCGAACCGTCTGTGATGACCTTTTCTGTAGTAGTGTATTCGTATCCATATTTTTTATGTTAATTCGAATACAAACACAGATAGGAGAAAAATTGTTAGTTAGTTGGGAGAATCTGTATGTATTTGGATCATATCAAGTACGTAGTAAAATAATACGGATAATTCATGTCCCTTTTTCATCCCTGGCTATAGTTGTCTAACTTGATGGCAAAATTAAAGAAGAAATTTAAATTATTTTTAGATTAAAAGGAGGTCTAAATCGTCGATATACTTTTATTGTTTTTCTGTCAATATAGTCGTCAGGGATAATCTAGATCCGGCCATTTATTTTGGGCTCCCATTAAATTTGTTCCTTTGCAGGCAATAGAAATGGTGGTGCTCAGATGGAGGAGACTGTACGTGGCTACGTGCAGCTCTGGCCAAACTTGATCTGACGCGAAGCTAAAGTCCATGGGTTACTATAGCAAGGAAGATTGTTGCAGACTTAATTGGCATGTCAACTACCTGTGTTCATCATTTTCATTGCTTTAATATTATAGTTTTTCCATTAATATGACAACAATTGTAATTATGGGGCCCAAAAAGAAATAAACTGTGTTGGGACTTGATGTAGGATATATCAAATTTTGGCAATAATTAATGGGATTGGAGAGGGCTAGTAAAGATTTTGTGCATTATCATTGTAAGTTTACATTTGTAAACTAACATGAGATGTCATTTTAATATTAATATAAGTGGATATCCTTAGTCGTATCACATAGAACTTCCCCGATAAATCCATATTGCTCCACCCCCCCCCCCCCCCCCCCCCCCAATCTGTCAAATAGCTTCACTCTTCACATGAGTGAAACAACGTAACCTCAATCGCTAGTTATACTACCAGGTTGTCACGATTCTTCACCGATGAACACAAATCAACACTGAACTAACATAGGATAGAAAGGTCATGTACAAAGTCAGCATAGAAATACTTGGTGAAATTGGGAGAATAGGAAGCAAGGATTTGGAAGAGCAAATAGACTGGGAATGAAGAAGGAAGGGATTGGGAATAAGAGAAAATAGAATTTAGGGAAGGTAGCGGTGGGGAAGAAGATATAGTCTAGGGCTAGAAGATATTAGTCTGAGGCTAAGCCATCTTATGAATGTTACCCTTACGCTGCTGCCACTTGCTTCTTATGTAGCGAGAAGATTGCATATTTGGCACTGCAGCGAGTTTTTTTTTTCAAAACTAGTTCTCAAACACATATTTTTCTAATTTTGTCCTCTCTATGACCATGGGAGCAATGACAGATGACACGTGTCACCTGCCGAGCTCCACCGTCGAGGCAGGTGAGCAGCATGCTCGAGTCACTGCACCTCAAGGTCATCATGGCTAGCGTTGCCTCTGTCGTCGGGAGCATCCTCCACACCATGTTCGTCCAGGTAACAAACAATCATCGATCATAATCGCTCTTGCCACGGCTAATCGCTCCCATCTCTAAGAGCATTTCCAATACAAGATATTGCTTTGTTATGTCTATACTCTTCACATCACTTAGAAACTACTGTAGATATTGCTGTGATCGTTTTGGCTTCAGCTTTTAGCTTCCGGCTTATTTTTCACTATTCATAAATTTCGTCTTTTTCTGAACTTTTGGCTTTTTGTTGAGCTTTTTTGCCGGTTCTTTTTTCCCCGTATTTGTTTGTATTATACGTAATGGGCTAACATATTTTTTATATTTTTTAATTTTTTAAAATTTAATTATGCTAAATAAGCCTCTATCAGCTACAATGTTTTTTCAGCCAGCTACAGTACTTTTCAGCCATAAGCCACAAAAAAAGCCCAAATGATCACCACAACTCCCCCAATGCATAGTATCACTAGTAGACCTAATCCATAAATTTACATATTCTCTAACCTTTCTCTCTCTCTCTCTCCTCAACTTTCTCAATGCACGTTTTAGTTATACCTTCTTTGTTGATTTGTGTATTTAAACAATGTCTCATTTAAGGAACTGCTTTCCCTCTCTCTTTTTTAACTCTTTGTCACATCATCTCTTATTCCATATGAATAATTAATTATTAGTTATTGATATTGTACAACATGGAGCACTTTGGTCCGGTGTCCTTGGGTAATGTCACCGGGATGATGTCACAGTGGTGACGCATGCCTTACGAGGTGGCCACGGTTTGAAAGCGTGCTTTGGCTTTGCTGACCTGGTTAGACTACGGAGTTGACTTAATTTGGAGTGGTCGGCGGTTCCACTGTTGGAAGACCTGAAAGTAAGACCTGAAAGTCAGACGGTCTTCAGTCTTTTCAGATTCTAATTCCTAATGGTCATTTTACGGCTGCTTAATTTCCCTTTGCTTTTGCTTTTGCTTTTGCTTTTGCTGTCGGACGACCTGCTGACCAACAAACTAAACATTCAATCATCCAGATGTTTCATGCTAGGCGACTTGCTTCATGAAACTTCTAAGATCGTGTGCTGTTTGCTATGCGCACTTGATTAAGCTTAACCTAGCTATTTTGACCAAGCTTCAATTTGGGGATAGGCCAAACTTGGGCCTAACATTTGAGGCCTGCAGAGATGTCAGGTCGTGCCCGGGCTACTACACACACACACACACACAATTCTGCGGTGTAGAAGTTGAACCCAACCCCACAATATTTACTAGCGTTTCCCCTTTTGAATATTGAATTTTATTTGTTTCTTTTTATTCGATATAACTTAAAAGAACGTGCATGGTGTAAACTAATCACTAGATCTTCCATAGAATTATTTTCATACAAATGGATCTGTCGTAAACAAATGCGGCTATACCGTAGCTTTCCTCAGTGGCTACGTAGGAGCTGTGGGTCATTTGACTCCACAACTTTTCGCATAACAGTCTAAAACCTTCAAGAATGTACATAGAAGTCCAAAAAATTATAAAGATGCTAATGTGATTGACCTCATAAGCTTAAAATCATGGTTACGCCACTATTTCCTGATTTATAATGTAGTAGTTATTTCGGGACCAATAACCAAAGTTAGTTGCCTCAAAGACCATACCGGACTAGCAAATTAGTAAAACATATGGAACCTACGGTGCCCTATTGAATTAGGATTATTATTCACAAAATTAGGACGTATGCATGAAATGGAGGTAATGTAGCAATTAGCCTTCGGGTGTATTCAATGTATACAAATACATGGCGTATTGGGGGGGAAAGGATCTACTTTTAGTTGCATCCCTCCTATCTTACAAATAGGGCTGTAAAAAAAGCTCGAGGCTCGCGAACTGTTCGAGCTTGGCTCGCTCTCGACTCGATTCGAGCTTGGCTCGAGCTTCAAACGAGCCGAATTCGAGCTTCATCTTAAACTCGCGAGCTTTAACGAGCCGAGCTCGAATAGCTCGCGAGCTTAAGATTTTTTTACCCTCCCCAATTCCCCACACCCCCTCCCGCCTCTCCTCTCAAAATCCCCCACCGGCACCCGACCACCCCCACACACCCTCCCTCCTCTCCCCCAGTCCCACTCCCACCCGCCTCGGTGCCTCCGCCTGCCCGGCTGTCCCCCGCCGCCGCCCCTCCTGCCCCCCGCGCCCCTCCTCGCCGCCCCCGCCGCCGGCCGCCCCCACCACCGTCCCCCCACGGCCTCTGCCTGCCCCCGCCGCCTCCCCCCGCCGCCCCCGCCCCTCCTCCTCGCGGCCCCCAAGCCCCAGCCGCCACCGCCCCTCGTCGCCCCCGCTGCCGGCCACCCCCCCACTCTGTCCCGTCCCCCTCTTCGCCCTCCTCCTCTCCCCCGCCGCCGCCGGCCGCCGCCCCTCCTCGCCCCCCCCGCTGCCGACCCCCTCTCCCGCCCCCCCATCCCCTTCCTCTCCGCCGTCGCCGTCGCCCCTCCTCCCGCCGTCGGCGCCCCTCCTTGCCCCCCGTCCCTTTCCTCTCCCCCGCCGCCGCCCCCCGTGGCCCCGTCCCCCTCCTCACCCCCCGTCCCCTTCCTCGCCCCCCGCCGCCTCTCCTCGCCCCCCGCCGCCACCCCTCGTGGCCTCGTCCCCCCCGGCGCCCCTCCTCTTCCCCGTCGCCGCCCCTCCTCGACCCGGCCCGCCGCCGCAGCTCCTCGACCCGGCCCGCCGCCGCCCCTCGTGGCCTCGTCCCCCCCGGCGCCCCTCCTCTCCCCCGCCGCCGCCGCCCCTCCTCCCCCCCGGCGCCCCTCCTCTCTCCCGCCGCCGCTGCCCCTCCTCCCCCCGGCACCCCTCCTCTCCCTCGCCGGCGCCGCCCCTCCTCGACCAGGATGGCCGGATCTGGCAACTCGGCGCCTCGGCCACGGCTCTGCAACCGCAGGTACTCCCTCCGAGACTCCCCACCGAACCTACACGAGCCGAGCTCGAGCGAGCTCGATTTTTGTCCGAGCCGAGCTCGAGCTCAGCTTGAAGTTTGATGTCGATCTCAGGCTCGCTCGAGCTCGAGCTTGCCAAGTCAAGCTCGCTCGAGCTCGGCTCGTTTACAACCCTACGCCACTATTTCCTGATTTATCATGTAGTAGTTATTTCGGGACCAATAACCAAAGTTAGTTGCCTCAAAGACCATACCGGACTAGCAAATTAGTAAAACATACGGAACCTACGGTGCCCAGTTGAATTAGGATTATTATTCACAAAATTAGGTCGTATGCATGAAATGGAGGTAATGTAGCAATTAGCCTTCGGGTGTATTCAATGTATACAAATACATGGCGTATTGGGGGGAAAGGATCTACTTTTAGTTGCATCCCTCCTATCTTACAAATGGATGGTTAGTTAGTATGCGCCGGATCCACCAGCCAAGATTTTTCCATGTGTACTAACTTAAACTTTTGTTCATGTTCATTTTTGTAATTCTAGGCCAAGTTCTTTTCGACTTATGACTTCTCTTAAATAAATAAATATGCTTATTTCTCCATCGCTGTTTCAAATAGTTTATCGGGACAATCTTTTTGAAGCAGCTTATTGACTTATTTGCATTCGATTTGTTCACACAAGTGTTCGTGCTAAGATAAAAAAGCAAAAGCCGCAGCCATAATCTATAAACCATGAAACGGGGTGCCCGATCTTCTCGATGTATAACCTTAGATAAGTCATGCAACCTGATGAGTCTGGCGTGGTCAACCATTACCCGTGCAATGACTTGCGACGTATGAATTCACTCAACCACACGCTTGATGTTCTTCCACCCGACCATGAGAAAGTGGAAGACTTGATCCTGCAATTGGCGAAGGAAGAGCAAAAATCAAGGGATAGAGAATGCCCAATTCTAAGGAGTATGGCAGTTGTGCGCAAAACCTTAGAACAGGCAATGAAGCAATCTACTATTTCTTTGATTAAACGTGATCTAAGCCAAAAAAAAGGCATGAATACATGAGTATATATGGACCCTAGAGTCAGGCACAAGGTATCCAAATTGGCTCCAACTCACCCCTATATGTATTGGACTCAAACTCACACAAAAAGGAAATATAAATTTACATCCATCACATTATTTTGGTCATAGTAGCGAGACAACAAAGTTTTGGCACCATATTCATTGCATGGGTCTTAGAATAAACTTTCCAACAAGCACAAGAGCATGCAAATCAGACTCTATTTATGAAAGTTGTGGCATTTTTATTACGGGCCATATGGGCTGTCCCAAATCGAATTCAAATTAAGTTCTAAGTTGATTCCAATTTTTATTTCGACTGAGTTTGTGGAAAATCCAAATTGGGCTTAAAAGTCTTATCCAAAACTTGACTTTGTATTCTCCCCTTTTCCTTCTCCTTTTATTCCTTCTTTTCCACATACTAGTTGAATGCCCGTGCGTTGCTATGGATTTTTAAAATTTGTCATATTACATGTTTTAAAACTCACAGGTGGTAAAAAATTTTAGAATATGCACACAAACATATTCTAAAAGTTTTTAAATCCGTCAAGTAAGTCAGAAACCGTCGATCACACCTTGTGGTCGTAGGTCGAAAGACATCGACCACACCTCATGGTCGTAGGTCGGAAGACATCGACCAGTGCTCGTGGTTGTAAATCGGAAGCCATCAATCACACCTCGTGGTCGTAAGTTAGAAGCCGTCGACCATCGCTGGTGGTCGTACATTGGCAGGCCTCCGGTGCGCTTGTGCCCTATCGCGACCACACCTCGTGGTCGTAAGTCAGAACACATCGACTAGTGCTCGTGGTCGTAAATCGGAAGCCATCGATCACACCTCATGGTCGTAAGTTAGAAGCCGTTGACAATCGCGCGTGATCGTAGGTTGGGAGCGGTCGACCATCATTTGTGGTCGTACGTTGGTAGGCCTCTGGTGCGCTTGTGCCCTGTCGCCCGACTACCGACACCAGCCTGCTCGGCCCCGACTTCAATCACGGCCCTTCGACATCGACCACGTCCTCATCTTCGACCATGCCCCCCCGACTTCGACCACTGCCCCCTTCGACTTCGACCACTGCCCCCCTTCAACCACTATCCCCTTCGACCACGACCCTTTGACGACGACCACTTCCCCCTTCAACCACAGCCCCTTCGACCACAGCTTCGACTTCGACCATGGATCTTCGACTTCAACAGCACTCGTAAGTCAGAAGACATTGACCAGCGCTCGTAGTCGTAAGTCAGAACACATCGACCACAGCTCGTGGTCTTAAATCGGAAGCCGTCGATCACACCTCATGGCCAAAAGCATGTTACAATCCATGGAGAGTACAAGACCTTGTGGGCCTTGTCATCGAGGGTGGGGAGCTCGATCTTGGAGGTGACCTGGGGGTAGGCGACGGGGATGTCCAACTGGAGGGGAAACTCGTAACGGCGAAGATTATGGACGAACCAGTACGTGCCCTCCAGGTTGGCGTTATGACTATGACCATGACCACTACGACCATGTCCACGAGTGCTACAACTACGACCATGACCACGACTTGGACCACCGCCCCCTTTGACTTCGAGTATTGCCCTCTTCGACTTTGACCACTGCCTCCTGCAACCACTATCCCCTTCAACCACAACCATTTGACATCGACCACTTCCCTCTTCGACCATGGCTTTGACAACGACCATGGATCTTCGACTTCGACCACTGCCCCCTCGACCACTATCCCCTTCGACCATGGCCCTTCGATGACCACGACCCCCTTCGACCACTTCCCCCTCGACCACTGTCTCCTTCGTCCATGGCCCTTTGACGTCGACCACTTCCCCTTTTGACTACGGCCCCTTCGACCACGACTTCGACTTTGACCACGGATCTTTGACTTCGACCACTGTCCCCTTCAATCATTGTCCCCTTCGACCATGGCCCTTCGATGACCATGGCTTTTCGACATCAACATTCCCCCTTCGACCACTGTCCCCTTCGACCATGGCCCTTCGATGTTGGCCACTGTCCTTTTCGACCACGACCCTTTGACGTCGACCATGGCTTCGACTTTGACTACTGTACCCTTCGACTACGGCCCTTTGATGACCACGATGCTTCGACGTTGACCACTTCCCCCTTCGACCACCACCCCCTTCGACCACAAATTCGAATTCGACCACTGATCTTTGACTTCGGCCACGACCTCTCAACCATAACCCCCTTCGACCACGGCCCCGACATCGACCATGGCCCCCTTTGACTACGGCCCTAACGTCGACCATAGCCCTTCGACTTCGACTATGGACCGATTTCGTTCACGGCCCTTCGACTTCGACCACTGCCCCCTTCGACCACAGTTTGGACTTCGACCACGAACCTTGGACTTCGACCACGACCCTTTGACTTAGACCACGAACTGACTTCGTCCATAGCCCTTCGACTTCGATCACTGCCCCCTTTGACCATGGCTTGGACTTCGACCACGACCCTTCAACTTTGACCATGGCCTGACTTCGACCACACCCCTTCGACTTCGACCACTGCCCTTTCGACCATGACGTCGACTTTGACCACTGATCTTTGACTTCAGCCATGCCCCCATTCGACCACGGCTTCGACTTTAGCAACAGCCCCTCGACCACGGCCCCCTTCAACCACGGCACTGACTTCGATGACCAGCTTGATAGACCAAAATCACCAGACAGAGCGATGGGCTCCAAGCGAAGAGCAAGAGGAGGTAGAGAGGCTCACCGAGTGAGCGACCGCTGGGTGGTGGCGGTGGGGGGAGAGCCACATGGGAAGGCGTAGGAAGAGGAAGTCGCCACCGCCATCGTCGAGCGCCCTTCTCTCTGATCCATCGGCCGCTGTCACTAAGCACCCTTCTCTCTGATCCACCGGCCGCTGTCGCCGAGCGTCGTACCGCTGGTTGGAGGGGCGATGAGAGATGGAATTGGTGGAGGTGTCGAGGAGGAGGAGGCACGACACGAGGGTTCGGGGGAGAGAAGGAGGCGGTAGTTGCAGGCGGTGGAGGTGTGGCGGCGGCGGGTAGATGGGAAGAGGAGGTGGTGGGCGAATGCATTGGGGAGGCGATGACAGGGAGATGCGGTGCTACTGGGGGAAGTCGGTGGACTGCGACCAGAAGTTGCCATGTGGGGAAGGAATGGTGGCGTCGAAGAGGAGGAGGAGGCGCGGCATGAGGGTTCGAGGGAGAGGAGGCGGCGGTTGCAGGAGGTGGAGGTGGGGAAGCGGCGACAGGCAGATGGGGAGAAGAGGCGGCGTGCGAATGTGTTGGGGTGGCGGCGAGGAGGGATGCGGTGCTGCTGGGGGAAGTTGGGGGACTGTGACCAGACATTATCTCACGGGGAAAGAATTGCTGGCGACACTAAAAAGGAGGAGGAGACGCGGCACAAGGGTTCGGGGGAGAGGAGGCGGCGATTGCAGGAGGTGGAGTGGTTGCGGGAGGCGGAGGATGCGGGGGAAGAGATGAGGATGAGCGCAGCCCACGCGTCGGCCCAACCTTTTCTACAAGGAGTGGAAGAACTACCTACATGCGGATCTTGGCGGCTGATCTTTGATCGGACAACTAAGAAAAGTAAAAGGAGAACTGACCGACGACCACCAACTCACATTTTTAAATAGTAGAGATGCTTCTCCTTTTCTTCCTTCTTTTCCACTCACGTGCTTTCTTTGTTTTCCTCTTGGTTGCATAGCTCTTCTTGCTTCCATATGCTCGATCAGTTTCTCTCCTTCATGCTAATACTTTTATAGCTTTTCTTGATTTATTAGCACGTGAACTCCATACCCTTCCTCACTTGCATTGGCCCTGACCTCCCTCTCGATTCTAAATGCTTTTATCTTATCAAACATGAAAAACATGCAAAATATTTATATTAGGTAGTACCCAATTCTCATGTAAATCATAGGTAAACTCATTAACAAATAAATTCACATGTTGGTTATGTAATTTAGCTCTAGCTCTTGTCATTGGACATTTATGCAAATTATGATTAACATCTTGTACACTTGAAGAGATAAACGATGCATTAATATCAAGGATGTCCTCATCAAGCTACAGCCGAAAAGTCCCACCCTAGTATAAGAGAGGTGACATTGATCCAAAGGTCTCATTGATCGAGTGACAGGGCCATGAACTAAAGTGCTATGATTTTTAGCTAAAATGATATTGTAACAGTTGTTAGTTTTTTTTCTAAAATATTTAATTAGAAGAAAATAAAGAAAAATAAAAAAGACTGTCATATCTCTACAGATAATACAAAAGAAAAGAAAAAGAAAAAATCACATTGAAAAGCTAACATATTTTAAAGGATTTATTCATCATATACCCTCCCCTTAGATGGAAATTCAGGATTTACCCTCCTGACCCACATATCAGTGACTTATGATGACCCTACATGTCATTGAGGTGGGAGGGTAAATCCTGAATTCCTAAAATGAAGGGAGGGTATATGATCAACTTTCCCTATTTTAAATGGTTTTAACTTTTAAAAATTAAGAGCCAGAAGCCATTGTTGTTTGGATACTACGATGGAAAATTCTTTGCTTTTTTAACACTTTATTAGGTGTAGGTGTTGAAATTCTTGTCTCATTCCGAGGGCGGTTCTAGCGGCTGAAAATTTCGCGTGCCGGTGCACCGGATAAAAATGGCACGTGACCGCCTGCTGGGAATGGGAAAACGATTGGCACGTGAAGGCTCCCGAAATAAAAAATGGTTTAACTAGATTATATAATTCGCGTCACTTTCATGCGCCTCGCGACGCATCTCCATCCGTTCTGTGCGAACCATACACGTGCTTGAAATTCGGATGCGGCAAGCTTAGCGGCGATGACGAATCCAAACAAGCTCTTACATAACACGCAGTGATGGAGCAAGAAAATTTAGGTATATATACTGTTGTGGGGGTGGCCCTCACCTAAGCCCAGCAGGTCATTTAGAGGAATATAAGGCCCAAAACGGGATATATGTAATGACATAAGTGCTCCTGAGGCGGATACCCAGATGCGAGGGTATAACTGTACAAACGCTCTCCAGGTGGATATATATATACAGCACAGGCCATGGGGAGAAGCCCGAAAGCCATTCACTTACTTAACTCTCCACTACCACTCTCTCTCTCTGTTTGGTCTGTAACCACAACAGTTGACGCCGTCCGTGGGGAGGACAGGAGCAAGCCTCCAAGTCTGAAAGATGATGGCACCAAAGAAAGCTTCACCGTCGGTGGCGAAGAAGAAGAAGGCGGAAGCGGCGAAGTCTCGCGTCAGCACTAGAGCTTCGGCTTTAGCAGCCGTAGGTACGAGCGGTGGTGCAGGTGCGACCATGAACACCGGCGTTCCCGACGTGACGCTCAACCCCGCCACCGACGTGACGACCAACCCCGCCAGCGACACAACGCCAGACCCCACCAGCACCGCCCCGACGACCAACCCAGGCGATGGCAACGCAGGCGCATCCGTTTTCCCACCCGGCGCAGAAGCGGTGAATGGTCCCAGCGGCGACTCGGACCTCGTCACCGGCTCCAGGGTCCTCCAGGACAACGCGGCGGGCAGCCTGGGCGCGCAGGCCGTGGTCACCGCCGTACCGGTAGTACCGCCAAGCGCACCGATAGCCCCAGCCACCTCCGCGGTGGAGGCTGCCCTGCTGGCGGCCCTTAGCGCGTTTCAGCAGGAGCTAACAGACCTCCGCGGGGCTGTGCGAGACATGCAAGAGGCTCGGAGCCAACACGCCCCCCGGCGGTGGCATCCGAACCCGCTCCGGAGAGAGCGGATAGCCGCGACGCCCCTACGTCTAGTCGCGTCCCATTGCAGCAGGCCTACAGTAGGCGGCGTGGCCTGAGGACTTCAAGTTCCCGAGCGTCATCGAGGCGTACAAGGGCGACTCCGATCCGCGAGAATTCGTGCGCGTGTATGAGACCGCTATCGAAGCCGCTGGCGGAGACGACACCACGAAGGCAAAAGGACTTCCCCTCGCGCTAAAAGGGGTGGCGCTGTCCTGGTTCTTCACCATTGAACCACAGTCCATCTATGCCTGGGAACAGATCTGCGATCGACTCTACAACAACTTCCAGGGAAACTACGTCGAGCGTGTCGATGCGGACCAGCTCTTCGCAGTCAAATAAAAACCTGAGGAGCGGCTCCGGGATTACTTCAAGCGCTTCGCGAAAGTACGTTGCCAGGTCAAGGACGTCAACGAAACAACCGTCATCAACGCAGCAATACAAGGCCTCCGACCGGGACCGATGGCCGAGTACAACGCGCGCAAGCCCATTAGGACGGTCGCGAAGCTCTTCGATAAGATGGAAGAGTACGCCAGAGCGGAGGAGGACGCGCGGAGGCGACACGGTGAGGACTTCGACACCAACAAGGTGGAAGGCTCGGCAAAGAGCGAAGGCTCGCCGAAGTAGGGCTCTTCGAAAGGTAAGCGCAAGCAAGAGCAGTCGAAGGGCGCCTCCGAACGTAAGGACCCCCAACACAATGACCCGTCAGGTGATAGGCCCAAGCGCGACCAACGCAAGTCCAGAAAACCTCGTTACGTCTTTGACATCGAGGGCGGCTCCGAAGACAACGCCTCCGCAGGTCGCGGAGGCAGAGAGCGCCGGGGCCGAGGACGGGGGCGTGGCCGGGGTCGCGATGACAGAACCCGCGAAGAGTACGGTGAACAGCACCACGGGCAGTGGTGCGAAATCCATGGCCGAGGCAACCATGACACGCGTGCTTGCGCCACTATCGCAGCGCTACGGCAGAGCGACGCCAGGGACAAAAACCCGGAAACACGCGCACTGATGAGGACACGACCCCTATGGATACAACCGTATTTGCTATGCTTGTTGTTCCAATTACAAGATCTCCTACGCATCGCTTAAATTATAAGGTGAGCTCGTTTCAAAGAGGTTTTGTTTAGATCAGTTTAGCCCCATGTGCAAACTCCACGTTGTCTCTTGTGTCGGCTAGACCAACAGATTCGTGTTACAGAACCTCAACTATCCTTGTGCGACTTTTATATTTAGCAAGTTTCAGGTTGCTCACTATCCTTGTTCTTGCGTGTTCTTCGGTTGCATGCAGGAATAGACCTTCGTGGTCAGGTCAACCGCGTTCTTGGCACGGTTGATAATGACTTGGAGTGTGGTTCAGCGATTGCTAAGGCGCAAGCGACGTCGTACGGTTGTAGTCGGGTCGTAAGAGTCACCTCCGCCAAAATCGATAGTTATCATCCTATCGGAAGATCGGGACTCATCGCCTCATCAGTTGGTATCAAAGCTTCAGTTGACCGTAGGAATTCTTTGTATCCCTAGTTAGTAGATTGATTTTTATTTCCCATAGTCCAGAAAAATTGCCCTACAAAAAGAGTTAATTTCCGCTGTCCAAACCCCGTTGTGCCTTTCAATCTGTTAGTTTTGGTTTGCTAAATTGAATTTGTGTCCGTTTTAGCTTTGTCTAGTTGCTGGTCATATCCTTGATTCCATAAAAAATCCAAACAAAAAAAAATCCCCACCCCAAACCCTAATTCCAATTGTTGGGGCTAAACCGATCTAAACAAAACCTCTTTGAAACGAGCTCACCTTATAATTTAAGCGATGCGTAGGAGCTCTTGTAATTGGAACAACAAGCATAGCAAATACGGTTGTATCCATAGGGGTCTGTTCTGCAGACTCTTGTGCTGGGGCAGGCCTTGCAAGCGGCCTATGTTCGTGCCCAAAGGGCGCTTGAGGATAGGCTGCGGGTCGCCGAGGAAGAGCTATGCGAAGCCTCGGGGGTCCGCTCTGCCCAGGATGCCCGCATCCGCCAGCTGGAAGCGGAGTGCGCTGAGGTGAAGGCGCACGCCGAGGGACTTGCCGTGTCGGCGCGGGAGTCGGCCGTGGAGGCGGAGCGGCAGGGGTTTTTTGCGGCGGAGCGGGACGGCCTTCTGCAACAGGTCGCCTCGCTGGAGAAGGAAAAAGGCGAGCTTGCCTTAACTTTAGCGGAGCGTGATCGGACGCTTGGCGAAGCTTCGGTCATTGCATGGGATGCCATGCAAGCACTGGAAAGCCATCTCCAGGGGCTTGTGGCTAAAGTGCCGAACCGCGCCTTTGGCCCGAAGGAGCTACCTCGGACCCTTCGCTGGATTGGAGATGCCGCCAACATTGCGCGCGGCGCCGCGACGACCTTCGGCAACCACTGTGCTTACGCGGCGTCGTGCATGGTGTGCACGCTCCTACGGCACCGCGGTTGCACGCATGTGGCCGGGCTGGAGGCCCCCAGCTGGAGATGCCCGGCGGAGCCGGAGTAATATCTGGTGCCGTCCACGCCGTTCGTCGCGCCGTCAAGTACTTGCATGAGCGGATCTGGGATTACATCGGGGAGGCCGCTACGCGGGTCGAGCTTCGGAAGTCACTTTACGGGGAGGGGAGCCTCGGCCAATTTCTGGACGAGGTCCCGCGGTGCGACGAGGGTGGCGCTGAGGCCTCCGAAGGCGCCGAAAACTCGCAGGTGTGACGCCGAGGTGGCCAGGTGTTAGCGTGTGTTGCAATGTCCCCCGCTTTTCTTGTGAATGAAGTACGCGCTTGCTTTACAAATTCTGACTTTCGACTGTGTCCCGGGCAGCTTCCTTGCTGGGGCCGACTACTTGCGTCCGACCTTGCGATCCGGCGGCGCCTTCGACGCTGGCGAAGGGCCGAGGAGTCGCTGAACTTTTGGGCGGGCCGATCTTCTTCTGGCGAAGCCCCGGCCTTAGCGCGTGCTAAGGACGAGCCTACCGAATAGCTGCTTAGAGCGGCAGAGATGTTGGCGGGCCTCTGTACTTCTAAGATTTTTTCGATATATAGACCTCCTGGCGATTAGGATATGCGCTGCATGTTGTGCTTCGGGCGGTCATGTTGTGCGGGGACAAGATCCCCACGTTCAAAGTGCGCTGTTGGTGTAGTCGTGCGAGCGCTGTCTCCTGCCCGTCGAACGGGTGGCCGCGGACACCGTAGGGTTAGCGCGTGCGGAGACAGTCGGTTGACGCTACGACCTGTTTAAAGTCCGTAGACTGGCGCGAGCGGAGGCAGACCTCCGCACTACGAGCTGTTTACAGTCCGTAGACTGGCGCGTGCGGAGGCGGACCTTCGCACTACGACGTGTTTAAAGTCCGTAGACTGGCGCGTGCGGTGGCGGACCTCCACACTACGAGCTGTTTAAAGTCCGTAGACTGGCGCGTGCGGAGGCGGACCTCCGCACTATGAGCTGTTTAAAGTCCGTAGACTAGCGCGTGCGGAGGCGGACCTTCGCACTACCGGCTGTTTAAAGTCCGTAGACTAGCGCGTGTGTAGGCACGCTCCATCCCCCTACCCTCCAAAGTGGGGGTAGCCTCTGGTGTACCTCGTAGTCCGCGTGCGCGCCCTCGCTGGAGCCAGCCTATGGCGCGCTACGCCGCTACTTCTTGAAACTCTCGAAATTGGGTTTCCATAGCGCGCCTTGCGTACATCTCCCGTGGTGCGCGACGATGAGCCTTGACGCTTTGGGGGGTGCGCGATGTGTCAGCCGCGCAAGGTTCGCGCCGCGTTTGCGTTTTGCCGAGCGCGCCGGGACAGCATCCGTGTCTTATTTATACTCCGGAGAGTATGTGCAAGGACGACGTCCGTGGCATGCGCGGAATCCGCGTCTTGTTTATACTCTGTAGAGTGCGCAAGGAGAACATCCGCGTCTTATTTATACTCCGGAGAGTATGCGCAAGGACGACGTCCATGGCATGCGCGGAATCCGCGTCTTGTTTATACTCCGTAGAGTGCGTAGGGAGAATATCCGCATCTTATTTATACTCCGGAGAGTATGCGCAAGGACAACGTCCATGGCATGTGCGAAATTCGCGTCTTGTTTATACTCCGTAGAGTGCACAGGGAGAACATCCGCGCCTTATTTATACTCCGGAGAGTATGCGCAAGGACGACGTCCATGGCATGCGCGGAATTCGCGTCTTGTTTATACTCCGTAGAGTGCGCAGGGAGAACATCCGCGTCTTATTTATACTCCGGAGAGTATGCGCAAGGACGACATCCATGGCATGCGCGGAATTCGCGTCTTGTTTATACTCCGTAGAGTGCGCAGGGAGAACATCCGCGTCTTATTTATACTCTGGAGAGTGCGTGCAGAGGCATCCCCCCACACGTCTTTGTTTATACTCATGCCCATGTCTTCGATGGAGAGTGCACACGCGAACGTGCGTCTTCGTTTATACTCATACCCGTGTCTTTGATGGAGAGTGCACACGCGCACGTGCGTCTTTGGTTTATACTCATACCCGTGTCTTTGACGGAGAGTGCAGACGCGAACGTGCGTCTTTGGTTTATACTCATACCCGTACCCCTGGCTAGGGAGAGTGCACGCGCGAACGTGCATCTTTGGTTTATACTCATACCCGTACCCCTGGCTACGGAGAGTGCACACGCGCACGTGCGTCTTTGGTTTATACTCATACCCGTACCCCTGGCTACGGAGAGTGCACACGCGTACGTGCGTCTTTGGTTTATACTCATACCCGTACCCCTGGCTACAGAGAGTGCACACGCGTACGTGCGTCTTTGGTTTATACTCATACCCGTACCCCTGGCTACGGAGAGTGCACACGCGTACGTGTGTCTTTGTTTATGCTCCGAGAGCCCGCGCGTAGGCGAGGCCTCCGCGCGCTCTCGCCGCGTATTTGTGCACAATGACAAGAGGTTGGCGACAAACAGAACTCTATTACATTCCCGTTTGCGCAGGTGAGTGATTATAATGGGCGGGGGTACTAACCACTTGTCTTTGGTGCGGCCGGAGCCTCTAGTAGTTGCACTATCTGTAGGGCTTGCCGAGCCATCCCCGGATGACGCCGTAGGTCCCCGTGCTGCGATGCCATTCTAAGCGTGCCGTTGAGCATCGCGACGGGGATATCTGGTGCCGTACTCGATGCGCCGAGCCATATCCTGGTCGCCACGAACGGTAATGATGGCCCGCGGCCCCGGGAGCTTTATGCAGAAATAGCCGTGATGTGGCACCGCTCCGAAGGAGTTGAAGATTGGGCGCCCCAGTATGGTATGGTAGGGGTATAGGAGATCGACGACATCGAATGTGGCATCTTCGACCCTTTCATTGTCGTCCTGGCCGAAGGAGACCTGAAGGCATATTTGGCCGAGCGCCCGTAGAGGTTGTCCTCCGAAGCCTTGCAGTGGAATTCCCGATGGGCCGAGGCGACTTCGAGGGATCCCCATCTGGTCGAAGGCTGCCGCGAACAGGATGTTCGCGGAGCTACCGCCGTCAACTAGGGCACGTCCCAGTCGCATTCCGCTATCACGACCCGGACGACCAGGGGGTCCTGGTGAGGAAGTTCGATGCCTTGGGCGTCGGCGGGTGTGAACGTGACCTCGTGCTGTGCCCAGTCCGGCGGTGCCTGCGCTGGGTACGCCGCTACGTGGTGTAGCCTCCGGACGTAGGCCTTCCGCTGCCGTGCCGAGGCGAACTCCAGCGAGGAGCCTCCGGAGATGACATTGATAACCCTGTGGTGGGCTGCCTCCGGAGCCTGCAGCTGCAGGAGGCCCTCCCGAGGCTGCTGCACATGGGCCTGAATTCGCAGAGGGCCCTCATGGGGCTGCGTCCCTTGCGCCTGGATGTGCATGGGGGCCTCGTATGGGTGCTGGACGTGGGCCACCATAGGCGGGCGTGCCTCCAGGTTCCTATCCCTAGCGACGCTTTGGCGGAGCGCCGCTATGGAGGTGCACGCGCGCGTGTCGTGGGTGCCGCGACCGTGGACTTCGCACCACAGCCCATGGTGCTGGTCATCGTAATCTCCACGGCCTTTATCCTCACGACCCCGGCCACGGCCGCGTCCCCGGCCTTGGCGCCCCCGACCGCCACGACCAGCGGAAGCGTTTTCTTTGGAGCCGCCTTCGATGTCGAAGACATATCGGCCTCGCCGCGACTTCTACTGGCCGCGCTTGGGCCTATCGGACGGCTCCTTGTGCGGGGCGTCCTTGCACTCGGATGCGTCCTTGGACGACTCCTGCTTGCGTTTTCCCTTCGAAGAACCGTCCTTCGGCGGATCTTCGGTTTTCGCCGAGCCACTGGCCTGGTTGGTGTCGGAGTCGTCCCCTTGTCTTCGCCGTGCATCCTCTTTCGCCCTGGCATATTCCTCCATTTTGTCGAAGAGTTTCGTCACTGTCTTGATTGGCTTCCGTGCGTTGTACTCGGCCATCGGGCCCGGGCGAAGGCCCTGTATGGCTGCATTGACAACGGTAGTTTCGTTAACGTCTTTGACTTGACAGCGTATCTTTGCGAAGCATTTGTAGTAGTCCCGGAGCTTCTCCGATGGTTTCTGCTTCAGGGCGAAGAGCTGGTCCGCGTCGACCCGCTCAACATAGTTTCCTTAAAAGTTGTTGTGAAGGCGGTCGCGGATCTGCTCCCACGCGTAGATGGAGTTTGGCTCTATGGTAAAAAAACAGGAAAGCGCCACTCCTTGCAGCGCGAGGGGGAGTCCCTTCGCCTTTGTGGTGTCGTCTCCACCCGCGGCCTCGATTGCGGTTTCATACACGCGCACGAACTCGCGGAGGTCCGTATCGCCTTTGGATGGCTCGATGACACTAGGGAATTTAAAGTCTTCGGGCCACGCCGCCTGCTGTAGTCCTACCGAAAGCGGGGACTCTGGGTCGACGCGTCGCAGCGGCACGCGGCTGGACGTGGGGGCGTCGCGGCTGTCTGCCCTTTTTGGCGCGGGCTCTGGCGCGACCATTGGCGCGGCTTGCTGGCTCTGAGCCTCTTGCATGTCTCGGATAGCCCCGCGAAGATCCCCTAGCTCCCGCTGGAACGCGTTGAGGGCCGCCAGCAGGGCGCTTTCCACCGCTGGTCGGCACGGGTACGATCGCCTCGCGAGCTCCCGAGCTGCCGGTCGCTCCGTTGTGGCTATCTCCAACCGCCCGGTCCGCGCTACCAGCGAGCGTTGCGGCGAGGGTGGCGGGGTTGGTCGCTGTCGCGTCGGCGGGGTTGGTCGTTGTAGCGGCGGTGGCGGGGTTGGTCGTCGTAGCGGCGGTGGCGGGGTTGGACGTCGTAGCGGCGGTGGTGGGGTCGGTCGTCGCAGCGCCAGTGGCGGGGTCGGTCGTCGCAGCGCTAGTGGCGGGGTCGGTCGTCGCAGTGCGAGCGTCGACGTCCGCGACCCCCGCGCCCGCGCCGTCACCCTCGCCCGCGACAGCCGATGCCGAAGCCCTGGTACCCACGCGACGCTCCGACCCAGCCGTCTTCTTTCCCTTCGCCGCCGTCGACGAAGCTTTTTTCGGTGCCATCCTTCTTCGGATTTCAGGCTTACTCCTGTCCTCCCCACGGACGGCGCCAACTGTTGTGGTTACAGACAAAACAGAGAGAGATGTGGTAGTGGAGAGTTGGGAGAAGGTGATGGCCTCTGGCCTCCCTCTAGCCTTCCCTTGGTATATATATTGATATGGGCTGTGCTTTTACAATTGTGCCCTTACATCGGTACCTCCTTGTCAGGGGTATTTAAGTCATTACATATGTCCCATTTTGGGCCCTATAACCTTCTAACAGGCCTGCTGGGTTTAGGTGGGGGCCACCCCTACAACACCTCTAAAGGGATATTTTCATAATATTACATAAGCCATCTGATGAATGTTCTTTGTTGCCCTTGTGTTGTTGCCACTTGTTTCTTATGTAGCGAGAAGATAGCATATTTGGCACTCTAGCCAGTTTTTTTTCGAAACTGGTTCCCAAACGCATGTTTTTTCAAATTTGGCCCCCTCCACGACCATGGGGGCAGCAACAGATGACACATGTCATCTACTGAGCGCCCCCGTCATGGTAGGTGAGCCACACACTCAAGTCATTGTGCCTCAAGGTCACCATGGCCAGCGTCGCCTTCGTCACCGAGAGAATCCTCCACACTATGTTCATCAAGGTAACGAACAATCCCACGGTTAGCGTCGCCTTCGTCGCTGAGGGCATCCTCTACACTATGTTCAAGGTAACAAACAATCATCAATCATAATCACACTTGCCATGGCTAATCGCTCCATCTCTAAAGCTTTCTCTCCATTGCTCCAGTGTCCATGTAACTTTTGATCCATGGTGGTGTTCTTCGTTGCCCTTGCACTGCTGCCACTTGCTTCTTATGTAGCATTGTTAGGGAGCTAGCCACTAGCTTGTCCAGCATGGTAGCCCAACTCCAAGGGCCCATGTGTGTAACATAGGTGGCATGATGTTTTTGATAGATGCCCAACCTATGATCGTCTAAGTGCACTACGATCAGTCATTAGTTTGGTGCCGCACCAGTAAGATCATAAAATGTAGGTGGGTTGATCTAAACCATGGTGTTGGACTAATAACAACAAGTACCTCATTAGCTTGAATAGATATGTGTAGAGTTCATTGTAAATGTATTATATGTGAACATGGACATTTACCAAAAGAAGGCCTTTTCTAGGTCATTTGCCTTCACAATTCCTATTTAGAATGTAGGAATTTCATAAAAATTGCAATAATTGTACGAATAATGATAACAGATAGACATCTGATGGCATTGAAAGCATCGTATGCTTCAGTCCTCATCCATTTCGAGTCTTTGTACCTCCCCTCCCCAAAAAAATCCCCTCGTCTACTCCCAGCTCCTGACCATACTCCCCAAATTAATCCCCATTGCCTCATCCACTTGTATCTCCACACCTCCTCCCTCAAATCTGGCATTTATCTCATCTACTGACCTTGCGTCCATGCTGCCTACTTCGATGAGCTACTCCGATGCCAAGAAAGCCCCACAGCCGTTAGGGAACAGGCTGTACCAACATGGCCTCCATGAGAGCACTAGGGTGAGCCTAGTTTAGCTGCCAGACGTAGACTCCGCAAGCACCATTGAGGACAATGGAGATCCATCAGCATTGGCTAGGGTGCGGTCTTGATGTCTGTGCTCTGACATTATCGGAGGCTACCCATATTAACGTTGTCCCTCATCTGAGGGCAAATGACATGGATAGAGACAACTATTGGTATTCATTTTACGTGTATTTTCATATCCCAAATTCCCAATAAATTGGTAGGAAAAGGCTGAAGTTATGGATTATTGCTACTAACCCTAACCCAGAATTGAGGATTATATTTTTGGAACATATTTTGTAGAATTTGACAAAATTATTTAGAAAAAAATGCGAAAAGACTATCATGGCATATATGGGCCGAAACTGTGCAAGCAAGCATGGCTAGGCGCCCATGGTGCGTGGCCCATCACACATCCCCCTCCTGGCTCCGTCTTTCACTCAAATAACTTTCTAGAAGTCCCTCAAGTTGTGCTAGCCTGAGATGGAATCAACATGAGCGTCAAGGGATAGGACTCCATATAATTTTTGGAAACCAATTTGAACTTTGGATGAAAATAACTGAGATTTGACTAGGGCCCACATGGCATACACACAAGGAACCTTTTAGAGATGCAAACTGACCTTGGACACTTGAGTCATGGTTTGGTGTAGCCCCGCGCAGGCCGAGTGCCATTCTACGCACGCCAAGGACTGTGCCACATTCATGGGTGCTGACCCCTATTTGAGGCATCCCACATCCCTCGATTTGAGGCATCCCAACTCAACAGTCTAGAGCCAACTCGACAGATTTTGACCCTAAAATTCATCCCTTTAGTTGATAGGCTAGATTATATGAGTTTTTAGTGGTGAAGCCCTACCGTGGGTTCCGGAGCTCTTGCTTCAATTTCTGTAAAGAGGTAATGATGTAATTCTCAAGTCATTGTTGTAGTTTTTCATGTTCTTGATGATTTAATTTATTTTAGTTGCTTCTATTACTCCTATTTTAGACTATCTAGTTTATGCAATATGTTACTTTCGATCTATTTTGAATTCATGGATTGTTATAGCTAGTGATTTTAATCATGGTGATTAGATCAATTTAGTGGAACCGTGCATACTAGTCTATGGGCATGAATATAGTTAGCACATAACTTAGAAAGATCCGTACATTTGGAGGTCGAGGCTATGGCTAGTGGTGATATCACTAGTGCGTAGAGAATGGCGTACCGCTGACAGCTAACTTATGTTTGTCATCTTATTCATTGCTCATTTATGTGTTAGATAGGGAAGTGAATGTGTTGATGTACCATTAGATGGTTGTGGCTCACGATATCAGTGCGCATGGCTTGGAAAAGGCACTTCAATCTCTGGTGAGAGATCTCATGTACCAATTAGTGGATAGTTGTAATAATCTAAAACTAACCTTCCTAAGGGCCCAATCATGAATACAGAAAAGGATTAAAGGATATAGTGACAAAAAGGCGAAGTTCAGTTCTATCTCTGATCGAGTCAGTCATGAGAAGGTTTGGGATAGGTCTTATAAGGAGAGGGGTGTAGGGTGAAATCATCTCCAACCCTAGCTACCACCCCCACCCTATGTAGCCACCAACCCCACACGCATGTTACACCCTACCATGCCAGTGCGCTGCCTACTGTCGCTTGTTGCAGTTGTTGTTGCTACCACGATAACGCCGGCTGATGGGGAGAGGTGAGGAGGGGGCCGGTTGGAGAAAGAAGAATGAAGAGGGAAGAAAAAAGGGAAGCCAGCTAGGGAAGAGAAGAGGAAAGGGAAGGAAGAAGAGGAAGAAGAGGAAGGAGGGGGACTTTTGCATCCACACCATTTCCATCGCTCCAGCGAAGTGTTGAGTAATAGGTAAATTTTCCCTAAAACTTATCTCCCTGTTTTAGGCCATGGTAGATTGGTTTTCAGTATGTGCTAGTCCTGGTTGTGGAGGAAGGGGGTGTCGGAGGCAAGTTTTGGGTGTCGTTGCTTCTTAAGGTTTGTGTCCTATTTTGTGAGAGAGTTTTGGGATATCTACATCTAGTTTCATGACTTTAACATAATAAAAATATTGTAGAATTGTTTAAGGTTTCCATATAATGCAAAAATATGGGATTTGGTTGACTGGTTTAGGAGTTATGGTCTCATGAATGCTGCTGTCTAGAGTTTAGTTATGACTGGACGCAATCGAGGTAATATGTAATTAGGGCTTAGTAGATGGCTAAATTAATTTTTGAGAATTAATAAATAAAGGTAGATAATTTAATGTAGATTTTAGAAGTGGTATGATTTATTATGTTTGGGCTAGTAAATTAATTGTTATAAAATTGTTAAATGCACTATCTAGTAAAATAATAGAACAGTCTTCGGGATTAGAAATGAGGGTTTAAATGGATTAATTAGGGTTTTTGGTCAACTAAGATAGTGTATTAAACTTTGTGTAGATTTCACAACTTATATGGTTTTCCATGTTACAGCCTCTGAGTTGAAAGTTATGGTATTTTGAGTACTAGGACAGAGGGGAGGACTGTCTGGTGAAGAGGGAATTGTTAGATCGAGAAGCAGTAGGAGCGATGTTATTTATTTGATATTTATGTACCATTGTAGCATTTTGTTGAGACTGGTTATTTATTTTAGGAGGATTAACTTCGTGGTTGGTGTTGACTCCACATTAATCCATTCCACATAGTTAAAAAGGCAAGTGCATGATAGAATAATAGTTGATTGTTTCCTATTGTTTTGAGTAATTAGATTTATTTGCCATGCTATTTTTATATACATGAGTCTTGTTACATATGATGTGGTTGATGAATACGAAAGGATGATGTTAATGTCTATCGATGCTATGGTATATGATAAATGAGTAATGGAAATATTGCATCACGCGCATTCACATCATGACAAGAGAAAATGAATCAGGGCAGTGAGTAAGTCATATAGTTAGTCTGGAGTACATGGGCTAGGTTGGTGAGAAAGCTATATGACTAGTTCGAAGTGCTCTTGAGTAAGACATATTTTGGTAGGTACCTCCACAGGATGGATGTAGAGGTTGTATATCAACGGATGTTCCCTCAGCTATACCGATATGAGCTTAAAAGGTGCATGTGGACATTTTATTGCATTGCATTATGGTTTTTGATGATAAGAAAAGAAGAAGAGATGGTATTGTAGTAAATATTGATTATCATGTATGTTGATGTTATTGTTTTATTATGTACTTACTGAGTTTTGGATTCACCCTTGCTTATGTTGTTGTTTTAGGTGATTAATGAAGATGACATGCATGGGGTGGGAGTAGCACATGATCAGTTCATGCATCGGTATTGATACACTTATCACATTGTGATAAATATTCATTCGTTAACAATGATTTGGTTTATGCAAACTCTTGCGATTGGATAATAAGTTCCTTTAGAACATAAATCTATTAGAATGGTTGCTATCAAAGTAACACTGATTAGTCCTAATAATTAGATTATCTCCATTATTGTCTTTGCTTCATTTCAATGTTAAGATTTTTATATTTACTATTGGTCATGTTTATGCTTAAATGAATATTTTGTGGAATTGTGGTCAATGTATTAATGTTGGAAGCTTGTCAAAGATAATTTAATTTGGAAAGAAATTGAGATAGTAGTATTATTCTGGGCTCATGTCGAGTCAGAGTATTATAATAGTTGTAGATAGATTATAATAGCTTCCAAATAGTTGATTGATTAGCAACTAAACCATAGAACATTTATTTTTACCCCTTTGGAAAAGAGATAGGATCATTATTTTAGGCTAAATTCATCATCTTTCGAAGAATTAGATGTGTTAACAGAAAACCCTAGCTTTGGTTAGTTAAGTTCTCTGTAGATTCGATACCCTGGAATACTCAGGTGAAAAGCTACAATTGACTCGTACACTACGGTTATATTGATTGCACATAGTTTATGTCAAATCCGTGTATGTTGTCAACCAACCTCTTTGCAGGAAAAGAGAGGTTGATAAATAGTCTGTATTAGCGACAAGATGGTCGTGTGGCGGATTGCCATGTTCTCATCTAAGATTGTGTCAGTTGTTGCAACAATTAAAATAAGTTGTTGCAGACAAATTTTTTTAATGTTTCAGACTTGTGTACCTTCTCTAAAATGGTTGTTTCAACCAGAGTTACTATTTATTGCAACTATATTTTCCTATTGTTGCAACAAGAGTTTTTTCTATTGCATTAGTTATGTCAATTTGTTGCACAAGAATTTTTATTTTGCTACAATAGGTATTTGTTGATGTTGCATCCAAGTTTTTATGAGTTGCATCATGGTGTTAGGTTTTGTTTTCTTACAATATAAAGTTGTCTTGTTGTGGATGCTTAATTTTTTTTGGAGTCTGCTCCACGAGCTCTGGTAACACAGGACATGCTCTTTGTGAGCTCCCATGGCCATGTGGCACTTGAGCTCCATCACCAACGTCGATTGTGGCCTCCGTCGGCAGCAAGCTCTATAGCCACTAGGCTAACCTCCTCTAGTATTGCCCATAGTGGGCTGAGCTTCGAGCCTCGGGTTCCTCGTCAATGTGGTCGCAACCTCCTTCTCCAATATGTTATGTTACTCATCGTTGTCCATGCACCTCCTCGTTCAGCACTAGGCGTTCTGTAGGAAGGAGATCAAGGAGAGGAAGCGAAGCTAGTGGTGGTTGCCAAACATCCGACCGTTAGTTCTAGCATCAAACGATGGAAGGAAGCATACGATGCTAGCACCTAAATTGGACATCCGAGTGCTATTTGCCTCCAAATGTTATAGGTGTTGTATGTTGAGGGTTGCATTGTTTACAAAGGATCACACAAGAATGAGAAAATTAGAGGAGCACAGATTTAGTCCTAACAACCTTCCAACTTTATTGATTTTTCTCATAAACGGGTGTTTAGGTTACATTGTTCCCTCCCCTCCATATAAAGGCTAGGAAGAGGTGTGTTGGATCGAAATCGGCAACAGAGGGGGGGGGGGGGTGAATGGTGCCCTTTTTAAAAAATGCCCCCCCCCCGCGAGTATTCACATGCGAGATTCTCTTCTCCGAAAGCTATGAAAAGTTATGAAGTAGATGAAAAGTGCTCTCTGGAACCTTAAAACTACAAATCCAGCAGAGCGACAAAATAACAGAGAAGAACCAAAATAAAACGAAAAATCACAGCAGCCCAAAAAACCTGGTCGGTTAGACCGCCACATATGGGCCGGTCTGACCGCCTCATCTCTTCCGGTCAGACCGCCGGTGTGAAACCGGTCTGACCAGGCATCGATTCCAGAGAACAGTAAATGCTGAAATTCATACAGCAAACTGAGAACTCCCCACAACTGAGAAATTTGCGATGTATCTCTGGTTTGCTCAGCCCAGAATAGCAGGACTACAACCTAATTAGCAAAGAAACACCAAGGCTCAAAGAAAATCACCAAGAAAGAGAAAGAATCCGGATTTGAGCAAAATCTGAAAATGTAATGAGAGTTGAACCAATTTTTTAGATTACTCACGATTCATCCATCCTTTGCTTGTGATCTTTTGCAGACTGATTAGCAAAGAACCTAGGACTTGAAAACAGAAAACTCAAGCCATCTTCTAAAGTGATTTCAAGAGAACCAAAGTTCCTCTGTCAAGAAACCCTAGAAAAGCAAATACAGAGGAAAATTTGACGATGGCCTGAGAATCTACAGAAACCACTGAATCCTCTACTTGATCTTGAAAATGGAAAGATCAATGGGCCTTGAGCGATTTCCCTTCACAAAGTAATCAAGAACAAGCCCTTAGGTCAAGGATTCAACTCATGAACACAAAACAACAGAGACAAGAGCAAAAACGAAATCCATCACAGAAAAGCAAAAGAATGGAACAACCCAACATAATCCTTCTCATATTGACAGGAGATGATTACAAAGGAGTCCCCATACGCGATTGAAACAGAGAGATCACATTACATGCTTCACATAAGAACACACCTCTCTTTCTCTCAAGAACACACGCAGGGAGACCAAAAACAACAGAACTCTGTCTCCTACCAACTCCAACAACTAAAGCACAAAGTAAAACCAACTCCTAAAGCCTCTAGCTCTTTTCCCAAGCCATAAAACATGCAGGAGACACTCCTCCTTTTATAGCCTTCCACTAATGGGTTTGCAACATGCTTTGCCCATTAAGCCTCCAACAACTCCAACGCTTTATCCAAAACCCACTTCCTTTAGTGCAGCTTTGCGTATTTACCAAAACGCCCCTCCTGCACCTTCCGGGAAGTTTTCTCATTTCTTGCCGTCCAAGCCTCGCAACTACCTCGAGTCCTTGCCGTCTTCAGCACACCTCGATCGCTTTGACCTCGGCACCACCTACGCCTAGTCCGGTCACCCTGTGCCTTACCACGACTTCGCCTCGACGTCCTGCAGCCATCACAGACAAGAAACACATCACATAGCACCGCTCGACATAATGTGATCAACAATAGCATTAAGAGAAATTTTAAGCATGAAAAAGCCAAAACCTATCGAATCAAGAAAATAGGCATCCTGAGCACTTCGACCAAGTTTGACCAAGTCCGACCGAAACCGATTGCACCGTGCAACGACATGGTCCAAACCACACAAACAAAACTCGACTTTCCTAAAACAGATGTCAATTACTCATCACACACACGGGGTCACCTCCACATGGTCTATCAAGGTGCTATGAATAGTACAAAATAATATAGGACTAAACTATCCTAATATGTCTTATTGGCCTTATGCCTTTAATGGGCCTGTTTAGTAGAGTGTCCATATGATGAGCCAGGGCTGTCATATAGCAATAGAAATAATTCAATTCTGGTATTCTAAATTATCATAAAACATTTTCTTTAGAAGAAAGCAATCTAATCAAAAGCTGCATACACTATTGTATCTCATATTTATGTCTCTTGGTATCATGGTCATTATTGGTACGATTGGTATTCTTGGTTCTGTTTATAATTCTCATTGCGTGTTGCTGTGTTGGCACCACAACAATTTGAGATTGGCAGCAATGACACCCCTAGCCCCTAGACAGCTTGACTACTACTACCTGGGCTCAGTGGAGATATCCACGCGCACGCATCGAACTCGTCAGCCAAATTGATTGAGCACTGTTACCGGTCTGCTGATCGAAGTCAAATGGCCAGGACTAGAAGCAAAAGTGCTAACCCAGCCCGCTTCCTTTATAGCCCGGATAGCGGCAAGAAGACGCAGCTTTAGCCAACCTAATAAGGCTTTCCTGGCGACATGCATTTTGAGACCAACATAAAAACAATCATATCTAGAGCTAAGTTGCTAGCAAGAAGAGTCCTTTTCTGCTTGCAACTTTTATGCAAACTATTGTTATTGAGCCATGTCATAAAAACAAAGATGAAATGGGCATGTCCTGATCTACTTCTATTTTGCGGCGATCCTTTTTGAACTGAAAACTTCCAACTGGAGGTTCAGCTTTCAATTGGAAGTTGAAATTTTCAACCGCAAACTAAAGGGTATTTGTTTGACAATCCATATATGGGTGTATTTTTTAAGGCTATGGCTGATAGCTTTCAGCCCTAGCGTGGACGTTTATGCAAACAAACCGAATGCCGATAAGCCGTATCGAAAAAGTTGGTGTGGTAGGGATGCCCCCACCTAAGCCCATCCGGCCTATTAGGGGCTATAAGACCTAGTAAGATATGTATGAGGACATGTATACCCCCTCCATAGGATACTCAACTGTGAGGGTATGGTGGTAAATATGCCTTATGGGCACATATATATACGCCCTGGTCATGGAGATAGGGCAAGGATAGCTCATTTATCGTAACCACTCCACTACTCTCCCAGTTTACTATTTAGCCTGTAGCCACAACAGTTAGCACCATCCGTGGGGACGGCAACGAGCAAGCTGTGGACCTGAGAAGAGATGGCGCCTAAGAAGGCATCGTCGACAATAAAAAGGAAGCAGAGCACGACAGCAGTGGTGGATGGTTTGCGCCAATACCTGAAGCCGACCTCGATGGCGACATTAGCACGGCGAACGGACCTGCCGTCGACATCCACGTGGGTGCAATCGGCCATCACGAAGACCGTTGTGGCACGGCAGTCGACCCTGTCGATAGTGCAATGGTCGACCCCATTAGTGACGTTTGCGTCGGCGAGATCATTGGTGCCGACACTCGCACAGGCATGTCCGGTAACCCTGGAGCTAGTGTGGGGGTGACCAGCAGTACTGACGCTCACGTCGGTCTTGTCGCTGGTCGTGAGGCCTACCACACTGATGTACCAAGCGGCTTTGGTGGGCAGGCCGTTATCGCCAGCAACCTCGCAGCGCATGCCTCCGCTCAAGTGGGTACGGCTGCCCTGACGATAGAAGGCACTCTGATGGCGGCCCTCGGAACATTGCAGCGTGAGTTGGCGGACCTCCGGGGGGCCATGCGGGAGATTCAAGAGGCTCGGAGCCAGTAAATGCCGCCGTCGGTGGTAGCAGAGGTCACACTCGACCGAGAGAATATCAGTGACGCCCCCGCCTTTGGTCGTGGCATGCTTCGACATGTAGATCCGGAGTCCCCACTCTCCGTTGGCCTACAACAGTTGACATGACCGAATGACATTACATTCCCGACCGTCGAGCCATACAAAGGTGATATGAACCCCAGGGAGTTCATTCGAGTGTATGAGACAGCTATTGAGGCGGCCGGTGGGGATGAATCCACCAAAGAGAAGGGATTGCTGCTCGCCCTACAGGGGGTGGCGCTTTTCTGGTCTTCACCATCGAGCCGAACTCCATATACACATAGGAGCAGATCCACGATCACTTGTACAATAATTTCCAAGGTAATTACATCGAGCAGGTCAATGCAGACCAGCTCTTCGCTATCAAGCAAAAACCCTCAGAAAAGCTCTGAGCGTACTTCAAGCGCCTCGCCAAGATTCGTTGTCAAGTTAAAGATGTGAACGAGACCACAATCATCAACACGGTGATTCGGGGTCTTCGCTGGGACCGTTGGCCAAGTACATTGCGTACAAACCCATAAAGACAGTTGCCAAGCTCTTTGACAAGGTGGAGGAATATGCACGAGCAGAGGAAGACGTGCAGTGGTGCAGGGGTGACACCTCTAACACCAAGCAAGCACAGGACCCATCGAAGGACACCTCCAACCGCAAGCAACGCAAAGCCCAGAGGGCTAGATACATCTTCGGCATCGACGGTGGGTCTAACAACAGCACCCCTGCTAGCCGGGGATAGGGTCGCAGAGGTCGAGGATGTGGACGAAGCCAGGGCCATGAGGACGGAGCACGCGGTAACGGAGAGCACCAACAGCGTGGCCTTTAGTGCGAGATACATGGGCGCAGTGATCACCTCACTCGATATTGCCCCACCATCGTAATGCTCCGGCAAAGCATCGCTAGGGACAACACCCTAGAAGTGAGGACCCCGGTGGTGGCCCATGTACAATAGCCCTAGGAGGATCTTCTACGGATACAACCCGCGAGGGAGGGCAGCGCCGTGTCATAAATGTCATCTCAAATGGATCATTGCTGGAATTCTTGTCCGCGTGGCAGCAGATGGCCTATGCTCGTCAGCTGCATCACGTGGCGATGTACCCTGCCTAGGTGCCGCCGACTTGGGCACAAAATGACATCACCTTCACAATCACCGACGCGGACAGAATCGACTTTTCTCACCACGATCCCCTGGTGGTCCAGGCCACCATTGCGGAGCGCAACGTTAAGTGCGTCCTGGTCAATCGGGGTAGTTCTGCCAACATTTTATTCATGGGGGCCGTCGACCGGATGGGAATCCCTCGTAGTAGACTCAGACCCCCTGGGATCCCGCTCCAGGGTTTCAGGGGTCAACCCCTAAAGGCCCTGGGTCAAATATGACTACAGGTGTCCTTCGGGCAAGGTGATCAAGTGAGAAGCAAAGACGTCACCTTCGACGTCGTTGATCTTCCCTACCCATACAACACCATCCTCGGACGCCCGACCCTCAATGCTTTTGGGGCGGTCCTGCACCACAACTTCTTGTGCATGAAACTTCCAGGCCCACAGGGGATTGTCACCATATTCGGAGACCAGGATTTCACTCGTCAGATAGAACTTGGCACGCGAGGTCCCCTTTGAATGGTACACACCGTTAAGGTCACCCTCGACGCAGATACACCCTCTGCCCTGGGGTGGATGCCCAACCTAGGCTGAACGGTGGAGTCAAAAGAATCTCCCTGCATGCTACGGACCAACAAGTTTTCATTGGCGAGGGCCCCCCCGAGGTCGAGCAGGCCCTACTACATGTTCTTCGCAACAACACGGACGTCTTCGCATGGTCACCAACCAACATCACGGGGGTAGACCGTGGCATCATCGAGCACAGCCTCGTGGTTCGCCTTGATGCTAAACTAGTCAAACAAAGGCTTCGATGCATGTCCCTAGAGCGCCAATAGGCTACCAAAACCGAGGTGGCGAAGCTACTCCAGTCCGAAGTCATACATGAAGTGCAACACCCTGAATGGCTCATGAATCTAGTGCTCATAAAAAAAGAGAGTGGCGCATGGCGTATGTGCATCGATTTCACCGCTCTCAACAAGGCATGTCCGAAAGACAACTACCTGCTTCCTCGGATAGACTAGTTGGTAGACGCCACGGCAGGGTGTTGTAACATCCCAAAAATTTGTTTTTGAAAATATGAAGCTTTTTCAATTATGTTGGTATTATATTTTGTTTGAAGTTGGATTTTATGGTGTTTTTCTGGAGTTTGGTAAAAATAAAAATTTCAAGAAAGGAACAAACATGTTCAAATAATAGAGAATTAAAAATTAAAAGACGAATCCGAAAAGATGATCCAGTATAAGAAAAGAGAAACCTGAGTTAAAAATATAAAAGTGTCATTTTGAAAATAATAGTATAAAAGGGCAAAATAATAATAATAATAATAATAATAATAATAATAATATAAATTGTATACAAAGTGAATGTGCAAATAATGTATATATGTATAAAAAAAATGGAAATAAATAACAGTATAAATAAATACTATATATATGTGTGTATATATATATACTTGTATGCATATACATATGTATATATATACACTAAATAAATAATAATAATAAAAACAAATCAGAGGGAGCCAGGCCGGCCGAAAGCGGCCCGACCCAGCCCCCCCTCTCCTCCCCGTTCTTCCCTGCACACCCGACCGCAGCCCCGCGCCTGCCTCCTTCTTCGTTCGTCTCCGCCCCTCCCATATTCCCTCGGCGCGCCGCCCGCACCGCCTCCCCGGCCGCGCCGCTCTGCCGCACGGGCCCGCGCCCCGCTCCCTGCCCGTGGACCTGCGCCCCCGCCCGCACCCTCTCCTCTGCCGCGCGGGACCGCCCTAGCTCGGCCGCGCGTCGCCTCCTCCCTCCCTCCGCCGTGGTCCAGTTAGCACCGCCCCAGGTAAGCTCGGCCTCGTCCCGGTTTTACCTCGCCCAGTTGCCACCCGTGCTCTAGGCCTATAAAGAGCCGAGCTCCCTCTTCCCACTCCTCCTCCTTTTCCCCGCCTGAGCTTGCGCCGGCCGCCGCCATTACCGCCGCCGCTTTCTCCTCAAGCGGTCCCGGGCCGATTCCGCGCGGCCAGAGCATCTCCTCGGCGCCCCGAAGTCATCCCCGCCACCGGCCGGAGCTGCCGTCCACCCTAGCTCGCCGGCGACGTAAGCCTCCCCGCGCCGCCCACGGCTCCCGATGCCGGCGCTCCTCGTCGCCTCCCCGCCACCATGGACGACGTGGTAAGGTTCCCCGTGACCCAATCATGCTTGTGCTCACTCTATTTTGTTCTCCCTTCTCTCCGGCCACCGGCGCCCTGATCGACTCCCCTACCCGGCCGCCTCCCATCGCCGCCGGCCCGCCACCGTGTCTCCCGGCCGGAGCTGCCGCCTCACCGAACGACCTCGTCGCCGGGACGTTCCGTTTTGCTAAGTCTCTGCCGACTCCCCGGCCACTCCCCGCCAGCGTCGCCGCTGCCGCCCTGCCCTGGCCGTCTTCCCTGCTCTGCCTTCAGCTCAGCCGAGCAGCTCCTCCTCTCTGTGTATGTGTATGACATGTGGGCCCAGCTAGCTAGTGGCTTGACTCCTCACGCTTTGGCTCAATGGTAGCTTCATATACATGCATACATTAAAAGTAAGCTATGAATGATAATAAGGATAAGAGTGTATATATATAAATTTATTCATGCAACTAAATTGAAACTTAACAATTGGCTAATGTATTTATATGTCAATCAATATTAATAAACTAATTTGAATAAATGTATCATCAACTATAACAATTTTATCGAACGAATTTGAAGTCACCCTGCTTAACGAGTTTAACCCTTAGGAATCAATTGCACGCCACATGAAATATCAAATGTGGTCTAAATATCCCTAAAAAGTCATAGCATCTATTTTTAGTAAAACACAATCGTTGATCTTTATCGAATAAAGTTATTAATCAAGCCGAATAACTGACTCTAGAACGTGCAGTTACAATCTCAGAAAAATATTGTCACATGAAATATCAGAGTTACACCAAGTATTTAAAATTATACTCATCTCATGTAAAGCCCCCATCCGAGCATCACAAAGCCATGTCCCTCTTCACTAGCTTCGCTACACTCTTTTATCTGTCCATAAGTCCTGCTTGACTCATGGAACTTCCTTGATAAATATAAATCAATTAAAAGCAAATCATCAAACAAAAGGTCGAGCCTCGCCGTTTTCCCCAATCGGCTGTCTTGGCCGCCTCTTTTTCCCAAACAGATAATCCCTGTAGATACTACTTCACTTTCGATCCCTCGTATTTCTAAAATTTTCCCTCACGATAAAGCATTCAGACAACTCGTCCTCCTGCTCAAAACCAGCTACCGATGTGCTTACCACACGTTAACCTGAATCGCCCTTCTATTCTCAAATTATAATAAATGCATAATTTAAACTAAATCGAATATTTAAAGTGATTGGATTTATTTGGATCTCTTGAGTTATTTGCCTTTGTTTGGATTCAGTTTCTTAGCCCGAAATGAGAAATTGGAGTCCGGAAGAATCAAGGATCGAGCGAGGCCGAGATCGAGGTGAAGATAAAGACCCGAACCTCAGGATCGACAAATGATGAAACCTTGAGTGAGCTCAAGATCGCGGTAAACTGCGCAGGCGAGTCAATACTTTGATCATGTTGAACCTACATTTCTACAAATTACTTTGTTTTAAAGTAACAAATTGCATTGCTGTTATTTTTATGCAAATGCATGCTAAATTTGATATTCTAGTTATATGCCGTTGTTTACCTTGAATAATATTACCCCCTCCTTTGAGTATTTGAATGTGTGAACCTTGTCGCCCTAGCAAAAATATAATAGTAACATTTCGAAAATAAGTCCGTAACCATATGCCATGCTTAGCATTGAATAGGAATCCGGGGCAAGAAATTGTCCCGAGCATCACATTTATTCATGAGAAAAATTTGGTTGGGTCAGTCATGGTGGTAATGACTGATAAATGTTGGATACGATTATTTTATGTCCCCAAACACCCCAATATGCTTAAATATCTAGGCGGATGGTTCGGGGGTGTGGTGCAGGTGTGCACGAGAGTGTGGTTTGTGGTAGAACCGTCCAGATACCAATAAGGACCGAATCTTGTCATGTCAACCCGTGTACAACCGTACAACCACAAGTCTGTAAATTACAACTTGGCTTAGTAGATTTACCGGACCCTGAAAGTCATCCTTCCAGGAGGCGGTGTGAGGATGTGCAAGCGGCAGTCTGTGTGACGGCTTGAATGGGACACCAGTGGAAGGTGAAGTTCTGCTGTGGCGGGCTAGCAGGGGTGGGGAGCCAGCTGCTAGACGTTCAGAAGGAGAACATCCCGCACAACGTATGGGACCCACCGCAAGTGGGAACGACCCATAGGGTGAAATGATGGAAGGGGCGAGGTACTTTGAAAAGTTACTGTGATGGTCTGCTCAACCACATGACTAAGGAATTGTGTGGGGCAACGAGTTGATTGTCTCTTGTGGTGAAAGTGTACAAACTCTGCAGAGTCAAAACTATTCGAATAGCCGTGCCCACGGTCAAGGGCAGACATGGGAACTTAACTGGATATAGTTCTATTTCGAAATGCTTTATGAAATGGGAATGGAAAAGTGGAAGGGCGAAGGACTGCCCTGATTTGGAATTGTCCTGGGTGTCGTCCCAGTGGTAAGTTAAGAGGCTATAACGCTGAAAGATGGTGTGATGCCATGGTAATAGTGTGCATATGAGGTAATGCTTTATGTGTGGAGAATCATGTTAATATCCCTTGAACATTATGCTTTTTGTTCAAAACTGCTAGGTCTTAGGAAATTTTATGTATTATATTTCAAATAGTGGCATTCCTATTCCTATAACATAAAATATGGGTGGAATAAACAGGGTCGCGAGTAAAAGAGAGGAACGTTTGTAGAGTACATTGGTAGATCCATATCGGTCTTGAATAGGAAATGATAGTGTGGGTTCCGGGAGAAATAAGTTGGTGAAGTCTAGCTGAACGATAGGCTAGATAGATGATTTAAATGATTTTTGGAGATTTAGGAATTACACAGATAAATATTGGATTATGACACTGATAAATTCTTGGGAGATGTCAATATTAGAATTAATAGATTCAGTTACTAGATGAATCAAATGAATTTTTGAGGATTTGGTGGAATATTACAAGTATCGGATTATAATTCTTGATTAATGATATTCTGGGCGGATATATAATAGTGATTGTTAATCCTTGGGAGATGTTGTTAATATAAGGAATTAATAGTAGTTGATCAATTACTAGAAGAACGAATTAAATTTCTGAGGAGATTAGAGGAGTCATTAGTGGATTATAATCGTGGTAAATTGAATTTTTGGTGGAGGTATATTTGAGGATTAGCTAGGAATAGGTAATGGAAAAAGGAGATGGATTATTGGATTATGGGTTGAAATCAATGACAAAAAGGATTGAATACAAATGATATCGGTGGATTTGAAAGTAATTATGTTAGAGAATCATTAGAGTTCAGGGGCAAGGGGCTGATGAATAAGTAATGACATGATTGGATCATTAATAATTCAAAGTACAAAGTATGATCGGTGGATTAAGTCGATTTTGGTAATTGTAGTATGAAGTTAGGTAGTAATACTGAAACTTTGATTAATTAAGAATAATAATGCCGCTAAAAGCAAATTTTTGGCAAATAAAATAACCCGAGCCTTCCCTTTGTTATGCCATGCATACTATTTATTTGCATTCTGTGTATTGGCTCGCGGAGCACGGGGTCGGAGTGCTCATGCTCGCTTTTGCGACAAATTCAGAAGCGGGAATCAGATCACTGCGCTTCAACAATACTTTTGGATCACGATGACGAAGAAGATGAAGATGTCAAGAACTAGGCCGCGAACCTCCAGTTGGCTGCCTGTGGGCATGTCCTGAAGGTCCCACCTGTGTGCTTCGTTCTTCCGCTGCTGCAATTTATTGATTTCAGCCTAATCGGCCCATGAGTAAGTTTATTATTATATTTACATTTCCGCATGATATGTACTTTGATATTCAGAACTGTAACTGTGTGCACTATCTACTGATCCAGGGAATAGTGCAGATAAACACAGTAGATTCCAGATTATAAAATCTGGGTCTGACAGGTGTGATCTAATGAGTTTCTTGGGCGCATACTTCGGCTATCACCAGATCCATATGGCTAAGGAGGGCGAAGTCAAGACGAGCTTCATAACCCTAGTAGGCGCATTCTGCTTCGTCAGAATGCCCTCCGGCCTAAAGAATGTGGGAGCTACGTTCACGCGTCTAGTGGCCCTCATCCTCGCTTCCCAGCTCGGAAGGGATGTCAAAGCTTACGTGGACGACGTGGTCATCAAGACCAGAAAACTCGCCTCCCATGTCCAAGACCTCCAAGAAACCTTCGACAACCTATGGCGGGCAAGCATCAAGCTGAACCCAGACAAATGTGTCTTCGGCATACAAGTAGGAAAGATGCTTGGCTTCCTGGTGTCAGGGCAGGAGATACAAGCGAACCCTGATAAAGTTGACGCAATCCTCTCCATGGAGCCGCCCAAGATGACAAGAGAGCTCCAAAGGCTCACAGGATGCCTGGCCGCTATAAGCCATTTCCTATCTAGGGCAGCCACGGGAGGCCTCCCATTCTTTAGAACCCTTCGTGGGTCGTGTCCCCGGCACCAGAGGCTTCGTTGCTGCTGTACCTCGCGGCTACAACAACAACAGTCAATGGAGTCTTTGTCCTTGAGGAGGGGTCCCTTCAGCGGCCGGTGTACTTTATCTCGGAAGCCTTTCTGGGCGCCAAGACATGGTATACTAAACTGGAAAAGTTGGCCTATGCCCTCGTCATGGTCTCCCAGAAGCTTCGACATTACTTTTTGGCTCATCACATCACCGCTCTTCATTCCCCTTAGTGGAGATGCTACACAATAAGGAGTCAACAGACCGTATTAGCAATAGGGTGGCCAAGCTCGCGCCCTTCTCCCTGACATACGCTTCGCATATGGCCTTTTCTGCTTTCCTAGCGACATGCATTTTGAGACCAAGACAAAAACAATCATATGTATAGCTAGGTTGCTAGCAAGAAGAGTCCTTTTCTACTTGCAACTTTTATGCAAACTATTGTTATTGAGCCATGTCATAAAAACAAGGATGAAATGGGCATGTCCTGATCTACTTCTATTTTGCGGCGGTCCCTTTTGAACTGAAAACTACCTGCTAGAGGTTCAGCTTTCAATTGGAAGTTGAAATTTTCAACCGCAAACTAAATGTATGGGTGTATTATTTAGGGCTGCGGTTGACAATCCATGTATGGGTGTATTATTTAGGGCTGCGGTTGATAGCTTTTAGCCCTAGCACGGACGTTTATGTGAATGAACCGAATGCCGATAAGCCGTATCGAAAAAGTTGGTTTGATAAGTTGTTTTGAAAAGGATGTCCTAATAGGCCGTTTCGAAAAAGCGACGAAGAAGCCATTCCGTTTGTTTATTCAAGAAGGTCATAAGTCATATGCTTATTTCTTTTTAGTTTATGGCTTATAGATTCTTTTGAACAAACAAATGGAACGGCTTCTTCATTGTCTTTTTGAAATAGTTTATCGAACATCTTTTTTAAAACGACTTATCGATATTCAGTTTATTTACACAAACATTTATGCTAGAATTATAAATCACCAGTCACAGCCATCGGCCATAGCAAAACAATCCCTACCCGCAAGCTGCAAGCTGAAAAAAGAGGGGAGATTCAATTTTTTGCCACTCTTAAGATTGATCAATTCACCTTATCACTTACATGTGGGGTCACCTGAGTCACTGACAATTTTTAGGCGTGTAATTAATCCATCAAGTGTTATAAATAGCGGCCATGACGCCGGTGCTGGGATCCCCCCCTCCCCCAGGTGAATTTAGTGTGCGATTGTAGCATATCTCAGTACCTGACACAAAGCATGCCGCCCTAGCTAGCTGTGGCAGCAGCAACATGCCTGTGGGGTATCCGCTGCATTAAATTGACAGCCAATTTGATCCCCACACACGCACACACCTGTCCATATTGCTCCCTTGTCGATCTCCAGCCCCAACGCAACCTCTTGTACCCTCCAATTCAACAGCCGGAGCCGGCGGTAACGTACACACATAGGATACCCATATATCAACCACAAAGCTAGCTCGCTATAATTCAACCGTCAGCCGTCATTGCTACATGCATGATACACATACATACAGCATATAGTACATACACAAGGCAACGCAGAAAGAGGAAATAGCAGGCATCTCATCAGGCTGAAGCCAGACTCTTTAATCAAGCAGTAGATGCATGGGGTAGCTAGGTAGGGGTCGGGTCGGGTCCCTGGCTTGTCCTCTACCCTGCGCGCGCGCGCGGTGAACCCGAGGATCGATTGAGCTAAACAGTTAAGAGACGCGAGGCAGTGGAATCTCTCTATCTCTCTCTTTCTGCCTGCACTGCGTGCATCCTGTAGCTTCAATTCTCCTTGGAGTTAGAGCGCAAACGGACGCAGGCACTGCCAGGCAAGGCAACAGTACAAAGGCACGGCAGTACAGTACAGTGCCAAGGCCGGCCGTAACGCAGGACAAAGGGACTCGAGGGAAGTGGGGCCGCGTGACAGCGACGCATGCTTCCTTGCATTTCATGCATGGAACGTAGCAAGCAATAAGCATACATGAGAGAGAGAGAGAGAGAGAGAGAGATTGATGGATGTGTGTGGGGATAATGGGGGAACATCTCCTTTTCAGCCTCGCTCGGGGTGCCTACAAACTGCGAAGGAATGTCGGAAGATGACAACGGGATGGAGCCCAATCCCACTGCGCACCATGCTCCTCTCATCACTGTGTACGTGTTTGCCTCTCTCTCTCTCTCTCTCTCTCACTCATATCACACACACAATTTCCAGAAAAAATGTTAGGCTTTGCTGTTAGCACCAGTGTTATTAAGTCATCGACTAATCGGCGACTAATCCACGACTAGTCGTCTAATCGGTACATGACAGACGACTAGAGAGGCCGACTCGACTGGAGCGACTAGTCGAGCGACCGGACGACTAGTCAGCGATTAGTCACGATTAGCCGGCCATATCTAGCTGCACGACTAGGAGCCGACCCATTAGATCAGTAAGTTTGAGGCCCACTAGAGAGGCTCAGCCCGACCGAGACTTAATACCAGTGACTCAATAACCCTAAATCCTCATTGCACACCACACACGCTATTTTGGTTGTAGTATTAGTATAATAATCCTAACTTGCTTCTGTATTATGACTGTGACAATTATAGATCTGACTCTAGAGACTAGTCGAGACTAGTCGGTCGACTAGTCGCCCTCCTGGCGACTCGACTTGACTTTACGATTTAATAACCTTGGTTAGGACACATGGAGAGTCCTAAGGGGGCAATATAATGGCAAATTAAACATAGCTGCGATTAATGAAAATTGTCCAAGCCTCACACGATTCCCCAAAACCTTGGCGTAAGTAGTAAACCCGAGATTGCTATATATATATTATCTACTATATTCTCTCTACAAGGTAGCTTGATTGATGATCAATCGCTCACTCTCTTCCTGGACTCTCCTTTTGCAGCTCAAATAATACATGGGAGCTACAGTTCATGCATGCACGGATAATCTTCGGTTACGTTAATTCATGTATAATGGATCCTGCCTGCTTATGAACCAGTGCTTCACTTGAATTGTACCAGCAAGATGAGGCTGCAGTGGCCTGTCTGTAATTGCTGCGTGTGCACGGTAAGTTTAGCCCGACGGGCAAAGCTCTGATTCGTCATGCCTTTACCATCTACTTTGGTGGTATAAATCGTCTTCATCTATGCTTTGATTTTTGCATACATTGGTTTGAGGAGAGCCTTTTCGCCCGACGTTAGCTTTTGGAACCTAGAAGGAGCTCAGCCTCACCTTTTTTGCTTTGATTTAGTCTCTAGGATAGGGCAGGTGTATGTTGTTTCGGACGCATTCTACAAGACGCAACTTTAAATGCAGTGGATTCTTTGTTGCACCCGTGTCCTTGGATCTGAAATTAGATGGTAGCTAGAGAGAATGTGGTGAAGTAGCGCTCGCTTTGTGCTTTTTTTTTTGGCACTAGGCTTTCATATAGAGATAACATATGTTGGTAAAGAGCTATGAAGTTATATAATATTGAAAGTACTTTGAAAATCAATTTAATTGCTAGTAACTTCCATCAGGTGAATCCCGATGTTTCTACTTATATTAGCTAGTAGTCAAAGTTTGAAAATCTTAGATGCATCAACGCAGTGGCGGAGCTAGAAATCTTTAATGGATGTGCACAAGCTGATGTTGCCCCCATGGCCCACGCCAGTCTTCGGACTCTAGGCACACTACAACACATGTGCCCTTTTGTGACATTTCATTTCTGTGCTAAGCCCATTATTGAGCCTTATTTTTTGGTCCAGCCCATTTGAGTATTTATGATTTTTTAGCCCACAACATATTTTATTATTTATTATAGGATAACCCACACAATTTCAGATTACAGCCCACAGTGCAGCCCAAACAATTTCAGATTACAGCCCAAACAATTTCAGATTACAGCCCACAATGCAACCCAAACAGTACAGATTACAACCCACATATTGCAACCCAAACAATGCATATTACAGCCCAAACAATGCACATTATAGCCCAAATAATGGCATATTATAGTTTCCACAAATAAGCCACACAACATATCATAATGACCAATTTCCCAAGTCTTACATCATGTTCCTTATATTCATCAGCAACATCAAACTAAGATAAACATAAGTGACCATAGTGTCCACAGATTCAGACCAACATAAGTGACCAAGTCACTGTTTTCATGTGCACCAAAATATCATGCCAATCACCAAAAGCACACAGCTCAAAGACAAGTCTGTGTCCACATCAAAATGAGAAGCAAATACAGCCATCTCATCAAGGTTCAAAACTTACTGCTGCAAATGTTGCATTGGCGCCACTCAAACGACGGAGTAGGTCATGAATCTCCTGTCCTTGCTTCTTTAGATTTTCAGTCTCTACTTCCTGTTTCTTCCTTGCATCCTTCTCATCTTCTATTTGCTTCTTCAGGTCACCCAACTCAACTCGAAGGTCTGCTGATTGTTCTTTCTCAGCATGTAGTTGGCTCTCAAGCTCCTGTACACGCTTAGCAAATTCAACATCTTTGGCGCTTCTCTTTGGTGCTGCAGACATGACACCAACATTTTGAAGGAACTTTGACTTTGGAAGGACTTCAACTACAGCTTGGGTAGGAGTCTTTGCAACTTGCCCTTCCTGTGGTGGTTCAGCAATGATGGCCTCCATTTGGGCCTAGCAACAACAGCAAAGTAATTCAGGTTACTTGGTTCCCAACGGTTGTTCAAAAGTACAAAAGAAAGGAACATGTACTCACAATAGCATTCTTTGCATTCTCACTATAACCTGTCTTAGTGCTGCAGTGGGTGTCCTTGAAAAGATCAATCGTAGTTGGCGGTGCATCCTTATATTTAGTTTGCTTCTGAAATTACATGCAATGACTAAAACTCAAAAGGACTGAACAGTGGACTGAACGTCTAAAGATATTTAGTAGATTGAAATAACAAAATGCTGAAAGTTGACAAGTGGATTTCTTGGACAGCATAGATAGGGAAAACGTTTATCAAAGTTAAACCTTAATATTTTGTTACCAATGATCCGCATTATTTTAGAATTGCACACATGCAAGCAGTGAGTGAAAAGATAAACTGAAACACCATGGAGTGGAAATGACATGAAGCACACGACTTGCCTAGATCCCATAGTTACTTTCCTAGTTTTGCTTTATCCTTGGACCCTAAAAGTTAACTAGCCGTGCTTTGAGGGAGAGATCCCACTGCCTGTAACAATTATACAAGTTCCCAGCTACAGAAGTGCTATTGTTTGTTTTCATGCATTGTAACGACGGGTGTTACTGACCTGATCTGGAAATAGTAACTTAGTTGCACAAAAGAAAATTATCAAATTGATGTGAATCATGTGGTTGATCCTTATTCCTTCAAACTTATGAAGTCAGCAAAGAATTAGCTGGCTAATTTAATTATTGTTTCATATCATTGTATCCATGTCACTGAGGGGGGTTTAAATAACCTATACTTGTTATTGGTAGTCGGTCTCTGATTACATACAAAGAAAAATGGACAATAGCATAGCACTATACTAATAGTTGCACAGATTACATACAAAGCATCATGCAAAAGAAAAATGGAAGTGACAATAGCACTACACTAATAATCTACAACGTAAACATGTGCACTACCGCATGGCTATGGACATTGAATATGTATCTTACCACGACATGGCAATGAGCAATAAAGCACCGAGATCCCGTCTTCTGCTGGTACTGAACTTGCTCACGACTACCTTTGTTTTTAAGACACTTATCCTACAAATAGGCAACCAATAGTGAGACAGGTAGTTCATTTTCTTGTACACAACATTTGTGAGACAGATTTAGGAAGAGTACCTTGTGCTTTGGGTTAGACCACATGTCCACAAGTTCTTTCCATTGCATGTCACTCATAGTGGTCAGTGGCGAAGTTGTTCTCACTTGGTTTGCTGGTATGCCATCAAAGAATTTCTTCTTCAACTTGTATCTCATCTGTCGCTGTCCACCTTTGAGCAAATCAATACATGCAAGTTCGACTGGCTTACTAGTTGTGTCAATGTCGAATTGAATCTAGACAAGCACATGAAAATATGGTTAAAAGGTGCTCAAAGCATGTAATGTAATGTAAGGTGCTGACTTAAGCTGAACAAAGATAGCACAGGCCCTGGCCTCTAGTAAGCAAGGAATAGTAAGGGATGACACATCTAACAAACAAATAAATCAGCCACAATAAATATGTACTAAACATTCAACCAGCCACAATGTGAATCTAACATGTTTTTAAATAAATATGTACTAAACATTCAACCAGCCACAATGTGCATGCATGTACATAGGATGGAACAAGAACTAAGGCTGATGAAATTAACAGCTTAACCTTTATTTAGTCCTTTCTTAAGTCAGACTACAAATTGATGAATGGATTGTGGTTTAGGTAAAAAGGCAAGGGAGATGAATTCATGCAAATAGATCATAAAGAAATGAGCTAGAGTTTCCCAGAAGTTGTAAGACATGTATTTAAAAAAATGGAGTCGAGGCTACGACATCTATTTTGAACTGAATGGAGTACTATAATGCACACATCAAGAAAATCCAGACTTTGTTCAGGCTTGTGGAGCCTGTAGAAGGCCAGATCATTATCAATGGAGTAGATGTTTTCATTTTGGGCCTTCATGATCTAAGGTATCGCTTTGGTGTGATTCCCCAAGAGCCTGTGCTCTTTGAAGGAACCATAAGAAGCAACATTGACCCAATTGGGCGGTATTCTGAGGCCGAGATATGGCAGGTATAAGTTAGGTTACAGCTCCTGTGTGTTTCAAACTTCCTTTTGGATTCGTAAGTAATTCTTGTTTCTATTGAGTTTAATGCATTTATTCCTCTGCAGGCCCTGGAGCGTTGCCAGCTAAAAGATACAGTAGCTGCAAAACCTGAGAAGCCTGATGCACTAGGTTCGCTATTTTTACTGAACAGAGATTTTTTTGAGTAAATTGCGTCATAAGTCTGGTTGAGTCACTTATGTTCTTCAACTACCGTATCCCACATATCATAGACATTAGAATTGTGGTCAGATTTTGTTAGGCATGCCTAAGTTGTGGCCTGGTATTTATACCATTATAAACCAAACACCCCAGATTACTCATTACATGCATGCATGCTCATGAATAACATAAAAAAATTTCAACTGCATACATGCAACATTTAAATGACAGCAACTGATCTGAAAAACCAAAGGCATAACAATTCTTCAATGAATCAACACATATAAGCTAACTCATCACATATATTTTCCTATGCATACTAGTTTGAACAACATAGCTCTGATCTGAAATTAACACTCTTATACAGCAATTAACACCCTTACAAAGCTCACGACATCATATACATGCTAGCAGGAACAAATGTTGTGCTATCGGGGAAGGATGGTGGTACTTACAGCAAGTTTGCCCATGTAGTCTGGAACAAGATCCTTAATCTTCTTATAGTTCTTCCAGTGCGGAAGGATTGGGACATGGTCTCTTAGAAGAATACCAGCCTCTGATGCTAGTTTCGCAGCTTGCATAGGTGCCTCTGGCCGCCGGTTCCCTTCAGCAATGTGCACTGGGATCTTGGTGCATAACCCTCTAGAAATCCTATCCAATTCTCTGCCTACGCTTCTTCCCCTTAACGGTCGATCTGTCATGGCATTTGGTTGAAACACTTAGTGCAAATCATAGACCCATTAATGGAAATATTTAAACCATTAATCATGGAGAGAGGAACTACAATAACTTGCCTTTATTGGTACTATTGTTGTGGTCATCTTGGGCATGAGCATTCACTGTGAGCAATCCATCTTCTGTGGAACCATCTTGTGGGTCTGTGGTTGGAGCATGGCAAACTGCATCAACTGAAGATATTTCCCTTGTCCTCTGCCTAGTCATTCTAATTGGTTGATCTTGCTCCTGAAGTGCCATCACTCTTTTTGATGCTCTTGGTCCTCCAGTAGGGGTGCAGGCATTCTCTAGCAAACTCTTGCTAAGTATAGGCTCCGAATCCTGCATGGTACAAGAAAGCGACTACTCAACACAATTCTGCATATTGAACAAAATAAACAATTCTGCATATTGAACAAAACTGGAGTAATCATACAAGAACATTGCATATACCTTATCAACTACTCCTTGTTCAATGTCCTGCTCATCTCCAGGTTGATACAATGAGCCAGAATCTTCACGAGCAGCAACCTTGCTCCCAGCATGGCTGACAATTGAAGATAACGTTGCTAGACCAAGTCGTTGGAACATCTGATTTTTCTCGATCAAGTTTTGCATTCTGCCCTTTTCATACTCAGTAAGTGGCATCTCTGTACTTGCCCAAGAAAAACAAACAACACATGCATATGTCAGCACACATAAAAGTCTAGACTCAAATGTAACAGCAAGTTAATTTATAATTTAACTATATAATGTAACAACAAGTTATTTTATAAAAGTCTAGTCTCAAATCTAACATACATATATCAGCACACAGGATGTCATCCAAATTGTGGCACAGGCTGTTCTCTACTTTGACAATAGACAGGTATCCTTCAATTTCACCTAACATGCATATATCAGCCTGTCTAGACAAGTCCTGCACATGGAATTCAAACTACAGACATTGCATACCAGAAACAAAAGCACATGCAACAGACCATTTTCCTTACTCCCTAGACTCATATAGTAAATGCTAAGCTAGCGATTCATAAACTGGTGTCTAAGAATATATGTATTAGGTCACATGAGAGGAAAATGATTGTTGGAGAAAACAGGATACAAGTCTAACCCAACTGCCCACTTTCCTTCAATCTATGTAGCAGGAAACATTCAAAAAACTGAAGCAGCTTGGACATCGTCAAGCCAAGCAAACCCCTGCAAGAGCTCTTGAAAAAAAAATGGTCCCTGCAATCCGGCATTCCACCCCCCCAGATTCTAGCATCTTCAAATCCACCTCTTCTATCCTAACACATTTCACTAACATGATTCAAGAAGCCGCATACCGCATTTCCCCAGCCAAAGCGTACAGGCACTGGCTGGCAAGGGGCTAAATTTTTGACTGAACACATAAACGTCTCACACATACAGATCACACAAAAGCACATAAACTGCTTGCCAGGCCACCACGGCTAAACTTCTGACTAATCAAGAGATCCCCACCACATGGATTGCACAGTAAGAGGGACCAGTGCACGTGTATTACCTACTGGTTGACGGGAGGTTGAGATCCGGTTCCTCGCCCTCCGACCAGGACCCATCTTGATGCAGACTTCGTTGGCGGACGAGGAAGGAGGGGGGCGTCGTCGGTTCCTCGTCGGGGGAGGAAGGCTCGCCGGGGAGATGGGTGGAGGGCCGTCGGGGGAGAAGGACGAAGGGCGGTCGGGGGAGAAGTGCGGACGGCGTCGTCGGTTCCTCGTCGGGGGAGGAAGGCTCGCCTGGGAGATGGGCCGAGGGCCGTCGGGGCAGAAGGACGGAGGGCGGTCGGGAGAGAAGGGCGGAGGGCGTCGGGAGAGAAGGACGGAGGGCGGTCGGGAGAGAAGGGCGGAGGGCGGCGGAGGGCGGCAGGGGAGGGCGGCGGGGGAGGGCGGCGGCGAAGGCTTCTCCAGGCTCCAGCCGAGGCGGGCCGTGAAGACGTGAAGTGGCGGCAGCGGCGTTGGATTGGATTGCTTAGGGTATGGGGGAGCAGTGACCTGAATAGCTGGGGGTCAAAGTAATTTACCGTAGTATCCTCCGTCTGGATAAGACTGTTGTGGAACATGTTTGGATAAAAAAGACATTTACGCCCCAAAATTTTGGTGTCCGCGGGAGAGGACGCGCCATACAGTCTGGGTGATTTTTTTTGCCGCCCACACGCCCTTTTTTATATTAGGCCATTAAATCTTTATCAATCTGAAGCATTTTGTTTGTGTCTTCGTACATTACACTTAAACCCCTTTAAACAGTTCTGAAGCAATTCTGTATATATTGAATAAACTGTATCTTATTTTCAAAGATCCCTACGTAGCTCAGTGGTATGATGTCGTCCTTTGAAGCTGCAGGTCACAGGTTCGAGTGGCTTATGGCGCATCTATTTTGCTAATTTTCTTTCTTATGCGCAACCAGTGCTAATGGGCCATATTGGAGGCAGCCAGGGCCATTTCGAATGCCAACAGGGACTACAATTTTTTAAAAAAACAAAAAAATATTTTATGATGCAAAAACTTTGTCATAGATTTATGACATTTGCAAATTGGCTCATATGACGCAGCAAAAAATGTCACAGGTTGGAGTTGGACTTCAATTATGACGTCTTTTATGACGTTAATTTTTTTGGTGTCACTATGCCGAAATGTCTCTTAGAAAACGTCATAAACCGGATGATTTAGTGACGGTTTGACCTATTGTCATACCATAGACGTCATAAAAGGCTATGCGTGTTGTAGTGGCACCGCCCTCTGCCCCCCTCTCCAAAGCACCGCCCATGGCCCACGCCAGTCACCAGGCACCACCCCCTGTCCCTCAGCTTCTCCACCTCCTGGGAGCAGCGGCTGTTGCAAATAAACCTGACTTGGCCATAAATCTGTGTGTGGTCGTAAGATGTTGCACTACTACAAAAGAGTCTATACCGGGCGGCTACATCACAGATGGTTCCTATGAACCGTCTGTGCTGCAACTATCGTAGACAGTTCATACTAACAACCGTCTGTGAATCACAGACGGTTATTTATACGAACCATCTGTGCACAGATGGTTGTTAGTATAAACCATCTATTGATAATGCAAGAAATCACAGACAGTTCGTATTAATAATCGTCTGTGATAATTCATAGACGCTTATTTATAAGAACCGTCTATGATATGTATATTATCACAGACGGTTCGTATAACAAACCATCTCTGGTAATGCCATGACACTGATCCGTGGCATCTCCGCCAGGATTCTGATATCACCCATCCATTCTCTTCACATCGAACGGCAAGCACCAGTTCCTCCCACCTCTCACCCCTTATTAATTACTCCCCCTCTCCCTTTCACTCCGAGATGCGTGAGTTCTACTGGCTGCTCCTAACTGGTTCATCTACTCCTAACTTATTCCTTGATGATGTCGACTACCGCCGTGAGCTAGCGTCTCTATTGCGACACCATAGTCGACTACACAACACACTCTTGTCATAAGTGTCATAAGAGTGTCTTGTGCAGTCTCACTGTCGTGACACAAAGATGACACTACCGCCACTTCTCCTTCACTGCAAGGCACCGTGGAAGCAGCTAGCTACCAAGATGATGCTCAAGTCGGCGTCAAGGACATCCAGCTCGCACACTGCTAGGATCTCTCCTTCTTTCATGTTTTTGCCATGTGTTCGTAGGATTAGGAGATATATTCTTGCCATATTTAAGAGTTGGGTTCATAGGATTAGGAGATGTGTTCTTGCCATGTTTAAGAGTTGGGTTCGTAGGATTAGGATGTGTTCTTGCCATGTTCTTGCTGTGTTAGATGGGTAACCTAATCATTATCCTGCAATGTTGTAATGGTGGATTCTAATGGAATGTGCTGTTGTGTTTGCTGCTATATTTGCTTGTTTTCAAAGGGAATAGCTAACATTTCTTGAGGCTAGCCAAAAAACAGAAAAATTTAGGTATAGTATGAACTATCACAGACGGTTTTGTGATATAAACTTTCTATGAAGGACTTCACATACGGTTCTATATTGCAACCGTCTGTAATACTCACCCATCACAGACGGTTGGTAGCTAGAACCATCTGTGATGTGTGAGTATCATAGACGGTTTTTTGGTTCAAGTCGTCTATGATAGTGTTGTTCACAGACGGTTCTAGTTACAAATCGTCTGTGTTGTATTTATCATAGACAAACCATATGTGATAACCTCCGATTATCACTAACGCATAAATTCAGACGGTTCAAAAAATCATCTGTGATGGCAGTTCTGAACCATCTGTGATGACCCTTTTTGTAGTAGTGTTGCAAATAAACCTGACTTGGTCGGCAGTATGTGTGGTCGATAGTGTGCGTTGTCGACAGTCTGTGTGTGGTTGTCAGCATGTGTGTTCGTCATGTAGTGCATGTGTTTTCAGTCAGTTAGAGGGTAGCACGGTGTGTGCAAGCGTCATAGGAGTTGAGGCCGACAAAACCGGATCTTAGTTAGCCTAGCTATATCATAAAGACAAGGAGTCTATTATTGAGTTATCGTGTAAGTCGCAGTTTGAGTAATAGATAGAAAATTGCCCCAAAAACTCTCTCTCTCTCAAAATTAGAATACTCTGCTTGTTCCTGTCCCTGGATTCACTGTTCGTTGTCAGGCAATAGAGAATTCTTGATTGATTTGGGCGTGTTGATCCATGGCTTTATTCCAACATTTGGTATCAGAGCCTTGCCCCCTATTGTTTGACGATGACTCGCCGCAACTACCTTTATGCTGCGCCAGCCACTCGGTATAAGTGAAGAGGAGTTGTCCTCGGTGTTCCCATTGTCGGCGTGAAGATGACTGTGTTCCTCATACATCTTCAGGCGCCCAATAGCCTCCTCAAACGGCATTGACTCCAAATCGGAGTACTGCTCGATTGAGCTGACCAAAGGGAGGAATTTGTCGGGTGCCGAGTCAAGGAGTTTCTTCATAAGCATTAGATCCTCCAGAGTTGTACCAAGTGCAGTGTACTTGCTCGCCATTCCACGCAACTTCCTGGCAAAATCATCGATGGCCTCTCCCTTCTTCATGTGCAATGCTGCAAACTCGCCTTTTGCATTTGATCAACCCCATTCAGAGAAGCCCATACCTCCATGGCTATTTTCTTCTTGGCCACCTGCAGAAGAATGTTTTTAGGTATGGCATGGAAAATGAAAGCCCGTGCTGAATTGTCCTTCTTCGCCTCCATGACCACTTCAGCCGCTGGATCGATGGCCTCCCAGATCCCCTAGGCATCCATCAGGGCCACCATCTGGATCGCCCACACAATGTAGTTGGAGGAAGTCAGCATCGGGTAGTGGAAGGGCATGCCACCGCTCTTCTTCACTGCCTGTTGTGTGGTGATGACCATCGGCTCGAACAATAGGTATTTGGGCATGCAGTGTGCTCTGATACCAAGTGTTGAAATAAAGCCACGGATCAACACACCCAAATCAACTGGGAATTCTCTATTGCCTACGATGAACAATGAATCTAGAGACAGGAACAAGCAGAGTATTCTGAATTTCAAAGAGAAAGAGGCTCTAGAAATTTAGAAGGATGTGGTTAGGGTAGAGAACGTGGACAGGGATGCGGTAGCAGTAGAGGAGTGTACAACAGCTCCAGTGGGTCAAGGAAGGATGGTTCCAGGGTTGGCAAAGGTAAAAGCCACATCAAGTGCTTCAATTGTGATAATATGGGGCATTACACCTCAGAATGTCACAACAAGCGCCGAGAGGAAGCAAATCTGTCACAGGGATAGGAGGATGAGTCGACGTTGATGTTGACCGTGTGTGCGGAGGAGCCGCGCAATGTGGTGTTGCTAAATGAGGAGCTTGTCCTACCAAACTTGATAGCAGACGACAGCAAGCAAAACACAGAACTGAGGTCATCAACAGCGAGAATATGGTACCTGGACAGCGCAACCAACAATCACATGATCGTGCAATGGTCATTCTTCACAGAGCTTGATGAAAGCATTGTTGGCCGTGTAAGTTTTGGTGATGGATTGACAATGCAAATCAAGGGCAAAGGGTCAATTCTCTTTAGATGAAAGAATGGCGAGCAATAGCTGTTGTCAGAGGTATATTACATTCCCAGCCTTTGTAATAACATAATGCGCTTGGGACAATTAACAGAAGATGGCACCGAGACTGTGCTTCTAGGCAATCTTCTTTGGATGTATGACAGGATGGGAAAGTTGGTCATGAAAGTAGAACACTCATGCAATAGGTTGCACAAGGTATATTTGAATACTTGTTCACCTATTTGCCTTGCAGTGAGTTTGGATAAGCCGGCGTGATTGTGGCATGCCTTGTTGGGGCATCTCAATTTTCAAGCAATGAAATCGATGGTTGATAAAAACATGGTACAGGGAGTGCCAAGAATTGAACATCCTACACAAATCAGTGAGGACTATTTGTTAGCCAAGCAAAGCTGACCGCCATTTCCAAATCAAGTTTGTCATCGAGCAGTGAAGCCATTTGAGTTTGTACATGCAGATTTGTGCGGCCTGATTACACCTCATACATTGGCTGGGAACATGTTTTTCTTGCTTCTCATTGATGATTACAGTTGGATGATGTGGCTATACATGCTCAAGTTGAAAGATGAAGCTTTTGATACTTTCAAGAAGTTTAAAGTGTTGGTAGAAAAGGAGACTGGCCACAATCTAAAATTTTTAGAACTGGCCATCAATGACTCTGCATTCTATTTTGATTACTGAAATGACATCTTAATTAGCCTATTTAGCCTAGCTAGTTGAACACACTACTACAGAAAAAAGTCAGCACAGACGGTTCAAAAACAACAGCACAGATAGTTTTATGAGCCATCTGAGTTTATGGGTCAGTAATGATATGAGATCATCACAGACGGCTTTCGAGCCATTTGTAATGCATACTATCGCAGACGATTTTAACTACAAACCATCTGTTATAATTTAATATCATAGACGGTTTGTAGTTGAAATCGTCTATGATATCTATTATTACAGACGGTTTTAGTTAAGAATCGTTTGTGATAAGCCTCTCCCGATGTCAAAAATAGGCCTCCTTCAGTTCATCAACATTCTTTTATTACGTTGTTTGCGCTAATTGCACTATAAAACAGCGCAATCAGAGAGTGCAATATACCAAAGCAAGCCTATTTATGAAAACAAGATCATCCTAGCCATCCATCGATCATCACATGCATGTAAGAACTAAGGCATCAATAAATAATTTTCACACACACCCACAAGCATCAAGGAAGAGAAGGAAGGGGATCAGATGGGTTATGAACAAAGTACTGGCGCCAATGAAGGAGAGGAGGCGGCAGCGTCACCGTTGTGTCGCGATGATGACAATGTACAAGACACTCTTACGACAAGAGTGACTTATGTAGTGAATCGTAGTGTCACAACTGGAGGCAGAGGAGCTTAGGGAAGGCAGCTGGCACTTCAATCGGTGGTTTGGGGGAGCCAGCAGGCAGATCGGTTTAGAGTGTTTGGGGGAGACATGTGGGGAGGCATATATTTGGCCAGGTAGCGGAACCGAGAGGTCGCGACGTCGCTTTAGTTTGAATAGGGGGTGGCAAAATAGGCGGCAGAATATCACAGGCGATTTTTAATACAAACCATCTATGATGAGGTAATATCACAAACGGTTCTTATTAATAACTATGTGTGATACTTCACAAATAGTTTTCAAGACGAATCATCCGTGATATTACCTCTTCACAGATAGATTTTAGCGTTGGTAGCAACATAGATGGTCTCTAAATCAGAACTATCTGTGATTATATTTAATACTGATGGTTTTGATTAACTGTCTATAATGAAATATCTAGTATTAATCTTTTTATAGTAGTGACATGCTCCTCATCCTATATAAGACAGCTTACGAAGTTCTGTACGAGCTAAGTAGGCCTACAAAAGGCCCTTTTGGCTCTGTGCATATAAATTAAACAATGTCATATGGACAACGTAGCTTGGCGCGGGCTGAACACGTCATATGGACAACTAGCTACATAAGCGCGGCGTGACGCCGCGCTAGCCACCGTGTGGACCGAAGTAAAAGAGACGATAATTCGTGAGGCGTTTCTTAAAAAAAAATCAAGGACGCATGCGTAATTTCGGAAAAACCAAAGGGCTTTTTCGCAAAAAACCAAGGACCTGAAGGACCTGTACGTAACTAAACAAGAATCTATACATAATTTTGGAAACCGCGGGCTGCTATCGGTGAAGTGGAGGGTGCTTTCCAGAAAAAAAACCTAGCAGGGACCTGTTTGCGAGAACGGAGGACCTCTACGCGATTTCACAAAATGCATGAGCTTTTTCGCAAAAAATGTGACGTGGCACAGCTCCCCGACCGGAAAGTCCCCCAATTTTAATATACGGTAGATATCATATGGCCAAACGATCTCACCCTGAACACGTACATATGTACATCTGTGCGTGATCAATGCCAAGATAATTAAGCATACTAAAATAAAACATGATCAATTGGCGTCTACAAGGTACCCAGAATGTTCTTTCTCAGCGGAATCTTTTCAAGTTGTTACTTTGTGTAACTTTACATGGCAACAGTACCATGCACTAGACAAGCATTGCCTGCAACCGCTTGGCCCTGATCGAGGCCATTTGCTTCTTGTCAGTCTCTTTAAACCTCACGCATGTACACTTTCTCTATATACACACACTCGTAGAAGTACACACTTTTGTTTTTACAGTTTTGATATACCTCTTAAATGAATAGGTTATACTTTTTTACCACTTTCGGTATATTTAAATACTAATTCTAAAATACTCCAATGTGACTTGGTTGAAAATTTCTTATTGGAGATCTATTTTTGCCGTATATCTTTTTTCATGTATAAAAGGAGTATATACATAAATTATGCTATAAAAGTAGATTTTGATGAGAATTTTCATGGAACTCACTTTAGAGTATCTAATAATTATTATTAGAGTATGATCAAAAGGATAAAGATGTATAACAACATAATTTAAATGGTATATGAGAAGTAGGAATACGTACTATCAAGAGTATAGAATCATTTTCATATATATGTGTGTGTATTACAAGAGTTTTTACTATTCTTGAAAGGTATCGGTACCTTGTCACCAAATTACGTATAAATTTATGGTACCTCTTGATAACTTTTCAAAAATAGTAAACATGCACTGTCGTATTATGCACACACCTTTCCCTTCCTTTGAACTTCTGCATGCACATACTACTACAGAAAGGCTAATAGTAGACGGCAAATCACAGACGGTTTTGTGAAACCGTCTGTAATGTAAACTATTACAGACGGTTTTAATTTGAAGGCCGTCTGTGGTATTTGTGGCGGGAAAAAGGAGTATCACAGACGGTTCTTACTTCTGAACCGTCTGTGATACTGGAATATCACAGACGGTTTTTATTAAAAACCGTCTGTGATAATCTGGGATTACCGTCTGTGTTGTGTCGACTATCACAGCCGGTTGTTGTTAAGAACCGTCTGGGAATGTTCACAGACGGTTTTTCACAAGAACCGGCTGTGATGTCCCTTTGTCTGTCATATTCTAGATCAGAGGTTAATATATAAGTACACATTGCTTCTAATAACTTAACTACAGAACTACTGAGACAAGAGGTCACAAATTAAAGGCAAATTTATTAATTTCAATTAGAGGCAAATTTATTACAAAAGTCGCACAGGTAAAGAGTTTCCCAGATTGTATTCTTTTGGGCTTCGTAAGCTTCTTCTTCCACTTGGGGACTTGGAGGATCAGCCGCTAAATTCTCGAACGCCGTTAAGATTGCCCTTGTCCTCAGCACTTCCTCGTGCAGCCTGGGCAAATGATCAGCAGCATCCATAATGTCGTACAGGATAGCATGAAAAGATTCCTCAGAATCTGCCGTTTCTGCTTGATTGGCAAGGCTATCCATCAGTCTCTGCAATGCGTGTAGAGCTTCTTCCGCATTGCGCACATTGTGGAGAAGAACCAGGGTGAGGGCTGTTTCCCTTTCTTGAGCGGCAGCGAGACGCCTCCGTCGACGGCGGAGGATCAGGTCAAGCTGACGGATGCAAGAAAGTCGGGGAAGGAGAGCAGGGCGGGTGCGGAGAAGCTGCTCCAGATGCAAATTGCTGGCCGCCTGTGTAAGGTTCCGGCCGAACAATTCGTGATGAACAGATGAGAGGAAGGAGATGATCACAAGAACAGTAGTAGAAGCCATGTTGTGTTAATTGTATATTGTATCGTACGTACGTAGAAGCTAGCTAGAGACCTGGATTAGGAGCGCATATTTAACCTTTAGCACAAACGGTTCGTATACCCAAACATGAATGATATAGACGCTTCGTATAATGATCGAGAGACGTTAATTAGACGATCGAAACACGAAGCGTTCTGGCATCGAAACACGCGCGAAGCGTTCTGGTATGAAGCTTATCACAGATGGTTTTTTATAAAAAACCGTCTGTGATAATGACTACGGCATTTATTGCGCTGCTCAGACCGCATCGTCTTCATTTCGATCCAGATCTAGCCACTGCTGCGCACTTTTTCACTCGGTAGGAAGCTAGAGCGATTTCAGGCCAGTTAATTTGGTGGGAAGAGGCAGAGATTGAGCTTTGAATTAAGATTCAGACTTTGCTGTGGTTGCTGTAGATATGGTTAGTAATGAAATTTATTTATTTTTAATTGCATTACAATTTAGGTGTAAGTAATCCATGAGTGGTTATTGAAGATGGTTAATTAATTTGCAAAATTGTTGGTTATATAATAGCTATTGTGTTTGTAATATGAATTGAGCTAGGAAATTAAGTCTCAATATAATAAATGTGGCCGATATATATGTAGTTATAATTAGTTATTCTAGATTTTAATACTAAGTTGTTATATATGTACGTAACGTAGGACCGAAGTTGGATGTATGCCGCGAGCCGTGTGAGTGAAGAGTACATTAATGGTGTTTCTGCTTTTATAAGAGCCGCCGAGGAGGATATGTTGAATAAGGGGGTGGAATATATGTGCTGTCCATGCACTGACTGCGAGAATTTGAAGATGTTTAAGAACCGAGGGCAAATTGAAGCGCACTTGATTCGGAGGGGTTTCAAAAAGGATTATACGTGTTGGACCAGTCATGGCGAAGTGAATGATCATATGCCGCCGGATGACATCGCTGGTGAAGTGAATGATATGCCCCCGGATGACATCGTAGGTGAAGTGAATGACATGCCACCGGCTGATGTCGATTGTGGCTCGGATTCGGGTAGGTTGCACGATGATAATCTGGATCAGATGCTTTGCGATGTAGAAGAGAACTATGATGAGAGAGAGTATGTTAAATTCCGTGGCTTGATGGAGGACTCAGAGAAACCTTTGTACACGGGCTGCAAGTACACGAGGTTGTCGGGCGTGCTTGAACTGTTGAAATTGAAGGCAAGCAACGGTTGGTCCGACCAGAGTTTCACGGTGCTGCTAGGTCTTTTAGCGGACATGCTTCCGGAGGGAAATGAGTTGCCTAAAACCACGTATAAAGCCAAGAAGGTTCTTTGTCCGTTGGGAATGGAAGTAGAAAGAATACATGCATGCCCGAACGACTGTATCCTCTACCGTAAAGAGTATGCAAACATGCATGTATGTCCGGTGTGCAACACATCCCGATACAAACGTAACAATCAATCAGATGATGGCGAGGGAACAGAGGCGAAGAAAGGACCTCCTGCTAAGGTGGCATGGTATTTTCCTATAATTCCCCGTTTGAAAAGGTTTTATGCAAATCCAAAGGAGGCAAAACTGTGTAGTTATTGGTGGTCTTAATTGCAACAGCCGGCAAAGGCTTATCACAGACGGTTCTAAATTTAGAACCGTCTGTGATAACATATCACAGACGGTTCTAAGTTTAGAACCGTCTTTGATAGTAAACTATCACAGACGGTTCTAAGTTTAGAACCGTCTGTGATAGTAAACTATCACAGATGGTTTTTAACTCAAAAACGTCTGTGATATGTTATCACAGACGGTTCTAAGTTTAGAACCGTCTGTGCTAATCTTCCTACATATGCCCTCTCGCTAGGGTTTTCTGTGTGCGCTGCAGTTATTCGATTAGATCTAAATCCCGAGCCCGTCATCGCCGCCGCCTCCCCCAGCCCTCGCCGGCCGCCTCCCCGGACGAAGACGTCGCCGCAGCCTCCTCCTCCTCCGTCGCCGCCTCCCCGAGCCCGTCGCCTCCTCCTCCTCCGTCGCCGCCGCCTCCTCCTGCGTCGCCGCCTCCTCCTCCTCCGTCGCCTCCCCGAGCCCGTCGCCTCCTCCTCCTCCGTCGTCGCCGCCGCCTCCTCCTCCTCCTGCGTCCCTATGGTCACCAAAACCGTAAGGTCATCAAATCCCTCCCCGAGCTTCATGCTTACTGTTAGTGTTTAGGGTTGATGCTTGATGCTTCATACTGTTATGGTTAGTTGCTTAGTACATATTTAGGGTTGATGCTTCATGCTTACTGTTAGTGTTTAGGGTTGATGCTTGATGCTTCATACTGTTATGGTTAGTTGCTTAGTACATATTTAGGGTTGATGCTTTATGCTTACTGTTAGTGTTTAGGGTTGATGCTTGGTACATATTACATTGGTACATTGTTTACTGCAGTAGCTTAATTAGTTTGCTATTTGGTACATATTACATTGTTACATTGTTTACTGCAGTAGCTTAATTAGTTTGCTATTTGGTACATACTACATTGGTACATTGTTTACTGCAGTTGCTTAGTTTACATTGGTACATATTGGTTGTTGTGTTAGTATATAGTATATAGTATATAGTATATAGTACATAGTACATAGTATATAGTTTGAAATCATTTGGGTCCCCCTTCCCTCTACTCCTCTCCTCCCTTCTCCCCCTTCCCTCTACTCCACTCCTGATCTCTTTCTAGTGTATCTGGATAAAGAAATCTTGCGATTATTGCAAAAGATACATTGACCATTTCGGTGGAAAGAAATACATTGTGTCGTCAGGCTCATGACTGCCAATTTGAAGCATAGCGTAGCATCCGAGGCACATCTAAGGCCTGCAGCTGTGTCTTGAGGAATCCCAAGAGCTGGTCTTCAGATGTGGCATTCCTCAAACTATAAATTATGAATCTTATTCTCATAACCCATCTGAATACCAGCTCTTGGCATTCCTCAAGACACAGCAGCAGGCCTCGGATGTGCCTCGGATGTGCCTCGGATGCTATGCTATGCTTCGAATTGGCAGTCATGCGCCTGACGAAACAGTTGATCTTTCCACCCAAATGCTCCATGTATCTAGACAAAAAACAGCAAATGAAGCAAGTGACATACTATAGTGTTCCCGTTCAATGAACCGGATACACTAGTTTGTGTCATTTGCTTCATAGACCTTTGTTTGGGGACTTTGCTATTTGGTTTATAGTTTTAGCAACTACAGTAGGTGCTAGGATAGGCACTTTGTTTAGAGACCTTGTAGTAATAGTATTACAAAATTCAAGGAAATTTTAGTACAGAAGTTCAAAAAAACAAATTCCCAGATTCTTCGGTGAGCAGCCGATATAGCCGACTTCTTCGGTGAGCGACTATCCATCTGCTTCTTCCCACTCCTTCTCTTCATCTCTGATCTCTGGATCACGTACGCCAGTAGCGATGATTCAGTTAGATGAATCATCGCTACTGGCATACGTGATCCGGAGACCAGAGATGAAGAGAAGGAGTGGGAAGAAGCAGATGCATAGTCGCTCACCGAAAAGTCGGCTGCTCACCGAAGAATCTGGAATGTCTTTTTTTTGCACTTTTGTAATAAAATTGACTTGAATTTTGCGGGAAAAAGAGGGACTTGATACATTGGTACATTGGTAAGATAGGCACATCACCCCCTCTCTATGTCCATATCACCCCCTCCCTTCTCCCCCTCTCCTCTACTCCTCTCTTGTCTTGCAATTCAATATGATTACTTTCTCATCTTATCTTAATAGACCCACAAAATGAGCAACATGTCACCCGCGCATTCTTCAACATCATCGCCGGAGGCGTCCGCTCCAACATCAAGACGCTAAGGAAGAGGGCTATCAAAGAAGCCTGAGGGCCGACAGATCATCACAGCGGTGAATGCATCTGGGGTCCCTATCCTTCCTCGAAAAGCAGTAAACGCATTCCGAACCATGGTCGGAGTAGTTGCACAAGAACGAATTGAGATCACATACAATTCGTGGAAGAACGTGCCTGACACTCGGAAATGTGAGCTGTGCACCGAAATTTTAGCACCGTTCGAGTTCCCAGAAGAACACCTGGACGCTGTGCAACAACAAACCTACAAAGCGGCGTGCAAAGCATGGAAGAACTTCAAGAGCACGCTTGTCAAGAAATACGTGGAGACGGACGAAACGCCTGTTCATACATACCCATTCCTGGAACCACAATGGGAAGAGTTCAAGGCGATGAAAACGACCGAAGATTTCAAATGTACAAGTGTGGCGCACAAGGCCCTCCAGGCAAGAAATACACACCCTCACAGACTTGGCACAGCTGGGTATGCGGGTAAAATCGCGCAGTGGATGAAGGAGGATGAGCTGGCAGCTGCACAGGACATCGCCCCGCCGTTTTCCAATATCCCGGACGACCGCGCTCGAAATTGGATTAGAGCAAGGTCATCTACAACGACATCAGGGGACATCACCTTTCGAAACCCTTCAGACCAGCAAGTGACCGAGCGCCTGGTAAGATATCGATCGAACTACGTAGCTTGTAATTACTCCACAACTTCGTACGAATTGAAATGACATGTCGTGCTCTCGCAGGAAGAGCTGAGTTTTCAATCTACCCTGGGATCATTCAAGGGAACAAGGGAGAATGATATGCTCTCCGTGGCCCTGGGAAACAAGGAGCACCCGGGCCGTACGAGAGGCCTTGGGCTTTACGTTCCTTGGAAACATGGTTTCCAAGATGACTCCGACATGTATCGGCGCAGGAAGAGAAACAAAGCCGAGCGTGACGCACAGCTACGAGAAGAGCTCAAGGCATCTCTTAAAGAGGAGATACTGGGTTCGATGGCTGATATAATCAGAGATGAGGTGCGGAAACAGACAGAAAGTCAGCAGGCCGCCACCGCCGCTCCTGTGCTAGCTAGCCCGCACAACCATCCGAGTAGCTGCGCGTCCAATCCGACGCAAACCCAGTCCAAATTTCCTGTGGACGACATCCTGGTAATAATTATTACCTCTCGAATGCTTGCTCCATTGGTAGGCCTATTCGAGTAGCTAATTTTGTATCGTTATGTAGGAGCCTACGACATGCAGGCTCCAAGTGAGATATGGCTCCATTCCCTTGTACGCTGCTTGGGGCCAGGCATATTCGTCTGGTATCGGGGCCATGGTGCACGGTCAAGCTTTAGCGCCAGGCTTCGCAAAAGTTAATGTGGATGGTGTGTATGCCAATTTTGAGGTGGTCCCGCTACCGAAGCCCCCCAACGACGAGATCGTGAATCTAGGACAGGCCATTGGAACATTCATCCAGTGGCCCAAAACCGACATCTCCCTGGAGGCTTCTTCACCGGTGGCAGGACCAGAAGTGCAGTGCGAACCACAGCAACTTGCACTGGTGCCATCTCCACACGGGCAGTGCGAACCACAGCTACCTGCACCGGTGCTATCTCCACGGGTGCTATTCTCGCCAGACCAACTTGCACCGTCTATACCATTACAGTCGACTAGCATAAAGTCGACCCACACTCGAGGCAGTGGCCAGGGCAAATCAAAGACGAAAGATGGTGACGATTTCCCGTCCATGCCATTGGCCCGCAAATTCGTGCTAGGTCAGCCGATGGTAGTCCAGGAAGAGCTCCAAAAACTAGGACTTGGTTGCCAAAGATTCCACCTTTGGTATATGGAAGAGTCCAATAAGCCAGCGGCAGAACGGCGCTCAGGTATAACTGTCAAATTCAAGCCGGAACATTTCTTGCACGAAGTTCAGGAATGTGTCTTCGCGGTGACCTTTGACGATATATTTGACCTTTTCACGCTCAACGCTCTCGACGCCTCACTCGTTCGATGCTGGACGCTGTAAGTCTGCACAATCACAGTCTCTGTTCACGTAATACCGATATATGTCACAATTTGTTGCTTTCCTATGTTATATATAGATTCATGCTGATCGAAGCTAGATCATCGAAATCACAAATTGGTTTCCTGGACCCACGCTTGGTCGCCATTGATACCATCATCGAGAATGCATCCTTCGTCGAGGACTATATTACAAAATCACTGCTGGCTCACCAAGATAAGGAATTTGTTCTTATGCCATACAATGAGCAGTTCCATTGGATTTTAATTGTAATTATACCAAAATGGAACAAGGCTATATACCTTGATTCTCTAAGTAAGAACAAATCCAAGTACACAGCTATCGCCCGAATACTCGATAGGTACGTACATTGTACATTGTACTCTTTCTTTCCTTCCGAATAACTAATCTAACTTTTTCGAATAACGAAGGTCGTTCGCCACATACGTTCAACAAACACGTGACTCGACGACAGGGGCCAAGGCCTTGAAACATGATCGCAAGTTTCGGGTATTCGCTAGCTACACATTAATTAATCATATACAACACATAGTAGTAATGCCACTTGATTTAACACATTATATTTTTTGCAGTGCCACCAGCAGGAGCCGGGCAACACATGTGGATACTACATGTGCCACCATATGAGACTACTCCTCGATTCCACCAAGATCACTAATTCTAAGGTTTGTCAATCTTCCCACATTTATTTCATACATGTCAGTTTTATATATGCGCGCGTTGATATTCCTATCGACAGGCTGCGTCCATCTCTACATCTGCATTGACACAGCCAGATTTTGCAAAAATTCAAGGAGAGCTCATTTGGTTTTTGTGGTCAAAAGTCGTAAGATCAGATGGAGAGTTCCACTGCCCAGAATGATTTTTTATTGTAATTCTAAGTGCAAATACAGTGTAGATCTTTTACAATTGTGTATTTGTTAATGGATATTTTATTTCAACTCAATGAATTGATTTGCGAAATGGATGCTTTATGTTTGTGAAATGAAGTGCGTTGTCAATTGGATGTTTTATGTCTGTGAAATGAATTGAGATGTGAAATGTATCTGAAATGAAATGAGATGTGTGAGTTGTATATGTTTATGTCTGTGATTATCTGCTTGTTTCAGAGGGCATGGCTAGCATTTCCTGAGGCTAGCTATAAACAGAAATATATTCTGCTGGGGGAGGAGTATCACAGACGGTTTTTCAGTAAAAACCGTCTGTGATTATGCGATATCACAGACGGTTTTTCAGTAAAAACCGTCTGTGATTATCCGATATCACAGACGGTTTTGTACTAAAAACCGTCTGTGATTATCCGATATCACAGACGGTTTTTTCTAAAAACCGTCTGTGATATCGGATAATCACAGACGGTTTTTAGTACAAAACCGTCTGTGATATCGGATAATCACAGACGGTTTTTAATGAAAAACCGCCTGTGATATCGCATAATCACAGACGGTTCAAAAACCGTCTGTGATAACTTGGATTATCACTGACCCATAATTTCAGACGGTTCAGAAAACCGTCTGTGATGACGTTTCTGAACCGTCTGTAATGTGGATTTCTGTAGTAGTGATAGGTTTGCTGCATTAGAAATAGAAAAGCAACCGTTAGGCCATCTTGCAAGACGCCTCTGAAAGCAGTGTAGCTTTGATCATCTTTCTACTGTACATGTGCATGCAGATCGAGTTTTTCAACTTTTACCACTGCATATGCATGCAGCTACAAAGAATATGTACTATATACTTTTACCGCTACTGCCCAGCGTACTCAGCAGGCCAGAACTAAAGCCTAAATCCAAGCTTATCCGACGGCGACTGATCTGCTGACTGCTGCTGCATGTAGTGTACGTATATGTACTGTCGACGTCTCTGGTCCCAAGTCCAAACGTCCCTAGCTAATCGATCGGCGAGGAGATGCTAGCTGCTGGGTAGGCTCTCAGGGGGTCAGGAATCAGAATGATGCATGCAACAGGATGCAAAACAGTATGCAGGAACCTGCAGTTTGTCAAGAATTTGCAAGCGTAAGGAGCACACTTGCCTCGGTCTTCGTGAGGATGCAAAACCTACCGACGGGCTCCGTCGGGCCCAGGGGCTTGGAGAGAATTTGGAGCTGGAGCTAGCGCCTCCAGTACCGAGATTCTGCAGCTGCCCAGGTGTGCATGGCTTCAATGGCTCAAGACTAGAAGCTGCAAATTGTAGGCATGCCGTAGTTGCCCCTTGTCCATGCAGTCGTCACTGCTTCCGGAGCCTATACCCGCTGCCATGCGCCACCGCCGACGAGAGCGACACCGTCGATCTGTTGGAGGTAATCTTGTTGTAGTCGAGTTCAAATCCGCTTCATAGTCATAGCCGAGTTCGAATCATAGTCGTAGTCGTACTCGAGTAGAAGTCGTAAAGCAGGTTATAAAAGGCAGAGCCATGTAACCGGGAAAAGTAAAAAAACTAATAAAAAAAGGAATTGAAGAAAGAGTGATTTGGCTCTGAGAAACTATCGAGTATCGAGTTCATGTGTGTTCACAGGCGTGGTCGTAAATGATTTACGATCACGGCGAGCGGAGGATCACAGACGTGGTCATAAACAGAGGTACGACCACGGTAACGAGCGGAGGTGTCCGCAGGTGTTGAAGACGTGGTTGTAAAGGAGTTATAACTATGGTCACAGTGCAGAAGACGTGGTCGTAAAGGAGTTACGACCACAGCGAGAAGGCGTAGTCGTAAGCAACCACGGTAGTCAACAGAATCACTGCGTGGTTGTAGGAAGCTATGACTACGTAGATCGACCGTGGTCGAAGGAAGTGCAGCGCAGCGGCAATGAACATGGTTGTAACTTCTGCTGAAGTTACGACTACGTGGTCGGAGCAGCGAGCAGTGATCGAAGGGGTCACAACGTAGTCGTAATGACTGTCAACGTGGTCGGTGAACAAGCAAAGTGGTCATAATGACACAGGAGGTGGTCGTAAGCCTCTTCAACATGGTCGTACGGCTGAAGGAGGTGGTCGTAGCAACTACAGAGTGGTCATAGAGGTTCTGGGAGTAGTCATAAAGGCTGTAACAAGTCGAATGGCTCCACTCCTCTGCCACCACGTCTGCATCCTGCTTGATCTTTCCTCTGTTACAAATGTGGGCAATATTTTAATTCCAAATTTTACGAGGAGACAAATACAATAAACTAGTGATGCAAAACTTACTACTAATAGCAGGCTACTCATCATACTTCAGAAAATACTCAAGAAAAATATAGCAACAAAGTTGTACGTGCGTGCGAGCAACTTACTTGTTAGCCTGATGAAGAACAGGAAGCCGCGCAGGCTTGACGCAGTGCAGAACGTAGATGATGCAGTGCAGTGAGTGGTCGCGCAGATACGCTACCCAGAAACCTTATTGCCGCCCCGTGCAGGTACTCTCTACGGCAATGGTTCGGAGATAGCCGCTCTCCCTCCTTCCAGGTGCACGTCGAGAAGAAAGGTCAATGAGGTTCACACAGCACAGCACAACAGTAGAGTAGAAACTAGAGGAAGAATGGAGGTGCAAAATTCTCTCTCTTTTCCTGGACGTCTCAAGGCCCTTTTAAGGGCGCTGCAGTTATTCACTAGTAACTGCTGCGTTTTAAACAGAATTATGCACTGGTAACTGCCTCATTAAATCACAAATTAAGCAGTGTAAATTCACTTGTAACTGTCTCATTCAAACAGAGAGAGTGAGGTGTATGGTTCAACAAAAATAAAAATGGACTTCGTCTGTCAAGTGACGCGCCACAAGCCGAAAAATGTATGCATGCCGACGTTGCCCCTTGTCCATCTCCGGCCATCAAGCCTACTCGTTGTCGTTCACTACCGCCCACAAGAGCGACACTGCTATCCACATGGCCAGCCCGATCCACTCCTCTGCCACTGGATCTGCGTTGCCACCTATCCACTGGCATGGTCCATGCTTTGGTCAATTGATCAACGTGTCCATTGCTAGACTATGGCCTTACTCTTTTGGATTGTCATTTACGATTTTTTTCTATACTTTCATCAATATAGGTGACACATAAATTTTAGACTCAGAAAACCGTTTGAAGAATCTGTCTAATTTATTTTAGTTTTCAGATAAGCTAAAGCCAAAAGCAATAAAAAAATAAAAAAGAACAGGGTTGGCCGTTGAGACCTGCTGGTCGTGCCAGCTTCAGATGAAGTTCATCATACGGGAAGAAGTGTCGGCTTCGATAGGAGAAGGCATTTGGTGTTGGGAATGGTTCAAGGTAAGGATAGTAATAGACGAGGGCAGAATTGTCCACGAAAAATGTTTTGGAGCAGAAGCTCCACGTCCTGCCAAACACCTCTGTATTTTTTGGCTCCAGCTTTTCATGGAGCTAGGTTCTAGAGGTTAAAAGCTATAACTAGAGCTTGGGCAAGTAGGACCTTAATACGTCTCATTTGTTATACTATAATTTTGTACATTGTGTGTCATATGTATACAAATTTTATTGTTTCTTGCAAGATTCATGAGAAATTTCTAGGATCTAAATAAGCCCTAACTGTTTTTTCCAAAGGTCTCAACATATTAGTATCTGTGGCAGGGATGGAGACAGCAGGGGGCTAGTGGGAGCCATGGCTCCCGCAGTGCTTCAAAAAAATTTCAGCCCCCCTTGATTTCACTACAGGATGGTAGGGAATTTGGGGCAAGCTAATCAGCCTCAAAATCTAGAAAAATCAGCCTCAGAATATATATTGAGGCTAACACAGCCTACCTCGGATACCCTTGCCTCAAAATAAACATATTGAGGCATCCACTAGAGTTAGCCTCCAAAAGCTAAATCTAAGGCTGACACGACCTGCCTCAGAATTTGATTGAGGCAGATTGCCTGCCTCAACAAGTATGACTAGCCATAAGGCTATCATTTCTGCCTCAAAAGAATTGAGGCAACTATATGCTGCCTCAACGTAACATGCATCAAATTAAAATTATTTTCAGCATATACATGTATTTTTCTCAATAATTATTGTCAAACACATACATTTCATCACTATGCACACAAGATAGTTGAAACAGTAACAAATATAGCTCAAAATCTCTTCATTCAATAGATTAAAACATCACAGCCACACATGCATGTTTAGGAGAAAATATATAGCATCTCGTTTGGTCTCCACATGGTCCTCCATCAGTTTACAAAAGTAACATTCAACTATGCATACAGTAGATAGTAAAATGCTCAATAATGTAGCTACTCAGTGGGTGGTGGACACTTGTTTGAGCCATCAGCCGTATAGTTGCCATGGGCAAATAAAATATATCATCTATACAAATTTTGAGATAGTAAACTGCTCAAAAGGGTGGACAGTCACTGCTCATGATTGATGAGCCATATAGTAGCTATGGGCACATAATTTGTCATCTTTACAGAAGTTGTCGCCAATTTTGCATGGTTGTGCCTGGTGGCGCAAGAGAAACCCGACCACCTAGAATGTAAATTTATAAAATTCAGTTTAGTGCTTCATACAAAGATATTAGGAATAAACAAAATAATCCAAAACATTTGGCTCAAGAAAGTAGCTGCAACTGTTTGTACAGATCACAGGATGTTTCTTTTATATTCATAAACAACATAGTTCAATTCATGTTTCATTTCTATTCATAAACAACATAGTTCAGTTCATGTTTCATTTCTATTTATATTTTTGCCTACCTACTAGTTTCACTAAACAATTAGACAATAACTTGTCGTGCACTACAAACCGTACAGAGTCAGTGTCTCAGGCCTGAAGTAATTAGATGCAGATTCATGCAACATTAAGCTAGCAACCAGTTCAGCTCATCCATGAAAGCGGCAAGCTCTACACAGGAAATAGTAACTTTTGAATTGGCAAGGTGAAAACAGACGTAACATGGTGCAACTATCAATCCACGAAGAATTTAAACACACCAAATCAACATGAAGCAGACCAAACATGTGCCAATAGTGCTATTAGTAGCAATCAGCAAATCATCAGATTCGATTTTCCATTTCCGTCATGGTCTAATGACTGGGATCATGAGCCCATATTTGGTTGAATGGATCACATGATGATATAAATAATTTTTCCATACATGTCATACATAAGCACTAAATATTTTATACATACCCAACATAATGGCATAAGTATCTGTTTTTGTTACTTCACTGTTTTGCCTTGGTGGTGGAATTTCTTCAACCTTAATTGTGAGCATTCATTTGACATGTTAGATTTTCTAGATAAACAAAGCAATACACATAAACAAGCTAAGAAAAAGACATACCAAGTGGATTGGCCAAGCAATCGAATGACCAATAGCATCCTTGATGTAATTCAGATTTTTGAAAGGCCGAAACAGTTCTGCATCCCCAAATATGGGACTGTCTACGACTACTTTGTAGCACTCATTTCCAAGAACTGTACCTCCAACCATTTCTAATGGATCTTGGCTTTCGACAGTTGCTTTAGCAACACGATTATATGGTCGAATGATTCTTTTAAGAAATACATCATTTCCAACCTGTTTGACCATGTGGACACCTCATATTAGACTAGAAAGCATAATAGGTACTGCTGTTTTGCATAACAGATCCAAATGAACTAAGAAAAATTTCCCAAACCTGAATAGTTGTTGTTGCTGCCTTCTTAACCCTTGAGTGCTCACCTTTTCCCTTGTTGCAACCTCCAGTCCCGGCAGGCCTTCCGCTGTAATAATTAGCTACTTGCTTTTGTACCCCCTATTGCATAATATAAATGTTGTTGACATTTTTTCAACCTCTTTTACTTCTATAAATCAATACACATGCATTTAGGTAAATAGTCATCCTAAATGACTTAAGATATATATACATATACCTCAACAATAACTGTAGTTGTTGTAGCTGGAACATTAGAGCATTTACTTGTGGCCTTATTGCCTGTTCTTGCTTGTGAACGATTGTTTGCAATCCTTAGTGGCTTGGTACTATTGTGATTGCCCACATGTTCTTCTAACCCTTGTGCATAATATCTACCACCAACCCTTCTCAACGAATCCTATAAGATTTAAACAATGAAAAATCCGACTTAAAAAATATGGAGCAAAATCAATGCCATTCAACTTACCTTCTCCAACAGTTTGTTTTTGTTATGTTGCAATGCTCCAGCAGTTCTTGGTTGTACCTATATTCAGGTTCAATAGATGAGATAGAAACGATTACTTTTGTCAGATGACTGTGCATATTCTTCAATAGATTGGCCCATATCATTTTCCTCATTTGATTGGTTTATCTCATTTTCCTCATTCAAGTATAGATCCTGGTACTGAGAATCAACAGATTGATTTAGTATTTCTAGCGCAGCATGTCTCATCCTCTTAGAATTCCTCATCAAATTTGCTACTGGATCAACAGATTGACTAGGCATATTTTGTTCAGCATGTCGCGTCCTCTTAGAATTCCTTCTCAAATTTGCTTCTGGACCAACAGGTTGACTTGGCATATATGGTACTGTATTTTTCATCCTCTTGGAATTCGTTGTCAAATTTGCTGCTAGTTCTGGCAGGTTCAGTTTTGAAAGCATTTCATTGTTTCTAGCTATCCGCATCCTACGTTGAAGCTCATACTCATTATTTGTTACTGGACTTCCACCTCTTCTTTTTTTCCCTTTCCATTGGTTTCCCTGCATCACCAAAAATAAGTTATGAAAGATCAAGCATATGTATGTAAGGGACTTGTTAGGTCTAATACAATGTACTACAAGGTTCTGATTAAATATATAAGATTTGACAGAAAAAATAAAACATCAACAAAAGAGCTATATTATGAGAATGCAACCATACCAATCATGACACCCAGCAGCCAAATCAATGGTTATTCCATTTATATCTTTCCTAGTGAGATAATCATTGCCACAATCAGCACCAATATTGATAGTATTGTTCATCACATCAACTTGGTCTTTTTCCTGATATACATCCTCCTCATTCTCACAATTAGTAATACCCATGTCATAGAAGTCCCTCGGTTTTGATTGGACAACAGCATGCCAATCTTGATCTATAGGATCTCGAACATAATACTCTTGTGTAGCTTGTGATGCTAGAACAAACGATTCATCAGTCAAATTACTAGTATTATTAGACAGGTGGTTAAAATTCACAAGTGTAACCCCATATTTATCTTTCTTGACTCCTCTACCACGAGACAAATTGATCCAATCACATTTAAATAACACTATGTGACCTCTTCCACTATAATTTAACTCAATTATGTCAGTGATTCTGCCATAGTATGACACTTTGCCAAGGATAGGATTTACGTCCTTCACACTAGAAAAACTATTAGTCTCAGCTACAACAACTAACCCACTGCTCTGAGATGATTTCCCTTGGTCACAAGCTTTTGTGCGAAAATTATATCCATCTATAAGATAGCTATTGTATGTTGTGACATGCATATCAGGACCTTTAGCCAAAATCTGAATTTCTTCGGATACAATTTCTCCTTTGGCCATTACATCCTGAACCTGTTATCCACATCAAGATTTAATAATATTCTATAAAATTGCTAAAAAGAATCTACAAAAACAACACCCCTTACATGTTTCCTAAACCAGTCATGGAATGTCTCATGGTGCACACGTTCAATATCTCTTGGTCTTCATATTCCACTTGATAAAATGTACTTGCGATGCTTTCTACATACTATGCCAAATAGTACAAATGCCTATTAGGAATTCCATACTAAAATATTCTAATACATGAAATAAATATGTGATCCGGAGCATACTGAAGGAATGGACCAATTTGGTCATAGTTGAATAGCACATATCTGTGGGCTTGAATCCAAGAGTTGTGATCCAGAGTGCTAACACGCTTCCCAAGTAAATGACGACCTATCTTACTTAAGTAAGGCTTGTTATTTATCATTTGGAAAGTCCCATCATCATGTCGTCCTTGACGGTTAAATCGAGTCGAACAGCCATGTAAATAACGGGAACAAAAGGTAAGACTTTCATAAAAAATATAATTTTCTGCCTTCCGGATGGCTCTTAGTACGAACATATGATTTCAGCCTCATCAAGTACCTATATATTTTAATTAAGTGTCATAATCAGAGGTATCTACATATGAATAGGGTTTAGAATAATAATAAAGGCATGTACCTTTCTATAGGATACATGTTTCTGAATTGTACTGGGCCAGCAAGCCTTACTTCATGAGCAAGATGGATTGTGTGGGACCCGGAGTAGAAACTTCCGGACCCCCCTGTGCATTACAGTACTAGTCCCAGATCAATGCTAGTACACACAGATAACCAGAAAAACGGTACATTGCCATCCACGATTTATTACAATAATAACTGAAGTTTACATTGGTCATTGCCTTACAAAGGTTCACAGAACCTTAAAACGAAAATAAACACAGCGGAAGCAAAAAGTAAATTAATCGACCCATCAATCTGCCACAGGCAATTGACTGGGGAAACGAGTCCTAAGCATCCGGGAAGAATCCACCGCATCCACACTCGGCACAGAAGTCGTACTCTCCGGCTTGAGCTTCTTCATTCTCTGCTATTATAGAGCAACACGTGAGTACAAAAATGTACTCCGCAAGTCTTGGGAAAAATGCATAGATGCAAGGCTTTACAAAGGAAGGCTATATGTTTCTTTTGCAAAAATCAGCATTTTATTTCACATCTACATAATTACTTCAAAGGCCATTTGATAAACATCTTGTTTTTTTTTATAAATGAAATTAGATAAATAACTTAGTGAAGGTTTAACCACCAACACTAATATCTCAGGCTATCTGCCAATTTTCAAGAAAACCTCAGGTTAAACTACCTGATCTGGTCACACCACCAGATTTAAATCACGAGAGTTACACCGCTCCCGAGTTTGACAAACCATTTTATTTTGAAATCAAAATCAAACTTCTACCATGTGAATGCATTCCTTGCCCGCCCTTGACCGTGGGCACGGCTATTCGAATAGTTTATTACTCTGCAGAGTTTGTACACTTTACCCACAAGAGATAAATTATCTTAATAGTCAACATGCTTCCTTTGGCATGAGACCCAGATAAAATATCACAAAGCCTTTCACCTACTCCAGTATAGCTAGGTACCACCCGCTAAGGTTTCACCACAACTCGAATCCACGAGTCGGAGCCCCCTCTTGCGCCGTATGAGTACAGTAAACCCTGTCCCTCACTATGAGTAACCAGTACACCCTGGCACCCAATACACCACTGGTGATATCTAAACTACACCTTTATAGGTTAGTTAGCTAGGTCGTACCCATATAGACTTGTGGTTGCACTGTTTTGCTCAGTTTGGACAAACACAAGCGTCGGTCCTTAAACGACCAGGGTGGTTCATTCACAATTCCAAAAAAATTCTCGTGCTAACTGCACCAGCCAAACCTTCCATCCACCCTTGTCAACTTTTCCCTTTGAAATTCATTTTTACTTTTAAATTAACAGTGGTAACATCCATTACCACTTTTCAAACAAATCATTTAACAATGGTAACATCCATTACCAATGTTCAAACAAATCATTTAACAATACATTTAGCAAACAGGCCACTCATTTGAGCATTATTACATCGATTTGCTACGCTAAGCATTTGCTAGTATTTAAAAATTCAACAGATATAATACTAACTCATTATTGAGTCAAAGGGATATTCTAAGTTGACAATGGTACAAGGTAAACAATTCTCAATGGAAGGTATAACAAATTGGGTATTTAACTAAATTTTCTAAATCAAATTATCACTTGATACAACATAAGCATGCAATTATTTAAAATAACTGCCTAATCATTTTATAAATCATTTGAGCAAGTTGATCAAAGAAAACTTGCAAAACATAGGATCAAAATGATCAAAGGAGACTTGCCTTCCTGTGCTGGGTTGAAATTTTCCGGAGCTTGCTCTTGAAATTCTTCGGACAAATCGGTCTCTACACGTAAATCAAGAAATCCAAATAAATAAAATAAAATAGAAAAATTCAAAAATTGAAACTAAATATACCAATTGAAAGATTATAATTTTAGATGAATTTAGAAATTTGAATGGATCAATTTGGATTTAAAATGAGAAAGTTATGGCTTCCGGAAGATTAAAACTAGGGAAAAAGGAAAAACCGAGTTTCGGGAATTATTTTTGTACTGAGAAATATGATTTATGACGTCATCAATTTTCGAATTTTCTGAGCGGGAATTATTATTTGAATGACGGGTGGGTCCGGTCTACCGTGAACCGGATCCACGGACCACGGGGTTCGCCGACGTGGCGCACCGGCCACATGGCGCCACGCGGGTGTGAGGTGGCGGCCACGCGGGCACAACCGGCCGACGTGGAGGCCACGCGGGCGCACGCGCAGCCGCACGGGGAGGCGCACGGCCGGCGGCCTCGCCGGCGGCCGGCGGCCGGAGGCGGGGCGGCGAGCGGCGGCGGGGTGAGGAGAGGCGGCGGCGGCTTACCGACGGCGGCGGGGAGAGGCGGGCGGTCGGCGGCGAGGGGAGGTGGGAGGCCGGCGGTGGTGGAACTTGGGCGGCGGCGGAAGATGGCCGGAACGGCGGCGACCGGCGGCGGGGAGGGGCGGCGCACGACGGCGGGGTGGCGGCCGAACGGGAGGGGAGGGGCGGTGGTGAGAGGAAGGCCAAATGGGAGGAGGAACACCGGAGTTTAACTTTTATAGGTGGAGAAAAAGAGATGAAAAGCCGGCGATTTAGAGAGGATTAAAGGGATGATGCGGCCGGCCATGAGTGGGGATTGATGAGGGCAATTGATTGCGCAAACGCTCGGAGTTTAAAGGCAAGAAACGGCCGGATTTAAGAGCTCCATTTTCGGGTTAATGGAGGTGGAGAGAGAGGGTGGGAGGAGGAAGAAGAAGAGGTTGAAGATGGATATGACATGTGGGTCCCATGTGTAATAGAGAGGATAGGAAGTGAAGGGGTACGGGCCGTCGGATTTGCGACACGTGGCAAGTGAGTGTATGAGAGGCTTTGGATTTTATGAAGGGGTAAGTTGTGGTGGATGGCTAGGATTAAAACGTGGAGAGAGATGGATTTCATCTGAGGGCGACACGTGGCGGCTAGGGATATATTGATTTTTATTTTCGGATTTAATTTCAGGAATTACTAGAAACTTTATTAATACTTCGAAAAATAATATTTAATGTCTAAAAATTCCAGAAAAATCATAGAATATTCCTGGAAGTATTTTAAACTTTAATAAAATATTTTTAATCTCAGATTTGAATTTAATAACTTTATAAAATACTTTTTAACTTTGAAAATTGATTTTAAATTCTAGAAAATTCTCAATAATTACTTAAAAATTTAGGGAAGGCTAGGAAAAATATAATAAACTATTTTTGGCTTTAATAAAATATTTTAAACACATTTTCTTGCTTTAAAATTTTAAATAAACTCCAAATAAATCCGAATAAATCCAGATAAGACTCAAATACATTAAAATAATTAATAAAAATAAAATTTTTCAGAAAGCGAAAATTTGGGATGTGACAAACCTACCCCCCTTAGAAAGAATCTCGACCCCGAGATTCGGAAAGACCGGGAAATAGATCAGGAAACTCTGCTCGAAGATCCTCTTCACGCTCCCAGGTTGCTTCCGATTCTGGATGATTATTCCACTGCACCTTGCAAAATTTGATAGTCTTGTTTCTTGTACAGCGCTCTGCCTCTTCTAAAATCTTGACAGGAAACTCTGGATACGTCAAGTCTTCTTTTAAATCCACCTCTTCTAAAGGTATTAACTCCTCTGGTACTCTTAAGCACTTCTTCAACTGTGATACATGAAATACATCATGTACATCTGACAACTGAGGAGGAAGCTCTAACTGATATGCAACTTCACCTCTTCTGGCTATAACTAGAAATGGTCCGATATACCTTGGAGCAAGCTTTCCACTGACCTTAAAACGTCGCATCCCTTTTAAAGGTGACACCTTCAAATACACATGATCCCCTGGTGCGAACTCCAACATTCTGCGACGATTATCTGCATAACTCTTTTGTCTGGTCTGTGCTATTTTCAATCGGTCTCGTATTAATCGAACTTGCTCTTCAGCTAACTTCAAGACATCGGGTCCGAATACTTGACTTTCTCCAGTCTCTGACCAATATAATGGCGTTCTGCATTTCCTGCCATACAAGGCTTCAAACGGAGACATCTTCAGACTAGACTGGTAACTGTTATTATAGGAAAACTCCGCGTAGGGTAAACTTTGATCCCAACTGGCTTTGTTGGCTAAAGCACACGCTCTTAGCATATCTTCCAATATCTGATTCACTCGTTCAGTCTGGCCATCTGTTTGGGGATGATAAGCAGTACTGAAATTTAAATTGGTGCCCAAAACTTCATGAAGTTTCTGCCAAAATCTTGAGGTAAACTGTGTTCCTCTATCCGATACGATCTTCTTTGGAACTCCATGCAGACATACAATTCTTGACATATAGAGCTCTGCCAATCTATCTCCTGAATAGGTAGTCTTTACAGGTATGAAATGTGCAACCTTTGTTAAGCGATCCACTATAACCCAAATTGAATCATACCCTGACTTGGTTCTTGGTAGTCCTGTTATGAAATCCATTCCGATTTCCTCCCATTTCCATTCAGGTATCTGCAGAGGTTGCAAAAGACCGGCAGGTCGTTGGTGCTCTGCTTTAACCCTTTGACATATATCACACAAAGCTACATATTCTGCAATTTCTCGTTTCATGCTGGTCCACCAATAACTTTCTCTTAGATCTTGATACATCTTTGTACTTCCGGGATGAATAGAATATCCTGATTCATGTGCTTCCTTTAGAATTAAATCTTTTATTTCCTTTCTCTCCGGTACTAAAATCCTTTTTCCAAACCAAAGAATTCCTTCTTCATCTTCTGAGAATCCAGGTGCTTTGCCTTTCTTCATAAGGAATGAAGCATTATATCAAAGAATGATGGAGGAAAAATCTTCTCCAGTTGGCAAATTGTTTCTGCAATTTCATGCTCTAACTTCTCCATGTCACTAATACGAATTACTGGAGAAAATATTTGTTGAAAGAAATTACTTAGGCGAATCAATGGTATGCAAACATTTTCAGGCAGAATTCTCCTAATAGCCAATGGAAGCAAATACTGTAGAATCACATGGTTGTCATGCGATTTTAGGCCAATCAATCTTTTCTCTTCAACACGAACTTTATTTGATATGTTTGATGCATAACCATCTGGAAATTTAACATCTTTTAGAACTTGGCAGAATAATTTCTTCTCTTGAGCACTCAATGAGAAGGTTGCTGGTGGCAAGTAAATTTTAGTTCCTTGCGAAACTGGGTGCAGATCATGTTTTATCCCTAAGCTTTGAAGGTCCAATCGGGAGTTGAGGTTATCCTTAGATCTGCGGTCAACATTCAACAAAGTGTTCACTATGCTATCACAAATGTTCTTTTCAATGTGCATTACATCCAGATTGTGTCGAATTAACAGATGTTCCCAATATGGCAATCTGAAAAAACAGCTTCTCTTCTTCCAAATAACCACATTATCACCATTCTTCATATCATCGTCTCTACGTTTACGCTTCCTCTTCTCAACTTTCCCAAAAACAACATCCATGTCCTTTGTCTCTTCTAAAATATCATGTCCAGATGGTTGAATAGGTGCCTCTCTAAGCTCTATGGTTCCATCAAATGACTTTTTATCAAACCGGAAGTTGTGATTTTCTGGCAGAAACCTACGATGTCCCAAATAACAAGTTTTCCTACCCTTTTTCAAATACAGAGAACAAGTATTTAAGTGACAGTGATGGCAAGCAAATTTTCCTGATGTAGGATGGCCAGACACATATCCAAGCCCAGGGTAATCTGTAATAGTGTAAAGAACAGCAGCTCGTAGTTGAAACCACTCATCACTAGAGGCATCATATGTTTTTACACCTGTTGTAGGGGTGGCCCCCACTTAAACCCGGCAGGCCTGTTAGAAGGTTGTAGGGCCCAAAATGGGACATATGTATTGGCTTAAATACCCCTGGCAAGGAGGTACCAATGTAAGGGCACATTTGTAAAAGCACAGCCCATATGAATACATATACCGAGGGAAGACTGGAGGGAGGTGACGATTCACTCTCTCCCAACTCTCCACTACCACATCTCTCTCTGTTTGGTCTGTAGCCACAACAGTTGGTGTCGTCCGTGGGGGAGGACAGGAGCAAGCCTGAAATCCAAAGAAGGATGGCACCGAAAAAAGCTTCGTCGACGGCGGCGAAGGGGAAGAAAGTGGTCGGGTCGGAGCGTCGCGTGGGTACCAGGGCTTCGGCATCGGCTGTAGCGAGCGCGGGTGTCGACGCTCGCATTGCGATGACCGACCCCGCCGCTGGCACTGCGACGACCGACCCCGCCACTGGCACTGCGACGACCACCCCCGCCGCTGGCGCGACAGCGACCAACCCCACCACCCTCGTCGCAGTGCTCGCCGGTAGCGCGGACCGGGTGGTTGGAGATAGCCACAACGGAGCGACCGGCAGCTCGAAAGCTCGCGAGGCGATCGTACCCGTGCCGACCCGTCCGCCGGGCGCGCCGGCAGCCCCGCACGCACCAGCGGTAGAAAGCGCTCTGCTGACGGCCCTCAATGCGTTTCAGCGGGAGCTAGGGGATCTTCGCGGGGCTGTCCGAGACATGCAAGAGGCCCGGAGCCAGCAAGCCGCGCCAGTGGTCGCACCAGAGCCCACGCCGGAAAGGGCAGGTAGCCGCGGCGCCCCCACGTCCAGTCGTGTGCCGCGGCGACGCGTCGATCCAGAGTCCCCGCTTTCGGCAGGACTACAGCAGGCGGCGTGGCCCGAAGACTTCACATTCCCCAGTGTCATCGAGCCTTACAAAGGCGATACGGACCCCCGCGAGTTCGTGCGCGTATACGAAACCGCAATCGAGGCCATGGGTGGAGACGACATCACAAAGGCGAAGGGGCTCCCCCTCGCGCTGCAAGGGGTGGCGCTTTCCTGGTTTTTTACCATGGAGCCAAACTCCATCTACGCGTGGGAGCAGATCCGCGACCGCCTTTACAACAACTTTCAAGGGAGCTATGTCGAGCGGGTCGATGCAGACCAGCTCTTCGCAGTAAAGCAGAAACCTTCGGAGAAGCTCCGGGACTACTCCAAGTGCTTCGCGAAGGTGCGCTGCCAAGTCAAAGACATTAATGAGACAACCGTCATCAACGCAGCCATACAGGGCCTTCGCCCGGGCCCCATGGCCGAATACAACGTGCGGAAGCCTATCAAGACAGTCGCCAAGCTATTCGACAAAATGGAGGAGTACGCGCGGGCAGAGGAGGAGGCGCGGAGACGCAGCGCCGCCGCCCCCGACCTCGTCCAAGCAAAATGCTTACCACACGAGGGGGGGGGGCGAGTGATGATTCCCCGAAGCAGGGCCGCAGACGAGAACCCCGGGAGGCCACTCCCGGTGGTAGCGATACCGGGGGGCAGGAGGGCTCTTCCAGGGGCAGGCGCAAGCCCCGACATCGCCAGCGTAGGCCACAAAAGGTCCGCCATGTCCTCGGCATCGAGAATGCCCCTCGAGGACCTGCCCCCACCTCGTGGGGAGGGGGCCGGGGATGCGAAGGCGAACCAGATCGCGACGGGCGACCCCGCGCGGAGCAAGAAATTCTAGATTACGGCAAGTGGTGTGAGGTGCACGGTTACGGCGACCACCACACGAAGACGTGCGTCAAAGTCATGGAGTTGCGACGGACGGCGGCCGGAGCTCGGGCCGCATCTGGGGAAGGCACGTGGTGCCGCTCCATCAGCGTCATCACCGGAGGGTCCCTGTTGGGGCCCCCCTCGGAGCAGCCGCAATCGTGGGTGCCGCCCCGCGACATTACCTTCACCCTCGATGACGCCAGGGGCGTGGAGTTCCCTCACCAAGACCCTTTAGTCATTCAGGCTCACATCGCAGGCCATGACGTCAGGCGCATCCTCGTAGACGGGGGCAACTCCGCGAACATTCTATTCGCGGGGGCCCTCAATCGTATGGGAATCCCCTGAAGCCGCTTAGAGCAAGCAGGAGCTCCACTTCAGGGCTTCGGAGGCCAACCGCTGGAGGCCATAGGACACGTGTCCCTCCCAGTTACATTCCGCCAGGAGAATAACACCCGAAGAGCGCACGTCATCTTTGATGTCGTAGACATCCCGCACCCCTACAACGTCATATTGGGACGGCCCGCCATCAACTCCCTCGAGGCGATCCCACACCACGCCTTCTTGTGTATGAAGCTCCCAGGCCCGGAGGGCGTGATCACTGTCTTCGGCGACCAGGACCTCGCCAGACGAGTCGAAGTCAGCAGTCGGGGTTTACCCCAACCGGTGCACGTCCTCCCAGGCAGGCTCGGCGATACGCCCTCCGCTCCGGGATGGACACCTAAGCCTCGGCCCGAGGGTGGAGTCAAAAAGGTTCCGCTCCAGGCGGAGGGCCAGTTCGTGTCCATTGGCGAGGGGCTCCCTACGGAGGTCGAGCGAGACCTACTCCAAGTGCTTCGGAACAACGCCGACATCTTTGCATGGTCACCGGAGGACATCAAGGGCGTAGACCGCGCAGTAATCGAGCATCGCTTGGCGGTTCGCCCTGACGCCAAGCCGGTCAAGCAAAAGCTTCGTCGCATGTCCATGGATCGGCAGCAGGCGGCCAAGGTGGAGGTGGCGAAGCTTCTCCGGGCCGGGGTCATTCGCGAGGTCCACCACCCAGAGTGGCTCGCCAACCCTGTATTGGTCAAAAAGGCCAGCGGGGCCTGGCGTATATGCATTGACTTCACGGCACTCAACAAGGCGTGCCCAAAGGACAATTACCCCTTGCCACGCATCGATCAACTGGTCGACGCTACCGCCGGGTGCGAGCTAATGAGTTTCCTGGATGCCTACTCTGGCTACCACCAGGTATACATGGCCGAAGATGACGAGCACAAGACCAGTTTTATCACACCGATTGGGACTTTCTACTTCGTCAGGATGCCCTTCGGCTTGAAAAACGCAGGCGCTACCTTCACCCGCTTCGTCGCACTTGCCCTCGCCGCCCAGCTCGGGCGGAATGTGGAAGCCTACGTCGACGACGTGGTAGTCAAAACCCGGTAGCTCGCTTTGCACAGCCGGGACCTCCAGGAGACCTTCGACAATCTCAGGAAGGCCGGCATCAAGCTCAACCCCGACAAATGCGTCTTTGGCGTGCAGGCGGGCAAGCTACTGGGCTTCCTCGTATCCAGACGAGGCATCCAGGCGAACCTCGATAAGGTCGAGGCCATCATGGGTATGGAGCCGCCCAAGATGACGAGGGAGGTCCAGAGGCTGGCGGGCCGCATGGCAGCCCTAAGCCGCTTCCTATCTAGGGCAGCGGAGCGGGGTCTGCCATTCTTTAAGACACTCCGCGGGTGCAACGGATTTTGTTGGGATGACAACTGTGCGGAGGCCTTCAACGAGCTCAAGAAACACCTGGCGAGCCTCCCCACTCTGGTCGCCCCAACACCAGAGGCTCCCCTCTTGCTCTATCTGGCCGCGTCGGCCACAGCGGTCAGTGCCGTCCTCGTCCTAGAGGAAGGCGCCGTACAGCGGCCTGTATACTTTGTATCCGAAGCCCTCCAAGGAGCCAAGACGAGATATACGGAGCTTGAAAAGCTCGCTTACGCGTTGGTCATGGCCTCCAGAAAGCTTCATCATTATTTTTTGGCTCACCCAATCACGGTGCCTTACTCGTTCCCCCTGGCGGAGATGTTACACAATAAGGAATCCACGGGGCGCATCGGCAAGTGGGCTGCCGAGCTCGCCCCGTTCTCCCTGACATACGCCTCGCGGACGGCAATCAAATCTCAAGTTTTCGCCGATTTCCTCGCAGAATGGACTCCGCCGGCTCAGCCCGCCCAGAAGCATGACGACCCAGTGTGGACGCTCACCATCGACGGAGCCTACGGCGTCACGGGCGCGGGCGTAGGCGCCGTGATTGTTACGCCCGAGGGGCAGCGCCTTTTATACTTGGCGCGCCTCGCGTTTCCGGCCACCAATAACACAACTGAATATGAAGCGCTGCTCTTCGGCCTGACGAAGCTCAAGGCAGTTGGTGCGCGGCCCGTGCTCGTCCGCACGGACTCGCGTTTGGTGGCAGGCCACGTAGACAAGTCATATCAAGCCAAGGACCATGAGCTGACCAAATACCTCGCGGCCGTAAAAGCGAGGGAAAGAAATTTCTTGGGCGTCACGGTCAAGGCCATCCCTCGCGCGAAAAACGAGCAGGCCGACGCCCTCGCAAAGGCGGCCAGCCAACAACTGCCACCCCCTGACGGGGTGTTTTACGAAGTGTTACCGCAGGTGGCCATCGCGCAGGACAATCGGGACGCGGCCCTCGTGCACCACATCGTCCAGCAGGGCGACTAGCGAGAGCCTGTCTTCAATTTCCTGCAGGGCATTACCGAGCCGGAGGACCCCGCCGAGCTCCGGCGCCTGCAACACCGTGCCAGATCCTTCCAGGTATTCGAATGGACACTCTACAAAAAGGGAGTCTGCGCACCGCTCCTGCGTTGCCTCTCGCATGAAGAAGGGAAAAAGCTCCTTGCGGAGATCCATGCGGGGGTGTGCGGGTCTCACCTCACGCCAAGGTCGTTGGTCAGCAAGGCATTCAGACAAGGCTTTTACTGGCCGACGGCCATCACTGACGTCCAGGACCTCGTGCGTCGGTGTCAGGGGTGCCAGTGGATGGGACGTATCATCCGCAGGCCCCCGACCAACCTCAACCCTATTCCCCCCGTGTGGCCGCTGGCACGCTGGGGCGTCGACATAGTGGGTCCGCTTCCCCGAGCCCCAGGGGACCTATGGTTCGTGGTAGTTGCGCTAGAATATTTTTCCAGGTGGCCGGAGGCGGTAGCCCTGGCCAAAATAACCTCGGCGGCCATGCAGCGCTTCCTATGGCAGAGCATTATATGTCGCTTCAGCGTGCCCAGGGAGCTCACCGTTGACAACGGCCTGCAATTCGACGCCACCTTATTCAAGGAGTTCTGTGACAGTATGGGCATTACGCTTCGGTTCGCCTCGGTCGGGCACCCCCAGTCCAACGAAGCAGTCGAGAGGGCGAATGGCGTCATCTCTGCCGCCGTCAAAAAGCGCCTGGTAGGGTTGCCAAAGGGCAAGTGGCCGAGCGAGCTTCACAGCGTCCTCTGGTCCCTTCGCACAACGGAAACACGCCCGACGGGGTTCACATCTTTCAAACTCCTTTTCGGCGACGAGGCAGTGACACCTGAAGAAATCAAGGCTGGCTCACGGAGGGTCCTCGTCCAAGTGCCCGACGAGGAGCGTCGTGTGTCCTTAGACCTCCTCGACGGGGCGCGGGCAAGCGCGGCCCAGCATGTCGAAAAGTACGCACGGCAGACCGTGCGTACTCGAGACCGGTCCCTATATCCGCGAGGGTTCAAGCCTGGGGATCTCGTCCTAAGAGTGGCGCTCCATGGGGAGACCGTTGGGAAGCTGGAGTCCAAGTGGGAAGGTCCATACATCGTGGCGGAAGCATTACAAAAGGGAGCATACCGCCTCGCCACACTCGAGGGGCAAACTCTCCGCCACACATGGAACGCGGATAAGTTGTGGCGATATTACGCCTAGAAGCAGGACGAAAAGTATAGTGGCATCATCCCCTCCTTGTACGATGCTCGCCCGCGCAAACGGGAGTTCAATAAAACTGGCTGTTCGCAGAAAGTACCATGTTGTCTGGCCACAATGTGTGCGGCCAGTCTACGAACTCTAAATAAGACGTGGCAGGAGGACGCCCTCGCGCACACTCTCCGGAGTATAAACACAACACAGATCCCGCGCACGCACAGGCGTTGCCCCCTGTGCGTACTCGGAGTATAAAAGCAGTATACAACATTAAGAACGGGTGCTACTCCGGTTCACTGCAAAAAATACCGGGGTTACATGACTACAAAAGCAGGAGGGCGCAGTACACCACTCCCCTAACCAACCGCTCATCCTTCGTGCGGTGCCGATGGGCCCGCGCCGCCATTATGGCGCCGGGGAACTCCTTCGAGCCAGCGGAGGAGGTCCCCACCCCCATGCAGCGTGTGCTGCACTGCAACCCTAGCCGCGTCTTCCCCGACATAGCCCCAGATCCGTCGGTGAAAGTTTCGGAGGCCAGGCTCGATGAAGCGAATAGCGTCCGACATCGCCTCCGGCCGGGCAGGGAGATCCAGGTGGGGGTTCGCCAGCTCATGGACATGTCTACACCCATGCGTGTGAAGCATGGCGAGGGCGAGGCAAGCGCCGAGGAAACCACAGTGCTCGCTGAAGGCGCTAGCGCTGCGGAGAGCAACGCCGGCCCCTTCCTCGACTAGCCTGAGCGTCTCCACCAAGTCCTCCGACCCGTGAGTGGCGTCCGGCACGTCGACGCACAGATCTCGCTGGGCCCGGTTCAGAGACTCCATCGCCCTCCACGCCGACATGGACGCATTGTCCAAGGCGCGGTCCTTCTCCGCAAGAGACTCCACCAGCTGGGCCTTCTCCTCCTTTAGAGCGGTGATCTGCTGCAAAAAGGAGGTACGTTCCTCTGCCGCGGCGCACTGGACTTCCTCGGTCTCGTGTTGCGCAGCCTCCAGGGCGCCCTCTAGCGCGTGAAGCTGCTCGTCCTTTGTGGCGTGGGCGTCATCTGCAGCACGAAGACCGACCTCCAGGGTTCTTCGCTCCCGAATACGAGCCTCATCCAGCGCTTGGCTGATGACAAGCGTCTGGGAAAAGCAACAAGAATCAGCAGGCGCCCGGTAGTACTCCAATAACTGCGAGCGCACATACTTACCCTTATCTCCGAGGCCTGCAGCGCGAGGGCCAGGAGGTCCCCCTCGCACAATGACAACATATGTCGATCCAAGCCGCCGCGGGCACGCTCCTCAGCTGCATTGAAAGCGCGAAGCGTCTCCAGCCGCGGGAGAAAGTCGGAGAGAACAAGCTCCGCCTCCGCTGCGTCAAGGGTTGCGGAGGCTTTGGCCACTTCAATGGCGGCAGGCGCCTGCGGGGCAACCCGCACAGGATCCGGAACGTCACGCGCACCCCCGTTGCTCGATCCTTCACGTCCGGGAGACTTCGTCTCGCCTGATGTCGACGGAATGAGCGAGCAAATCGGAGAGAGTTTCGCGAAGTCGTGCGAGGAAAGGGAGCTGCGCCTACCTCCTGCGCCCTCCGCCGCGACGGAAGGGGGTGCCCACTCAACCGCCGGCAGGGAGGCGGGTGCCTGGGGGGCAGTCGCGAAGACCCTTCGGCCGCCTCGGGCACCACAACCCCAAGCACAGAGCTGGCAACGACGTACCGACCCCTCGGCGGCGAGGGAACCGGACTCGAGGACGTTTCGCCCGCGGCACCGTAGGTGATTCTTCCGCGGCGCTAGCAGTCGCGCCTTCAGTCCCTACCGCCCCGGACGCGTCCTGGGCAGCCGCCGTGGGTGGCAAAACACCGCCGGCCGCAGCACTCTCGCCAGGAGCGACATCCCCCCGGGTTGGCAGGTTCCGGCTCGACGAAGGCCGTGCGAGTGGCCTCGACAGCGCCGGCGGATGGTGCCGCCAAGGGGCTCGAGGCGACGCGCCCACCCGAACTGGTCCGGGTAGACTCATCGCCGGTCGCATGTCCCGTCCCAGCGGCGCCAGCCGCCGAAGTGGCTGGCGGGCTGGGTACGGCCATCTCGAAGCAGACCCGGCGCCGTGAAGGCAATACCTCTGCTTGGCTACCACCGCCATGGCGGTCCGGAATCTCGGCGGGAGCCTCCACCGGCACCGCGCGCTCGGGCACAGCAATACCCAAGACCTCGCACGTGCGGTTTATCCGCCCCTGCTTCGCTGCTTTGGTCGCGGCCTCACGCAGCTTGTGCTCCTTGAGCGTGTAAGGACCCAGGAACGCCACAACCGCGCGCTCCGCATCTTCTAGCCGGGCCACTGCACAAAAGACAAATCTTTATCAGGCAGAGACTACGCAGGCGCAAATGGATGCATACCAACGCACTCTACGACTTACAAGGAGTGGAGGGCGGAAGCAGGCAAGACAGTGGCGGGCGAACCCCGTTCTCTCGGTCGTCGCCCCGTCACGTGTACTTCCACCGGGAGGAGAGGGGCGCCACCCCGTACATCGTAAATTCTTCGGCCAAGTCGCGCATACTTAGCCGGCGCGCAACGCCAGCAAGCCTCCATAGCCTCTATGCGTCGTCAGCCTCCGGCTTCACACTTGGCGAGATATCAAACGAGATTGGCCCACCTTGGCAGAGCAGGCCGCTCGCGCTGGTCACGATGTAGTAAAACCACCGCCGCGTCCAGCCGGACTCCCACCTCCCCAAGGTGGCCAACGCAGGGAATAGCGTCATGCAGGATGCTCGTAGCACGAAGTCCACGCCTCCGAAGTTGGATACAGCCCCCTCCCCGGCTTTCTTGGGTCGGCAGCATGCGTCGTGCAGGGTGACAAACAGGCTCGCGCTGGGACGCCGGCCTTTCGTCTGTGCCGCCCACGAAAAGACAGCTAGGCGGACTATGGCGTTTGGCGTCAGCTGTGCTAATTCCAACTCATAGGCCCGCAGGACTTCGCCCACAAACATCGTTGAGGGCATCCGAAGGCTAGCGTCGAGAAACGCGACAAAAACGATCGCCTCCATCTCCCGGGGCCTTGGCTCTGTCTTGTCGCAACGGGGTAGGCGAACCCCATCACGCTCCTCGATCTTCCCTTCCCGAACGAGCCGCTGCAGCGTCTCTTCAGTTATGCGACTCTTCCCCAACACACGGGAGCAGCGCCCCCCCCCCCGAGTTTTCCATGGCGTCCCACCGCCTGTCGGCACGTGAACGCCCCCGCAGCACCAGCTCGTACTCAAAAGGGACAGACAATTCATCCCGGCTAGGTAAGGAGCCGCCGCCGGGATGGTGGGAGATATCGTCTTGGCCGGCCATTGTCCCCTCCGAACAGGGCAAAAGGAACAAGGTGAGAGAAAGTCGCGCTATTGACAGAACAAGCAGAGCCAGGAGACAGGCGAGGCAGAACATCCCCACTACAACGGGGGCACCTTATAAAGCCCGCTCGCCTTCCCCATGGCTACAGGCGCAGCTAGATTAACCCCAGCGGTACGACTACCCACGGCTTGGAAAAAAGAACCGCCAGCACATCGAGGAGCGTGCCTGGTAGGTGGCCAGACAGTGCGCAACGCCAACGGGCGCCCGCCACGCGTCCCACTTTCCTGGGGAAGAGGCGAACGGCCGTGGTCACGCAACCGCTCACGTCCCACGACGCACCAATCACAAGCCACCGCATGCCCCACCCACGGGAAGGTGGACGGCACGGCGGGACAGCCTGCGCCCTGACAGGCCAGGCGGTGGCACGATTCCAAGTGCCATTGAAAGCGCACTACCAGACCGCGGGGTCAGCGCGCGCGAGCCTACTCTGACTAGGCGCCAGCTCCGCTGCCACCCGTTCGAAGGGCAGGGGACGGAGCGCGCGCGATCCTACTTCGACTAGGCGTCAGCTCCGCTGCCACCCGTTCGAAGGGTGGAGGACGGAGCGCGCGCGAGCCTACTTGGACTAGGCGCCAGCTCCGCTGCCACCCGTTCGAAGGGTAGGGGACGGAGCGCGTGCGAGCCTACTTCGACTAGGCGCCAGCTCCGCTGCCACCCGTTCGAAGGGTAGGGGACGGAGCGCGCGCGCGAGCCTACTTCGACTAGGCGCCAGCTCCGCCGCCACCCGTTCGAAGGGTAGAAGACGGAGCGCGCGCGCGAGCCTACTTCGACTAGGCGCCAGCTCCGCCGCCACCCGTTCGAAGGGTAGGGGACGGAGCGCGCGCGAGCCTACTTCCACTAGGCGCCAGCTCCACTGCCACCCGTTCGAAGGGTAAAGGACAGAGCGCGCGCGAGCCTACTTCGACTAGGCGCCAGCTCCGCTGCCACCCGTTCGAAGGGCAGGGGACGGAGCGCGCGCGAGCCTACTTCGACTAGGCGCCAGCTCCGCTGCCACCCGTTCGAAGGGTAGGAAATGGAGCGCGCGCGAGCCTACTTCGACTAGGCGCCAGCTCCGCTGCCACCCGTCCGAAGGGTAGGGGACGGAGCCCGCGCGAGCCTACTTCGACTAGGCGCCAGCTCCGCTGCCACCCGTTCGAAGGGTACTGGACGGAGCGCGTGCGCGCGCCTACTTCGCCCAGGCGCCCGCACGGGACGGAGTGCTCACGTGCCTACCTCAACACCAAAGCTCCGCAAGCTCGGAGAAGTTCACATGCCGCAGGGACGGAGGGGGGCAAAGGACTCGGCAACATGGCTTCGGCCCTGTGAAGCCCTTCACCATGAGAGGCTCCTGTTGTAGGGGTGGCCCCCACCTAAACCCAGCAGGCCTGTTAGAAGGTTGTAGGGCCCAAAATGGGACATATGTAATGGCTTAAATACCCCTGGCAAGGAGGTACCAATGTAAGGGCACGTTTGTAAAAGCACAGCCCATATGAATACATATACCAAGGGAAGACTGGAGGGAGGCGACGATTCACTCTCTCCCAACTCTCCACTACCACATCTCTCTCTGTTTGGTCTGTAGCCACAACAACACCTTCATTAAAAATCTCAACAAGCTCATCCACCAATGGTTCAAAATACACATCAATATCATTCCCTGGTTGTGTTGGCCCCGGAATAAGCAAAGATAATATAAGATTGTGTTGTTTCATGCACAACCAAGGTGGGAGATTGTAAGGAATTAAAACAACAGGCCATGTGCTATGACTAACACTCATATTTCCAAAAGGATTGGAGCCGTCTGTAGCTAACCCAAGTCTAATATTGCGACTATCAGCACCAAATATTGGGAATTTATTATCTAAATTCTTCCAAGCAGGAAAATCTGCAGGATGTCGTAATAAACCATCCTTAGTGCGGCCCTCAGCATGCCAACGCATGTTAGAAGTTGTCTTTTCTGACATAAAAAATCTTTGCAGTCTTTTCTTCAATGGAAAGTAACGAAGAACTTTTTGAGGAATCTTATGAACTCGTTTTCCATCAATCCCCATTTTTTCTATCTTCCACCTAGACGTCTTACATTTTGGACAACTCTTGGCATTCTCATACTCTTTCCAAAACAATATGCACTCATTCAGACATGCATCAATGTTAATACATCCCAAACCTAGTGATTTAACAAGTTTGCTAGCAGCATGAAAGTTTTCTGGCAATTGCACGTCCATAGGGAAAGCCTCTTTAAGAAGCACAAGGAGCTGATCAAAACTACTATTGCTCCACCCACCCAAAAATTTTAGGTGTAGAAGTTTTATGATAAACTGAAGTTTTGACATTTTGCATCCTGAATATAAATCTTGGCTAGCATCAGCAGCTAACTTATAGAATTTTTCTGCATTTTCACTATATCCGTCTCCCATGTGTTCATCTTCTTCTAAACCATTAAAATAATTATATCCAAGTCCATCTATTAACATTGCATCGATGTCATCAGATTGTTCTGGACCTATTTCTGGCTCCATGCAAACATTAGTTCTAGCTGAAGATGAGCCCTCCCCATGAAAGAACCATTCACTATAGCCTCGCATAAATCCATCACATATTAGGTGTTCATGAATTAATTCAGCATGTAGCCAATGGCAGTTCATGCATTTCTTGCAAGGACAAAGAATCATGTTGTCTTTTGCCGAATGAGTGAAAGCAAACTGCAAAAATTGTTCCAATCCTTCTTCATATTCATCTGTCCACCTGTTATCGTTGTCATGTTACTTAAGTTACATATTATATAATATATGTGTTCACTCATGTAACATACTTAATACTCATAACCCCACATTTACCTAGGTTTTTCCAGCTAGCTTTTGTCCATGTTAGAAATGGGAGGTATTTAGCAATCTGCCCAAAAAGTGCATTCAATATATGTATCGAGATATCTATATGTTCTTTCCAACAATGCAATATCAAACAACAAACAATAAGCTTTTAGCAATCTATACAAGCATGGAAATAGAAGTGATGTTAAAAAATTACCTTACTAAGAATAACAAGCAAGTAAGTTTGTAATAGGGAGCAGGCCAGCAAACAGGCACCCGATTTGAAAGCACAATAGCAATGACAGATCGTCGACTCTCTTGGTGCAGCAGAAATCTGAGTAACTAAATTATGGAAAAAATTAATATGCCACATACATGCTATCAAAAACAGTATGAATTAAACTACTGACAATACTCACTGAAATCACAGAAATTAGCCATACTCACTGACTAACACAGCCACACACCTCTACAGATCACAAACAAATTCTAGAAATTAAACTACTGACAATATGAACATTGAGCAAATCTGAACCAAATCTGGACCAAATTAACAGAGCACAACCACATGCATACATCACAGTCATAGATCACAAATCAACAGTTTGAAATTCACAGTTCATATAGTAATAGTAACTGAGAATAGAAGATGTGGGAGAAGGGATCAACCGAAGGGAGAACAAGTAGCAGAGGGAAGCTGAGGAGGAGGTGATGTCGGCCGGTGCAGAGGTGAAGGGGAAGCAGTGGAGCGGTCGCCGCACGGGAGTCGGTGGTGCTGTGAGTAGCGGTGAGGACGTGGTGGCGCGGTGGAGGAGAGGAAGCTGGCGGCGGTCGGCAAGAAGAAGAGAGGCAGAGAGATGGCTGCCGACGCCGGAGTTTGGGAGGGGAGAGAAAATCCAAGGCGGCGGTGCAAGGAAGAGGAAGCAGGGAGAGGTGGATCTGGTGGAGGAGGAGAAGCGGACGCCGGCGCCGAGGTGCGTGGTGGTGCGATGGAGGAGCTGCGGGTGGAGAAGGCGGAGACGGTAGGCGGCGCTTGGTGGCGATGGAGAGGGCGATGGTGAGGTGGTTGGCCGCCGGTGGATCTGGTGCAAGAAGTGGAGCGGCGCTGTGGCATGGAGATGGTGGGGAAGAGGTGGAGGAGAGGAAGCCAGCGGCAGTGAAGAAGAGACGGTGGCGGCCGAACTGAGGAGAGGAAGAGGCGGCGGAGAGAGATGGCGCTGGGGGGAGAGCAAGAAGGGAGGTGGCGCACGGGTGGCACGCCGGAGAAGGCGGCGCGGGTGATGCAGAGGAAGAGCAAGGAGGAGAGGGCAGCGGTGCAGTGGATTGGCGAGGTGGAGAAGGGAGGCGACCGGCGAGGTAAGGCCCGGCCCTCGCCGGCTCCAGTGGAGAAGAAAGGGGATGAAGTTGGGGGTGACAGGAAGAAGAAAACCGGGCTTGGTTTGGATCTGGGCGGGGCTAGGGTTTTGTGGGATTGGGTGTTTTCGGTGATTTATGATTTAGCCCTTCTGATTTTCAGAAATTATAGTTAAGTCCTTCTCCAATGAGATTTCTTCTGTTCTGGCCCTTGGAAACTCCGATTTCATCGCGGTTTAGTGAGGCTTATATGATCTGCCTCAATTTTATAATTGGAGGCAAACGTTGCTGCCTCAGAGCATATTTTGAGGCAATTATCTTTAGGATGCCTCAAAAGCTTGCCTCAGTTTAATGAGGCTTATATGGTCTGCCTCAATTTTATAATTTGAGGCAAACATTGCTGCCTCAGAGCATATTTTGAGACAATTATCTTTAGGATGCCTCAAAAGCTTGCCTCAAATTCCCCACCGTCCTGTAGTGTTGCATGGAACAAAATTCTAAAAACGTATGCATGGTCCCTCCCATAGCTTACATGTTAAAATCTTATAGCTAAGTGTTAGTTATCTAATCAATGTTGCTTAGCTTGTACATGAGAAGAGGAGCACTAGGAGGCAGCACAACTCCCTCTTATTCTATCTCCCTTTTTTTTGGCAGTTCTTCTCCCAAAAACTGTCCAAACCAAAGATAAATTGAAGTCTTGAAGTGTGGATAGTGATAATTTCAGTGCAATGTAGACATAAACAAATTAGTTTCTCTTTTGTTTTTACTTGTATTTTGTGCGTCTCACTCCCATGTAACTGGTTGACATCAAAATAATATAAAGCTTAGGCCATATTGTTTTGGGTTTTTGGCTTTTGATTTCTCCGAAAGTTGAAACAAGCAGGATAACTTCTTGAAGTGGGTTCTTCAAACTGCCTTCCGAGCCCAAAACCATGTGTGCCATCCTCGTTGGCATCTCCGCCGTCCTCTACCTTCTCAAAAAGTGCAAACAAAAGCTATCAGCGCAGTCAAAAGTCATCGGCCATAGCACAAAAGAACAGGGGTAAACAAATGTCAAACAATGTATTGTTACAGTAGATGTTTAAATTCTTGCTTGAAACCAGATGACACAATGGCTTTTTGTTCGATTGGCCCCTCATATAAAATTTCTAGCTCTGCCCCTAAACTGTGGTGAGGCCTTTGACAGACTATTCTTTTTGGCTGAGGCTTGTGACTTTTAGCTTGGCTTGTGGCTTTTGGACTATTCATGCGAGAGATTACAGAGTAACAGAAACTCACGGCGGTTTTTGCCGATATAAATGAAGTCAGTACAGTATGTACTATAATTAACTAGTAGACCCTATATTAAAAAAACACTCCGTTTAAAAGCTAGTTACTATAGAAAAGCCAAAAGCAGAAGCCAAAAGCTGAAAAAGAACAGGGCCACATCAAATGTTAGCATAGCTAGCTAGGCTCAGCTCAAGCTTTGTTCGCACTAGTAAGTTTCAAGCTAACATTTCGAGAGTGGACTAGGAATTTACTTGAGATAATGAAGCTCAAAAAGCTCGTTTCGAGTTTAGCTTGATAAGCTCTACAGTAGGTGAAATATATAGCCATATCATTTAGGTAAAACCACAACCAAACTGAAGATCAACTCAAATATAATTGTCTCGCTATCATATAAGTGAAATTTAACGACCCCGAATAGACTTGAACTAAACATAGAGATTATATTGGTCATATATAAAACCTGAGTAAGCTCAATTACAATATTAGAGCCAAGCCCAGTTGAGATCGTCGAGCACATGTTAAGCCCCCAGAAGCCAACCCCAAATCCACACCAATGTAAAGTCGTATGTGAGCCTTGAGTTTTTTTTTATAGCCCTATACAACGCACAACTTTTACCACTGCGAGTAGGCTTCAAAAATGCTCTCTCTTTTACCACTACTCGATCGCTACAACAAAAACCTCAGGTAGAGTCACTTTCCTATGGATATTTTTTTATTTGTCTCTACAGAATGCGATATCATATTGTAAAAACACTCTTTGCGGCACCTTGGAATGTGCCTTAAATGTAGAGACACTTTTTGAGACATTTTGGATTAAAAAAACATATGATGTGGTTTGTAGAGGCTTTTTTTTGGGGCATTTTGTAAATTGTCGAAACAAAAATCATGTAGAGACATTTTTTTTAAGACACTTCTTATATGGACCTTATCTCGTGGAGACGTTATTTGAGGCACTTTTGATTCTCTAGAGGAATTTTTTAGATGTTTGAGGCATGTTGTGTACTACTCATAAAAATTACAATATGAGTATAAACAAGTTGTAATATGAGGTTCAGTTGGTTAGTGTGATTACTTGGTTTTCCATTTTTCATAAGGTCTTGAGTTCGTGGATTGGTTTCAGCGTATTTTTAGAATACTAGCCGAATAGCCGTGATTTATCACGGATAAAAAAAATCATATTGTTCCAACACGTTTAGCCAGTATTGTTGGGATCAACCTGTCTGGCCCACACGCTTGGCCGTATCGTGCCTCCGCACACCCGGTAGAGTTTTATTCTTTTTTTTTGTTAGAGAATTTTTAGAGTGGTGGAATTTGTACTTTTTGGTATATTTGTATTTTTTTGTTTTTGTAAGAGCTTTTTAGAGAGGTACAAGGGGAGTTCGGAGGAGTAGATGAACCACCATTAATTTTTTCTTTTAAGTTGTAGGTATTTTTTTTGTTTTGCTAGAGGGTGCTAGAGGGCATAGAGGCGCGGTATAATGACTTCACAAGATGTCTTACAGAATGCAAAGACATTTCAATGTCTCTTCGGCCATAGGTACCATTTGTGGCATTTTAAAAAGTGTCTGTAAAATCATATAGAGACAAAAAGTATGTCTTTACTATACAATAAAAATGTCTCTACATGATGTTTCTCCTGTAGTGACTGCCCGAATCCAGATCGAACTGATGCCTAGCCCCAAGCCCATCCAACTAGTGATCTCCGCTGCATGCATGCATGCATGATGCATGTATATGTCCCTGCTGCTGGTCCTCTCCCTCCCAACCATAGACCTGCCATATGTCCCTAATTAACCGATCAAACGGCAACCTGCAGTATGTCAAGAATTTGCAACCAGCAGCAGGGACGCACACACACATACACATCTGCACGATCCACCCAAACGCCTTGGCTTTCGCGAGAATGGTAGCAGCAGCGACTGAAAGCCTGAGAGCGTCGTCCAGATGCGAAGCTGGACTTTCGCTTATATCTGCGTGGCGTTTCCTTCTCATTCCGAGATGCTTGCTTGCGCCCCCCCCCCCCCCCCCCCCCCCTCTCGCCATGCATGGATCACTCGTCGCTCTCACACACGAGTACGACAGCGGTGTGCAGTGCCATCTCCATGGCCTTTTCTTCATACGCACGTACCCAAGCCAGCAGCCTACGCATGTCCCTATGTGTGGCCAGTGCCTAGCTAAGCTAGTTCTGGTGGGCATGCATGGCATGGTGCCATGGTCAGGTTGTCGATCCCTGTGGGCTTCCAACTTTTTTCGGTGTGGAGGCAGGAGATGTAGGGCAAATGGGCAATGGACGGACAAGGGAATGAAAATTGATTGGTGTTGCGTTTTTAGGGTTAATTTTGTGGCTGCACATTTTGGTTTTGGAACGCATGAATGGAAAACCCAGGAATGGAAAAGATTAGGAACAGGATAGGCATGTACGTAAAACATATGATTGAAAAACATAAGAAAAATGTGAGATGAGATGTTTGGAACATATGGATGGGATAAAAACATAAATTTTGCTAAGAAATCATAAAATAGAATACTTTTACTCAAGTTGTACTCAAATTATGGTCACTTAGCTTCATAACTTGATTTGCCTAGGTCTTTGCAAAGGAAATAAACAAAGAGATCTAGTTGGATGTTTTGATTCCTATGGTTTTCTTATGAAATCAATGGCAAAGAAAATTTTCCTCCATTTTTCCTATGTCCCAATCCTCCATTCTAAAGGGGTTAATAGTAGCAAATCCCATAAAAATTGGAATCCTCCACTTTTCCTACAAAATTCCTGTAAATCAAAGAGACCCTAAGTTGATGTGGTTTCTACTTGCTAGCTACCATACATGCATCCAAATGTGGTATATTTAGGAACTACTAGCTGCATACGTAAATAGATGTCATAGCTAGCTAGTAGTATGATGGATGTATATACAAGCTGTAGGCATGTTGATTTTTCCATCCTACTTCAAGGTAAGGGAAAAGTAGGGGAAATTGGCAAAATTCCCCCTACTTGTCAGTTTCAAGAACACTCCACACGACTTATTTTGTGACGTTTATAGTTGGTTGATGAGTTATCTTGATTTGCAAACCCCCAAACACTATTTTATTTGCTAATTGAATAGAAAAATATGGAGAAACATAAGAAGTCATCGAGATGCTTAACCGTATGTTATTGATTGCAACTTTAAATAAAATTTCTTTTATTTTACTTATATTCGATGTTCACCGCTCTAAATGTCAACTTACCCACAGTTTTTTTTTATGTTTTGTGTTATAATCCATATATCTAAAGACAATTGGTGATATTCAAGATACCTCCTTCGTTTTAGAAGGCTAAAAAATCCTATAATTATCCTTAAATAAGAAAAAAAAGCAAAAATCCTAAAAATTCTCTTGTTAATCATGGGAAAAAGGACAAGATCTACACCACTTCTTTTAGTGTGTCCATATTATAATGGTGAAGTTTAATCACCTATAGATATTACAACTATTACAATATGTTCGAAGGTATTACAGTTATATAACAAATACACTATGTTACAATATCTAACTACACAGTTATGTGGGCCGGTAATTTGGCTAGTTGATAAAAAAACATAATAGCAAGGGATACCACAAAATAATTTCTAGTGTGCGTGTGTGGGGAGGGGGTGGTGGTTTCAAACTTGGTGTCACTAGGGGCGGTTTTGCTAATTTTTGAATAAAACCTATTTTAACACCGTGTGATTTAGGAAGTCATTTCACCCCGCTCTTTATCGAGCATTTTCGTTTTGAAAAATGCATCCAATCTTCCTGTCCGTTCTCCCCTCACCCCTTGTCTGCTTGATAATTTCTTAATTTTTCTCTGGTCCAGCATACGCATACATAATTGCCAATTTGAATTAAATTGTTTTCTCCACGTACACCTTGGAATTTGAGGTCTGGTCAACCACATGCCGACGATCTATAAAAAGACTGGAGAAGATGACACCAAGTACATTTGGAACCACGAGGCAGGAACATATTCACGATCGACTTGCAACATCCATGTCAATCACGAAAGATTCACCCATGCATGAAAACCAAGTGGAGAGAGGCCGAGAGAGAGTGCTGTTGTACACTGTAATGCACATGAATCGCGATGATCACCAAGTACAAACAAGTCAAATGCATATCAAGTTAAATGGGACTTCGAGCACAAATCTATGCGCCGACGCAAGAAAAAGATACTGATGCACCCTGGCTACACTTCAAAAACTACATGGTTGTAAAGAGGCGTTAAGGTACTTGCATGCATCAATAGAAAAATCTAGCAAAAGTTGTAGACTCAAATTCTACATCAGGACACGATGAGATAATAAAACCCCTGAGGTTTTGCATCGCAAACCCGAGACAAATTTACACAAACTGAGGGCTCGGACCTTATATTTTCACAAGGTTTGGAACCCTGCACTAAGTTTTTTTTTTGGGAGATTACACCATGCATGGAACTTGTGCATGTGTTTCGGCCATGAAATTGGTCCATAGGCCGTGTGCATGGCAGCAAGTTTCTAGCTAGCCTTGACGTGATTTTCGTTGTACCATTTGTTATGGACCTGTCAGCACGTGGCAACGTATCCAAGTCTACGATTGTAGCTCTTCAGTCCGGTGCTAAGGTGTTATGCGGCGAGGGGCCATTTGAATTCTAAAAGTACTTGAAGTTTCTTTATTTTTATGTTTTTAATCAAGTATGTTATCGTAGATTTTGTTCTTCGACAAGTTATCGGATTGGTTTTGCCGAACAACTTGTTTGGACGATAACAGCGAAGTGACACCGGCGCCGAGTTGGATATAAATAAATATCCTCTCGTTTCTTTTAGCGAACAATACTATTATTGAGACGTAAGTCCTATACATTTAGAGCAACTTTAAGAGTCTTGTTAAAATAGAGACATCCATAATGTATTTTGAAGAGTTATCCCAACCCTTTTTTTATATTTTGTTCCTCCAACTCTAGCAGACTCTCTATTTTAGCTATCTTTGAATACAGGGGCACATATATGTGCCGTGAATTGTCATCGCGGCACATAGCATGTGCCGGCTTTCATTAGGAAATAAAGGCACATATAACTGTCGTGGTTATCTATGTGCCCTCGAAAAGCATTCCAAGGCACTTACTTAGATACAAGGGTAAAATATATGTGTCGTTTATATTAGTCTGTACTGTAGTGTTTTACACATCACAAGCTTGCGGAGCAAACGAATGTCAGTGGAGCAAACGAAGAATGGGATGCGACCCGCCGGGAGCTTGCGGGGCCGGCCGGGCGCCGCCGGGCGCGCGGGGAGGGCCGGGCGCCGCCGGGACCACGCAGAGGCGTGCGGGCGCCTCCAATCCTGCGCCCGCAGGGGAGGGGGAAAGGGCGCCGCGGGAGGCTTCGACGCGGGGGAGGTCCGCGCGGGAGGGGGCGCGAGAGGGAGGGATTCCGCGTGGGAAGACGACCGACTAGCGCGGGAAAATGGAAAAATGAGCGGGAGGAAAGCAGCTAGCGAGCCGCGATGCCTCGCCAGGTTTCGCGAGCGAGACGGTGGAATTCGGCTCCACTGCAAAATAGATAACAGGATATAAAAGAGCTGTTGGATGGTGTTTTTTTCCTTAGGTCATCTAATTTGGAGAAAAAAAATGCAAGATAAAAAGTCTCTCGGAGATGCTCTTATAAATATGTTTGGTAATCTATTTTCTGCTACCGTCATCGTCGGCATCCTATGTCGCTTTTACAGTATCAACTTTCGCAATCAAAACAAAGAAGTCCGCACGTACATCAATTAAAGGATTTGATCGTAGTCCACTGGCACCATCGCCATCTTATCGCCCCGCTGCCCATCATTGATCCCCGCCTCCCCGGCAGCTTGGGACCTAATGTCACTGTTGCTATTTATATTTCTTTTGTTCTTAAACAAAAGCAACAAACAAGAAACACGAAGAATCATGGAGTTGTGCATGTGCGCTAATAGAACTTCGTAGACGTCGGCGTCATGCCATGCAAGCAAGTACTCATGCACTGTTGAGTGATCCCATAAGCACACTTTGCTACTTCCTTCTGCGTCCGCCTTACGTCGGTACAAAATAGGTACCCCACGACATACAACGGTCACAATATATTACTATCAATATAACATATTTCATATCGTTGAGAATCTACGAAAGTCACAAACAGACCAGCCTACTCTTTATCTGCCCTTTTATTTCGAAAAAATTCTAAAAAAATATTTCCTACATACATTATCTACATTGTGTAACGAGTTTTCGAAAATACTTTTCAGAAAATTTTGCACCTCAATTTTCATATCACAAATTTCGTTCATATTGTACACATAAATACATTACCAAAGAAAATTCTTAATTTTTGTAATTACAAAAAAGTCAACAAGACTCTAAATAAAAATCATATTTTTTTAAACATCATTTCGTATATCCAAAAAATAATTATATTTTAAATATAACTCTATAAAGACATATAAAATTTGTATTTATACCCATAATAAATACACAGACCAACCGAAAAAACACCCGTCTACAGTGCAGTCGTGCGGTCCCCCACCGCACGACTCACCCGCTACAGTGCAATCGTGTGGTCCCCGACCACATGACTGAGCTATAGTGCGGTCGTGCGGTTCGGGACTGCACGACTGGTCACGTGTTGTCTCTCCGGAGTCCCACAGTCACTAAGGGGGCTAGAAATGGAATTTTTGTATTAGGCTATATTTGGAATTTTTAAGGTATACAGTGCTATAAACGTCCAGGACTCTGGAATGTGCTCTGCCAAGCATGACGGAACTAAGAGCGCAGTGCAGGATGAGCGGGCACGTGAAGTGTGCCAGGGAGTAGTTCGACATGGTAGGCTTACAGTGGAGCAGAAGGCATGGGGGCATATTGGACCTAACGTGATCCTATTCATATTGATTTCTAAAAATTACTTTTCTACAGTAAATAGTTTTTCTATAGTACTTAATTTTTAAACAGGGTGTCTTTTCAAAATGATGTCTCTAGTCAATTGTAGTATACACTATAATGATTTTATTTATATTGGCTAAAATCGTACACGAGTTTCTCTCTCTCTGTACGCCTCTCTATAATCTATTACTATTTATAAACTAAAATCAAAAGCCATCAATAAAATCCAATATGAACAGGCACAAATGTGATTTTTTTTAGCCGCATCAACACATGGATATTTAACTAGTACCTCTAAACTTGCTTAATTGTACCGTTAGCTCCCTTAATTAGTGGCACCCAGTAGATAGTGTTGAAATAGGAATTCTTTTGTATTTTTTATGTGTATGGCATATTCTCTTGTAATATCCCCCTTATACTCTCTATACATATTGTCTATTAGGCCTCATGAATGTACATATAATATTCATAATATGGTGTCAGAGCTAGGGTACAAAGTTAACTCCTTCCGCTACCATCCCACCACCGCTGCCACTGTCGTTGAAGGCTGTCGCCTAGATCGGACAGACGCCACACCGAGGCCGCCATCGCCTGACATCGCTGCCTCTTGACAACACCTCTGAGGCCGATGCCACTCGACGTCCTCGTCGGCCGCAACCCAACGCCGCCACCTTCTCGTTCGCTGCCCGGCGCCACTGCCTCCCTACGCGTATCGGGTGCGCCAACAAATTACGTCGAACATAGCTGACCGTGGAGGAGTCTACCACTCAACATCATTGCCACCTCATCCACCAACCCCCCCCCCCCATGCCGCTGTAGTCCAAAACACCGGCGCATCCCCATTGACGTCTCCACTCGGTATGGAAAGAAGCTTGTAAAAGGAAACTGACTCAGTTTCCTTTTTATTTGAATTTGTTTCAAAAATAAATAAATAAACATATCGATCTAACCGCTGTGTCGTCCAGTGCCGCCTATCGATGGCTTCTGTTTCATCAACTATGATCCTATTTTTGGGAATAAAGCTCTATAGGATAAACTACAGGTGGTCTTCACTTGGAGATCACGCTTTATGGTCTCCGCCTCTGGGACATATCTCTAGTGCTCGACCTTGTTCTCCATCACCGGTTAGCCTACTTCTGCACCTCCTGCAGAAGATGAGGTTGCCAAGAAGGAGGCAGAGTTTGCTGCTACTGATGAGGCCTTTTGGTATACCATAGATGCTTTCGAGCGCTGGTGTGTTAATGAGGCCTATGTTCGAGCCGTCCTAGCAGTGAGCATCGATGACTCCATCTAGCCATACATTGTTGATCTGCGTTGCACTCATCATATCTCAGAGTATTTGTGTGAGTGATACTAGCAGAGCAGTGATGCTTAGTTCTTTTCGCTTTATCCTGAGTTCGAGATGCTTCGCTAGGAGGACTCTGTCGATGATTTCTACCAATCCTTGGCCGGTCTTTGGTGCCAGCTGCACAAGCTGGCCTCTCCGCTTTGCCAGAAGTGCATAAAGTGCAGTGGGTAGATTGTGACCACCTTCATCTTTATGACTTCGTCTGATGTCTTTGTCCAAAGTTTGAGCTTGTTAGAGCTCAACTACTGAGCCACTCACAATGACTAACTATCACCGAGGCCCTTTTGACGCTTTGTGCTGAGGAGTTTTGCCATGGGTTAGTAGCATAGTTTTTCAACTGTGCTTGTTACCCCTTCTGCTTCAACTAAAATTCCTCCCAAAGCGCCTATTTTCGATCCTTTTTTTTTTGCACCAACTGGAGTTTAATGCAACTTTTACAAGAACTTTGACCATGACTACCATAGTTGTACATTGCAAAAAAGTGGAACAAAGCACATGGGGGTGGACAATCTAAGAAGGGGTAGGGAGGCCTTTCTTCTACAGGAAGATAGACTAGTACGTTAGGTTCTCAGCGAGATGACTCTGTTCAGCAACTCTGTTAGGCTCTTCTTTAGCAACTCTCTCACAGCTCATCAGGTTCTGCCAGTCTAGCTCAGACGTCTCCTCTAGATACCTTTTGGGTTCTAGACTCTAGTGCCTCTTTCCACATGACATCAGGCTACATCTCTCACTTTAGTAGGACCTCTTGTTTTTCTATCTCTATTCAGACAGCTGATGGTACCCCCTCTGTCTGTCAGTAGTCAAGGAATTCTTTTGTCCACTGACTTTTCTATTCTAACTGTTTTCCGTATTCCCTAGCTTACCATGTAGTTTCTCTCGTTGGGACATCTCACTGATCTCGGCTGTAGGGTTGGTTTTGACTCTCACTCCTATTTCATCTAGGATTGACAGATGGGGATGGTACATGGGATTGGCCTTTGCTGTAGGGATCATCAGGGTCTCTACATCCCTCGACCTCCTCCACCTTCCATCCACCTCAGTTGCTTCTATCAACTCTACGCTTACCTCCACCGCCACTGCTGTCACCACCTCTAGAGCTTTACGTAGTGACACCATTGTTTAGATCACTTATGTGGACCCCACCTTTCTTTATTATTTCGTTAGGGTGTTCTTGGACGTGTTACTATTGACATGACCATATTCTATCAGGGTTGTAAGTTGGGCAAGCAACTACAACTTTCTTATCATTCTAGTGAGTCCTTGTCTTCTCATTCTTTTGATTTAGTTCATTTAGATGTATAGGGACATGTGCCTATTATTTCTTAAGGTGGGCATAAATTCTAAGTGATTTTCATTGATAATTATTCTTGCTTTACATGGCTTTTACCTATGTCTAATCGTAGCTTTGCAATGATGGTTTGTACTCAATTTGAATATTCTATTAGTACTTTTTACTCTGATTATACTGGCGAATACTGTTTTGGTGATTTTTGACAGTTTTTTCTAAGTAAGGCACTCTTTACCAGTCTTTTTGTCCTGGTGCCCATGTCAAAATGGGGTTGCTAAGCGCAAATATCATCATCTAATTGAGACTGTTTGCACTTTTCTCCTTACCTCTCACCTTCTACAATAGTTTTACGTTGAGGTCATTTCTATGGTTGCATATCTCATCAATATGCAACCTTCCACTGCTCTTAAGGATGTCAATCCTATAGAGCATATCTACTCTCAAGCCCCCTAGTACACTAACGTTTGTGCTTTTGGCTACAACTATTTTGTCCTACTACAGCCTCGTGAGCTCAACAAACTGTTGACTCAGTCAGTTGAGTGTGTGTTTCTTGGTTATAGTTCTGAGAATAAGGGTTATCACTGCTATGATCCTTTTGCTCAACATATTAGGATCTCACAAGGTATTTTCTTTGATAAATCTCGATCTTTCTTCTACCAAGATTCGGCTCATTGTCCTATTTTCACCAATGAGACAACCTCATGGTTATATCTTTTTGACTCTTCACCCATTTCTCCACTATCACAGCCTTCCACTGGTTTGTCTCTAGTGGTTCCTTTTGTACCCCCGCCTCCTGTGTTGCCTCTTGCAGCACCGCCTATTGTTTCTACAACACCATCATCTCATTTCTCTCGGGTTCGCTACTCCAGGTGTCCTCATCCTTCACCATCCTCCTCTCCTACTATCTTGCCAACATCGACACCTAATCCTTCTGATGATGCTCCGTGTTACACCCTTCATGATAGGACATTCCTTCGACGTCCCAATCGTCTTGATTTTATTTCAACAGCTCATGCTCTCTCTGTCATTGAGCCTAGTTCTTATCATAAAGCTGCTCCTCATTCTGAATGGCAGCTCGCTACGACAAAGGAGATTGATCTTCTTTGATGTACAGAGACTTGAGATATGTACTGACACATGTGCATGCTCGACCTATCATGTGCAAGTGGGTGTACAAGGTTGGACCCGGTCTGATGGTACTATCGAGCGCTACAAGGCTCGTCTTGTGGCTCACAGCTGCTGGCAGGAGTACGGTTGTGACTATGATGAGACTTTTCCTGTGTTGCCCATATGACCATTGTTCGTACTCTTGTTGCGGTTGCTTCTATTCACCGGTAGTCTATCTCTCATCCAGATGTCAAGAATGTCTTTCTTAATGGTATTTTGCATGATGAAATCTAATGTAGCCACCACCTGGGTATTCTATTCTAGATGGGCACATCTGTCATCTTCATCGTACTCTTTATGGCCTCAAACAGGCTCCTCATGCCTGGTTTGCATGTTATACCTCAGTGATTACCACTGTCAGTTTCACTATCAATTCCCATGATCCTGCTCTTTTTGTCTATGTTTTGCCTCAGGGTAGGACACTACTTCTTCTGTATGTGAATGACCAGCTCATCACTGGTGATGACTCATCATTCATCACATATGTGAAGAAGCATCTTAGAGAGTAGTTTATGATGACTGATATTGATTCTCTTACCACTACTACAAAACAAGCTATACTGGACGTCTCATCACAGACGATTCATGTAGAGCCATCTGTGCTTTGATTATTACAGATGGTTCATGGGTAAAACCGTCTCTGAAACTATCACAGACAGTTAGGTTTAAAAGCCATCTGAGATATACGTACTATCACAGAAGTTTTAAATTAGAACTGTCTATGAAACTATCATAGACGGTTCGTATAACAAACCGTCTCTGATATGTGCATTATCACAGACGGTTCATATAACAAACCGTCTCTGATAATAACACATCACTGATTCGTGGCGTATCCCCTAGGATTTTGATCTCGCCCGTCCATTCTCTCCGCATTGAATGGTAGGCACCGGTTTTTCTCACCACTCGGCCCTTATTAATTACTCCTCATCTACCTTTCTTCGGCAGTCACGCGTGAGTTCATCCACTATATAGCTTCCTGCATCCTCCCCTCGACGACGCCGACTACCACCGTCAGCTAGTGCCTCCGTTGTGACACCACGGTAGACTGCACAACACACTCTTGTCGTAAGTGTCGTACAAGTGTCTTCTGCAGCCTCACCATCATGCTACAAAGGTGGTGCTACCTCCATCCGCTGCATCCAGCTTGTTCCTCGATGATGCTGACTACCGCCGTGAGCTAGCGCCTCCGTTGTGACACCACGGTAGATTGCACAACACACTCTTGTCATAAGTGTCATAAGAGTGACTTCTGCAGTCTCACCGTTGTGCCACAAAGGTGGTGCTACCGTCATCCGCTACATCCAGCTTGTTCCTCGACGACGCCGACTACCACCATGAGCTAGCGCCTCCGTTGTGACACCACGGTAGACTACACAATACACTCTTATCATAAGTGTCGCAAGAGTGTCTTATGCAGTCTCACCGTCGTGCCACAAAGGTGGCACTACCGTCGCCTCTCCATTGCCGGTGATATCCGGCCGCCATCCGATGCATCCAGCTTTTACTATCTGCCAGGATCTCTGCTTCTTATATATTCTTACTGTAATGGTGGATTTTAATCTTAATGGAAATAGAATGTGTTGTTGTGTTTGCCACTGTATTTGCTTGTTTTCAAAGGGCATAGGTAAGGACTATCACAGGCAGTTCTATATACCAATCGTCTGTGATACGTGCCAATCAGAGATGGTTGGTAACTAGAACCGTCTGTGATGTGTGAGTAAACAGACGGTTTTTGGTTTGAGCCATCTGTAATAGTTTTCTTCACAAACGGTTCTAGTTACAAACTGTTTGTTTTGTATTTATCACAGACGGCTCACAAACCGTCTGTGAATCACTGACACATAAATACAGGCAATTCAGAAAATCATCTGTGATGACAGTTCTGAACTGTTTGTGATGACCCTTTTTGTAGTAGTGTACATACTTCCTTGGGATTAAGATCACTTCTGCAGCTGAGGGCTACTATCTCTCCTAACAAAAGTATGTCCAAGACCTTCTTAATCGTCCTGGTCTGATTGACACTCACACTACTGACTCCCATGGAGTTATCTCTTCAGCTTCAAACCACCAATGGTGATCTTCTTGATGATCCTACTCGATATCACCATCTTGTTGAGAGTATAGTGTATCTTGTGAGTACTCATCCTGATATTGCTCATGATGTTCATATTTTAAATCAGTTCATAGCTCATCCTACCCACCTTCATTATAGTCACCTTATTCGTGTTCTTCGCTGCTTGTGTGGGACTATCTCTCGTCATTTGTTTTTCTCTAGCTCTAACTCACTATAGCTTCAGGCATACTCTAGTGCGATCTAGGCTAGTGATCCTTTAATCATTGTTCTATTTTAGCTTACTGTGTTTTTCTTGGCTCCTCCCTGATTGCCTGGAAGACAAAAAAGTAGACTGCAGTTTCCCGTTTGAATGCAGAGGTTGAGTTAAGAGCTATGGTAGCAATGACAGCAGAGGCCACTTAGTTAAGGTGGCTACTTATAGATTTTTGGGTGCCTGTGATGGAACCTACAACTCTTTTGTCTTACAATACATGTGCTATCAATATTGTCTGTGACCTAGTGAAGCATGAGCTCACCAAGTACATTGGTGTGGATACTTCATAGACTCGCTCATAGGTATAGGAGGGAGTGTTTGCTTTATAGTTTGTGCCCTCGGAGTTATAGAACTTCTTCATGAAGCCACAGATTAGGGTGCAACATTTATATTTTCTCTCCAAACTCAGTGCGTATGACCCACCATGAGTTCGACGGGGTGTTAGAATAGGAATTCTTTTTTATTTTCTTATATATATATGGCATATTCCATTGTAATATCGCCTTGTACTCGCTATATATATTATCCATTGGGTCACATGAATATACACATAATATTTATAACAGATAGCAACTATCTAATAAGTCGAATGTTTGCTGCATGTGAGCATGTCTAGTTAGGCCAGACCATGGAGCTAGATAGGGGCAGAGCCACTGGGTGGGCTTTATCAGGCTTCAGCCCACCCTCCGGCCTGCCCTGAACCCCCTCCCAACATGGGCCGGCCCATCACATCTTTCATGAGTTCATCCCCACACGTGCATACACTAGACACACCACGCACGCAAGGGAGACTTCTCGTGAGGCAGAGAGTATGCACCTTCTTGCCAGGAGGGGTGCCCAGTGGTGCGACGGTTAGCTGCACAGCGGCCCAAGCTAGAGGAAGGTGGCACCGCGGTAGTGGGCAGCCGACACGAGCATGGTAGGGTAGCGGCTCGAGCCAGATCTAGCTGATCAGGCAGTGGCCTGAGCAGATCTAGCCAGTCATCCTTGCAGGAGCCCGGGATGATGAGGAGTAGTGCTGCAGAGGCGGACAAAGGCGGACGGGCAGGCAACTAAAGCGAGGAGCAGAGGCAACTGGGTAGGGGATTGGGTTCGCGCCTCATGGGAAGAGTCAAGGAGGCGAGCAACAGACCAAGAGGCAGCCAACAAGCGATTGGTTTCATAGGGGGAGCCACCAGCCAGGGAGGTGAGCAAGAGGGGAGCAGGAGCCAAGAGGTGGCCATCGTCTAGGTCGGTGAGCCGAGACTGAGTGCCAAGCTCCAAAGGTAAACTACTAGTTATTTATATTCAGTTATTGACCATTTATTCCTAGCTAGACATTTTATTGAGTCCTTTTATTTCTATAATTTTAGAAATGACATGTATCATTGACTACTTGAATTCTTAGAGATTTTTTTGTTTCCTTGCTTGATGTGGAAGTGTGGAAGATATCCCAATCTAAATTAGACTCTCTTGAGGCTTTCCGATGAGACGATAGCTAAAGTTGTTGTATATCCTATGCAAAACTAGGGAGAAGAGAGCAAAATTTGAAGGCTTGGGGATATGTTGTTGTTACATAAGATGGTTTGTTTGCCAGCATTGCATCTACTGCTATCCTATAGATGTTTTCTTTACAACTATTTACTAATAGGTATAGTGCTCCAATGTTTTTAGGTAAGAAAACTAGCTAGTTATACTAATATGTGTCAAATTGATTGATGGTACATGCTTATTGGATCTAGCATTGGATGGGCAGGATAATGGCCTATGAGTGCACCTTTTCTTTTGCGACTTGCAAGAAAGTGTTAGTTTATGGCAATATATGCAATGTTGCTTGCAGTATTGCAAAGCTATTGCGTCTCATTTGAGTACAATATGGCTTCCTGTCTACAGGCACTTAGACAAGGTTTGATGAGCATTGAGTATATGTGTTCACACTACTACAGAAAACCTAATACTAGACGCCAAATCACAGACGATTTTGTGAAACCGTCCGTGATGTACACTATTACAGACGGTTTTAATTTGGAGGTCGTCTGTGGTATTTGTGGCGGGAAAAAGGAGTATCACAGACGGTTCTTACCGCTAAACCGTCTGTGATAATCTGAAATATCACAGACGGTTTTATAATAAAAACTGTCTGTGATATTTCAGATTATCAAAGACGGTTTTTATTATAAAACCGTCTGTGATACATTTTCCGCCTTGCAATCCCTCGGAGTATGTGAGACCGACGGCTCGGAGATTGCTCAAAATCTTGTGAAAACGCGCAAAGCACTCATCAAGGGACTCGCCAGCGAGCATTTCAAACTTGTTGTAATCTCGCTTGAACTGGTCCTGTCTCACCGTCTTAATCTGGGTGGTGCCCTCATGGTATGCATCGAGGGTCTCCCAGATATCGAAGGCGGACGGAAGATGAGAGATGCGGTCAAACTCGCTACGACTCAACCCTTGGATGATGATGTTCCTTGCCTTTGCATTCGCCTCAACATCAGCCATGTTCCCGGCATTGATGTTCTCATCGGCAGGAACAGCAAATCGTACTTTGACCTTCCGCCAGATGGCATACCCCTGGGCCTGGATGTATGTCTCCATTCGGCTCTTCCAGAAGGGGTAATCGATGCCATCGAACACGGGCGGCTTGGTCGAGTACTTGTCCATCGCCATGGCTCTTGAGACCGGTTAAGATCTATGAATTAGAGCTAACCGGCTCTGATACCAATTGTAGGACCGAAATGGCGACAGAGGGGGGGTGAATGTCGCTCACAAAAAAAATGTCCACCACAAGTACTCAAAGACTCCGCTCTCCAATAGCTATGGAAGCTATGAAGAAGAGGATACAATGCTTTACTGAAAAAAAAATCAACAAAAATCAGATGACTTGCGCGGATGCCTTCCCAAAGAAAATAAATCAAGAAAGGCTAGAACTAAAAAGACAAAGAAAGAAACTAGAAAGAGCACAGAACGGCAGCTGCTAAAAGAAAGGAGAAGAAGAAATGAAGCTGGCCGAAAGAGGAGAGACTCCTGCTGAAAGCTAAAAGCAAAGGAGAAATAAAAGCTGAAAAATTGGAACCACAAGAAGGTGCCAAAAAGCCAGCCGAATCATGCAAAAAGCAATAAAGAAATTGTCCCTCTCCTTTGATCATGCCACGTTACTTGCTTTGGCCAAAGAACATGCAATCATTAATGATTGCCATGCATTTTTTTTGCTTGTCCGAAAGGCAGGGCTTAATGCAACTATCTGGCAGTTGACAATTAAAGCCAAAAGGAGAACCAACTTCCGATTGAAACTTGCTGCCCAGAGAAATTAAATGCTGCCCAACACAAACCAAGAGAGAAGAAAATAGAATCAAGGAGCCGAACAAGATGCCAGAGGACTGCTATTTCGACATCCAACCGAAAGTAATAACCTGCAGATGCTAACCGAAAGTAGCAGCCCAAAAATTAACTCCTGGAGACATCCGAAGAGAGGACTAAAAAATACTGCCGCTAGCAAAGAGGAAAAACAAGAACATAAGGAGAAGCACAAACTCAAGAACTTCAGATTTCCATTTCAAAACACAAAAGGATTACAAGGAGCTACGTCCCCATACGCATGGACATTCGGAGGAATGATTACAATCTCTCAATCCATCCTCTCCCTCTCAATCCTCAAGATCACCAAGAGCTACACATGCTTCTTGGGAGGAACACACACATACACACATGGAGAGACACAAATAAAAACCCTAACTTTTGCACCCACTCTCTCAAATTTCAGCACACCATCTCTATCTCTATTTATAGCCTCCACTAATGGGTTCACCAAGTGCTTTACCCAATTAGCTTTTGCGCTTTACCCACAATCCACTTCCTTTAGTGCAGCTTTGCGTTTTTACCGAAACGCCCCTCGCGCACCTTCCAGGAAGCTTCCTCATTCCTTGCCCTGCAAGCCACGCAGCTTCGCCGTCTTCGGCACACCTCGACCGTTCTGACCTCAGCGCCACCTGCGCCTAGTCCGGTCCACTGTGCCTCGCCACGACTCCACCTCGAATCCACGTCGTCTTCGACACATCCCGACCGTTCTGACCTCAGCGCCACCTGCGCCTAGTCCGGTCCTCCGTGTCTCGCCACGACTCCACTCGATGTCCTGCAGCCACACAGACAAGAAACACATCAAATAGCACGGTACAAAACATGTAAACATGGTTAGCACCTATAAATCCTACTCAAGTGAGAAATGACCCACGTAGCCAACCGGGACGACGCCCACGCGTCAAATTTGTCTAGTCATGACCCGACCTCGCCAAATGCCAAAAAGCACGAATCACTCAAACTAAACTCACTCTAACCAAACCACGAGTCAATTACTCATCACCAACACGGGATTTAGACCACATGGTCTCTCAATCTCCCCCTTGATGAGTATATTGACAAACTCAGAAAAAACACGAAGTTGAGTTTGAGATTGAAGAATCCAACATGGTCCAAAGAAGGGAATGAAGCTTATGACCAAGTCGACAGAAGGAACCACTAGAGCAACAACTGAAAGAGCAAATTGTTCTCCAAAGCTCTAAGAGGCTCCCAAATGACTTTTTCTACTCTATTCTCCCCCTTTTGGCAATAAACACATCAAGATGCAATAGAGAGAATATGACATGTCAATGGATGAATATGGCTGAAGTTTGTTTATTTAAACATTTAGAGCCATGAGAATTATCCATATTGACCATAATGTAATACACCAAGCCATAACTCAATAAAACGCTATCTAGATCAAGACAACATATATATAAACCAGCTAGAGCACATAAATGACAATCTGAAATGTAAGGCATTTAGTGAGCAAGTCAAGTCAACAATTAAGCAAAGTCTAGCTAGAGATATCTAAGAATGACTCAGGCCATGTCAATAAGCTAAGCGGAAACAAGAAGCTAGTGTTGAGTCAATTAGAGTGCTACAAGCTCAAGAGTGTATCATTTGGTTAAGCACTTTTCATCTTTAGGTGATTAAGCAAATCTTGCACATTTGACATATTTTCTTTTAAAGCTTATACCTGTTTCCAACCAAAAATTTTATCATGTGCTAGATCTCAAGCCTTATGCGACTACTCCAAGCAAGAAGCTTAAGAAGATAGTCCAGGTCATCCAAAACTCCCCCTGAGTTCATGCCTAGTGCAATGGCAAGCCGTCTCATGAGAAAGAATTGGTGAAATCAGTTTTTTCGCACATAAAAAGAGATCTTTTTGCTTTTTAACAGATTGTGCTAACTCATGATGTATCAAGATGCTAAAATAGCTCAATCTAAGATTCAACCTAGATTCAAGACTCAACTCAGCCTATTTGACATGGCATGAATCATACATGGATAGCTAAAGATAGACTAAACTCAAATGCAAGCATGACAAGTTTTAATTTAAGTTGAGCAATTTTAATTAACTTATCATGGCAGAAAGCTAGTCTACACATATGAAGTCATGATAAATCTAGCAAGCTAAGTACAAGTCATGGCAAGGTGTAAATCATTGTAAACATGTCATAGCAGGATAATAATCAAGGCTCAATGTAGTTATATATTACAATGCTAAATGCTAAAATGCAGAAAAATCCAGCTCCCCCTCAACATGACATGCAACTTTTAGTTCAAGTTGAGTTAAGTCACAATTAAGCTCCAGAAGCTCCCAAAAGAACTCTCCCTGAACCAAAGCAATAAATCGAGAAGCCGGCAAATAAAACCAAAACAGGCAGTCCTTAAAGCATAGATAAGATATAGAGACAATTATGGCTCAGACTGACTCTCATCTACCCCATATGACTCCAGGACAATCAGCTGACAGTAAATCACACACTAGAGAGCAAACACGTACCCTGTCTACCCGAGGGTGGCCCAACCCTCGCTAGAACCTACAAGAAGTGAGTGAGCTCGACCTAGTGAGATAAGAAATAGCTAATAAGAAGCATCCTGAAAACACAAGATAAGAGTAAGAAGTCTAAGCAACTAGACAAGAGAAGCACTCTAACCTATGCTGGAAGGACTAAGCCCGATGCACCCCGAGTGCAAAGCAACAGAAATGAGACAGAAGCATAATCAATATAGTAAAGCAGTAAAGCCCAAAGCTCCCCCTCACTACAGTCCATAAGGACAAACCACCCCAAGCTCTCCCCGCAGAGCTGAAAACCTCGAACTATCCAATGGCTTGGTGAAGATGTCAGCCAACTGGTGGTCACTCTCCACAAACTGGAGCACTATATCGCCCTTCTCTACATGGTCTCTAAGGAAGTGATAACGGATATCGATGTGCTTGGTCCGAGAGTGTTGCACTGGGTTCTTGGCAATGTTAATCGCAAAAGTGTTATCACAAAAGAGTGGAACACTGTCTATCGCTAACCCAAAGTCCCACAGGGTCGAGACCATCCAAAGCACTTGGCTGCAGCAACTGGCAGCAGCAACGTACTCGGCCTCTGCAGTGGACTGTGCAACACCGGACTGCTTCCTCGAAGACCAAGAAACGAGAGAAGTGCCAATGAATTGGCAAGTGCCAGAAGTGCTCTTCCTATCTATCCTACAGCCGGCAAAGTCTGCATCCGAGAAGGCTCTCAAGGAAAGACAGGATGAGGAAGAGTACCAGATGCCATAGTCAATGGTAGCTCGAAGGTACCGAAAGATGCGCTTCACCGCCTGGCGGTGAGATACGCGAGGAGAGGCCTGAAAACGAGCACACAGACACACAGAGAAGTGTATGTCTGGTCTCGAGGCAGTGAGGTAAAGAAGGGAGCCGATCATACTTCTGAACTCTTTCTGATCAACTGGCTCGCCGTCCTCATCTGGGTCAAGATAGGCTGTAGAAGCCATGGGAGTTGACACAGGCTTACCATCACTCATGTCGAAGCGTCTCAGGAGGTCACGAGTGTACTTTCCCTGATGAAGAAATGTACCCTCCCGAGTCTGCTTGATTTGGAAGCCAAGGAAGAAGGTCAACTCGCCCATCATACTCATCTCAAACTCGGTGCTCATGACATCCGAGAACTGTGAAACCAGAGTATGGGAAGAGCCGCCAAAGATGATGTCATCGACATAGATCTGGACGAGCAGAAGGTCAATGCCATGACGGCGGATGAACAAGGTCTTGTCAACTTTACCCATTTCAAACCCATGACTCAACAAGTAGGACTTAAGCCTCTCATACCAAGCTCTGGGGGCCTGCTTAAGTCCATACAACGCTTTGGAAAGCTTGAAGACATGGTGTGGGTATTTGGGGTTCTCGAAACCTGGAGGCTGTCTGACGTAAACTTCTTCCTCAATAACGCCATTAAGGAAGGCACTCTTGACGTCCATCTGGTAGAGCTTGAAACCCTTAGAAGCTGCAAAGGCAAGCAGGATTCTAATGGCCTCAAGTCGAGCAACAGGGGCAAAGGTCTCCTCAAAGTCTAGACCCTCAACCTGGGAAAACCCCTGAGCTACCAGTCTAGCCTTGTTTCGAATAACCACTCCATCCTCGCTCTGCTTGTTCTTGAACACCCACTTAGTCCCAATAATATTGTGACCTCGCGGGGGCTCGACAAGCGACCAGACTTTGTTTCTCTCGAAATTTTCTAGCTCCTCATGCATGGCATTGACCCAAGACTCGTCAGAAAGAGCATGAGAAACATCCTTGGGCTCAAAGGAGGCAATGAAAGCAGAATGGAGACAGAATTGAGATAAGCCAGATTTTGAGCGGGTAACACGCTCGAACAGGTCTCCAATCATCTGCTCAGAAGGATGTCTTTTCTGGATATGTCGGGGAGGTCCAGGATGAGATGAAGAAGTGGCCTCTACCTCGTGAGCTGACGAGATAGGAACAGAGCCACTAGCTCCAGAGGAAGCAGAAGGCATGGGCTGATCACCTGGAGGTGCGGTGGAAGAAGGCACCTCAAGGGGTGGATAAGGGACTGGATCGGGTAGACAACCCTCATCTCCATCGTCCTCGTCATCCACGAAGATGGTCTCGGACTGCTCTAAAGAACCTGAGATATCAGGCCTAGTCCCCGGACTGGCCTCGTCAAAGGTCACCTCACAGGTCTCTACCATTTTGCTAGACTCGCAGTTCCAGACTCTATAAGCCCGCGAAGAAGGCGAGTAACCTAGAAAGATCCCATCACAAGAACGTGACTCGAACTTATCTAGGTTCCTGGACTTCAGAATAAAGCACTTGCAACCAAACACACGAAAATGAGAGACGCTAGGCTTTCGCCCATATCTCAACTCATAAGAAGTGCGGTGCAAGTGTGCCCTCAGAAAAACTCTATTTGAGACATGGCACGCGGTAGCTATAGCCTCAGCCCAAAACTTCCGCGGTGTAGAGTACTCATCAAGCATCGTCCTGGCCATCTCGACCAAGGTACGGTTCTTCCTCTCCACAACGCCATTTTGTTGTGGGACGTGCGGAGAAGAGAACTGGTGCTCTACACCTGTCTCACCACAGAAACTCTCAAAGTAGGAATTCTTGAACTCCGTGCCATTGTCACTGCGGATCGCTCGTAAGGCACCTGGAAGCTCAACAGAAAGCCTACTAAAAAGACCTCGGAAAAGTGAAAACGTCTCATCCTTCGAGGCTAAGAAAAACACCCAAGAATACCTCGAGAAGTCATCGACCACAACAAGAACATACCACTTCCCTCCTGCTGACTGCACTCGAGCTGGTCCAACTGTGTCCATGTGGAGCAGCTGTCCCGGTGCATCGGTCATAGTAACTGTGACCGGAGGATGAGAAGCGGCAACCATCTTGCCATGCCGGCATGGAGCGCAAACAAGATCTTTGACCATCTTGAGTTTCGGCAGACCACGAATGAGATCGTGGCCGCTAACTCGGGTCAAATGGTCAAATCCAATATGACCAAGTCTCCTATGCCAGAAGGAAAGGTCGCGGGACTCAGAAGCAACTAAACACCTGAGAGGATCGCCAGAAGACTCAGAAAAATCAGCACGAAAGATCCTCCCATAACGAGAAATCCCGCAAACCAGACTACCCGAAGAATCAAGAATTTTACAAGCATTTTTCTTAAAGCTCACCTCGAAACCGTCATCGGTAAGCTGAGAAACTGAAAGCAAATTGTACTGCAGCTTACTAACCAAGGCTACATCCTTAAGAATAAAAGAAGCATTAACATGCACAGTACCTTTTGCGATGACGCGCCCAGACGAAGCGTCTCCGAAGGTGATCGTCTCATCACCTGGAGCGCGGGCTAGGGAGGAGAACCAACGGGAGTCTCCGGTCATATGACGAGAACAACCGGAGTCTACAAGCCAAACATTCTCCTTCCCTACCCGGCGAACCTGAGTCAAACAGAGAGTAAGGTCTCAGTACTGGGATAAATCAAGAGAGATTTTGGCACCCAATACTGAACAACACGTCGAGCAGATGAAGTCGTCAAGCACGACTGACCTCTATCTACCCTACGCTCTCTGTGACTCAAAGAAGCAGAAGGTCTGTGTCCAGACCTGAAGCTGTTGCTAGGTCCGACTGCTATGGGAAAGCGAGTCGAAACACCGGCAACCTGCTGATCACGCCGTGGGTAACTGTCTCGACGGGGGAAACGAGATGTACCCTCAGGACGGCGGAAGTCACGACCCGGAGCAGCACGAGGACGAAAACCAGAAGACTCAGAAAAACCAAGTCCTCGATGCTGCCCAAACCTGTCAAAAGCAAATCTGGAACTCGTGCTAGTCTTAGGTGCACTCAGGATCTGCGGCTGACCCTGAATACGCCTAAGTGCCTCTGCACAGTCTCTACGCGCAATCCTGGCGCGCCTGAAGCATCTCTCGATCGAGTGTCCATCCTTCTGACAGAAGGTGCAGTGGTACTTCACCTTCTGAGAGGTGGAAGTAGCACGAAGATGCTTCGCCTTCTGAGAGGCCAAAGCAACAGGTGGAATCACCTTACTGTCAGAGATCCCTTGGACAAATCCCGCTGATTTGAATTTGACCTCATCAGATCTGGGCTCGACCTCGATCGCACCTCCCACTATGGGTCTGAGAATAGCAGGAGGATGCTTCCTCATATCCTCATAGAAATCATATCCTAGACCTTGATTGAACTTACAAATCTTGGATTGGTCTAGAATAAGATTAAGCTTCTTCTTGCCTCCTACAAATCTCTCGAGAGTGTTCATAAGATACTGACACTCCCGAAAGAGAGAGGTGCAAGAAGAGCAGGGAGAAGAGGGAACAGCAGGAGGTAAGGGAGCAGAAGAAGAACCAACAGTAGAGGAAAAAATGGCTTGTGCACGCACAGCCGACTCTGAGGGGACAGTCCTACTACTAGCAGGTTGGTTCGCGTCTCTAAGCGTCTCATCCTTACCCTGGGGCTTCTCCCCCACACCATCAATCACATCATAACCAGATTGTGGCTTCTCTAGTAAGTCCTTAGTTAGCTTCACACATTTGTCATTCAAAGCAACGAGTTCAAGTTTTAGTTTATCACAACTAATGCATGGTGAGCTAACAGGATCCTTAGTCGCATACTGAGCTATTTTCTTGTTGTTGTCAATCATTTCTTGAAACTGTTTTGAGACAGATTCAAGTTCAGCAGTTAACTTTGGACAATTCAAACATGAATCAATAGGCTCAAGTAAAGAAGCACTCAACTCAGCAATTTTGTGATCTGCCCGTTTTAGGTTCATCTTTAAATTATTGCAATTTTCACAAGAATCGGGCAGATCAAGGAGCATGGCATAAGGTCCTCTAGCAGCAATGTCCTTAACCTCACATGAGGTGTGAGAAGTAGTCTCATCAGTAGTAAGTAGGGTAACAGCCATCCTACTCAACTCTAACTCAGCAAGCAGACTAACATTCTCCACCTTAAGCACATCAAGCTCAGAAGACAAACTATCATGAGAGGTCCTTAGTTTCTCCATGTCTCCAAGCAAAGCAGGGCATGTATCACAATCGTCACGGGAGGGAGCAGATCTAATTGAAGCAATCTCTCGTGATAGTCTATCTACTTCCTTCTCTAACTCGGTACACCTAGACCTAGCTCTAGCATGAAATCCACCTAGCTTAAGAAAAGCATCATTTAGCTGGTCATAAGAAGGGAGTACCTCATCCGAGTCGGAGTACAGCTCGCTGTCGCTGATCTCGCCCTCAAGGGCCATGAAGCACATGTCGGAGAAGTCGTCGCCGCTCTTGGGGTCCTGGTTACCCGTCCCGTCGTCGTCGCTCCATCCCTCCACCTCGCTGAGGTCGAGGTCGTCGAACGCGGTGAGGACGCGGTGAAACAGCTTCTTGGCCTTCCCGAAGTCGCGGAACTTCTTCTTGCCTTGGGCAGGGACTGGAGGCTTCTTGTTGCGGTTCTTGTCGGTGTAGTCGTTCTTGCCCAAACCGCCGTAGTCAGCTTTGCCCTTCTCCAGTTTGGGGCAGTTTGCCCGAATGTGGTTGGGGCCACCACACTCGAAGCAAATGACTGGACCGCCTCTCTTTCTGTCCCTCCTCCTCTTGTAAGCATGGGAGAACTTCCGAGCTAGGAGGGCCAGCTGTTCATCCTCTAGCTGTTCTAACTGATCATCAGTTATGTCACAGAGAGCGGCTAGGGAGAACCCACAAAGCGAATCGGCGGAAAAACCAGAAGCCGAACTGGGATCGGTGACTAGAGCCATCAACTGTGACTTCGACTTACGAGAGACAATGTCGATCTCGTGCGTCTTGAGGCGCGAGTACAGCGCGTCAAGCGTCAAAGTCGAGAGGTCGGTGGTGTCCTTGATGATAGTCACCTTCATTTCCCAAACGCGCAGGTCGAGTGCAGCAAGCATTTGACGAGCGTTGTCCGAGTCGGAGTATGTGAGACCGACGGCTCGGAGATTGCTCAAAATCTTGTGAAAACGCGCAAAGCACTCATCAAGGGACTCGCCAGCGAGCATTTCAAACTTGTTGTAATCTCGCTTGAACTGGTCCTGTCTCACCGTCTTAATCTGGGTGGTGCCCTCATGGTATGCATCGAGGGTCTCCCAGATATCGAAGGCGGACGGAAGATGAGAGATGCGGTCAAACTCGCTACGACTCAACCCTTGGATGATGATGTTCCTTGCCTTTGCATTCGCCTCAACATCAGCCATGTTCCCGGCATTGATGTTCTCATCGGCAGGAACAGCAAATCGTACTTTGACCTTCCGCCAGATGGCATACCCCTGGGCCTGGATGTATGTCTCCATTCGGCTCTTCCAGAAGGGGTAATCGATGCCATCGAACACGGGCGGCTTGGTCGAGTACTTGTCCGTCGCCATGGCTCTTGAGACCGGTTAAGATCTATGAATTAGAGCTAACCGGCTCTGATACCAATTGTAGGACCGAAATGGCGACAGAGGGGGGGTGAATGTCGCTCACAAAAAAAATGTCCACCACAAGTACTCAAAGACTCCGCTCTCCAATAGCTATGGAAGCTATGAAGAAGAGGATACAATGCTTTACTGAAAAAAAAATCAACAAAAATCAGATGACTTGCGCGGATGCCTTCCCAAAGAAAATAAATCAAGAAAGGCTAGAACTAAAAAGACAAAGAAAGAAACTAGAAAGAGCACAGAACAGCAGCTGCTAAAAGAAAGGAGAAGAAGAAATGAAGCTGGCCGAAAGAGGAGAGACTCCTGCTGAAAGCTAAAAGCAAAGGAGAAATAAAAGCTGAAAAATTGGAACCACAAGAAGGTGCCAAAAAGCCAGCCGAATCATGCAAAAAGCAATAAAGAAATTGTCCCTCTCCTTTGATCATGCCACGTTACTTGCTTTGGCCAAAGAACATGCAATCATTAATGATTGCCATGCATTTTTTTTGCTTGTCCGAAAGGCAGGGCTTAATGCAACTATCTGGCAGTTGACAATTAAAGCCAAAAGGAGAACCAACTTCCGATTGAAACTTGCTGCCCAGAGAAATTAAATGCTGCCCAACACAAACCAAGAGAGAAGAAAATAGAATCAAGGAGCCGAACAAGATGCCAGAGGACTGCTATTTCGACATCCAACCGAAAGCAATAACCTGCAGATGCTAACCGAAAGTAGCAGCCCAAAAATTAACTCCTGGAGACATCCGAAGAGAGGACTAAAAAATACTACCGCTAGCAAAGAGGAAAAACAAGAACATAAGGAGAAGCACAAACTCAAGAACTTCAGATTTCCATTTCAAAACACAAAAGGATTACAAGGAGCTACGTCCCCATACGCATGGACATTCGGAGGAATGATTACAATCTCTCAATCCATCCTCTCCCTCTCAATCCTCAAGATCACCAAGAGCTACACATGCTTCTTGGGAGGAACACACACATACACACATGGAGAGACACAAATAAAAACCCTAACTTTTGCACCCACTCTCTCAAATTTCAGCACACCATCTCCATCTCTATTTATAGCCTCCACTAATGGGTTCACCAAGTGCTTTACCCAATTAGCTTTTGCGCTTTACCCACAATCCACTTCCTTTAGTGCAGCTTTGCGTTTTTACCGAAACGCCCCTCGCGCACCTTCCAGGAAGCTTCCTCATTCCTTGCCCTGCAAGCCACGCAGCTTCGCCGTCTTCGGCACACCTCGACCGTTCTGACCTTAGCGCCACCTGCGCCTAGTCCGGTCCACCGTGCCTCGCCACGACTCCACCTCGAATCCACGTCGTCTTCGACACATCCCGACTGTTCTGACCTCAGCGCCACCTGCGCCTAGTCCGGTCCTCCGTGTCTCGCCACGACTCCACTCGATGTCCTGCAGCCACACAGACAAGAAACACATCAAATAGCACGGTACAAAACATGTAAACATGGTTAGCACCTATAAATCCTACTCAAGCGAGAAATGACCCACGTAGCCAACCGGGACGACGCCCACGCGTCAAATTTGTCTAGTCACGACCCGACCTCGCCAAATGCCAAAAAGGCACGAATCACTCAAACTAAACTCACTCTAACCAAACCACGAGTCAATTACTCATCACCAACACGGGATTTAGACCACATGGTCTCTCATATACATATACATGTTGATCTGCTTGTTTCAGAGGGCATGGCTAGCATTTCCTGAGGCTAGCCAATAAACAGAAATAGGTTTAGGAGTAGAAGGGAATATCACAGACAGTTTTTAACTAAAACCGTCTGTGATAGTTATAATCACAGACGATTTTTAGTTAAAAACCGTCTGTGATTTATAAAAATCATAAACGGTTTTTAATTAAGAACCCTCTATGATATTTACATATCACAGACGGTTTTTAGTTAAGAACCGTCTGTGGTAACTATATATCACAGACGGTTTTTAACTAAAAACCGTCTGTGATTATAACTATCACAGACGGTTTTTAGTTAAAAACCGTCTGTGATATTTGCACCACAGACGGTTCAAAAACCGTCTGTGATGACCTCATATTATTACTGACCCATAAATTCAGACGGTTTACAAAACCATCTGTGATGACGTTTTTGAACCGTCTGTGATGACCTTTTCTGTAGTAGTGTCACCACAGTAGCCATTTGTTTTCTTGGGTCAAATCATGCATCTATACTTATTTAGATCTGAAAAACATTTATTTGCGCCTGCTGTAATGCCTCATTTATTCCAAATGCATTTTCTGAGTGCTATAAGATTGCTTTCATGTATGGAAATTTATCCTATGGTTAGGATCCTGATGTATTGAATTGCTTTTGGATTGTATGAACTAGATCTTCTTTGTACTACTAACTAAATTTGTAGATATTTAGTTTTTCTACTAGTATCATCTCTGTAGCATATAGTTGACTATGGTTGCTCATAATAATTTAGCTTCTTCAAAGAGCTCTTGAGGCATCTGGAGATGATTTGGATTATGCAATAAAGAGTTTGAATGAGCTGCGCTTGGAGTCAGCAGAGGCTTTCTTATCAGCCGCTGGTTGCAAATCTAAAAATGGGCTGCCCAACAGCAGCTCAACCATCAGACGAAGGTTCATTTTCTACCAAAAGCTTTTGTATTAATATATTCCTAGCATACAAGCATGTAGAATTGATAATGCCCACCGTGGCGAGAGCGTTGCGGAGGTAGCTCGGTCAGGATGTGGTGACTGGTGAGTTGAGATGCTCAACGCACGTCGCGACGAGCCTTCAAGGAAGGCGGCGATGGGCTACCCACCGCAGCAACGGAGGGCCTGCAAGGATGGCGGCGTGGCGTGAGTCGGTAAGTCTTTGAAATCTATCATCTATTTTTATTCTAATTTCGTCACTAAAACTAGATGGAGCTGTGTTCTCGCAAAAAGAAAAAAAAGACGGAGTAGTAGTGCAACCCTCATGGAAGCATGTTTTTCCCTCTCTTTCTGCCCTCTGGCTGGCCGGCCGGGGGCTGTACGTGCCAACAACAGCAACCGTCACCTGCTACTATCTTCCATTACGACCATTCAGAATCTTCTAATTGTCATTTCTAAGTCAGTTGAGAGTAGCTGACAAATGCCATGGAAACCATAATGCAGCCCAATTAAGACAGAGAAGCTATTTTTAGCTTGCACTTACTATGAACATGTCATGTATACCATCACAAATGGTCTCGTCCTACAAAGCTACTGGAGGGAGGGAGGGAGAGAGAGGGAGGGAGGGAGAGAGAGGGGGGGGGGGGGAGAGAGAGAGAGTTATTGCCTCCTCTCTTGTGGGAGTACTACTATTTGGGCTCAGGGAAAAGGCTGTAGAATGGAATCGACACCCCCAACACATGCTTGCTGCCGCTGCTACCTTGCAAGTGGTTCCAATATGGGTCACTTTGGTAAAAGGGCAAAGGAAAGCAATAGATGGACACTTTCACTGCTTTTTAAGAAAAGAAACTGGTCAAAAGAGCTAGCTAGGATACACAAAGAGAGGAAGAAAGGGGGACAAGGAATGGGAAGCATGACCGATGAGTATTTGAAAGATTCATAGTTTCTAGTTACATTTTATTATTGCATGCTAGACCATCCATACTGTCCTTTGTAGCATCCACACGGACATGTAGATCTTGCACATCTAGCTGCCATTTATGTTGAAATGATGCATGCATTATTCGGCCAGAACACGATCCCTATCACATTAATTTAAGTGATTAATTCCTTGTGAAACCCAGTTTAGGACATAGGAATTGATCAGTAGAAATTTTGGAGGATATGAAACATTCATTCTCCTTAGACGTGGGATTTCATATATATGAAATTCATGTCACTACAACACAAACCTCTAGAGAGACATTTTATTAATATAGTAGAGGTGTTATTTTTCTATCTCTACATTGTTGTAGAGACGTTTTTTAAAAACACCACATAAACACCTTTTTATGCATCGTCGCTATGAATATAAAGGTTTATTACTAAAACGCCTCTATATCCTTTGCGGCATTTTATAGAGACGCTTTATTGTATCTTTAAGGGAATAGAGGAATTTCATAGTGACCTAAAATTGTGCTACTATCATAGTGCACCATAAAAAATAAAATCAAAACAACACATAAGTGCATTGCTATGTATCATCACTATGAATGTAGAGACATATTATTAAAACGCCTTTATATCATTTGCGGTATTTTGTCAAAACGCTTTATTGGGTCTCTAAGGGAATAGAGGTATTTCATAGTGATGTTAAATTGTACTACTAAGATAGTTCATAGCATAGTGCACCATAGAAAATAAAATCTAAAAAATACGTTGTTGTGGCTACAGACCAAACAGAGAGAGATGGTAGTGGAGAGTGATGAAGATAAGTGTCAATGGCCTGGGTCCTCCCCATGGCTTGTCCTCATATATACATACACATGAGGAGTGCTTTTACAGTTATACCCTTACATCTGGTTATCCCCTCTGGGGGCAGCTATGTCATTACACATGGCCTATTCTGGGCCTTATACCTTCCTACCAGGCCTGCTGGGTTTAGGTGGGGGCCACCCCTACGACAGGAGCCTCTCATGGTGAAGGGCTTCATAGGCCGAAGCCATGTCGTCGAGTCCTTTGGCCCCCTCCGTCCCCTGCGGCCTATGAATGTCTCCGGGCTTGTGGCTGGGGAGCCGGAAGCCTGGGATGGTGGGAGCGGAGACTGGCGCCTAGTCGAAGTAGACGCGCGCGCTCCGTCCCCGACCCTTCGAACGGGTGGCAGCGAAGGCTGGCGCCGAAGTCGAAGTAGACGCGCGCGCTCCGTCCCCTATCCTTCGAACGGGTGGCAGCGGAGGCTGGTGCGTAAGTCGAAGTAGACGCGCGCTCTCCGTCCCGTACCCTTCGAACGGGTGGCAGCGAAGGCTGGCGCCGAAGTCAAAGGAGACGCGCGCGCTCCGTCCCCTACCCTTCGAACGGGTGTCAGCGAAGGCTGGCGCCGAAGTCGAAGTACACGCGCGCGCTCCGTCCCCTACCCTTCGAACGGGTGGCAGCGGAGGCTGGCGCCTAAGTCGAAGTAGACGCGCGCGCTCCGTCCCCAACCCTTCGAACGGGCGGCAGCGGAGGCTGGCGCCTAAGTCGAAGTAGACGCGCGCGCTCCGTCCCCTACCCTTCGAACGGGTGGCAGCGGAGGCTGGCGCCTAAGTCGAAGTAGACGCGCGCGCTCCGTCCCCTACCCTTCGAACAGGCGGCAGCGGAGGCTGGCGCCTAAGTCGAAGTAGACGCGCGCGCTCCGTCCCCCACCCTTCGAACGGGTGGCAGCGGAGGCTGGCGCCTAAGTCGAAGTAGACGCGCGCGCTCCGTCCCCCACCCTTCGAACGGGTGGCAGCGAAGGCTGGCGCCGAAGTCGAAGTAGACGCGCGCGCTCCGTCCCCTACCCTTCGAACGGGTGGCAGCGAAGGCTGGCGCCTAAGTCAAAGTAGACGCGCGCGCTCCGTCCCCTACCCTTCGAACGGGTGGCAGCGAAGGCTGGCGCCTAAGTCGAAGTAGACGCGCGCGCTCCGTCCCCTACCCTTCGAACGGGTGGCAGCGAAGGCTGGCGCCTAAGTCGAAGTAGACGTGCGCGCTACGTCCCCTACCCTTCGAACGGGTGGCAGCGGAGGCTGGCGCCTAAGTCGAAGTAGACGCGCGCGCTCCGTCCCCCACCCTTCAAACGGGTGGCAGCGAAGGCTGGCGCCGAAGTCGAAGTAGATGCGCGCGCGCTCCGTCCCTGTGCTGAGATCGGAGCTTGGCGCCGGTCATTTGCGCTCCGGGGCTGTTGTGACCTCGCAGTCTGGTGGTGCACTTTTAATGGCGGCTGGAATTGCGTCAACGCCTGGCCTGGCAGAAGTCAGGCTGTCGCGTCGTGCAGTCTGCCATGCTGCAGGTGGGGCACGTGGCAGCTCACGACTGGTGCGTCGTGGGATGTGAGCGGTTGCGTGACCGCGGCCGTTCGCCTCGTCCCCCAAGAAGGTGGACGCGTGTTGAAGTCGTGGAGGCGTTGTGCGCTGCTTGGCCACCTACCTGGCACGGCCCTCTAGGTCCCGGCGGTTCTTCTTTCCAAGCCTTGGACAGCCGAATCGCTGCGAATTTGATCCGTCTGTTCGTTGGGCCACGAGACAGGCGAGCGGCCTTTATAAGGTGCTAGTGTTGAGGTGGAGGCACCCTTTCTTGCTTGGCTTTCCGATCTGCCGCTTCGCTTCCGCCCGTGCTAATTGTCACGCCCGTTGCTCCTTTGCCTGTTTCTTCCTCCCTTGTCGCAAAAAGCGATGGCTAGCCACGACGACGCCACCTACCACCCCCGCAGCAGTTCCTTGCCTAGCCAGGGTGAGGCGACCCATCCTTCCAAGGAGTACAAACTGGTGCCGCGGGGGAGCTCGCGTGCCAACAAGTGGTGGAACGCCATGGAGCACTCGGGAGGCTCCTGCTCTCGTGTGCTGGGGAAGAGCCGGATGACTGAAGGGACGCTGCAGCGACTCGTGGATGAGGGGAAGATCGTGGATCGCAACGGGGCTCGCCTACCCCACCGGAACGAGACGGAGCCGAAGCCCGGGGCCATGGAGGCGATTGTTTTCGTCGCGTTCTTCGATGCCGGCCTTCGGATGCCCTCCACGTTGTTTGTGGGCGAAGTCCTGCGGGCCTACAGGCTGGAGCTAGCCCAGTTGACGCCCCACGCGATACTCCGCCTAACTGTCTTCACGTGGGCGATGCGGACGGAGGGGTGGCGTCCCAGCGCGAGCTTATTCGCCACCCTGCACGATGCACACTGTCCACCCAAAAAGGTTGACGGGGCAGTGTCCAACTTCGGCGGTGTGGACTTCGTGCTCCGGGCATCGTGCACGACGTTGTTCCCCGTGCCGGCCTCATCAGGGCAATGGGCGTCCGGCTGGACGCGGTGGTGGTTCTATTACACCGTGACCGACAAGAGCAGAATGCAGTGCCGAGGTGGGCCGATCTCGTTTATCAGTACGCCGAGTCTGAAGGCGGAGATTGACGACACGCAAAAGCTATAGAGCCTCGTCGGAGTCGCCCGTCGGATGAGCGTGCGGGACCTAGCCGAGGAGTTCACGATGTATGGGACGTCGCCACTCTCCTCGCGGGGGAAGTATGTTGGGCAGAATGGCCCCCGCGAGGACGGGTTCGATCCATGCGTATCTCGCCTGCTTGCGCCCTCCGCCCCTTGTAAGTTGCCCAACACGCTTGACACGCGCCATTGTATCTGTTTGGCTTCCGCCTATCTGACGCGATCTCTTGCACAGTGGCTCGGCTAGAAGATGCGGAGCGCGTGGTTGCGGCTCTCCTCGGCCCGTACACGCTTAAGGAGCACCGGGCCCGCGAGGCCGCAGTCAAGGCGGCTAAGCAGGGGCGGGTAAACCGCACCTGCGAAGCTGTGGGCATTGCCGTGCCCGAGCATGTGGTGCCGACAGAGCTTCCCTCCGGGGCTCCGGATGCTCAGGACGGTGATAGTCCTGCGGGGGTGCTATCTTCGCGACGCCGGGCCCGTTCCCCGGCTGCCGTATGTGACCCGGCAGCCCCCCCCCCCCCCCCGGCGGCTAGCCCAGCTGAGACGGGGCGTGCGACCGGCGGTGGGCCTGGCCATACTGCTTCAGAGGGGCACACCGCCGCGGATCCCTCGGCACCTGCTGCCGACGCCGACGAGCCCGAGCACATCGCTGAGTTGGAACTCGTCAACCCGGGGGGTGGCGACGTTCCAAGCGGGCAAACCACGGTGGAAGGTGCGTTGTCAACCGCAGCGGCCGACGAGGGCATGCCCCCTACAGAGGAAACCGTGGGGGCAACGGCAACCGGAGCTGGTCCTGCCGTGGAAGAATCGCCTGTGCGACCGTAGGCGAAACGCGCTCGGACTCAGTCCCCGCTGCCAACGAGGGGTCGATACGCTGTTGCGGGGCCTTGTCGCGGGATTATGGCGTCCGGCGCGGCCGAGAAGACCTTCTCCCCGACTGTCGAGGCGGCCGCCTCCCCCTGGGTGGTCGAACTGGCGCCACTTCCTACCACGACGAGGGGAGCAGGAGGTAGGCGTGAGTCCTTTTCTTCACTTGACTTCGCGAGACTTTCTCCGATCTGCTCGCTCATTCTGCCAACATCAGACGAGACGAAGTCTCCCCGACGTGGCGAAGGATCGAGCAGCGGAGGTACGCGCGAAGTCAGAAGCCTTGTGCAGGGTGCCCCGCAGGTGTCCGCCGGTGTTGACGTGGCTGTGGCCTCGGTAAATCCTGGCGCGTTGGGGCCGGGGCTCGCTCGCTCGGACTTCCTCCCCCGGCCGGAGATATTTTGCGATCTTACCGCAGCCGCCGAGCGCGCCGACCACGGCCTCAACCGGGAGATGTTGTCGTCATGCGAGGGGGAACTCCTAGCGCTCGCGCTACAGGCGTCCGAGATGAGGGTAAACATGCACGCTTCGGCTTTGCAATGTACTACTGGACGCCTGCTAACTTCGTTTTGTTTGCCAGACGCTTGCCCTCAGCCGGTCCTTTGACGAGGCCCGCGTTCGGGAGCGGAGGGCTCTGGAAGCCAGCCTTCGTGAAGCAAACACTGCTTTCGCCGCGAAGGATGATGAATGTCACGCGCTGGAGGGTGCCATGGCGGCCGCACAACACGAAGCTACGAAAGCCCGGCGCGCCGCGGCTGATGAGCGCGCCGCCTTCATCCAGCAGATCGCCGCCCTAGAAGGGGAGAACGCCCAGCTGGTGGAGTCTGTTGCTGAGAACCGCCTTGTCCTAGAGAATGCGTCCATGTCGGCCTGGCGGGCCATGGAGTCCCTGAACCAGGCCCTCCGAGATCTGTGCGTCCGAGTGCCGGACACTACGCACAGGCCCGAGGCCCTGTCGGAGACGCTCGGGCTGATCGAGGAGGGGGCCGGCGTTGCTCTTCATGGTGCCAGAACCTTTGGCGAGCACTGCAGCTATGTTGGTGCGTGCTTCGCCCTCGCCCTGCTTCACACTCGTGGGTGTAGGCATACCCAGGAGCTAGCGGATCCACAACTGGATCCTCCCGGCCAAGCAGAGGTTATGTCGGACGCCATCCGCTCCATCGGGCCTAGCCTGCAGAACTTCCATCAACGGACCTGGGGCCGCTTCGGGGAAGATGCAGCAAGGGTCGCCGTGCAGCAGACGCTGCATGGGGAGGGGGACCTCCTCCAGTGGCTTGAAGGGGTCCTTCAGCGCCGCGGCGACGACGGTACGGGTTCGTCCGCCCCACGCCAAGGCTGAGTGGTTGGACGGGTAGGGCAGGAGGATGATGTACTGGTTCTTACGCTTGTGACCATGTAACCCCTTTGCTTTTATAATGGAACCAAGTAATACCTTATGCTTGGTGTTACCCGTCGCCGAACGCGGAGGGCCGGTCGGCGCATCTCATTTATACTCCGCGGATTGGCGTGTGCGGAGGCGAACCTCGACGCTACGACTTCCTTTATAGTCCGGAGACTCGCGCGTGCGGAGGCGGACCTCGACGCTACGTCTTATTTAAAATCCGTGGACTGGTGCGTGCGGAGGCGGACCTTCGGCGTTATGACCCGCTCGACGCTACGTCTTATTTAAAGTCCGTGGACTAGTGCGTGCGGAGCTAGGCTCGACGCTACGTCTTCTTTATAGTCCGGAGACTCGCGTGTGCGGAGCTAGGCTCGACGCTACGTCTTATTTAAAGTCCGTGGACTAGTGCGTGCGGAGCTAGGCTCGACGCTACGTCTTCTTTATAGTCCGGAGACTCGCGCGTGCGGAGCTAGGCTCGACGCTACGTCTTATTTAAAGTCCGTGGACTAGTGCGTGCGGAGCTAGGCTCGACGCTACGTCTTCTTTATAGTCCGGAGACTCGCGCGTGCGGAGCTAGGCTCGACGCTACGTCTTATTTAAAGTCCGTGGACTAGTGCGTGCGGAGCTAGGCTCGACGCTACGTCTTATTTATAGTCCGGAGACTCGCGCGGAGGCATCCCCCCGCTGCGTCTTATTTATACTCCGTAGAGTGCGTACGGAGCTAGGCTCGACGCTACATCTTATTTATAGTCCGCAGACTCTCGCGTGCGGAGGCGGACCTCGACGCTACGTCTTATTTAAAGTCCGTGGACTGGTGCGTGCGGAGCTAGGCTCGACGCTACGTCTTATTTATAGTCCGCAGACTCTCGCGTGCGGAGGCGGACCTCGACGCTACGTCTTATTTAAAGTCCGTGGACTGGTGCGTGCGGAGCTAGGCTCGACGCTACGTCTTATTTATAGTCCGCAGACTCTCGCGTGCGGAGGCGGACCTCGACGCTACGTCTTATTTAAAGTCCGTGGACTGGTGCGTGCGGAGCTAGGCTCGACGCTACGTCTTATTTATAGTCCGCAGACTCTCGCGTGCGGAGGCGGACCTCGACGCTACGTCTTATTTAAAGTCCGTGGACTGGTGCGTGCGGAGCTAGGCTCGACGCTACGTCTTATTTATAGTCCGCAGACTCTCGCGTGCGGAGGCGGACCTCGACGCTACGTCTTATTTAAAGTCCGTGGACTGGTGCGTGCGGAGCTAGGCTCGACGCTACGTCTTATTTATAGTCCGCAGACTCTCGCGTGCGGAGGCGGACCTCGACGCTACGTCTTATTTAAAGTCCGTGGACTGGTGCGTGCGGAGCTAAGCTCGACGCTACGTCTTATTTATAGTCCGCAGACTCTCGCGTGCGGAGGCGGACCTCGACGCTACGTCTTATTTAAAGTCCGTGGACTTTGTGCTGCTCAGTGTGGACAGGGGATGCTCTGAGAACAGCAACCTTTATTGAATTCCCGTTTGCACGGGCGAGCATCGCATAACAAAGGGCTGGTGGCTCTACGCCTGCTGTCCTGTTTCTAGGCGTAGTACCGCTGCAACCTGTCCGCGTTCCATGTGTGCCGGAAGGCTTGTCCTTCGAGCGTGGCGAGGCGGTACGCCCCCTTCGGCAATGCCTCCGTCACGATGTATGGGCCTTCCCACTTGGACTCTAGCTTGCCAACGGTCTCCGCCTGGAGCGCCACTCTGAGGACGAGATCCCCAGGCTTGAACCCCCGCGGGCATATAGAGCGGTCCCGAGTACGCATTGTCTGCCGCGCGTACTTCTCGACATGGTGGGCTGCGTCTGCCCGTATTCCGTCGAGGAGGTCCAAGGACACACGGCGCTCCTCTTCGGGTGCTTGGACGACAACCCTCCGCGAGCCGCCTTGATTTCCTCGGGCGTCACCGCTTCGTCCCCGAAAAGGAGCTTGAACGGCGTGAATCCCATCGGGCGCGTTACCGTTGTGCGAAGCGACCATAGAACGCTGTGGAGCTCGCTTGGCCACTTGCCCTTTGGCAATCCAACCAGGCGTTTTTTGATGGCGACGGAGATGGCGCCATTCGCCCGTTCGACCGCCCCGTTGGACTGGGGATGCCCTACCGAGGCGAATCGGAGGGTGATGCCCATGCTGTCACAATAGTCTTTGAAGAGGGTGGCGTCGAACTGCAGGCCATTGTCGACCGTGAGCTCCCAGGGCACACCGAAGTGACATATGATGTTCTGCCATAGGAAGCGTTGTATGGCCGCAGAAGTCACTTTGGCCAGGGCGATCGCTTCCGGCCACCTGGAGAAGTACTCCAGCGTGACTACCACGAACCGGAGGTCCCCTGGAGCTCGGGCAAGTGGTCCGACTATATCGAGGCCCCAGCGCGCCAGTGGCCATACCGGGGGAATGGGGTTGAGGCCCGTCGGGGGCCTGCGGATGATGCGCGCCATCCACTGGCACCCTTGGCACCGACGGACGAGGTCCTGGGCGTCGGTGATGGTGGTTGGCCAGTAGAAGCCTTGCCTGAACGCCTTGCCAACTAATGACCTCGGCGCCAGGTGGGATCCGCATACGCCCGCGTGGATCTCCGCCAAGAGCTCCCTTCCCCCCTCAGTGGAGAGGTAGTGCAGGAGCGGTGCGCAAACCCCTCTCTTGTATAGTATGCCTTCGAACACTTGGAAGGACTGTGCGCGATGCTGCAAGCGTCGCAGCTCGGCGGGGTCCTCCGGCTCGGCGATGCCTTGCAAGAAATTGAAGATGGGCTCTCGCCAATCTCCCGGCCGATCAATGCGGTGGACGAGTGCCGCGTCCCGGTTGTCCTGCGCGATGGCCGCCTTTGGTAACATCTCGTAAAATGCCCCCTCCGGGGGGGCAGTTGTTGGCTGGCCGCCTTAGCGAGGGCGTCGGCCTGCTCGTTCTCTGCACGGGGGATGGCCTTGACGGTGACACCCAAAAAATGCCTTTCCCTCGCCCTCACCGCCGCGAGGTACTTGGCCAGCTCAGGATCATTGGCCTGATATGACTTGTCCACATGGCCAGCCACCAAGCGCGAGTCGGTGCGGACCAACACCCGTCTTGCGCCGACTGCCTTGAGCTTCGCCAGGCCAAAGAGCAGAGCCTCGTATTCGGCCGTGTTGTTGGTGGCGGGGAAGGCGAGGCGCGCCGAGTACAGCAAGCGCTGTCCTTCAGGCGTGATGATCACCGCCCCTACACCCGCGCCGGCGACGCTGTAGGCTCCATCGATTGTAAGCGTCCAGACGGGATCATCGTGCGTCTGGACGGGTTGAGCCGGCAGGGTCCATTCGGCGAGAAAATCTGCCAGGACTTGGGATTTGATTGCCGTCCGCGAAGCATATGTCAAGGAGAAGGGGGCGAGCTTGGCAGCCCATTTACCGATACGCCCTGTGGACTCCTTGTTGTGTAGCATCTCTGCCAGGGGGAATGAGGAAGGCACCATGATCGGGTGGGCCAGAAAATAATGCCGAAGCTTTCTGGAAGCCATGACCAGCGCGTAGGCGAGCTTCTCAAGCTCCGTGTATCTTGTCTTGGCGCCTTGGAGGGCTTCGGAGACAAAGTAGACGGGCCGCTGCATGGCGCCTTCCTCTAAGACGAGTACGGCGCTGACCGCGGTGGCTGACGCGGCCAGATAGAGCAAGAGGGGAGCCTCTGGTGCTGGGGCGACCAGAGTGGGGAGGCTTGCCAGGTGCTGTTTGAGCTCGTTGAAGGCCTTCGCGCAATCTCCGTCCTAACTAAATCCATCGCACCCGCGGAGCGTCTTGAAAAACGGCAAGCCGCGCTCCGCCGCCCTGGATAGGAAGCGGCTTAGCGCTGCCATGCGGCCCGCCAGCCTCTGGACCTCCCTCGTAGTCTTGGGCGGCTCCATGCCCAGGATGGCGTCTACTTTGTCGGGGTTCGCCTGGATGCCCCGTCCGGAGACGAGGAAACCCAGGAGCTTGCCCGCCTGCACCCCGAAGACACATTTGTCGGGGTTGAGTTTGATGCCCGCCTTCCGGAGGTTGTCGAAGGTTTCCTGGAGGTCCCGGCCATGCAGGGCAAGCTGGCGAGTTTTGACCACCACGTCGTCGACGTAAGCTTCGACGTTCCTCCCGAGCTGGGCAGCCAGGGCAATGGCGACGAGGCGGGTGAAGGTAGCGCCTGCGTTCTTCAAGCCAAAGGGCATTCGGATGAAGCAGAACGTCCCCAGTGGTGTGATGAAACTGGTCTTCTCCTCGTCGTCTTCGGCCATGTATATCTGGTGGTAGCCGGAGTAGGCGTCCAGGAAGCTCATGAGTTCGCATCCAGCACCTCGCGGATGACCCCAGCGCGAAGAAGCTTTGCCACCTCTGCTTTGGCCGCCTGCTGCCGATCCATCGACATACGCCGAAGCCTTTGTTTGACCGGCTTGGCGTCGGGGCGGACCGCCAAGCGATGCTCGATTACTGCTCGGTCTACGCCCTTAATGTCCTCCGGGGACCATACGAAGATGTCAACGTTGTTCTGAAGCACTCGGAGCAGATCCCGTTCGACCCCCGGTGGGAGCCCCTCGCCAATGGACACAAATTGCCCCTCCGCCTGGAGCGGCACCTTCTTGACTCCGCCTTCAGGCCGAGGCTTGGGCGTCCACCCGGGGGCGGAGGGCCCGTCACCGAGCGCACTGGAGAGGGCATGCACCGGGCGACGCGGCACGCGGCTGCCGCCTTCGGCGCGTCTGGCCAGATCCTGGTCGCCGAAGATGGTGATAACACCCTCCGGGCCCGGGAGCTTGACACACAAAAACGCGTGGTGCGGGATTGCCTCGAAAGAGTTGATGGCGGGTCGCCCCAGTATGGCGTTGTAGGGGTGCGGGATATCTACAACATCGAAGGTGACATGCTCGGTGCGGATGTTACCTTTGTTGCCCTCCTGGCGGAAAGTGACAGGAAGGGACACGTGCCCCAAGGCCTGCAGCGGTTGACCCCCGAAGCCTTGAAGTGGAGCTCCTGGCTGCTCTATCCGGCTTCGGGGGATCGCCATGCGGTCGAGAGCCTCTGCGAACAAGATATTCGCGGAGCTTCCCCCGTCGACAAGGACGCGCCTGACGTCGCAGCGTGCTATGTGGGCCTGGATGACTAGAGGGTCCTGGTGAGGGTACGCCACGCCCCTGGCGTCGTTCGAGTCGAAGGTGATGTTGCGGGGTGGCATCCACAGCTGCGGCCGCTCCCCGGGGGCTTTTCAAGAAGAGCCTCCGGTGATGACACTGACGGTGCGATGCTGCGCGCCCTCCATTACGGTGGCTCGTATGGGGCTATCCCTTGGGTACCCCACGTGGGCTCCGGCGGGGGACCGAGAAGGCAGAGCCCGAGATCCGGCCGTCACCCTCCGCAGCTCCATCACCGCGGTGCACGCCCTGGTGCGATGATCGCCGTAGCCGTGTACCTCGCACCACTTGCCGTAGTGCAAGAGCTCTTGCTCTGCGCGAGGTTGACTGCCGTAGTCAAGTCTGCCTTCCGATCCCCGGTCTCCCCTCCGTGAGGCGGGGTCGGGTCCTTGGCGGGCGCTCTCGGTGTCGAGGACATGATGGGCCGCCTGCGACCGGCGCTGGCGGCGCCGAGGTTTAGGCCTGCTCTTTGGAGAGCCTTCCTGTACCCCGGCCCCACTACCTCGGGGAGGGCCTCCTCGGGGCTCTCGGCTGGGGCCCGACTTCGAGGAGGGACCACCCGCTCCGACTTCGCGCGGGGGGCGCTCCACATGGGCGAGGCCGAGGGCGGTAATGCTGCGTCTTCGCGCATCCTCCTCCGCCCGCGCATACTCGTCCATTTTGTCGAAGAGCTTGGCGACTGTCTTGATTGGCCTCCGCGCGTGGTACTCGGCCATCGGGCCTGGGCGAAGGCCCTGTATGGCTGCATTAACGATTGTGGTTTCGTTTATATCGTTTACCTGGCATCGAATCTTGGCGAAGCGCTTGAAGTAGCCCCGGAGCGTCTCCGAGGGTCTTTGCTTCACAGCGAAGAGTTGATCCGCCTTGATTCGCTCGACATAGTGGCCTTTGAAGCTGCTGCGAAGGCGGTCGCGAAGCTGCTCCCACGCGTAGATGGAGCCCGGCTCTATGGTAAAGAACCAAGAGAGCGCCGCTCCGTGCAGCGCGAGGGGGAGTCCCTTCGCCTTCGTGGTGTCGTCTCCGCCCGCGGCCTCGATCGCGGTTTCGTACACGCGCACGAACTCGCGAGGATCCATGTCGCCTTTGTACCGGTCGGTGATGCTAGGGAACTTGAAGTCTTCGGGCCACTCCGCCTGCTGCAGCCCTGCCGAAAGCGGGGATTCTGGATCTACGCCCCTCAACGGGACGCGGCTAGAACTGGGGGCTTCGTGGTTGTCCGCCCTCTCTGGCATGGGTTCGGGCGCGATCACCGTCGCAACCTGCTGGCTCCGAGCCTCTTGTATATCTCGGACGGCTCCGCGAAGGTCCCCTAGTTCCCGCTGGAACGCGTTGAGAGCTGCTAGTAGGACGCTTTCGACCGCTGGTATCGTTGAGGCCGCCGGAACGCCCGGCGGACGGGTCGGTGCCGGGACCATCGCCTCACGATCTCCAGATCCGCCGGATGGTTCGCTGCGGCTACCCCCGGCCGTCTGATCCGCGCTGCCGGCGAGGGTGGGGGGCTTGTCGTTGTGGCGCCAGCGACGGGGTTGGATGCCGTCGTAGCGGCGCTGGCGGGGTCGGTCGGTGCAGCGCGAGCGTCGATGCCCGCGACCACGGCGTGTACGCCGCCGCCAACGCCTTCGACGGCCGGCGCTGAAGCCCTGGCGCTCACGCGGCTGGTGAAGCCGTCTTCCTTCCCTTCGCCGCGGCTGGTGAAGCTTTTTTCGGTGCCATCTTTTTTCTTCAGTCTTCAGGCTTGTCTTCGTCCTCCCCACGGACGGCGCCAACTGTTGTGGCTACAGACCAAACAGAGAGAGAGATGGTAGTGGAGAGTGATGAAGATAAGTGTCAATGGCCTGGGTCCTCCCCATGGCTTGTCCTCATATATACATACACATGAGGAGTGCTTTTACAGTTATACCCTTACATCTGGTTATCCCCTCTGGGGGCAGCTATGTCATTACACATGGCCTATTCTGGGCCTTATACCTTCCTACCAGGCCTGTTGGGTTTAGGTGGGGGCCACCCCTACGACATACGTGGACTTGCGAAGGATAGTTCACAGCATAGTGCACCATAGACTTGTTGCACTAGCCACGTTGACCTCATCACTTCACGTGTTTACTAGTACATTGCAATATTTATATATAGGCTATTTAACACATGTCAACTGGAAAAAAACGCTTCTAGATAGTTAAAAGCATCTAAAAATATCTTTACACAATAAAAACTTTAGGCAAATTAGAAAGCATATCAAAAACGTTTCTATAAGATAAAATTTTGCACTTTATTCTAAAATGCCTTAAAATCGTTTCTACAGTACAAAATTTTGGGATGGTTTTTAAAGCCTCTCTAAAAAGCAAGACTATATAACTCCAATTTTAGGGACATGTTAAAGAGTGACTACAAAAATGTGGGTTTTTGTTGTAGTGTGTGAGAATTCTATAGATCTGTTCATATTAGTTTCTACTTCTATAAGCCGCTTTTATCAGCCACTACAATTCATCGGCTATTATTTTCATTTTCATATATTGTAACGTACTTTATATTTTATTATGTCAGAATTCTATAAGTCGCATAGCGGTTCGAATGTTGTAGTGTCTTTTATTGCACCATATTTCTTACATAATACTCTACTATTTATAAGCCGTTTTATCAGTCATGAACAGGCTCTATATTCCATAAAAGGGGGTGCCTTATCTTCTTCTTTTGCCATGTTTAGTGATGAACACGGATCCTCTGATCTTATCGAACCGGACTGGCGACCAAAACGGGCCAAGTATTTTTTTTTTAGGCAGTATATTGCGGGGTTACATATGCGTTCCAGATTTCCTCTGGTCCAGACGTGTTCTACCTGGTAGTAAATTATTATGAGCGGTCTAATTTGACTGCTGGAATATTAGAACTAGTATTTTTTAAAAAAATATTCATTAATAATTATTAGAATCACTAATCGGCTGCCCTCAACAGAGAAAGGAAAGAAATTGAAAAACAATGCGCTACAAGAATGAACCGCCACCGTACACTGTTAGACAAGTGGATCTCACCTATAAAGGTTCAGTTCCAGTTGGACCAACCCACTTGTCAATCCCTTGATGCACGTAATTTGGATTACAGCCGTTTTGCAATGCAAAGCCTTCAGCATAAAGAATGATGACAGGAGTTACACTTTGCTCTGAGAAAGAGCATAGTCCAATGTATCTTTCCCCGCTTTTTGGCTTTGGCTAGGCTGAAGCACCTTTTCTCAAATGCTATTTTATCTTAATCCGCAAAAAGTTTATACCAACAAATAAGTATGTATATGCAGTGGGGGAGGAAAATTTGAGAGCTTGAATGAGTCTAACTATAGCTAATAAGTGCAAACAAGTTAATATTCATAAGATAACAGTAAAGTTAATAATCACAATAGTTTTAAACTAAAAGCACGACCTAATACACATGTGAATATCTATAGATAAAAAAGAAAGAAGATGTGACCACGAGGACCTCACTACAACACTACCAATCCACACCCAATAGAGAATATGCAAAATAAAAATATGTAGATTAGTGTATCATATAATATTATAATGTATTCGTATTAAAGAGAATGGAATATACTACTAATATGCTATTCACGCCTACGAGACAAGTTCATTTTTCGAGTCTTCATGCCTTGAAATTGTCAGGTAATTGTAACATCGGAAAGTGCTTTAAATAACTCCCACTCGATGTAACACACCATCAAGTCATTGAACCAATCATCAGTAATGGTGCGCAATTTAGACTTGGTAATTTTCATTACCGAAAAGCCTCTTTCAACAGATGCCATTGACACTAGCAATAGCAACACCAACCCAATGAGTTTGTAAACCAATAGAAAGACCAAATATTTTTCAGCCTCAACCATCTTTGTAGCCAAACTTGCAATATCTTTAGAAGTACCAAAGGCAACATGCCTTCTCACGTGAAGAATGTAAATCTCAAGTTGGTCCTTATAATTGCATGCTCACCATCATAAAAATCTACATAATAAAATTCAGCAAGTCAAGCAAACTTTTGGATGTCAAGCTTGGAGAAAGAGTGTTTTGGATCAAGACAGGAGAAACATAGTAATATCTCTGCATATGCTTCACCAAACCGATGATTCATCTCAGCACAAATTTGGTTAATAATGGCATAGAGAAGCTCGACACGATAATGATAAAGATTAGTGTATCCTTGAAGCCTTGAACAACCTTTAACTGGTACTTTATCATACATATTTAGCACTGGAATACCTTTGATAGCACAAAATTGTTGGACCTCATTAAAGTCCTCCCAGCCACGATCTCTCATGGTGGCCAACCGAGCTATGACATCATGAATTAATTCCATAACATGAACAATATTTATATCATTTCTTTGCAAGACATGTGAAAGCTCATTTGTGATAGCAATCAATTTTAACATAAGCCTCAAAATGAAAACAAATTTGAAGCACTCTACTTTTCAATCAAAGCTGCCACTTGAGATGGTTCACAACCATCTTCATCAACCATACCAAGCACCTCTGTCACTGTGTTCCATATTTGGTCCCAACAAACCAAAGTTGTATGATGTGAACGCCATATAGTATCCCTAGGTCTCACAAGATTAGTTTCTTGGTGCATATATCTTCTCGTAAATATCTCACCACCCTCAAGCATTTCCTAAGTTACCATTAGGAGGTCTAAAATATGTTTGTGATGAACAATTGACACTTTGGTTGAGTTGAAATTAAATTTTGTAAATATTTAAAAAAACATATTTCAAAATGTGATGTCAGGTTTTAGACGGTCCGACCAGACTTGGGATGGTGGTCAGACCAGTCTCGACCTGTTTGTCAAGATTTGTGCCCGATGGTCTAATCGCCATGGGGAAGGCGGTCTAACCGGCCAGTGGTCGGCAGTATGACTGCCATGGGGCAAACAATCAGACTAATGCTGGGCAGTCTAACCGACCATGGTACAATGGTCAAACCAACTTCACGAGAAGGGAGACATGTCTGGGGTGTCTAGAGAGGTTCTGGAGAGGCTGGACATGTCTGGGGTTGTTGATAAACATGGGTATTGAGTTGGTTTGAGTGTGTGCGCGGCATGGGTGCCCTTGTTTGGTTGTGGTGTGTTGCATGATGCATTACTTTGACTCATATGAGTCAGGTGCATGGAACTTAAGCTCGAAATGGTTGCTTGGTCTTTGAATGTGCAAATGGCTTAGAGAATGTTAGCAGTCAACAGCAAAAGACTGGGACTAGGTGGGAGAACTGAGATACGTGCAGTCAGGTAAGTCCGGGTGAGGCTACATGACTCAAGTGGAAAGCATAGAGAAGACAAGGATCGTAAAGAGGTGAGTTGGTATATGTGGTGCGCCAAGTGATAAGGCCAATGTACAAAGAGATACGTGAAGATATGAAGGCTAGTCATTGGGCACTACGGACTATGTGTCAAAGCATGCGGAGATGCTTTGAGGTGAAGACAAAGGCAGAGTCAAGATAAGGTGCTCAAAAACATCATCGGGGGTATTTTAGTAGTTGGCCAAAAATCGGATTGGTGCCTTGATCAAAACCGCAACATGGAGAGGCACAAAGGAGAAGTGATTTAGGTCAAGGAAGCCTGGAATTGCTAAGCGGATCAATCACTAATGGTTTAGCGGGTTAAGTCTTGTAAATGATTTAAGAAACATGTGTGAGTGTTTGGTCTAAGTCTTGTGTAGTTGCTTCTCTCCCCCCACAAGCCTATGTGAGAAAACTTGAGTGAGTAAGGGTCGTGTTTTAGGAGCATCTTGTAACCATCCATGTAAGGGTAGTGCTTTTGGAGCATTTTGTAACCATCTATGTACTCATGAATCATCTACTCTACTGGTAATAGATCAACTATTTGGTTCCTTTTTGGTGTTTCTCTTGATCTCTTCTTGGTTTTCATGTTCTTGAGCAAGAAATCTAGGTGGTTCTACTTCTAATATTTGCCTAGTTTATCTTACTAGAATATGTGAGGGTAGATCTAGAAGACCTCATATCTTATATTCCCACGAGCAAGAAGTAATTTGGATTTTACAGTTTGGAGTGTTCTTGTGACCTATATTTGATTTTCTTCATTTTAGTAAACCCAAGGATAAGAACCTTATGATTCTTGATTGGTTTAGATTTCTAATGTCTTGAATAAGTCTCATACAAAATTTAGAAGAATTTGAGTTTTGACCCAAGAGGATTTCTGGTTTAAGAACAAGGGACCGGTCAGACTGGCCCTGCACCTGCTGTCAGACTGGCCTTAGTGGTCAGATCAACCCATCCATAGTGGTCTAACTTGCCTTGTGCTAGAGATTTCTGTTCTTGTTTGTTTAGGTCTCTAGCTTTGTTTTGTGAAGTTTAGTCAGTGTAATCTGAATTTGGTGACTCCCATAGTCACTTGAGTGAAAATTTTGAATATCACTGGGGGGAAGTTTCAAGAATCATTCACCCCCTCTGATTGCTGGCATCAGTCCTACATTTCCAAAAGTACTTTTGCGATTGCTTTCTATCAAAGTGTTTCTCCTCTTGCAAGATGCACTTGTTATTTTTATAATCAAGGAGACATACTCAAAGAAACCATGAATAGATTAAAAACAACTAGCAACAGAAACAACCACCAATTGCAATTGGTGGGGTAAAGCAATGGATATAGAAAGCTTATGTGTTTTCATCTAGAATATTTCTCTGCAAGCCATTAAATTCACCTCTCGTATTTGAAGCTCCTTTGTATCTTTGCCCTCATAGCCTAGAAATGGATAACTTGTACATATCAAAAAGAGCAACCAAAGCTCCCTTTAGTGCATCAAATGCGGTATCAATGGCATGTTTTCAAGAAAGAAATAGTTCAACAACCTTCCCTTGATTATTCACATACTTACAACAAAAAAATGCAATAAGGTTAAACAAAACAAAAATAGAATGATGGATAAATGGAATAATGAATCCATCACTAGTCTACTAACTTCAACATTACTGCCATTTGCTCTTTCACTAATATATCGCATGACTCATCGATAACTATGGAGAACTATCTATCACCAATCTCTCCAATAATCACCTTGGTGATTTCTTGTGCAGAATATCTTGCAAAATCCTTTTGAGTTTCGGAGGAAGTCACCTTGCAATTTAAACCACCGCGGTCAAAAGCTTGTCTCATATTTTCATTCTTATCTTTATACCAATATATCTTCTTTAGAAAGTTACCATTTTTTAAAGAAGTAGAAGATTCATCATGGCCATGAATAGCCATGCTTACGCTATTAGAAATCTTGCATACTTAAAGAATAAGTCAAACGAATTTTATATAATTCTTCAACTTCCTAACTTGCACTAGTGAACACATTTGACACACTTTGTCTTTGATATTTAAAATCATCACAATGCTTGACATACTTGTTGTGGACACTATTACACCACAACATGGTTAAGCAATGCTTTACACACATGCTTCCAATCACTAAACCCTATTTTGTTGAAGACATCAAAACCAAGGAGTTCTACCCTTCCATGTTGTTTAAAAGAAACAATATGTTATATCTCAGGACTCACTATATTCTATCCAATCAAACATCTTATACCATATTTGCAGAAAAAAAAGGCTAGTGTATTTTTGCAAGAAAATTTCACAGTAGGTTGGATTGGACCTTTCAATATGTATGACTTCCTAACTTGGTCTTGAATTTTGGAGGCATGCTCATCAATTTATTTCATAAGAGCAAGATCACTTATAATTTCATTTGGATTGAACTCCCTAACAACATTGCCCCTATTTGGTTGTGGTTCTAGACCATGACCTTGTGCTTATGAAGCTTGAGGTTGTGCTAAACTAGTGCTTTCATGAGTTTCGTCATTTGTAAGGATTTTCGTACCAACCAAAATCCTCCTCATTTATGAAATTTGACAATTCAAACATTCAATATTTTAGGCAAAAATGATCCTTGAAGTAGAACTAACTAGCTCTAATCTAGTTGGCAGCAGTTAAAATCTCCAACAAGAAGAAACACAATAAATTTATAGAAGTTTCCAATTTAACTTGGGTACATTCAAAGTTTCAGAGCGGTATTAGATTTAGAGGAACAACCACTACCGGGCTAGCTGCCCACTGCCCTTGCCCCGATGCCCCCCTTGTCGTCGACCACCCATTGCTAGCTTGCTTGTTGTTGCCTGCTAGTTAACCGCCGGTCGCTCCGTGCCTCCGCCTACTCGGTGCCGACGCTGGTGCCCGCTGTGCCTGGCCGGACGACTAATGGTACGCTCCTACGTGATGCGGCAATGCCCCTTGACTTGCCACCTCGCCTACCCCACTGCCGCTGGTGCGGTGGTTCCCCCTTCCCCTTGCCACCCGCTCGTCCACCGCCCACTGGCCCGCCACGTGCTGCCTGTGACTGAGGGATTGACGGAATCAAAGTGGATGAGTGGGGATTAACTTGTTTGATCTGAAATCTGGGATCGAGGGCATCAATCATGAAGGTGAGGCATAGGCCGCATGGCGTGCAGGTGGGCCATATAGGCGCATGGCATGCCTCGCAGGTGTTGATTTGGCCCATGTAACAGCCCAGATGGCCAGCTCTCCAAGCCCAGCGGCCACCATGACGCTTGCCCAGGCTTGCTCGCTCCCATGGTGTCTACTAGCGGTAGGATGAAACGGAACCTCCACAGCTCGTCGCCATCGAGCCCGACCAATGGTGGCCCACCCCCTGTATGTATGTGCTTATGGAATCTGTCCATATAAAAATAACTATGAAAAATAGTTAACACGAGAACATTGCAAAGATGTCTAAATTGGAAATGATACTTGGTGTAAGGCTCACACACTACTACATAAATCCACATTACAGACGGTTCAGAAACGTCATCACAGACGGTTTTCTGAACCGTCTGAAATTATGGGTCAGTGATAATCCAAGTTATCACAGACGGTTTTAGAACCGTCTGTGATTATGCGATATCACAGACGGTTTTTTATTAAAAACCGTCTGTGATTATGCGATATCACAGACGGGTTTTTATTAAAAACCGTCTGTGATTATCCGATATCACAGACGGTTTTTAATAAAAAACCGTCTGTGATATCGCATAATCACAGACGGTTTTTAATGAAAAATCGTCTGTGATACTCCTCCCCCCCAGCAGAATCTATTTCTGTTTATAGCTAGCCTCAGGAAATGCTAGCCATGCCCTCTGAAACAAGCAGATAATCACAGACAAAAAACATACAATTCACACATCTCATTTCCTTTCAGATACATTTCACAGACATAAAACATCCCATTGACATCGCACTTCATTTCACAAACATAAAGCATGCATCCATTTCGCAAATCGATTAATTGAATTGAAATGAAATGTCCATTAACACATCTCATTTACAAAAGATGTGCACTGCATTTGCACTTAGTGATAAGATCAATAAGAAATCATGGTGCGCAGTGGAACCGTCCTCCTGGCGTTATGACTTGAGTCAGCAAAAAGTACGCCAACTCTCCTCGAATCCCTCCAAGAACAGGCTGTTTCAATGCAGTTGACGGGATGGACGCAGCCTGTCGATAGGAATATCAATATGCGTATATATGTAACGTGTTAAGTATGAAGTAATTATGAGAAGAGTGACAAACCTTGCGATTGGTGAACCTCGAGGAATCGAGGAGTAGTTCCATATGTTGGCAAACGTAGTATCCACATGTGTTGCCCGGCTCTTGCTGGTGACACTGCAAAAAATGGAATGTGTTAGTTCAAGCACGGCCGACAACCTCGTGTACTTGCAGCTCGTGTACAAAGGTTTCTCTGAGTCCTCCATCAAGCCACGGAATTTAACATACTCTCTCTCATCATAGTTCTCTTCTACATCGCGAAGCATCTGATTCAGATTATCATCGTGCAACCTATCCGAATCCGAGCCACAATCGACATCAACCGGCGGCATGTCATTCACTTCACCGGCGATGTCATCCGGAGGCATATCATTCACTTCGCCGGCGATGTCATCCGGGGGCATATCATTCACTTCGCCGGCGATGTCATCCGGGGGCATATCATTCACTTCACCGACGATGTCATCCGGCGGCATATGATCATTCACTTCGCCATGACTGGTCCAACACGTATAATCTTTTTTGAAACCCCTCCGAATCAAGTGCGCTACAATTTGCCCTCGGTTCTTAAACATCTTCAAATTCTCGCAGTCAGTGCATGGACAGCACATATATTCCACCCCCTTATTCAACATATCCTCCTCGGCGGCTCTTATAAAAGCAGAAACGCCATTAATGTACTCTTCACTCACACGGCTCGCGGCATACATCCAGCTTCGGTCCTACGTTACGTACATATATAACAACTTAGTATTAAAATCTAGATTAACTAATTATAACTACATATATACGGGCCACATTTATTATATTGAGACTTAATTTGCTAACTCAATTCATATTACAAACACAACAGCTATTATATAACCAATAATTTTGCAAATTAATCATCTTCAATAACCACTAATGGATTACTTAGACCTAAATTGTAATGCAATTAAAGAAAAAATAAATTACATTACTAACCATATCTAGAGCAACCAGGAAAGACTGAATATTCAAAGCTCAATCTTTGCCTCTTCCCACCAAATTAACTGGCCTGAAATCGCCTAACTTCCTCCCGAGTGAAAAAGTGCGCAGCAGTGGATAGATCTGGATCGAAATGAAGACAGATGCGGTCTGAGCAGTGCAATAAATGCCTTAGCCATTATCACATACGGTTTTTAACTAAAAACCGTCTGTGAATTATCACAGACGGTTTTTGATTAAAAATCGTCTGTGATAACTAGCTTATCACAGACGGTTTTATATTAAAAACCGTCTGTGATAATCTGGGATTATCACAGACGGTTTTTAATACAGACCGTCTGTGATACTTCGGTAATAACCGCCTGTGATAATCCATTTTCCCGCCACAAATACCACAGACGGCCTCCTAATTACAACCGTCTGTAATAATGTTCATCAGAGACGGTTTCACAAAACCGTCTGTGATGAGGCGTCTACTATGAGGCTTTCTGTAGTAGTGACAAAAGCCAGAGCCAATTGTCGGCGAAATGTAAACCGGTGTTTTTTCCCAAAACTTGTTTGTACTATTACCGAGCAAACCAACCGTAGTAACAAATACAGCTAGTACTGAGTAGTTAAACTAAGCTGCCAAGATATGCATTCCAGAATAGTAAACTCCCAGGAAAAAGTTGGTTTTGGTTTTGCAAATACTGGTCCTTTTGGTTTTTTAAGACAATATTTTCCACCAAACTCTTGTACTAATTTAGAGATATGGACATACAATACCAACATGACATGAGACCAGAGAGAGTACCCCTACCGGCAGTACATTTCGGCTGGAAAACCTTTTTCCCTTGTTAAGACACGCGAGAGTTGAGTACAACATGCTTTACTCAACTAAGTGCCTTCTCATCATGATTGGTAGAGTTTTTACATAGCCATTCACACTCACACCAAAGTGAAAAGAAAAGAAGAAAAAAAAAGCTAGGCACTGCACTACTGCAGTGACAAACGAGAGATTCTTTTCTGCTGTTCTTTGGGAAGGGAGCTTGGAAAAAAAGGCGAAGAGTGGCTTAAGCACCGCAGAAGTTTACACCCTTTTTCTCTTTTCCCTCCTTTCGATCGGCTAGAAAGGCATCCATGCACTTAACCCTATGCACTTTTATCTTTCTTTTGCCCTTTTAGTTTATGGCATTGTTACGTATACATACCTGCTATAGTGGGTAGAGGAAGGAGCTGCCACGTCAACGGAATTGTTTCGGCCGTCAGATTGCCAGCGTACGCATGGGATGGGCCGCAGGAGAGAGAAGGCACGTCGTCGGAATTCAGAAATTTATTGTTGAGCCTAGAATTGGCAGTGATATTGGGTGAAAATTTTGGGCACACATCAGTTTAAAAATCGTTGCGGAGAAGTCAGCTGGTAGGGCAAAATTGACTCAACATGCTCTTCAGTTCCGAGATCGTTTGGTTTGACAAGGGGTGTAAAATATTTGGACTTATATCGAAGGTGGTAAATTGGATTTTTGTGAAAGTTAAAGGGGCTAATGTTAATTGCCTATTCTGAGACTTTGCATCCCCCCTCAAGGTATGTTGCCGCACTTCCTCCATGGCCATCGGCCTCTCCTCCCGTGCGCCACCCCTACAGATCTGTGCCACCCTTTACACTTGCGCCATCACATCCCGTTATATCCGCACCACCCTTAACCTGCACGTCTCCTCCCACACCGCCACCTCCCTCCAAATCCGTTCTACTTGCCCCTCACCCCATTCACCTCTGCATGTGCCAGCCTCCTCCTTGGCCAGCACGCCCTCCGCCAACCGCCACCTCTTAATCACACTACTATAAAAGAGACTATACTGGACGGCTACATCACAGACAGTTCATATGAACCGTCTGTTCTGTAACTATCACAGACGGTTCATATTAACAATCGTCTCTGATATTTTCACAGACGGTTATTTATATGAACTGTCTGTGATAGAGCAAGACATCACAGACGGTTCTTATTAATAACCGTCTGTGAAAATATCACAAACGGTTGTTAGTATAAACCGTCTGTGATAATGCAAGATATCACAAACGGTTCATATTAATAACCATATATGATAATTCACAGACGTTTATTTATAAGAACCGTCTATGATACGTGCAGTATCACAGACGGTTCGTATAACAAACGGTCTCTAATAATGCCACAATACTGATCAGTGCCATCTCCCTTAGGATTCTGATCTCACCCATCCATTGTCTCCGCATCGAACGGCAGGCACCGGTTCCTCCCACGTCTCGCCCCTTATTAATTACTCTCCCTCCCCTTTCACTTCGAGATGCGTGAGTTCTTCTGGCTGCTCCTAACTAGTTCATCTACTCCTAACTTGTTCCTCGACGATGCCAACTACCGCTGTGACCTAGCGCCTCCGTTGTTACACTACAGTTGACTGCACAATACACTCTTGTCGTAAGTATCATAAAAGTGTCTTGTACAGTCTCACCGCTGTGATACAAAGGTGACACTATTGCCACCTCTCCTTCGCTACAAGGCATCGTGGAAGTAGTTAGCTACCAAGACAGTGCTCAAGTCGGTGTCAAGGACATCCAGCTCGCGCGCTGCTAGGATCTCTCATTCTTCTATATTTTTACCATGGGTTCGTAGGATTAGGAGATGTGTTTTTTCCATGTTTAAGAGTTGGGTTCGTAGGATTAGGAGATGTGTTCTTAACATATTTAAGAGTTGGGCTCATAGGATTATGATGCGTTCTTGCCATGTTCTTGCTGTGTTAGATGAGTAGCCTATTCATTATCTTGCGATGCTATAATGGTGGATTCTAATGGAATGTGCTGTTGTGTTTGCTGTTGTATTGGCTTGTTTTCAAAGAGCATAGCTAATATTTCTTGAGGCTAGCCAAAAAACAGAAAAATTTAGGTATAGTATGAACTATCACAGACGGTTTTGTGATATAAACTGTCTATGAAGGACTGTCACAGACGGTTCTATATTACAACCGTCAACCGTCTGTGATACTCGCCCATCACAGATAGTTGGTAGCTAGAACCATCTGTGATGTGTGAATATCACAGAAGGTTTTTGGTTCGAGCTGTTTGTGATAGTGTTCTTCACAGACGGTTCTGGTTACAAACTACATGTTGTATTTATCACAGACGGCTCACAAACCCTCTATGATAAGATCTGATTATCACTGACGCATGAATTCAGACTGTTCAAAAAACCATCTGTGATGGTAGTTCCGAACTATCTGTCATGACCCTTTTTGTAGTAGTATCACCACCGCTTCCTCCATGCAGATCTGAGCTCTACTTGTATTTTTTTGTGTGAACTGAAGGATGATATGGTAGCAACACTGTTAGTACTTTGATTGTGCAACAACTAGCAAAATTTGGTTACTCGAATGTCACAAATTGATGCTTGTATGTTGATCCCTAACCCTACTTAAAAATTAATTATTGATGTTGATAAGAATACAAGATATTCATGATAATGTGTTCATGTACCATTGATATATTGTTTTCTGTAATATTTTTCTTGAGATGATCTATTTCAATTGATGGAAGTTCTGAATCTTATGAAATGAAGTTCATGTGTTGTGCAAGACCGAAATGAAGTTCATGTCTCTGTGTAATGCTCTGATGCAAAACCGAAATAGGATATTTGTGAAATGAGGGTGCAAAACTGAAAGCACGAGTTCATGTCTTGTGAAATATTTGGCATCTCTGATGTTGTGTGGATGAATGTGTAAATCCGGTGATCTGGTGCAAAATTAATGTTGCATGAATGTGCAAAAGTTCAAAAATATGTACATTTTCATGGATGTGTTAATGCTCAAATATTGTCATGTGTTCATAAATGTATACGTTTCCAGATATGCTTTAATGTTCCAAAAATATAAAATGTTAAGAAAATATATAACTTTTCAAATATACGTGTAAATGTTATGGTTTGTTGGGATGTAATATCAAAATTAGGCTAAACTAGCAGAATTACCCGCAGAATTGCAACTAGATATTACTATGCAATTATATTTGTAATATAACTCTAATATATATGATTTGTATTTGTTATACAACTCTATGCACCACTATAATCTGGTTCTACCAAAATAAGTGGTGTAGAATTTGTAGGATTAATGAGAGAATTTGTAGGATTTTTTGTAGTATTAATATGGGATTTTCTTGCCCTCAAAATGAAGGATGTATTTTGAATCTCACTTTATGTAGATTAACACTACTGCAAGCTCTCTTTGCTATGATATGAATTTGTCTTATCATATATATTCCTATGGTATCGCATTCAAATTGACTCGGTCCTGAGAAAATTGCAAAGAATTTTCTAAAATTTATGTACAAATAGAAAGAATAAATTACAAATAGAATTGGAGTGTTAGAACCAGGCAAGGGCGAAACCACGAGGGGGCTTGGTTAGGCTCGAGCCCGGGCAGCCATAGTACCCTATGAGGCCATGAGCCATGATGACAGAGCATAGCACTGAGGTCATGACTGACGGTGGAGAAAGAATAGAATTGAAATAAAGAGAGAGATTATTTCTTTCATTGGCCCATTGTCTCTAAGAGTCCCACCAAGCAAATAGGAACTCATCCCATCACCAAATCCATCTCAATTACAACCCAATCCACTAGCCCATAGCCCACAAATCACAAAACCTAGTCACAAACTCACAATACAGGCAGAGCAGAAGAGAGGAGACCACAGACCAGGGCACCAGGCGACCGCCTGATCGAGTCACCGAGGGGAGGGGAGTTGAGCGCAACAACCAACAAGGCAAGGCCCTTTTGTTTAGTGAGCATTGTGTACATGTGTATTGAATTTTACTCTTTTTTGTTACTTATTTGTGGTATGTTTCATATTATCTAAATTTTTATTGCCATTCACAATTTAATATTGTATCACTAATTTTCATATGTTTCATACACAGATGCCTTATCACTATTTCTCACTCATGGGAAGAATAATTATATATTTTTAGATATGTGCTTTCTATTACTGGGGTAACTACTTTGCATTTCTCCTTTTTTCGTTGTTTGTCTCTTATTGTGTAATTTCTATATGAATTTGAAATTATATAAGAGTAAAAGACTATATTTCTATCTATTGGGTTTAGTCCTATGAATAATTCAACTCACTCTCAATTTTATTCCTAGCTTCGCCACCGTAATCAAAGGTAGTATATATGTTTACCTGCAATCTTCTCTTTGGTAGTTTTAGAAGCCAATATCCTAGGCAAACACTTTCTTATGCCAGCTTTAGATTCCCAGCAGAGTGTATCCTTGGAGGAGCAGGGACTGAGCTGAAAAATCCAGGAGCATAACTCTATCAAACGGGCCCTCAGGGGCGGATTTGGGCCCCCGGTAGAGTGGGCTTTAGCCCGGGGCGTGAGAAAATTTGTAGTGTATAGCCCAGGTCAGCCCGAGGTATTATTATTACTATTTAGCCCAGGTAGCCCATATATATTTCACTATTCAGCCCAGAGGCGTGAGAAAATCTGCAGAAAATCAACGGCCCACCAGTCTCTCAGTCTCCGCGCGGCCCACCACTGTCTCCACGCCCGCGCAGCCCAAGCTTTCACGATGTCACGCTGCCAGCGGCGCCACTCGCTCAGAGCCTTAGAGGAAACCCTAGCTTACTGCGCTCGCTCACCACTCGCCAGCAGCAGCACAAGGGCGATCCAGCACCGGCTGCGCCGCCGCACCGCAAGCCGCAACTGCACCGATCTAGCGCCGCCCCGCAACCGGCCTCCGCTTCGTCGCCTCCGGCCCTCCGCCGTCTTAGATCTGCGCAATTGCGTCGATCCAGCGCCGCCCGTCCCGCCCTGCCTCCCGACCCGTCTCGGCGCGACGGCGCCCCTCCTCGGCTTGACGCCTCGACGGCTCCTCCTGGTGGCTGGTTGCATACTTGCATAGTTGCATCGGCAGATCGGCTGACCGCTTGACCCAAAAGTTCCAGATCCGGAGATGAGGAGATCCCTGTTGTGAATTGCTGTGATTTGTGTCTTTCGTCTTTGTGAATTGTGATCCTCCTGGTGTGAATTGTGATCCCTGGTGACTGGTGTGTCCGTGTGTCTGGCCATCTGGGATTTGAGAAAGGGCGGCGGTATACCTGCAGTAAGCCAGTAACAGAGGAGAACACGGTATTTTCCCATGCTCAAAATGCTACAGTTAATCTTAATAATATGCTTGCCTTGAGAAATCCTGAGGTACAGTTTGCTATAGAGCCTAATATTGCTAGAATGCTAGATATGAATTTTACCCTGTAATGCATACTCTACATCTGTGAGAAGTCCTGGCCTCGGTAAAATGATATTGATAAAGTCATAAAGATGTGAATTGTGATTTGTGAAATACTAAAATGTGTTTCTATTGAATTGAAATGTCAGGATTGGCACTTTAGCAGGATTGTGTTAGAAACAATTATCTCGTGCTAGTGGTAAGTTAGCTTCTTATAAATATAGACTTCGTGTTGTTCATATTTATTCATACACATGTCTGATTTACTCTCATATGTTGTCTTTACAAGTTCTGGTTCATGTCTAACTATCAATGAAGAAATGACATGATAGGATAGAGAGCAAATCATCGTAATTTAGGTACTCAAATTGTATCTCTATTATGTTACATTTTTTGTACTTTGAGATCATGCCATGTTCTTCGTATTATGCTTTATGTTTGCTTGTTTAGTATTGAACTCAAGTTTCATATCAGTAATACAATTAGCCAATTATGATATACTTTTGTTATATCGTGGTATGAGTACAAATTGGCGTTAGTTTTAGGTGGTTAGAGTTCAGCCCGGGGCGTAGCCAAATTCTGGTTCCGCCACTGTGGGCCCTAATTAGCTTTTTTTTTGGGGGAAGGGTTGGCCAGAAGGCATGGATGAGTTGGGATGTGCTGTTCTAGGTTTATCTTGCATAATCTCACCAATGTACCTGTCTGCCACTGATAGATTAAACTATGGTCCATGGTAAGCTTCTGCTTTGGAGGGGAACAAAAGGAGACATTCCATTCCCACGTCAAACTCGGCAACCTTTGGGAATTGAGTGATAGTACAGCTTCAGGTCACGCCCTCCCTCTCGATCCGAAGGAATGTCTCTTAGCAAAGTATGAAAAAGAAGAATGTTTGAAGCAAATTAAAAGGCTACTACCTTGAGGCTAACGAGGCCCTGCAGTAGTACATTTTACATTAGTTTGTTCCGCATTATGGTTGCGTCGAAGCGTGCCGCCTAGCATCAAAATCAACGCCTTCTTTTCTTACGTTTGTCCAGGGTTCATGAAAACGGTGGAAACTTATCTACGGCTTCTAAATAGTTTCAGATTTTAACTTTTTAAAATTAATTAAAACAAATCTGTTTTTTAATTTTAGTTTTATGGTTTTTTAGTTTTCTTTGCATATTCCTTTACATTGTTCTAAAAAATATAGTAATATTTTTAAATTTTTACTTAAAAAATTAACAGTCGCTACTGTGCAATTACAATAAAAAAACCTACAACAGAAGTTAAAAGCCATGACTTTTAAGTCATTTGGAGCACTAATCCCCTCCAATTCTAGCCAAACCAATTGGAGACGCGATAGACGTTACATTACCAGGGGCGTATCTAATGTAGGGCATAGGTGTTCAGCCGAACACCCAAATTTTTTAATAAAAAACCTAGTATATATAAGGTATAATACATATACATATATTTAATTGGATCAAAATAATTATTTCTAGCCTCCAGTCCATCACTATTCAACGAGCCGACCGGCCCGACCAAAAACACACCGCGGCTTGTGGCCCAGGCCATTAATTCACGCGATAGAAATGGCGTCCCTGTCTCTCCGATGACCTAGTCCATCCGATCCCCATCCTGCCCAATCCCTAACCCTAGCCGAGCTACCCGAGCAGGCGAGCAGCAGCCCGTGACCCCCGTGTTGACCGCGCGGTCCGCGCCTTTGGCGCCGCGCCGGCCCTCCACTCTGCGTTGGCGCTACATGATCGCCATCTGGGCTTTGGCTCTCCGCGCCGCACGACCGGCGACGGCACCTTCGGCCATCCGCTCCGCCGGCTCTGCGCCGCACGACCGGACCGCGCGACCACACCTCCACCCTCCGACGTCTCCACTCCACCTGCGGCCACATGATTTTCCAAAAAGAAATATTGGAGGTATGCGTCGCTTCTTAGCTAGTTGGTTTGACCAATATAATTGGCTTGAGTGTAGTGTGGAACGAGATGCTGCTTCCTGCTTCGTTTGTTATCTGTTCAAAGATAAAAACTAATTGTGCTGGTGGGGATAGTTTTGTGAATGGGGGATTTAGAAATTGGAACCATAAAAATAGGTTTGACAAATATGTTGGAGCAATTACTTGTACCCACAATGAAGCTAAAGAGAAATACAATTTTTCATTAAACCTAAAGCATCAATTGAGAAATCTTTTGCTTCAAACTCAAAACAACAAAAGGCATGAAACATCGGCGAGTTAATTTGTGAACTTTTGCAATTGTTTTGTAATTTCTTTATATTATTTGATATATTATCCCTAGTACGAATAATTGTATGTTAACTATTGCTACTGTAGATCTTTATATTTTGTACTGAAAAATTTGTGTACAACTTCGAACACCTATTCTAAAATTACTGCGTCCGCCACTGTACATTACGCCTTGCTTTAACACCAAGTTGGCAATGTGCTGTACTGTTAGCACTACTTCGCACAAACCTGGGCAACAAACCCGAAAATAAAACAAAGATATCCCATTTCAGCCAAAACGAAAAGGCCTAAATGCATCCAAAGTTGGAGATCCCCTCCCTTTAATCTTCTCTTTCCAACACAAAAAGCTATTTTAAGATCATTAGAAAAAGGCTGAGAGAATATAGTTACAAAGGGAATCATCGATCGTTCCAAGGTCAAAGTATATTCACCTTTGCCCCACCAAAAAGAGAAAAGAAGCCAAATTAATACAAAAGCTATTGTAAAGTTCATAACCATATCGTCCAATTTTTTTTTTTAAAAAAATAAAGACGAGATGCCAATAGATTACGGCATATAACGCGAAGCTCATCGACATTCTGGCGTTTAAAGGTCTGATCGCCTATCACGCGCTGCTCTTCTTTTGACCAAAAAGAAAAGAAAGGAGAATGTACATCAAGTACATGTAAAGACAAGGCATCTACTGTACGCGTATGTACATACGCCTATACGGTACGGAAGCTTGGGCACATTTGGTAAAAACAGGCGGCGGACAGTGTTTAGGGGTGTAAATGGAGCGAATAGTTTTTGTTCATCCGATCTACCGAAGGTTTATGGAGTGAATACAGAAAGGATAAATTGGTATCCGACACTATCCGTATCCGACTCCGAGAAAAAAATATAAAATAGGATATGGGATGAGTAATATCCATCCATATATATCCGTATGTCAGATGATATGAGAAAGTCTGTTATGACTTCATTTAGGAATAAAATAATAGATAGGTGGATTGTCATATCTAAACAGGTGGAGAATATTGAGTGTTCTTCCTTCGACATCTCAAAGATTAGTCTCTTCGTGTCTAACCTCCACAACTTCGCTGGGTCTTCTCACAATCTTTTTTGAGAAAATCATCACGCATGACACCTCCAACGCCATCTAGGAGTCAGCAAACTCAAAAAGTAATAAGTCAAACCCTTCGCTTGACTCTCATCACATGCAACGAATGCACAAACTCAAATAGACACTAAGTCCAACTCTAGATGCGATGCATGCACTCTAGATCACTCTCCTTGCTCACAAGATACAACACATGGACAATGGAGAGGAGGATCTCACACTAACTCAAGGGAATAGAAATGGGTCAAGCAACCTTATCTCCAACAGGCCACAAGACGGTGTTTATATCCCACACAAGAAAACTAGCTGTTAGAGCAAAATCTCTGAAAAAAATAGGGAAATCGAAAGTACCACCGTTATACGGCCAGTACTTCTGCTCCCCTTGCAACAGTCAGAAAAACTAGCCGTTACATTCAAAATCGTAAGTTCCACTGTTTATTCCCTAGTACTTCTGATGATCGGAAGTACCGCTCCACACATGTGGAACTACCGCTCTTGCGGGGAGGAGAAATCAACCACACAAGTGTCTCTCTTTAAAAAATGTACCGCAAGAAAATTCAGAACTTTCGGGGTACCGTAGTACCACGCAACAGGCGCAGGTACTTCCGCCTTCTGATCGGACCACTCACACACAAAGCTGATCAGACTACCGATCGTTGACTTTGTCGAATGATTTGACTACTAAGGTCTCCGACTACATTGTTCGGATTGACCATACAGGTCTCCGACTACGCTGGTCTTCGACCACATTGGTTTCAACCACTTAGGTCTCCGGCCACGTCGATCATGTTGATATTCGATCACGTTAGGCTCTGATCACACAGATCTCTGACCACTACATCGATTTTAGACTATGTTGTTTCCACCACACCGATTTCGACCACATAGGTCTCGACCACATCGATTTCGACCGTTGATTTACGACCACGAAGGTCTACGACGATGTTGATTCCGACCACGCTAGTTTACGACCATGTCGATTTCGATCACGCTGGTTTACGACCATGTTGGTTCTTGATCACGAAGGTCTTCGACCACAAACGAACATGGTAGTTCCGTGATTATAACGCCAGTAGTATCATTCTCCGGTAGTACCACAGAATATACTGCAATAGTTCTGATTTTCCCTGAGAAGTGTAGATACTTTAATAGATTTTGCAAAACACATTTGCAAACAACAGTATCTTGCATATAAGGATCAAACATGTTCCCAACAGGTTGCAAAACACATTTGCACACTTTTAGAATTATGACAAAAGGATTATATAAGAGTTTCAACTATTTGCAAAACACATTTGCAAATATAAGGCTCATACCACAAAGAGTAGGAAACATGGATTTCAAATACTTGCAAAGTATATTTGCAATGTATAGTCCCTTGTTATAGGGATTCAAATACATGAGTTTCAACTATTTACAAAATACATTCGCAAATATAAACATCATGCTAAAGAGAGTTAGAATAAGTGAGATTGAGCTATCAACACATGATGAGACTCAAGCTACTAGACATGACCTCTCTTAATAGTATGACATTCTATACTCGCAACCTAGTCTTCCAACCAAACACCAAGACCGGTAAAAGATTAAGAACACATTCTTAGCTCTAACTAGTCATACCTTTGCCTTGAGTCATGATCTTGACATACATCAACTCATGATGCATTTATTACTTTATCTCTATCAACACATGATGGATCTTCACTTAACTTGATGATCAACACATGATGGATCTTCACTTGACTTGATGATCAACACATGATCATTCCAAGTCATTCTTATTTATAGAACCTAACTTATTCGTTCAATTTATAAAAAAAAGTTATTCCACAAATCAATCGCCATCAATTACCAACCTTCACCATTAACACATAATGGGGGGAGTAGATTCTACAATCTACCCTTTTTGGTAATTCATAATAATCTCTACAATTAATGAGATAAAGATAGTATTTTTGAGTATACAACATGTACACAACAATTGTATACTCTAAGATAAACTTTAAGCAAAGCTTATTTACCCCGTTGCCATTAATCATCTAACCATTAACATATAATAGAGAAGTTAGATGACAACCCGATTGCAAATGAATATATATAAACTACACAAGGTATATATATACTCAAAGAATGTGTTTCAAAGTAAAGATCTCAAATGTGTGTATTAAAGGAAACATGGATCAATATTTATGAAACCTCAAAACATAGAGTGAACTCCCACCAAATGTGTGCATACAAGTATGTGTAATAAAGACATATACACATATTTATTTTGGACTATTTGTAGAGTTCAATCTATATTTTGGATGCAAGAAATGCACTAATATATAAGAATGTGATTTTGAATGCATACATCTTTGATTTTACCTTTTCATCCAAATGAGATTAAGCAGTAATATACTTAGACAAATATATTAGTCTCACATATAGATTTGTCATTTAATCATATATTTGGATATGAGAAATGCAACAAGATTATAAGAAAGATACCGAATGCATATATCAATGATTTCATATTTTTCGTCCATATGAGACTAAGTAAGATCATAATCAATTAACAATGTTAGTCTTACAAATGCATTTGTCATTATCACCAAAACCTCATAATAGTATTTATCATTATTACCAAAACTAACTTAAATGGAGGTTGATCTTTCAACAAGGTCGATTATACCGCTACACCCCGGTCATACCACGATTACAACATCGGTACTACCGCATTTGGTTTTAACCCAAAAACTCTAAAAAAAGACCTTCTATTGAAAATAGCTACCGGCAATCACAGATTGGTACTACCACTTCAGCTGGTCATACCGCGACACAAGCAGGTACTACCATTTTAGCTGGTCATACCGCGACACCCTTGGCTGTATGACTACCAACTTCAGACAGGAGCAACTCAAAATGCAATTTGTGAAAATTAAAATCAAACAACAAAAATAAAGTACAAACAATATTAAATACTCATTATTTTCATAGGTCTACCAACACATGATCTTACAGAATAAATACATATTAAATACAAGTAGGGATATAGGGCCTGTTCTTTTGGACTTCTAAAAGCTGCTTTTTGGCTTTTCTACAGCAACTAGCTTTTAAACGGAATATCTTTTTAAAATAGGGTCTACTAATTAATTATAGTATATACTGTACCGACTTCATTTATATCGGCAAAAATCACACGTGAGTTTCTGTTACTCTGTAATCTCTCACACGAATAGTCCAAAAAACACAAGCCATAATTAAAAATCATAAGTTTAGCTAAAAAGAACATGCACATAGATACACATGAGTCTGAAAGCGTGGTTGGTGGTGGATGTCGTGTGTGCATATGCACCTATGGGCAAAAATGAGATTCCCTGCTGGTGCCGGGATAAACAAAAGGGGGCACGAGCGCTTTTTGCATGCACTAAAGATCCCTGCCCCTGCCGATCGATCGAGAAAACAAAGGCGTCGATGCGCAAAGGAAGAGAGAGTGTGCATGCATGGCAGGATACAGAATAAAGAGAGAGAATGCAGAGTATGAGAAGGGAGGGAGCAAAGCCTGACGCGGCTACGCAAAGCCACAGCGGCTAGCGCGGCATCCATCACCCTCCGTAAAGAGACAAACCCTCCGCTGAAAAGCTACTCTCCCTCCTCAGGCTCAACGAAAAACATACTACTCCTACTCCTACACGAGCGAGAGAGAGACAGAGAGAAAGAGATGGAATGAGAGAGTTTGTGTGTGTGTGTTGTGCATGGAGCTAGCTAGCCAGCAGTAGCCACGACGATGTACTCTATAAAGATAAAGTAAAGCAGCAACAAAAGAAGGCAGCAGCGGCAGCTACTCAGCTAGTCACATACACATTCATAGCCTAAAACTGATAGAGAGAGACAGTACTGCACTGCACTGCATTGCAGCACTACACTAGCTAGTCTCCAATAGCATACCACCACGCATTGCCTTGCGTTGCAACGTATAGAAGCAAGAACTAGAGGTGGTGGTGAGCTGCGAGGAGAAGAAGCAAGAAGCCAAGGAGTGAGAGAGGCAACGTTCTTCTTGGGGGGAGGGGTGTGGGGGGTGGTGGTGACTGAGGGATGCGCGCGGGGGCCTACACGATCCACCAGTCGCTGACCGCCGAGGCGGCCGCGGTGCTCAAGCTCGCGCTGGGCCTCGCGCGCCGGCGCGGCCATGCGCAGGTCACGCCGCTGCACGTCGCCTTCACGCTGCTGAGCTCCGCGTGCTCGCCTCCGCCGCCGCCGCCGCAGCTCGCTTGCTCGGCGGCGGTGGCGGCGGGGGCTGCCGCCTACGGGCTGCTCAAGCGCGCGTGCCTACGCTCGCACCCGGCGGGGGCGGCGTCCCCGGCCGCGCACCACTCGCTCCAGTGCCGCGCGCTCGAGCTCTGCTTCAACGTGGCGCTCAACCGGCTGCCCACCTCCGCGCCGCACTCGCCGCCGCCGTCGTCGGGGGCGTCCTCGGCGCCCTTCGCGTCGTCGCTCATTCAGCCCAACCCGACGCTCTCCAACGCGCTCGTCGCCGCGCTCAAGCGCGCGCAGGCCAACCAGCGCCGTGGTTGCGCCGAGCTCCAGCAGCAGCCGCCCCCGCCCGCGGCGGCGCAGCAGCAAGGCGCCCAGCAGCCCCTCCTTGCCATCAAGGTGGAGCTCGACCAGCTCATCATATCCATTCTTGACGACCCCAGCGTGAGCCGCGTGATGCGGGAGGCCGGCTTCTCTAGCGCCACCGTCAAGAGCAACCTCGAGGAGGAGAGCGCGCTCATACTGTCGTCCTCTTCCTCCTCCCCTCCTCCGCCGCCCATCCCTCCCCACTTCTTCCTCGACCCCAGCATTGGCGCCTTTGGCGTCGGCGGAAACAGTGGCGGCTTCGGGTTGTGGCCGGCGCAGTTCTTGTGCTCGCCGGGCGTGTCTGTTCCGTCCTACAAGGAGGACGTGAGCGCGGTCTTGGAGGTGATGATGCGGAAGCAGGGGAGGAGGACCAACCCCGTGGTCGTCGGCGACTCGGTGTCAATGGCGGAAGCCGTCGCCGGCGAGCTGCTGCGGCGGCTGGAGAGCGGCGACGTCCCCGAGGAGCTCGCCGGCGCACACCTCCTCAAGCTGCAGCTCTCCTACGTCCACGTCCGGCTCATGAGCCGCGCTGACGTGGACGGGAAGACCGCCGAGCTCCGCCGCAGCGTGGACGCCGTGCAGCGCGGCGGGCTGGTCGTCTACGTCGGCGACCTGCGGTGGGCGCTCGACGAGGAGCCCGCCGCAGGCGGCGACCAGACCGCGTCCTCGTACAGCCCCGTCGAGCACATGGTCGCGGAGCTCGGCCGCCTCCTCGGCGACCTCCGCGCCAGCGCGCCGCCACGCGGCCGCGTATGGCTCGTGGCCACTGCCAGCTACCAGACCTACATGGGGTGCCAGCACCGGCGCAAGCGGCCGTCGCTCGAGTCCGCCTGGGCCCTGCAGGCCGTCGTTGTCCCCACCGGCAGCGGCACCGGCCTGGCCCTCAACAACCTCCATTCCTCCTCTCCAAGGTGAGAAAACAAAACCATCCAAGAAACCTGCCTAGCCCCTACAGTACTACTAGACTACTACTATTCTCTTGTTCTGCCTGTGCCTGTGTCTTTGTCCGTGTTGCCTTCTCTTCTTGTTCTCATGCTGCTCAGGGTGTGCTCACTGTTGCATGCAGCCTTGTGTTTGCTGTTAGTGATGTGGTTGCTGTTTGGAACAAACACAAGGACCACTTGGTCAGATCAGATGTTGCAAGAAGAAGCTCTCTCTCTCTCTCTCTCTACATCTATCTGCTACTATTCTCTATTAGGACTGAAATCTGATTTCATTTTTTGACATTAATGAGGAGCTCCAGCTTCTTGCCATGTGAACTCAACCATGTGAGCTTTGCAGGCTTGAAGGTGGTAGTAGAAACTTAGGTGCAGAGAGGAAGAAAAAAATGGTGGTTGTTGCTGGGAAAAGAAGTGCGGGTAGTAGGTTTTTTTATTTTTTGCTTGCCTCTGTTGCAGAGATTCCATATGAGCTGATCAGTTTCTGCCTGCATGCTAGGCAGAAAAGGCTTCCTCTGATGCAGCAACAGTGTCTCCCTTTTGGTACACCAATGTAGTAGGTGGAAGGAACGCGCCGTCAGACTGATCTGATGCTGCTGCCTAGCTTGCTGCCCTTTTCCTTGCAATGATTCACCTTTCATGCACAAGATCAATCACATTTGTGGTTTGTGTAGAGGAAAAAACAATCAAATCAGATATGTTTGGCTGTGGCCACAATTATATCCTTATGATTCTTTTTCTCTGTCCTTGGCTATCTTGGTCAACAACAAAATCCATGGCAATAATCAGAGACTCCTCTGCTTGCCTCTATAAAAAAAACATCTGCATAAAGTTACACACAAGTTTGAAAAGAAAATAATCAAACTTGAAGTGTTTGCTTGCTAATTTTGTGTGACTCTAGCTTCCCTTCACACAGAAGAAACTTTGTCATGGTCTCTTGTGCTACTCTAGACGTATTGGTAGCTAGTGCGCATGTGCTTAACATGGTTTTGCTTGTTCTTGCTGTTCCCGTGTCCAGCAGTGCGACAGCGCCAGTGCAGAAGGCCATGGCGACCAAGCAGCAGCAGCTTGCCCAGAGTCCTTTCGCAATGGCCGAGCCAATGGGGTTCGCGGCTGGAGGCGAGCAAGAAGACAGGCTGGTGCTGTGCACCGTGTGCAGCAGGAACTATGAGCGTGAGGCGTCCGTTGTGAAGGCAGAGGCTGACGCGGAGGGCCCGCTTGTCGGTCTCCCCGGCTGGCTGGTGCCGGACAAGCCACCAGCTGATCAAACGCCACACAAGGTAAGATCGAGAAACAGAGATCAATCGGAAAGATTTCGTTACATTTCTTGAAATGTGCATAACCGCAACAAGACCATGGCCTAATGGAGTTTCCAACTCTTTTTCTTTTTGGGTGATTTAGGATAAGTATTTGATCGAGCTGAAGAGGAAATGGAGCAGGCTGTGCAGAAAGCTTCACCTGTGCAACAGCCACGCTGATCCATGCTCTGCTCCTTTCTTTGGTGCTGAACTAGCTTTCACTCCAAGCCCATGGTGGTCTAGTTCATGCCTGTTGCCGAGCAGCCAGAGCAAGCCAAGCATTGCAGGGTTCTTGGGCTTGGAGGGATTGATGGAGCATGGCAAGAGCAGGAGCCAGTGGTGGCCGCCGTCGCCATCGCCTCGCCAGGGCCTGGGCTCGCTGAAGGAGCCGGGATGCCGGGACGTGAGGACGGCGCTCTCCCTTGGTAGCCTCCCGCACTCGGACTCGGCGACGTCCGACGGCCGTGCTCTGGGGAGCGATGGCTCGGCGCATGAGCTGGAGCGGCGGCTGCGCAAGAACGTCCCGTGGCAGCCCGGCGCTGTCGCCGAGATTGTCGAGGCCGTTGCCGGCTGCCGGAGCTATGGGAGGAAGGGCGTATGGATGTTCTTGAAGGGGAGCGACCACGCCGCCAAGCGGCGGGCGGCGATGGTAATCGCCGAGACGTACTGTGGCGGCTCGGCTGATCGGATCGTCTCCGCCGATCCAAAGAAATTCAGTTGCGCGGGAGATTTCTGCTCTGATGTTGTCTCAAGGGCGTGCAAGATCGGCGGCAAGAAGCTCGTGCTCGTCGTCGACGACGTCGAGCACGCGCTGCCGGACGTCGTGGACTCTCTCCTGGCATCATCGAAGAGCGGTTCTTTCAAGGACAAATTTGGCCAAGAACTCGATCTCTCTGAATCCATCGTCATCTTGACAACTTCACAGTTCGCCAATGGTGTCAACAATGTGATCAGTCTACGGTTGTCGACGTCGGAGGAGTCGTCGTCCGGCGACCTCAAGAGGAAGACGAACATCGCAGCACCACCGAGGGAATGCAAGCGACCACGTCACGGCGCCGGCTGCGTCCTCGACCTCAACCTCAACCTCTGCGCCGACGACGACACTGATGACGACGACGACGGTGATGAAGAAGCCGTTCCCAGCGACATCACCCACGAAGGCGACTCCGGCGAGCACGGCCACTCGCACCCGCACCGCCTCCTCGAGTCCGTCGCCACCCACGTCGTCAGCTTCGACGAGAGCCCCGGCGGCGACGATCGGGCCGCGGCCACCATCCGTGCAAGGCTCGTCGGGGCACTCGACCGAGAGGTGCGCGTCGACGACGAGGCCGCGGAGGCGCTCTGCGCGGCGTCGGGACACTTCCTTGACGAGGTGCTGGAGAAGTGGGTGGCGGAGGTGTTTGAACCGGCGGCGGCAACGGTAAAAAATGGCGGGAAGGCAGTGGTGTTGGGGGTGGGGCCAGCGGGTGGGGCCCAGGAGTCAGGGTTCATGGGCTCGGTCCTTCCAAGCAGGGTCCATGTGGACTGAGCTCACCAATTTTCGCATCCCTTTTGCTGTACTGTCCTTAGTTTAGTAGTTAATTTCTTGTCTGTAAAAAGAAAATTGTGGACTAGAAATGGAGCCTTGAAAGCAACTATTGCTCCTTCCTTTTATGGGTTAGCTTTGATCATTTGCTAGCTTGGCATCACTAAAAGGGTCCTGTTGGAACAGGAGGATTGAACTTGATCCCAGAATTGAAACTTGCATCTCCACATGTGGAATTCTAATCTTTCGACAAATTCGAGCAAATTCAGCAAGAGGTCTATAGCTAACACAAACCCCTTCAACACTTTCTCGAGTGGAAGAGGCCTACCATCAGGGCATGTTTGGAAGCCCAGATCCCGGCCGGGATCTTGGCCCATTCCCAGGGAAGAAAACCCACAAGGTAGGAGAAACCAAGCCAGCTGAAAAACACATTTGGAAGCTCAACCCACACGGATCTCCCGGCCCAACCACGCGATTTCCATGGGGAAATAACCCTCGCCTCCCCACGTCGGGATAACTTCCCCGTCGCCTCCTCTCATGACGGCACCTCGCGAGAGACCTCGCTCACGACCGCCTCTGCCTCCGCCTCCTTCCCTCGCTCGTGACCGTCTCCACCTCCCTCACGCCTCCCTCGCTCGCAACGCTGCCGCGCACCTCCTCGACCTCCGTGGCAAGATCCTCTCCAACCGCGCCACCATCTCCGAACTCGTCGCTTGCCACTCCGACTTCTCCTTCGCCTAATGCGACGACGACCTAGGCACGTACGTTGAGGAATCGATCCACCCGTTGGGGACTAGATCCATTCGATTCTTGATTGATTCTTGGGGACTAGATCAAAAAGAAGTGACACAAAAGAACTCCTAACATTAGATGCATGGTCCATGGTACTTAACTATAGTTTGCCTTGCTAATTTGTGTGTTATCATCGTATCCTTCTCTATGAGCCAGACCATTGTATGAGCCAAACCGATATGACTACCAGAATGATATTGACAAGTATGGTAATTTGCCTTCTATTTGACTCTGCTGGTCAACACCACACCCAAGTGTTCGATTGCTTTGGCTTAAGAGCGAAATTTCTCTATAGGTAAGTTATCTTTGCATTTCCATTTTCCTTGTGGTAACTAGCTATAGTTTCTTTGAGATGCCACTTGTCTCGTTGATAGAATGATAGAAATCCCATGTTTTATCATTTTACACTTTGCTTGTTCCAGTATCTTCTTATGGTCAAAGGTAAAGGTAATTTGCTTTAATGTGGTGTTCTCAGCCAAAAATATTAATCTCAATACTAACATGTAGGTTGGTGATTACAGCATGGTGAATTTCATACCACTGGACAAGAAAAGAGAGAAGGTAATATTGTTTTTTTGTCAGAATCTCATTTCTTAGTTTCCAAATGTCAAGCATGTTTACATCCTTTACTGCTCTTAGTTTACTGAGAAAAACTCCTCTAGATTGAGTTATTGACAAAGCCTTTTTATAACTTGAATTTCCCTGAGATCCCTAGACAACACGCTGTTTTGTTAGCATACAATATGTGATGTCATACATTTTTCCTATTGCTTCCTAGTCATACATTTTTCCTACTGCCCCTGTTTCTATAGCATACAATAGGTTAGTTGAGGGCTTGGACTGATGGTGTTTTTGTTTGCTTCCCAGTCTAGGTAATTAGGTGTTGCCTGGTGCATTTGCTGTGGAGTTTCTGTTCCAAATTAGTTATGTATATACAGGCATGACCCACTGCAGTTTAGCCGATAGTTATGTATATACAAGCCTTTGGAGTAATGGTGATAGTGTTTGAGAGATGGATACTGAATATTGATTGAGCTATTTCATTTCATTTCATTGTGGTGTGCAACTGAGATGTTTGTGAATGGGGAGATTGTTTAGAGGCCTCCGGAGGGGCAGAGGAAATGTTTGAAATGGACTTTTGCATGAATTGGACTACATGGCCGACCGGAAGCTTGAATTCAACTTTTGCATGAATTGGACTCGTACCTTGTGTTATAGATGATTAATTTGGTTGTATGAAACAGATGATGATGCTCTAGGTACAAGTAGTACGAGCTAAACAAGTTTAGGATTTTACCTATGTATGAATATGATCTACATGCGTGGATGTAAGGAATCTAATTTGAATGTTGATGCATATTCTAGCACCCTCTTTCCCAAAATTTTCATGATTTTTAAATTATTTTTATTATCTTATTTGCATTTTTTTCGATTTTTGGGTGCCTTTTCGAATTGTTAGTTTTTTGAATTTGTTGTTTTTCTAGACATTTTCGATTTTTCCTGAATATTTTTTATTTTTCCTATTTTTCTGGGTTTTAAAAATATTTTTGAATGCCTGGGATTTTTATCCCTATAACTTCCAAATAGCGGTTGGGAATATTTTACCGTAGGGATTATTATCCCAAGGGATTGAGGGGGGATTCCTTGTGCCCTTAAATTCCCCCCTAGGGGAAATATTCCCTACGTTTTTTTCCCTGGCATCCAAACAAAGCCTCAATAGGGCTTATTTACGAATAAAAGATTAATGCGTGTTCTTGAAACGCAGGAATTTCAGAAGAAATAGTTCAAATTCCGCTAAGAATCTCACAGGAAACGGTTAAAGTTCTAATTCACACACTTCAAACAGGGGCTCCATATGTACTATAGTGTGCCTCTGTTAGGCGAAACCGAAGTAAAAAATCATTGCTCACAATTTTGCCCTATTTCCTGTAAACCCAGGTTACCTGGGGTACATTATGCCCTTATTCGTTGGACAACCTTGGTGGGTATTTGTATTAGCTGTGGCTCATGGTTTTTAGCTATGGTTGATAGATTTTGGCTAAAAATAACTAGAAGTAATTGAAAGAAGTGGCTTTTGGAAGGAGATGATAAGCGGTAGAAAAAGTCAGGAAGAAATATGGGTGCAAAACGGGAGCAAGAGGAGTTGGGTGCGTGATGCTCATATGACCCTGTGTCTTCTTCTCAAAGTGAGATGGAAGCAAGAAAAGTGGAGAAACCGCTTTGAGAAATCAGGTGTTCGTATTGGTTTAATGCTTCTCTAAACAGAAAGCAAAAAGCAAAAGCCAATACAACAAACAGGTGTTACTAATCTGTCTAAAAGTTAGTTGCCACCGTAGTAGAGCAGGATTAGGACAAATGTTTTAACCTAATGTCTAATGACAAATGTGCCCTCCCCCAATTGGGTCATTTGCAACAGAACTAGGTATAGTCAGGGTTCAGAAAACCGCTGGTTGTTCTGGTTGGTTTTGCAAGCCCCAGTTCCAAACATCAAAAACTGGAAAAACTCAAATCTGAAGTTCAAAAGATAAAACTGGGCCGGTTTCCATGACCGGTCCGGTTCCGGTTTTTGGCTCCAAGACAGAGAACTGAAGCTTGGGTATAGTGTCTTGGTCAACCTCTCATTCCTGTCATGACCTTGTATTTCTTGTAAAAATATCGTGTTCTAGCGATTACTCTTCGCAATTTGCACTTCATGCTCCTGATTGTGATGCAGACTGTTAGCCGAGTAGTGGTCCTATTCTCTTTCAAAAGCTTACTGCAGATTTTCAGTACGTCAAGCTCCATACGCAAGAAAAACGCAACCAAACTGCATGCTTTTTTGCGGGCTTTTTTTAGACCAACAGGAAATTAATTAATCATTTGCGGAGTTACAATATCCAACAATGCATCAGATAATAAAAAAAAGGTGTTGATCCAAGCCAAATACACCTAGGAGTCTAGGACTAGTTTCAGTCTTTCAGAAGCTTGCTTCTGCTTTGCAGGTAGGTGAGCATGCAACAAGGTGGATTTCTTTGCAAGAACACGCGAGAGAGAGAGAGAGAGAGAGAGAGAGAGAGAGCATTTCTGCATTTTGGCATTTGTATGTAGTGGGTACATGAACATGATGGGGGTATAGGTATAATCGTTGACGGCGACGGGAAAGAATATCGCTGGTTCCGATGCGTACAAGAAAGCAGAGAGGGACGAACAAGCGCCCTGACGGAGTGGCCCTTCTCTTTCCTTTTCGTTTCGCTTTCCTTCCTCTCGCCTCCTTGGATTCACCTCTCTCGCTCACCGGTCGCCGTAGAGACAGTGCACAGATGCTGCATCCTGCTAAGCTGGTGCTGCCTTTTGGTTGGATGCGCTTTGCTTTTTCTTTCCTCTGCGCTGCTTTGGTCGCATGCACGCTACAAAAGACCGCCTTGCCGTGCTTGCCTTGGGCGAGCCGCCGCCTGTAAGGATGGAATATTGCACGCAGAACCCTACTCTTTTGTAGTGGTTTTTGTGTCTATGCCTCCAAACCAGTACAAGTGCCAGTGGGTTCTATTGTGGAGGGCGTATACACGATTTGGACCCATTCGAAACATCTTGTACTGATGGCTTTTAGTTGTGCATATTATTTTTTTAGTTGAAATAGGCACTTGATAGTTTTTAATTGTGTATGTTGGCTTTTAGCTATTGTAGTAGCTATTAGCTTTTGGCTAAGGCGTTCAATTTAAAGAAAATAAAGAAAAATAAAAAATTATTATATCTTCACAGAGAATACAAAAAAAAGCTATATTAAAAGGCCAACATATTCAAAATGGCTTTCCAATTCTGTAGGGTAGAAACCAAAAGCCAAAAACCGTTTTGAATGGAGCCTGGACGTCGGATTACAACACTGGTGAGGTGTTTCCGGTCGATAGGTATTGCAAGTGTTTTCTTAGACCTATTGCCGCAGGCGAGTTGGGTTGTTGATCTACACCCCGGATGAAAAACCATTGGTCCATAGGAGCTCCAAGCGAGCTTTCATTCAGGGGTTGTCCATATACGGTTTGGGTCGTCGGACTTCGCCATCCATGAAGAGTCATTGGCCAATAAACCCAAACATGGACGATGGAAATTTAAGAGAGAGACTAAAGCCTCGTGGAAACTAAATTCATCATACAGGCAATGCACACACTGTCACACAGCCTACGCATTTCATCATACAGGCAATGCACACACAGTCACACAGCCTACGCATTCTCTTTTCCTTTTTGGAAAAAGATGGCCTATCCATTCTTATCCCCTGCAGGGATTCTGATGGCTTTGGTCTCTTTGCCGGTCTTTGGGGGCCTTTTATGGCACCTTTAAGGAAGATCGATCTCGGCATGGTCGTTGTTAAGCAAGGCAAAAGAGGAGAGCTCAGCGACCGGTCACCTTACCCTTTTTGCAGTTCGATTTTAACGCGTGCATTACCAAACAATCCGATGCAGAAAGTGACCAATCAGAAAGCTCCCTTTTCTGCAAGCCAAACTTTTAACCCCTTGCTTTTTTTTACAGCTGATAAAAAAAAGTGAGTTTCAGACTCTGATGGATAGATCATAGAGACCTAGATGCCCATGCTCCGGCGAAAGACAGTCGCTAATCCGACTATTTGTTCATGGGTGCTTCAAATCAGGGGTAGATTCTGGGCTGCTCCAACCTTGCGAAATCATGACATATACCAATCGATACTTCATTTAATATAACACCAATATATCTCTGTACCAATTTGCTATGGTGCCAGCGTCCCATTGGGATGATCGGTTTCTGGTCTGGTTCCGGCATGCCATTTTTTTTCGCTTCTGTATTCTTTTTCTCAAATATCGTGTTTCTCGAATCCTTTTTAAGCATCTAAGCCCAGTCTGGGTGGACCGGGATCAGATGCGATGAGGCCATCAACCATGTTTCAACACAAAAACAAGAGGTAACAAAATTGGCTACAAGGTACTCTAATTTTGCGGTATTTGCTCACCGAAAATTGACTTTGCAGGAATACAGTGCTCCCGAAAATTGACTTTGCAAAAATACAGTGCAGTTTTATGGCTCTTTTGCCGTAGGACGTTGTTGAGAGAAAGATGTTCTTTTTTATTACAGCTTATAGCTGTGGTTTATTAGTCAAATGATTAGTGATTGCTGAAAGAAGTCGAAACTAAAATCCAACTAAAAAGCTGAAAAAACATACCAAAGTAGTGTGCTACAGTAGTCACAAATCTACAGTGTGTTTAAGCAAAAGCAATATTTTTAGTGTTTTCGAGCAAACGCCACAAAAAATATCTTATAACCAATTTTGCCCAAAAAAAGGCTAGACGGGTTTTCCAAAAAAAGTGTGTGTGGGGGGGGGGGGGGGGGGGCTGTTCAGGACCTAATGGGCAATATTTGATACTGTTTTTTCCTCGTGGCATAGATATATTTTACTTCTTAGACATGCAATTATGAAATTATGAAAATTTTGAAACGGCCACATAGGTAGCACTTTTGTTGGTTAAACCTGTTTCTTACCCTGTTCTTCAGACTACAGACAAGCCATCATCTTTACCAGGACTGTGAACTGCGAAGTGTGGACACCCATGGTCGCATCAATCAACTTAAACATCTCACTCCCATGCAGAATAAAGCACCAGCAGAGCATGTTTCACACATCAAATTCTCCCCACAAAGTGTCAGCTCAAAAGTGTAGAATTGAACAAGCACAACAGACGTCCATCTTGTTGTCTTATTTAAGTGAACGTCCTGTTTGTCAAACAGTTCTACTCAGGAAGTGAAAGGAACATAAAAGTTCATAAACAGTGCCTTTGACACAAAAAAAACCATGGAGGAGCTCAAAGATTGTTATTATTACCATAGGCAGGGCTTGTTTATTTTACAACAGATATGATTGTTTGCAAACTCCTTCAAACAATTAGTGTACACAGCCCAACTCTGCCCTAAAGCTTATGAAAGAATGGGTTGTGACATGTATAACAGTAGGTTCTTTTAGACTGTAGCTTATGGCTTTAAATTCTAGTTGTTCATGAGAGAAAGTACAAAGAGAGAAACAGTCGTATGCGATTTTGACTGGTGCAGCTAAAGTCGGTACAGTATCTATTACAATCGACTTATAGACCCTGCCTTGAAAAGACATATAGTTTGAAAGCTAGTTACTGTAGCAAAAACCAAAAGTCATAAGCATGAAGCCTAAAATAACCCAACAAAGGACAGATACAAACTATTGTACAAAGAATCCTATCCAGCTAACTTAGCCCAAAATGGTAGAAAGTAGAAACTCTACAGTGTGTGTTAACAAGGATACCTCTCTAATCTGCCGATGTAATGAACAGGGCTCGACGACTTACTCTGAGATGGCAGCGGCTGGTTTTCCTGCAGCCATGTTTTATAAGTTCAACACTGTGCATGATGGAGCTAATTTAATCGTGAGCCGTCATCAGATGGGGGTTTCATCTGAAGGCTGAGGACACCGCAAACCATCCTCAGGCATGTCAAATTCGACCAAATGTTTCAAATGTTTTCGAACAGCATCTTGCTGGAGCTTCATCTCTTCAATAACCATAGTCTCTGCTGCCTTACAAGATTGCTCATCTCTACAAGCAAGGGTCCACCTCCCATCAACAAGATACTTCGTCTTCCCTTTATATTTCTCTGGATCCAAAAAAGGAACAGTAGAAGGGCGAATGCGTAAATGCAACCACTTTGCATGCCTTTCGTCTATTCTTGGCTGAAACAAAGACCAAAGAAGTCCACATCAGATGCATTATGCTCATAACAAAAGCTATAACGCTAATACAATTTCAAAAGAATATGGACAGCTTCATCGTAGCAAAGAAAAAGGGCAACCAAACATAAGATGTTACATCATGATACATACATCAGATCCAGCCAAGGGAGCAGTGGCGCGAACAATTCCACGTTGTTGCTTGAGGGGTAATTCTTCTATAAGAAGAATCCACCCAGACGTTCCATTAGATAGAGCTAAAAAGCAGAAGTGACGTTCTTTGCCCCTCTCAAATGCTATTCGACAAGGAACCGCATCAACTGCAAGAGCATAAGTAATTTAATGCATCAATAAAAATAGAAAGGAATTAAGGTACTTTTGCACTTTCAATGATGCGAGTATAAAGATTTCAAGTAAGCTCAGACCTAAGTTGACTTCAAGCCCAGGCTTGGGCACTGAACCATCGAAACCTGCTGCATCTGCTCGATTATTTACAGGCAAATCCGTTGGAGAGTAAATAGGAGGCTGATCAGTGAGAGTTTCTCCAAGGCAGAAGAGTATAACTTGATGCTGTAGCACAAAACCCTGGAAAATATCATGACACATTTCAGCATCATAAAAGAAAGTAAAGAAATTGACTTCAAATATAAGACATAATTTAATACGACCACCCATTTCAACTACAAATTAAGCAAAAAGCCTAATCAACTCACTATGACAGAACGTGCCCTAGGCTCCCAACATGTTGTTTTCTTTTATCTTTGAAGCAAAAAAAAAAAACAGTGTATAACAGATAGAATGTCAGAATAGTTACTTTTCATGTTTCAATTTGTGACACTGCCCACAAAACACAGATGGTAAACATGAATGTATGTTCATTCAAAAGCATCATAATGTTTCTCGCAAAAGGATACTGTTATGGCCATGGGCCAGCTGCAAGGAATCCTTGGCAGAATCAGCATCCCACTATTTAAGGGGAATGAATTGATTAGTTATCATATTTAGTTATAGCTTTCCTTATCTAATTAGGATGTTATATTTATTAGTTCGAAGGTTTAGATTTGTTTGTTAGATGACCAGCTCTACATAAGCACAGCATTGTCATCCATTTCCAGCAAAAAAAGAACAAAGTTATTCTCATCTAGAGTCTCCCCTCCTCCCCCCAAAGCCGTTCACCGTCTGGCCATCCTGTCAGCATTAGGCCATCCTCTTGGCGACATTTACCCGTCTATGTAGCGCGGACACGCCGCAAAACCGCCGTATCCGTGTCCGACACCGTGTCGGACACGGATACGACACAGACACGTCTTGGACATGTATCGGTGACGTATTTGCCGATTTCAGAATTAATTTAATTATTAAAATTCTCGACACGTGTCGGACACACTAAATATACGAGTCGGACACAGCCTAGACATAACCGGCCCAGGAATGGCCCAAGACACGGCCGGCCCAGGCCGGCCCATAACGCACGCACGAGCGTTGCCCTAACCATAACCTCTTAGCTCCCGAGCGTGTCATTCTTATCGCCCGCTTGCGCCACCGCCCACTCCCGCCGGCTCCCGCATCTCGCCGTCGCCTGCTCCCACCGGCTCCCACAGCTCGCCGCCGCCCGTCGGCTTTCTCCCCACGTGCCGCCGGCTTCCTCCCCGCACGCCGCCAGCATCCCCGCTCCACCGAAGTATCATCTCCCCGCTCCTATCCTATGTTTGTGATGTACTTTGACGTCAGGATTAACAAAACAATTCATGAGGTACATATTCCGAGTATACACTTTACAAATTACAAGTTTACAATTTACATTATTTCAGTTTAATAAGCATGTGGAAACATAGAAAATAATACATATATATAATTTATTTATTATTTAAATATATATAGCCGTGTCGCCGTATCGGTATTTTTGGGAAAACGGCGAATTCCCGTGTCGGTGTCGTGTCGTGTCGACGTATCCGTGTCCGTGCATCATAGTTACCCGTTATAGTCTAAGCAAGACCATGACAATTGACGCCAAGGGACAGAAGTCCTTGTTGTTGTCTATTGGAGCGTTGGTGACCATCTTACATGCGACGTTTTGCTGGTGCAAGAGCCTCTTGTCAATGTGAGGACACCTTGGGCTGCAGCCTTGGCCGCTGCCTGGCAGCTGAAGTGTTATGGCCGTGGGCCAGCTGCAAGGAATCCTTGCAGCATTAACAATCCCACTAATTAAGGGGAATAAATTGATTAGTTCTCATATTTAGTTATAGCTTTCCTTATCTAATTAGGAATGTTATCTTTATTAGTTAAAAGGTTTAGATTTGTTTGTTAGGTTGCCGACTCTATATAAGCACGGCATTGTCACCCTTTTAAATAAGCAAGAAATCAAGTCATTCTCTAAATAAAGTTATTCTCATCTATAGTCCCTCCTTCCCCAAAGCTGTTCACCGTCCGACCATCCTCTGGGCGGCGTTTGCCCCCAAACCCATTATGGCCATGGGCCAGCTGCAAGGAATCTTAGGCAGCATCAGCAATCCCACTAATTAAGGGGAATAAATTGATTAGTTATCATATTTAGTTATAGCTTTCCTTATCTAATTAGGAATGTTATCTTTATTAGTTGGAAGCTTTATATTTATTTGTTACGTGGCCGGCTCTATATAAGCACGCCATTGTCATTCCTTTTCATTAAGCAAAAAAGAACAAAATCATTCTCATCTATAGTCTCCTCTTCTCCCCAAAAGTTGTTCATTGTCTGGCCATCCTCTCAGCGGTGTTTAGCCGTTACGGTCTAAGTAAGACCATAACAATTGGTATCAAAGCCAATCGTTCACCTTCAACTATGTCAGGCAACGATGGTCCCGATCCCTTGGACGGCAAGGCCATCCAGATTCCAGACCATGTTCGACCAAATGCAGGCTCAAATTTAGGCCTCCATGAAGACGATGACCGATGCGTTCAACAACTTTCGCGTCACTGTGGAGGGGGCTCTGCTCAAGTCCATGGTGTTGACGCCAGGCGACGACACCTCTCTCGGCCTTGTTGCTGGTGGCTGGGTCGATAGTGCCCTCGCAAATGAAGGAGGCAGCTGTCCACCGACTGTCTTCTCCAAGCAGCCGGCTGATTCCATGCCTGCATAGGTGCGGGGTGTGGCTGGTGTCCAGACCACGCCGACGTCATGTTCTCTCCACCATTGAAGCATCCTGTGATGGGAAGAGCATCGCTGCTGCCCTGTGTTGCTTGCCCATGCCGTCGGCCTCAACTGCAACATCAAGCCACACCAAGGGGCAATAGTCCTCGCTGTTGTCTATTGGAGTGTTCCTGACCATCTTCCATGCGACGTTCCTCTGGTGCCACAACCTCTCGTCAACGTGGAGACACCTCAGGTTGCAGCCATGGCCACCGCCCGACACTTGAGGACGAGCTACCCGCCGCGAGGGGTGAAGTGTTATGGCTGTGACACAGCTGAAAGGAATCCTTGGCAGCATCAACAATCCCATTAATTAAGGGGAATAAATTAATTAGTTATCATATTTAGTTATAGCTTTCCTTATCTAGTTTGGAATGTTATCTTTGCTTGTTGTACAGTTTAGATTTGTTTGTTCGGTGGCCGGCTCTATATAAACACAGTATTGTCATCCCTTTTCATTAAGCAAGAAAGACGAAGTCAATCTCATCTATGGCATAAATAGAAAATCAGTTAGGAGAGAATTTTTTATGGCATAAAGCACAAACCCTGATGCTTACCGGATCATCAAACTTATAAAGAGAGAAATTTGAATTTTTTATGGCATAAAGCACAAACCCTGATGCTTACCGGATCATCAAACTTATAAAGAGAGAAATTTGAAAAATGCCGTCGGTGATCTCTAAACTGCTGAAAATGGCATTGAAAAATAAATAATGAAGATTATGCCTATCGCTTTTCAATATTCTTCAGAAAATGTTACTCTGCAAGGCAGGCAGTCAAAAAAATTGAAACCCCAGAGTGCTCCTGCCTTTCTCCTCCCTCCTCCCCGTCGTTCCTGGCCTCCACCTGTCACGAGTGGGCGGCGCGGGACCTCGACTACGGAGACCGTAGTCGTGGAGGATAGGAGGGCGAGGGTTTTCCCCCCCTGCGCCCAATGTTGAAGAAGAGGGGTAGGAATCAGATTCTTATTGCTTGCCCAAAACAGGGTTGCTACAAGGGATTATATAGCCCTTTGCCAACTAACTCCAATAGATGAAAACTCTTTAAACTTTAGAGATAACAATTAGCTTTCCTAACAAACTCAATCCTATCTTTCCTAACCTAATTCAATCCTGATTCCCTTGGCCGGCGCAGCCCTCTCCTGCCGCACGGTCACTCCCAGGCCTGACACGGCGGGAGTAGTGTTTTCCCCACATAACATCTCTCTCCCCCCCCCCCCCCCCCCCTCTATGAGCAGCTCGTCCGCGAGCTGGAATGAAGGATAGCGCTCCCTGAAAGCGTCAACATCTTCCCAAGTAGCTGACGCCGGTGGCTCGCCCTTCCATTGGATGAGGACTTGGCGGATATCGCGCGCAAGACGCGTGCGAACCGCCGACTCCGGCTCGGGAACTGCAGCGCCATGGTGCATAGCCGGCAGAGGTGGCGGGGCATCTGGCGGTGTGCCGATAAATTTCTTGAGAAGGCCCACATGGAAGACATTGTGCAGCCGCGCTCGAGGAGGAAGTGTCAGTCGGACCGCGACGTCGTTGATGAGAGCCTCCACGCGGTATGGCCCGTAGAACCGTGGTCGTAGCTTTCCGGCCGTAGTGGGCTGGAGATGTGCCGGCACGCGGTGACGGACGCGCAGCCACACCCAATCCCCTACAGCGTACTGGACCGCGCGATGGTGTTTGTCGTAGTGGAGCTTGGCAATCGCCTGTGCCTGCTCCAGGCGGTAACGAACGTCTGCAAGCAGCTCGTCACGGTCCGCCATGTTCTGGGCCACTGCCGCGACGCGTGTCTCCCCTGGTTCATATGAGCGGATGGAGGGCGGATCCCGGCCATAGACGATCTTGAAAGGCGTGTCACGGAGAGAGGACTGGAAGGCCGTATTGTAGACGTACTCGGCCCATGGCAACCAGCGAAGCCATTGGCGCGGCCGATCTCCAGTAAAGCACCTGAGGTACATAACAATTACCTTGTTTGCTGCCTCTGCCTGACCATCCGACTGAGGATGAAAAGCGGAGGTCATGTGCAGTTTGGCTCCACACAGCCGCATCAGTTCGCGCCAGAACGTAGACGTGAAAACCGGGTCTCGGTCGGACACCATAGACTGGGGAATGCCGTGAAGACGCACAATGTCCCCGAAGAATGCCGTGGCCACCGTCTCCGCCGTGTACGGGTGTGCCATTGGAATGAAGTGGCAATATTTACTGAAGCGGTCTACCACTGTCAGGATCACTGATTTGCCGCCCACGCGCGGTAGTGCTTCGATGAAGTCAAGGCTAATATCTGCCCATACTGCCGTCGGAATTGGCAATGGCAGAAGAAGTCCTGCGGGCCGGAGGTGCTCTGTTTTGTTTTGTTGGCACGTGGAGCAGCTGCGGATGAACTCCTGGACCACTGAACGGAAGTGAGGTGTATGGAAGTCGCGGCGGAGTCGGTGGAGCGTGCGCTGGATACCCTCGTGGCCATCGTCATGGACTGCGGCCACCAACTCGTGCAGGAGTGGAGACGTCGGCGCGATGTAGATTTTGGAGTCGAAGGCAACCAAACCGTCGATTACAGACCAGGGTGCTGACCTGTTGCCGGCAGCGATTTCATCACGGAGGCTCACCAAAGCGGGATCCGTGGTCTGGGCTTGTCAAAGTCGGTCAATGAAGTCGAACCGAGGTGCTGAGAGTGCCAGGACGGAGCCCACCTCGGTGTCGCGGCGGGACAGAGCGTCGGCCACGATGTTGGAGCTGCCCGGTTTATATTCCACGGCAAAGTCAAAGCCTAAGAGCTTGCCCACCCAATGATGCTGAGGGATGGTAGCGAGACGCTGGTCCAGCAGGTATTTGAGACTGAAATGGTCTGTCTGTACCAGAAAACGGCGCCCCCAGAGGTACGGACGCCAGTGTCGGATGGCTTGTACCAGGCCAATCAACTCGCGCTCATAGGCAGCCAGGGAGCGATGTCGCGGAGCCACCGGCCGACTGAAGAAGGCGATTGGGTGCCGGTCTTGAATCAAAACGGCGCCGAAGCCGTGGCCCGAAGCGTCGCACTCGACCACGAACTGCTGAGTGAAATCCGGCAATGCCAGCACTGGCGCCGTTGTCATCGCTGTCTGCAGAGCTTTGAATGCTGTGGTCGCCTCCTCTGTCCATTGAAATCCGTCCTTGCGGAGCAAGGCCGTGAGAGGAGCTGCGATTGTGCCGTAGTCCCTCACGAACTTGCGGTAGTAGCCGGCGAGACCCAGGAATCCCCGAACCGCGCGCGCCGACCGAGGTAGTGGCCAGTCGAGGACGGCCTGCACCTTAGCTGGGTCCATGGCCACGCCGCTGGCTGATATGATGTGGCCGAGGTAGGAGATGGAATCCACTCCGAAAGCGCACTTAGACCGCTTGATGAAGAGCTTGTGCTGCTGTAGGGTGGTGAGAACCGCGCGTACATGTCGAAGATGATCGGCCCAAGAGTTGCTGAAAATCAGTACATCATTAAAGAAAACGAGAACAAACCGGCGGAGGAAGGGCCGCAACACTTCGTTCATGAGCGCCTGGAACGTAGCCGGTGCGTTGCACAGTCCGAACGGCATGACGAGAAACTCATAGAGACCCTCGTGCGTGCGGAAAGCCGTTTTGGCCACATCCTCCGGATTCATGCGGACTTGGTGGTAGCCGGAACGGAGGTCGAGCTTGGTGAAGAACTTAGGCCGTGTAGCTCGTCGAGGAGTTCATCGACCACTGGAATTGGGAAAGCGTCCTTGACCGTGATGGCGTTGAGAGCTCTGTAGTCGACGCAGAATCGCCACGAGCCGTCTGCCTTTTTGACCAACAGAAATGGCGAAGAGAAGGCGGAAGAGCTGCGCCGGATGAGACCTTGATTCAGCATGTCAGAGCACTGGCGTTCTAATTCATCCTTGTGCGTGACTGGGTATCGATAAGGGCGGACGGCCACCGGCGCCGAGCCTGGAAGAAGTGTAATGTTGTGGTCGCGGGATCTTGGTGGCGGCAGTCCCTGAGGTTCAGCGAAGAGCGGAGCGAAATCGACGAGGAGTGCCGCCAAGAGGTCAGGTCCCGTGCAGGAGCGAAGACCGGGACTCGCCGAGCCCGCCATCCCGCGCCAATGGACGCGATGATCGTTGCGCCAGAATGACATGGTGAGAGCCCCGAAATCCCAAAGAATCGGTCCCAGGGACGCCAGCCACTGAGTTCCTAGCACCACATCGTAGCCGGCCAGTGGAAGCGCAAAGAAATCTTCCTGGAATGCCTCTCCAGCGATGGCGAAGGTCGCCCTCCTGAACACGCCCAGGCAGGGCACGCGCTCGCCGTTGGCCACCGTCACCGACATGTCGTCACGGCGGTGTAAAGAGAGGGTAGTGGACTTCGCCGCCTCCTTGGAGATAAAATTATGCGTTGAGCCAGAGTCGAGGAGGGCGTGGAGGGTTGCGCCGCCCACCTGGACGCGCACCTGCATCGTCTCGCTGGTGCGGATACCGGCGATCGCATGGAGAGATATCTGAGGGTCGGCGGCGAATCGGTCGGCGTCCTCCGTCTCGACAGTGTCATCCAAGTTGCTCAACTCTAACAAGAAGAGGTGCTGGCACACCCTGTTGTGGCCCCGCCCAAACTTCTCATTGCAGTTGTAGCACAGCCCGAGTCGACGGCGCTCCTCCATCTCTGCCGCCGATAGGCGCTTCACCTGGCGGCCATCCACGGAAATCGTGGCTGGTGCGGTTGGCGTGGCCGCTGGTGGTTGCACGACCGGCTGCCGTTGTGCGGGGGCAGGCAGCAGTCCTTTGGCCCATGGACGAGCCGGCGGCGCCGCCATCTGGTCGCGGAGCTCCAACTTACGCGCGAGGCTCATGGCGACCGCGAGCGTTTGGGGATTGTGGATCTCCACATCCAGACTGAGCGGCGGTTGTAGGCCAGCGGTGAATAATTGGACCTTCTGATCCTCCGTGAGGTAACCCGCTCGAGGAAGAAGGCTCTGGAATCTGTCCTGGAAATCAGTCACCGAGCTCGTCCGTTTACATGCCACAAGTTCCCCCAATGGATTGGAACGCAGGGGAGGTCCGAACCGCAGATGGAGGAGCTCGGTGAAGCGGCGCCATGGCGGTGTTCCTTCATCCCGCTGCACCTGGATGTACCACATCTGGGCGATGTCCATCAGATTGTATGAGGCCATCCATACCTTCTCCTCCGCGGCAATGCGCTGTTGATGGAAGTAAGACTCACACCGATTGATAAAGGGAAGCGGATCGCCCTTGCCATCGTACTTGGGAAAATCCAGCTTCTGAAAGCGCGGCGGCCGGTCCGAGTGGTGCTCGCCCGAGTTGTGGCGGCTTGAGGAGGCTGTATCCGACAATGGACCCGGCCGCTGCAGTTCCAGGCGTTGAATCGCCTGGGAATTGTTGGTGACGACCGACTGGAGATTCTGCACCTCCTTGGTCAGGGCAAGGATCATGGATTTGAGGTCATCCTCAGCTGCGCCCGACATGGTAGAGGCGGCGGAAGAAATAATGGAGGACGATGGCAGGGAGGGGGCTGGTGGCGGAGCGGAAGCAATGGAGGGCGATGGCGGGGGCCTGGATCGTGATACCAAGATGTCACGAGTGGGCGGCGCGGGACCTCGACTACGGAGACCGTAGTCGTGGAGGATAGGAGGGCGAGGGTTTTCCCCCCTGCGCCCAATGTTGAAGAAGAGGGGTAGGAATCAGATTCTTATTGCTTGCCCAAAACAGGGTTGCTACAAGGGATTATATAGCCCTTTGCCAACTAACTCCAATAGATGGAAACTCTTTAAACTTTAGAGATAACAATTAGCTTTCCTAACAAACTCAATCCTATCTTTCCTAACCTAATTCAATCCTGATTCCCTTGGCCGGCGCAGCCCTCTCCTGCCGCACGGTCACTCCCAGGCCTGACACGGCAGGAGTAGTGTTTTCCCCACATAACACCACCACCGAGTCAACTGCCCCTGTGCATGAACTCAACCTCCCGCATGACCTCCACCCCACCACAACTTGCGGCAGCCAATGTTGTTGCATAACTCCACCCAGGTAACCATGCAGCTACTGCTGTCATTGTGTTGCCGAGGCCATGGAGGCCACTGTGCCATCCTTATTTTTATGTCATCGTGGCCAAGCCAAGCAGGCCAGCTGGCAGCCAATGAGTAGGCGCCACTGCTGCCAAGCCACACATCCCACTAGTCCGTAGCAGTGTACTTGCCAAATACAGCTGCTGCCAAGCCACATGCCCACATGAGAATTTTGGGAAGCAAAGTAAATCATCAATGACTTCTAAACCTTCAATCGAAAAGAAACAGGGATTCAAACCATTAGTTAAGAGAAATTCCTACAGTTATGTTCCTTTGTTCGTTCCAACCCTTGCATCATAATATATTTTTTCTTCTTTCTATCAGAGTCCATGGCATCTGGAACAGAAGTGGTCAATGTGGACCAAAGTACCAAGCAGCAATGGCAACACCGATGCTGGCCACCTGAGTGTACTACTACCACTGGTGCTCAAAGTATTTTCGGTGAGAACTGGGAATGGTGTAAATAATGGTGCTGGGACTTGAACAGCAGCCATGGAAAAAAAGAATAAAACTTCAAAAGCTTGGAACTTGGAAGCACTTCCCTCCATCTCAGAATAAAAAAGAAAGAGGAGACAAGATTGTGGTGAAAACCATGGCAAATTGCAATTATTGCAGGGTTATACTCTGTGCCAAGAGCACACAGGGTACAACACATCTATACAACCATTACAAATTGCAGCACGGAAAATCTTAGAATTGAACCTTCTCTTCAATATACAAAATTAGGAGAAGGAATTTTATAGTGTTGGAACTTGGTGCTTCCAAGTATCATCTTGCAATCACCATGCATGAATATCCATTCAGTTTTTCTGAGCATGAGCACACCAATGCGTTAGTTAAATCTTTGTGCCCAGAGTTTCCTATGAAATCCAGCACAACCACCAGGAAAAGAGTCATGAATGTTATTATGGATGAGAAGAAGGTGGCTTTGTGGTCTGGTTGCCTCTCTTAAATGTTCATTGAGCCGCACAATGGACATTTGGACTTCTAATCAAAATAAAGGGTATTTCTGTCACTTGCTATTCTATTGATGAAAAGAAAATTCCAAAAACGATTTACAAACTTCATGCATTTAGGACAACATTCAGAAACAAATAAGTGAAGCGTTTGTCAAAAACATGATTGATGGATCTGTAAATAAAGTTTGTGCTAACACTGCTACTTCAACCATTGATAAGCAGAAACCCCTAGTTTGTCATGGCAAGTTCTTTCATGTGTGATGTGCCACTCATATTATTAATCTCGGCCCCGTTTGGCACAGCTCTAGCTCCGAAATCTATGCTGAATCTGTAGTTTGTTGACTAAATTAAAGTGATTTAAATATTTTTATTTAATATATAATATAAATGAAATGAGTCATGTAAATGCACTTAACATGCCTGCAACTCTAGATCCAGGATTTCCTAGAGCTACAGATGACCAGCTCTAGGAAATCTACAGATTTCCTAGAGCTAGAGCTCTGCCAAACGGGGCCCTCATATTCTCATAGCAAGGAATGGTGTGACCATGTGAGTACGCAAGATGTAGACAACATCCCCTCTACAGTTATAGAGCTCCACTATGCAATGGGAGGAGCTTACAAAACAAGCTTCAGATTTGGCATTGGACAAATTTACAAAAGGAATATATGAGTCAACAAATGAAGATACACCCATACCTTAACCATTTCATAGATTCTCTCCGCGATAGCAACAGAAGAATCACCTGAAATACAAGTTTGGTTTGAGGACAACATATAACAGTGACACATCATGCATTTATGGGAGTTGATCACTGTATAGTTGTAAAATACAAGTTTGGTTTGAGGACAACATATAACAGTGACACAAAGCGTGATCAGTGAGTTCTGACCTCCAAATGAACATGAATCCATTGGTAAAATAATTGACTTGGATCCTTTGTGTGGTGAAGATGCCTCAATTGCTAACTCCAAAGAAAAAACAGAGTATTAGGAAGGATCGCCATTCATAGCACAATAAAAAAGAGAACTTTCACTCCAAAATTGAAATATACCTTTCTTGCAATTCTTCCAAGCTTCTTTAACAATAGGAAGAAACAAGTCGCACCAGCATCCTCCAGAATCCTCCAAAAGCTTTGCACTGCGATCCTTATGTGAATCCTATGCAACGCAAACTTTATAATTAGCAGGCTACAAACAAGAACATCTAACATATCTACATCTCTGACCAGGCTAATTCAAATATATCAAGGTTTCCACCATAACATGGTCGATGAAAACCTTTGCACATTGCCATGCCCAAGAGGAATTTAACTTTTTTTGTGCAATAGATAGGCAAGGAGTGCAAATGAGAGAATTATAGCGTAAAAGAAAGTACATTTTCCATAATTTTGGATCAAGTTGGATTACGAATTTAAAATTCGGTACAACTTCAATGTCAGTCCTAGCTCTTAAAAAGACCCACTCTTCCCGTCTTCATAAACTTGTAATTTTGTACACATTTGTAGACAGAATCATCTAGTAAACAGAGAGTGCAACGCTGAAACACAAGAAACTAGAGGGAGAAATGCAATACTAAAAACCATCTCTATTACTGGAAATAACTCTATTTCCCCCTTAAATTTATTTTTTTATTGTATACCTTGAATTTGTTGTTCACTGGCCTCAACCAAGCATTTCATAACACTCAAGGAAAACTGAATCCATAAGCCTTAGGTGACAATGCCTTGCTTAAGAGCCAGGAGCAGAAACAAGCAAGAATTATCAAGTTCCCAGTAATCGTCAGACCACAGTCCACAGGTAGTTAAAGCCATCCAGGATTTTGCTGAGGTCGACAATTCACAGTGATTCCAAGAAACACATTCTCACAGATCCATTTGATAACTAGCAAAAAAAATCTTTGTTCATTGTTTCCCTCACTTCTTGCTGGAAACCAAATTTGATTGTGGGGCTCATGTGAACATCACATTGTCAGAATTCAGAAACCAAAAGGAACCAAACTTATTACAGTACCAGTGCCACTCCCCTAACCCATAATCTATGACTACGTAACTACTAAATGGCAATTATACAAACACATAGATAGGTGCACACAAACAAAAATCATGAGGAAGGAGACCACTACTATCTCCTCTGAAACCCAACCCAGAACATCATAGGAGTAATAATTGCAGGATGAGTGTACCTTTAGCCGTTTTAGATGAAAAGCAGTGAACTCTTCCTCTCCATGGGGCAGCAGTTGCCTAAAGAGCCAGCCACCGACTAAGCGAACATCTGCAGAAATGGTAGACCTGCAGAAAAGGGCGACTAATGCATCGAGCACCTACAAACAATCAATGGACATGGCAAAAAAAATAAGCATCCCTAAATATATGGAAAAAAGAAGTGTGATAAAATAAAATAAAATAAAATGCTTAAATAGCAAAACTAATATTCAAATAAGGATTTAAAATTGACAGCAGTGTTTTGCATCAACCTCCAAATATAAACTATAATTCAATATCAGTGACCAATATAATGCATCATCAATCATGTCTATGAGACTAGCATTCATGACTCATGTAGGTCTGCATAATTCTAATGTTGCAAATATATCATTCAAAATAACCTGATGTGGATTGCAAGATGCAAGATAATCATAAGAACACATGCTGTATCTGTTACTTGGATAGTTCCAACATAGATGCCCAGTGGTACAAAAATTGTTATTGATATGATGATCTATTAAGTTTTAAACTAGATGCTAAGTTTTGATGTAATTTGGAGAGACATCAGGATCCCCATATCATACGTCTAGTATATACTTTATTGAGGTGTCTAGAGTTGGGTAGCCCATCCTCAATGAATATAACAAAGCAAAATCTGCACCAATAATAACTACAATAATTCATGTACAGATACAAAACCAATTTAAGTTATGACAGTGTGGTGCACAAATGAAACTAACAAAAGCTGTCAACAATTTTTTAAAAGAAAGTATACTCCACAGATAAGGAACTGAACGGTTAGTGTATAAGGTTCAACAAATAAACCTGATATCTGTGAACTTTCGAAGTCATTTGCCGTGGGTGATGACACTGTAGCCCAAATTTATCCTGTGGAAAGAAGACAAAAGATGCAAATAGTTCATTATATAGCATAGTGACAAGAATATAATATCTGCGAGAGAAAATAATTGAGAGAATATAAGAGGGATATGAGAGCTTTTATCATTATCAGTATCCCACTGGTGAAACCAAATAAATAAAAATGTTCCTGGATACCGTGTCTAGGGACAGTTTGTCCCAGCAATCTGTCTGATTCCAGGACAAGAATTTCACACTTATCTTCTGGATGTGGATTTAAGGTGGCTCATTTGATCATGAGAAAAATGATAAGCTTTTTGCTGTCGGTAGATGATGTGACAACACCAAACTGGTAAATTCAATTATGACCAAATTGCAAATTCAATCAAGACATTGTCCTTAACACAGCCATTAGCTATCACTTTGTTATTCCATTCTAGGGTAATAATCTGGTGCAAAACACTCACAGGTGAAGGGTTCAAATCACACCCTTCTGAGCACCAAATTAACATAAAATTTTCAAAAAACAAAAAAAAAATTGTATAACCATGTGGTAATCTACCACCATATAAAACTTACAATTCAAATGGGGCTGAGATAAATTTCTTGAAAATCGTAAATTAAAAGGGAAAAAAGAAAGTTAGCACAACAAATTTCCTTTTCCTTTTTTCTTGTTTTTCACAACACAGATTAGTGTGGACTTGAAATTGCAAAGGTTAGTACGTAACTTTAACTCCATAGATCACTCTCTTTTTTCTTTCTGGGAAGTACCAAGGCTCTATGCCCAAAGGAATGGTTTGCCACCTTATTTATACCGAGATATGAGGAGATTTGTGGCCAGTTAGCAGCCCACAAGTAGTTTGTTATTATATTATATCTATGATAGTGTAGGACTGCAGGCAGTGGCGGAGACAAGGGGGGCTGGAGGGGGCCCGGCACCCCCCAACTTTTTACTAATCCTCCATTATGTAGTTAATTACATGTGTTTAATTAGTGGTTTGGTCCCTCCCAATTTAGCCCAAATGTAAAGTATGTTTAAAGCCCAGTCATATGCAGCCCAAATCCTCTTTGTTTTGTTTCTTGTTTTAGCTTTGTATCTACTGATCTTTGTAAATGCGGGTTACAAGGTGGTGCGTACCGTGATCTGTAGGATATGCATGTTTGTGTTCTTAATCTTAGGATGATTAATGCAGGCTGGTGAGTTAACTAGAAGCTGTTGTAGCTAGTCATAGGTGTGATTGAAGATCACTCAAGCACTACTAGCTGGTAGAGTACATAACGCTAGGAACCTTTAATTAAAAGCCAAGAAAATGTTTTGGCCGAATTTCTACGGCAATACAATGGACATGTTCTCGTGGATTTGTTTTTTGATTTCTTCGAAAATCAAAATAAATAGAGTGTTTTTAAAGCAGTTTTTTAAATGACTTCCCGAGTCTAAAAATATATGAGCCGTCCACGTCAATATCTTTACCGTTCACTGTGGTATCAAAAAATGTAAATAAAAACCATAAGTGCACACTTCAGTAGTTGCTCTCACATCACATCTAGAGACCCTGTTTTAATCGGCTTAGACCATGTTTTAGTCGTAGAGCTAAGTTTAAGTTAATAGAGATGTAATTTTCTTTGCATTGTAATTTGCGAAACATATTACTCTGATATGTGACTATTAGATCGATAAATCCGGCAGGGTTCATTAGTTCTACTCTATTTGTTGTCCATATTGCCCCCCCTATATCCAATTCCTGGCTCCGCCCCTGACTGCAGGTGTGCACCACACACTCAATCAAGCACATTTTGGAATGTAGCAAATTGCACCAAGTCTAAAACTATATTCTGTCAAATATTGGGTGAAAGAACCAGCAGTTTACCTGAAGCTTCCTTATATAAATATCAAAATCGCTGCAGATGCTGTCATCTGTGACACCGCTACTGGATGAAAATAACTGCCTTTCAGCTAGATCTTCACCTACCAAAGCTTGCTACAGGTATACAGGTGTCAGAAAATTAAATTAAAGTGTAGCACCATGACCAAGTTCAGAAATACAATCCAAGATGCAACAAATGGAACTAACACCATAGCTCGGTTCCTCCAGTAACAGCACAAACCAAACAGGACCAAGACTAAACGAGGGAAAGTTGTGAGGTAACAGGTAACTTGAAACAATGCTAGAACCAATGACAGTATCAGGTGAAAGTTAGGGTAGCAACTTAAGTACATAACAACTTTGTTATAAACTATTTACGCCAAACACACAATGTTTCAAATAATGTGTGGCATTAGTGGAGCAGCGAAGTGTCTTTACAGTGGAAGCTAGAAAGTGTATAGTGCACAACTGCACACAGCACGTTTGGCTATATGTGCAAAAAATATTAAGTTACTAAATCAAAATTGGAAGTAAATTATCCAAAATAAGAAGGCTGAATTGACTACATCATCCAATGAAGATAATGAACAAAAAATCTTATTCACTCCTCTTATTTTGTCCATGTGAAGAACCCTAACTTGCAACTTGCTTAAGTTTTCTCCCTTAATAGCATAGTTCGAGTTATCATTACTTGCTGGGATGCATGTCTTAAAAATGGAAGATGGCTAGAATATGCAGTAAATGGATCATACGAGAAACGGGAATGTATTTGTTTGTACTGAAGCGCCACTACACGCACCGAGTCGGCTGCTAAAGTGTAACATCCCATTTTTGGGAATTATTTGTGCTTGAGTGAAAATTCAAAATTTGAATTCAAATCAAAAGTCAAACTCGATTTCAAACCGGCTTTCAAAAATTTTCAAAACCCAAAATCCTCTCTTGGGCTTGACCCGGCCTGTTCTTGCCTTCCCCTAGCCCACCTAGCCGTCAGCCCTGCCCATGTGGCCTAGGCTGGCCTGTGCCATCCTCCCCTCGCCGTGGACACTCCGTGCACATGCCAGCTGCGCCGTGCGCGTCCCTGGCCAGCTCCCACTGAGCATCCTTGTGCCACAGCAGTGCACACCGCCGCCCGTCCCTGTGTGCCAACAACGCTCGCCAGCTTCGCGCCGCCCTCGCCATGCCCAAACCCCCCCTCTTTTCTCCCTCCTCTCCGCGCCACATCATACGTGTGCCCACCGCCTAGGATGCCCCGATACGGGAACGGCGATACGGGTACGGCAATACAGCGATACGAAATTTTTCAAAAACAAGGATACGTCAATACGGCAATATATATATATATATATATATATATATATATATATGAATGAGTATTGTCATATATATATTAAAATTTTATATGATAGTATTGTCATATACCCATGACACAAACAACTTAATGAGCTCATGGTACAAACAACAATTAAAATTTCAGCTTCTACCACTCAAAACAAATCACGCCTGAATATGTTAGTTCATTCCCTCATATTACCTGAGCTCAGTGAGCTGAAACGTTGCGACTGCGAGGAGTGACAGGCGATGGCGTGGCCGATCCGCGAGCTGGCGACGGCGCGGCCGATCCGCGAGCGACGGGCGACGGGCAACGGCGCGGCCGATCCGCGAGCTGGCGACAGCGCAGCGTGGCGGATCCGCGAGCGACGGGTAACGGCGCGACGCAGCAGATCTGCGAGCAATGGGCGACGGCGCGGCGGATCCGCGAGCTGGCGACAGTGGTGGCGGCGGCTCTGTTGTGCTGCTCTGCTCGGGGGGCTGGGGTTCCAACGTGTGGGGCTGGTGGCTGGGGTTCCAGATGTAGGTCACATGATGGGGGCATTGGGTTATTTCTATTGGGCCTTGGGGCTTTTTCTATGGGCCAGGATTTAATTGGGCCAACGTATCGCTACCGCATCGCAGCGTATCGGCGCCGTATCGGAGTATTTTTCTTTTTTTGGCTACTCCGTCGATACCGTATCGCCGCATATCGGAACGTATCGCCGTATCGGATACGTATCGGACACGGATACGGCTGTTCAACGGAGTATCGGTGCTTCTTAGCCCACCGCTCTCGCTCCATGTCGCGTGTCCGGTCTTCGCGCGTTCGACTATTGCGTCCTCCCTCCCCACCCTAACTCCCGCGCCGCACGTTGACTCCGCCCCCTTGTGTTGTGCCCATTCCGTGCGCCGAGTGTCGTGGCCCTCGGCCTCAACAACGGCTCTCGCCCACCTCGGCTATAAAACACCCCGGACAGCTCCGCCTAGCTCCCAATCGACTCCCTGTCGCCTCCCCTGCCACCGAGAGCTCCCACACCCCCTATCTTCCTCAACTCTAGTCAAAACCCCGTCGCCGACACCGAGCTTGATTCGCCACACCTCCGTCCTATTCAGCGCGCCAGGAGCACCGCAAGGAGTCCACGACATCACCTCGACCCTCGCCGACCCTCTTCATCGTCTCCGGCAAGGTTTCCGCGTTGACCTCACCGCCGACCAGGTCCACACCGCCAGCTCGCTCCTCTCTTCCCCGAGCTCTACCCTTGCCTCCGGTGAGTCCCTCCTAGCCCCTAGATGCTCCCCTAGCATGTAATTTGGGTTTAGTGCCGTCGGTCGCCTCGTGCGCCAAATCGAGCTACACCGCCTTGCCTCTAGGTGCGGTTCAGCCGGCCACTGTGATCCCTCTCGCCGGCAACGAGATTCGCTCCTCTCGGCAAGAAGACGACAGCACTATAGCGTGAAGATTAGGATTAAAGGCGCGTAATTAAATTAGTTAGTAGCTGTGATTAGCATTTTAATCCTCGCTAACTTGAGCCCCCGCTCAATAAGTTAAGCCTCTGTCTCTGACATGTGGGCCCGTCGATCTAAAATCCTTTTAAAACCCGGTTTAATGAAAAGAGCCACTGACAAGTGGGCCCGGTCCACTGTGCTAAATAGTGATGGTCCCACCTGTCAGCCCCACAACCTTTTCCTTTAAGAAAATATTTCAAAATCAAATTTTGAACCCGAGGGTCCCACCTGTCAGTCTCTATAACCTTTTCCCATTAAGAAATATTTCAAAAAAGAAATTAATTTCGGTGGACCCCACCTATCAGTGAGAGAGTACTCTCCTCTATTTATTTTTGGATTTAATCCTAATTTAAACTTTGGAGAGCCCGTTCTAAGTCATTTTAACTCCAAATTTAATGAAATTTGTTTCTAATTTCAATTAAATTCAAGATCTATCTAATGGCAGTGCAATATTTCAATTTAGAGTTCATTTGAATTTATTTGTTTTGCTCGCGTGTTTATTTGCTTTCCGATGCGATCGTCCGAGTAGAATACAAGGACACGGAAGAGCCGCAATTCAGCCAGGCAAGTCGATGCTTTGATCATATTGAACCTACATTTTATGCGAAATTATATTCGTTTAAATTATCAAATTGCATGCTATTTTTGTTATGCAAATATATGTTCAATTCAAGGTTATATATACATGCCTACTCAACATTGTATTATTATTATATCATCCTTTAAACACTTGAATCACATAATCCTTGTCACCCATAATGGTAAATATATTAGCAATAAATCGTACTTAAGCATTATACTAGCTTTACTTACGTACGTTGAAACTAGTTTTAGGCGGTCATTGGAGAGAAATGACTGGTATATTGAGATAACTTATTTTATGTATATCTGAGCGAATGGTATGAAGGTTGGTGCAGATGTAGCATGAGAAATTGTGGTTTGTGGCAGCACCGCCCAGATAACTCAAAATAGTGCAACCACAAGTCTATAATGGGTACAACTTAGCTAATTAATTTGCATCCACCAGTGCAGATTGCACCATTGGAGTGACCCACGGGTCGTGTCGCCGGTTTTAAACCATCGTGGACACGAGTCATGTCACTGGATTTAAGCCGTCGTGTGGCGCAAAAGGGGGTCTTGGTGTGGTGGACGTAACCTCGCTAAGATGAAATCTTTGCGGGTGTAACTTACACTGGGTGATGCACTGTAAAGGCCTTGTGGTGATCTTCTTGATTCATATATCCAAAGAAATGTGTGAAGCATAATAAATGGATTATCTCTTGTGGGTCAAGTGTACAATTTTTGCAGAGCGTAAACAGCCGTGCCCACAGTCAAGGGCGGGCATGGGAACTTACTCGAGTTAGAATCTATTTCTAAAACTTTGTGGGTAGGATAAAAACTCGTCGGGTGGATGTAACCCTGATTTTGGTTTGCCCTGGGTGGATGTAACCCAGTGATGATAATGGGTGAATGTAACCCTAGTATCAAAAACTAGCATATGGTGAGCAAAACCATGTAGCAGGTGGATAGAAATTGCACCATTATTAATACTAAACACTCTTTAATAAAAAAATGGTTTAATAAAAATGCTAAGTCATAGGGATTTCTATCTTATTGTAGTTTTCAAATATTACCTTTAGCAAATAAAATAACATGAGCCTACCTTTGTTGAACCTTGCATATATACTACTGCATTCTGTGTATTGGCTCGCGGAGCACGGTTGTTTGTACTCACTCTCGCTCACTAAATCACTCAGAACTTGTGAACTAAGGACACTACGCATACTTTGACGCCCCAGGAACTGATAGAGAAGATAGAAAAGATTAGGATAGTCTTTAGTAGTCTAGATCTTATCCTAATCATGCTGACTAAGTTGGTGTTTGCATGCACCAATATTATTAGTCTCTAGTAGTCTAGACTTATCCTAATCATGCTGACTAAGTTGGTGTTTGCGTGCACCAATATTATAATCTCTTGGTTAATATTTGTCGCACACGTTCTACCCGAGCTGCTTGCCTGTAGCGAGATGTGCCCGCCCCTTTTGCTTCCGTTTTATGTAATGTATCTATTTGGCCTAATCAGCCTTATTGTAAACTTGACCTGATGCGGTCTAATTAAATTCTTATTTGTAATATTAATGTATGGTATGGTTCTCTATCTGTGAACACTATCTATTGATCTAAGAAATAGCGCAATGGTTTTACAGAGAATTCTAGATTAGCTAAATCCGAGTCCGACATATAGCACTGCAACTGTACAGATCACTACAGCAGCTGCTATGTAACACAGCCACAACCCCTTGCCCATTACAGGGTCGCTACAGCACCTTCTTTGAAACAATGCAAACACCTGTAGCTTAGCTACTACAACCTGTACTTATTATGCAGCAAAATATTTCTTCCCATATTTCATATTATCAGTCATTCTAGACTTGTTTTGTTTCACATGATAAGTTGTTCAATGGTTTTGTCTTTTCTAAATAGATTTGCCACCCTATTTCCGTCCAGTGCCCATCATTTAATTGCAAGAACATGTCTAGAATGAATGATCTCTTGTACCAAGACAATATACATGAGGAGTAACTCTGGTCATTTAGCACACATTTTAATAATTGTGCCATAAGATAGAATAATTTATAAATTATAATACGGAAAGGAGGAAGTACCAATTAGTTGATCACACAGTCTGTATGTTACTATAAATCATAATCCTATGCTATATGTGATTTGAGTATAGAATGTGAGGCCTGTACATGCTATAGCAATAAGCAACAACTTTGACATGGCAAATGGAATTTCAAAATCTAACTAAATCAGCATAAAGCATGCCATTAGTTCCTTCAATCATCCACAAAGATGCCTCATTAAGTTTGTACAAGCAAAACAACATAAATATCATAGCATGATTACTGTTTTACATGACATCTAAAACAGGTATATCAGAATTTTGGCTGTGTTAATAGTAGCAGCGTACTAATGTTGCAGAAAATATGGATGCATTTCAGATAAAATCCAACACATGAGAGGAATCAACCTAGTAACATAATTTCTGTTTCTCCAAAACAGCAAGCAAATGGAAGTAAACAGTACTTACTAATAGAAGCTTCTTATGCTGCTTTCTTTGAGGCAGAATCCCAAGTGCATCTAGCATTGATTCATCGAGTTCTACAAAGCCAATATGTAGTCAAATAATTATTTCTTTGGGGAAAGCCACAATGAAAACAATAATAAGATAAGAAACTGTTAAACCCACCTTTTGTCTGCAACAATGTAGCAAATAAGCACAAAGAACCCAAAGCTTGGAAGTCATCCCCGCCTGTGATATATGACAGCAAGTGTTCCCTGAAAATAAGGAATGGACTCATATACAATGATCTAAGCAAGGATACAAATCTCGGAACCAGAGAAGTTCCTGCCCAGTGACCAGTAACGGTAACCGGCTAGTAACCAGAAAAACCCCAAAAAAACCAGTTCAAATTCGAATATTAAAATTTGAATTTGAAATGTTTTAAAACCGGTAAGCGGAATGGTTACCGCGCAAAAACCAGAAAAACCACTACCAAAGCTGGGAAAAGCCAGAGAAAGCTAGTTATGATAATTAGCAATTGGAATAATGCAAATATTAATTAGAAAGTGTTCAATGAAGTAACAAGCCTGATACATAAGGAGCTTGATGTCTAGTTAGAAATTTGTAAGGAGACAGATGTTGTACAAAAAAACCACCTTGCTAGCTTGACTATCTAGTGAAACCCTAAGTGATACATAATGAGCTTGATATCTATTGAAGCATATCTAGCTCATACAATAGGTAATCTAGCATAAAAGGCCTAAATCAACTTAGAAAGTGCACTATGCAATCATAAATTTAAATTTAAAAAATTCGAACGGTTTTTCTCCCGGTTCCCATCAGTTTTTCTGGTAACTGCCGATTACCGACTGGTAACCGCCGGTTTTTTCCTAGATCTATGGCCATGTTTGGAATGGAGATTTTTCAAAGGAATTTCAAAGGATTCCCATTCCTTTGTTCGCTACCCATTTTTGCCCATTTGAGCCGTTTGAAACGGAGAAAGCAGCACAGTTGTCATGGGCATGGGTCTTGGGCCTAGCCGGTTCATTATTAGAAAGTAGCGAGTTAGAGATTAGTTTCCTTTTGTTAGAAATATGATATTAGTTTCTGTATTTGTTAGAAATATGATCGAGATTAATTCTATCCGTTAGGGGAGCCCATCTATATAAGGAGCCTGCCGCATGCTATTAAAACCAAGCAAAGAAATAACAAAAGTCATTCTCATCTATAGTCTCCTCTCTCTCCCTACGCCAACGCCGCCCAGCTATCCTCTCGGCGGTGTTTACCCCTTATGAACTTAGGTTCATGACAACTTGGTATCAGAGCAGCCAATCCCTTCCCACAATTTCTGCTACCATGGTTCCTGCAGCCGAGTCATTGACCACGTAAAGGCTAACGCTATAAAGAAGGCCAACATCGACAAGAAAATAGCGGACATCTTCCTCAATATGCATACCATCTTAGAGAAGATCGTGAATCAGAATATGGCGCAACAAGAGGCAGCATCGGCGCCGTTTCCAGTAGCTACCACAGAGATAAAGAGCCAAATGCATCGTCATCCATTGCCAGATCCCGACGACCATGCCGCCGGACGAGCTCCGTGCGCACCGCTACCATTTCTGCCGCGTCTTCTCCCTCCACCGCCCCAGCCCCAACCCTGCCGCTACAAAGGCCGGTGCCTACTCCCGCGTCCCCACCCGCACCGACAAGATCTCCGCCACCACCATCCTCTTCTTTGGGCAACCGCTATCGTGGGGGTTCTTCTTGCCCTGCTGGATCCCACCGAGACCGAATCCGGATCCGGCTCGTGCGTATCGTCTCTCTCGGATCCGGTCTTGCCACGCTCGGTGCTCGTCGCCGTTGCTATTCATCAATGACAGATCCAGGCTCATCAACGCCGGATCTAGGCTCTACCAGCCGAATCCCGCCATCTCATCAGGCCAGTCGTCAACGCCGCTACACTTCTTTGGGTCGCCAACCTCCGCCACGTCCTTCCCTCCATCGGCAAGAAGCTCGAGCCGCATGAGTTCGACAAGTGGATCCGCGAGGTCGACGTCGCCCCCGACGGCACCATCCACTACGACGACTTCATCCGCCGCCTCAACCGCCTGCTGGCCCGCCTCCGCGTCTCCCTCTCTGGCGCAAAGTTGATCTTCTTCGAGCCCCACTCCAAGCGCCCCCGCCGCAAGGTCCTCGACAACGACGTCCTCGAGCCTTCCCTAGCCGGGGCCCTTGTCGCCTCCGCCGCCGTCAGGACTCTCTTACTCATCTGTAAGGCCGCTGCCTCCCGATCTGCTCTGGAGCCGGTCACCGTCGGTGCTCTACGCCCGTCGTAGCTGCCACGGGGCTCTCCAGCCACTGCTGCTCCGAACCATGTGGCTCCGCCCAACCCCGAAGCAAACCCCTGCCGCTTGCGGGTCATTGTTCCAACCGACGAGTCATCGGAGTCGAGCCGCCCGAGCTGGAAACTTGTTAGGTTTCGACCACATTGAAGCTTTGATCTCCGTAGTCGTAACTCGTTTACGACCACGTTGTAGTTTACGACTACGTGCGTCATTTCGACCACTAGATGGTTTCGACCACGTTCAAAAAAAAGAAAAGAGAAGGAAAAAATTCTTCTTTTACAGGCGCCGATTAGCTGAAAGCGCACTACACTTCAATGATGAGGAACTACAACCATAGCCACCACCTAGCAGCTCGAGGACGAGCTGCATGTCCAAGAGGGATGTAATGTCATGGGCGTGGGTCTTGGGCCCAGCCGGTTCATTATTAGGAAGTAGCAATTTAGAGATTAGTTTCCTTTTGTTAGAGATATAATATTAGTTTCTGTATTTGTTAGAGCTATGATTGATATTAGATTCTATCAGTTAGGAAGAGCCTATCTATATAAGGGGGTTGTTGCATGCTATTGGAACCAAGCAAAGAAATAACAAATGTCATTCTCATCTATAATCTCCTCTCTCTACGCCGATGTTGCCCGGCTATCCTCTCGGCGGTGTTTACCCCTTATGAACTTAGGTTCATGACAACAGCAGATTCCAAAGGAAAATTTCTTGCACTATTGCAGGAAAGGAAAAATGAGCTCAAACCCAATGGAAAATTTTCCCACGGTTGCTCGCTGTTGTCTGCTGTAGCATGCAGAGAAAGAGGAGAGAGACAGAAGTGGGGAGAGAAGGAACAAAGGTGATGCGGCGCAAGCAGTGTTCAGAAGTAGATTTTCAGTACATGCTAAATTAATGAAGAACGTTATAATAAAGAAGATAATCATAATAAAAACACTATAGATCCCCTCTGTTTTTCCTGTCATCCAAACACCCATTCCTATGTTTTTTCCCGTGTTTTAGTCAATTAAGATGGACCAGCAAACCACAAAAAGTCAGTCCCATCATCCTACATTAATTTAAAAGATTTACTTATAAATTCTACCCTCCCAATATAGGGCTTGACTACCCAGTAAAAAAGTTTGACAAGCAGGGAAAATTATCGTATAAACAACAATGATGTGAATTGAGCTCATTCACATCATTGATTAAGCACGTAGAATAGCCTTTCTATTTTGCTTAAATAGGCGCTTACACCTCATTTTGAAATTTGAAACACTACTAACGTTATCATTTATATTAACAAAAAAATACTAAAGAACCAAGTTCAGCGTGCTGTCCATATGTTCATTACAACTTCAGTCGAAGAAACTTTCATACATATTTTGTTATTTGTTGCAATTCTGTGCAAGTTGTAAATCAACAACAATCAATAGTAAGTTGCCTGCAGCTTAATGTTGACCGTATTTGTGTACTCATTTTCTTTTGGTGCAAAGCATACCCCCAACCTATGTAGCACGGACACTTCGCAAAACAGCCGTATCCGTGTCCGACACCGTGTCGGACACGGATACGACACGGACACGTCTTCGACACGTGTCGGAGACGTATCGGCCGATTTTAGAATTAATTTTAATTAGTAAAATTCTCGACACGTGTCGGACACATTAAATACATGAATCAGACTCGGCCTGGACACAGCCGGCCCGCCCAGGACACAGCCGGCCCAGGCCCATAACGCACGCCGTGCGTGCCCTAACCCTACGCACGCATCGCACGCACGAGCGGCCGAGCGCGTTATTCCCCATCGGCCTCGCGCTGCGCCGCTTGTCCGCATCGGCCGCTGCCCGTCGGCTTCCTCGCTGCCGCCCGTTCCCGCTCCCACACCTTGCCGCCGCCCGTCGGCTTCCTCCCCAAGCGTCGCCGGCTTCTTCCCCGCTCGCCGCCGGATTCGTCCCCACGCGCCGTTGGCTTCCTCGCCAAGCGCCGCTCATCGACTTCCTCCCCGCGCGCCGCCGGATTCGTCCCCGCATGCTGCCAGATTCCTCGCCAAGCGCCGCCAGCTTCTTCCCCAAGCGCCACCCGTCGGCTTCCTCTCCAAGCGCCGCCGGCTTCTTCTCCACTCGCTGCAAGATTCATCCATGCACACCACCGAGGTATCATCTCCCCCTTCTCTGTTCAGTACTTCAGCATTTAGCCCCTCTGCTTCTTGGCACATCAGAAGCATGTAGCCATGGAATTTTGTTATTATGGGTGAAGCAGAAATCCTAAGGAATTCTGCCCTAAGTGTAGTGCTTGGAATAGTCCTAGTAATCATCTGATCCATAATCAAGCATTGTTCCTTGAATGCTAGTAAGCCGTGTGGAAACATAGAAAATAATACATATGTATATATATAATTTATTTATTATTTAAATATATATAGCCGTGTCGCCGTATCGGTCTTTTTGGGAAAACAGCGAATTCCCGTGTCGGTGTCGTGTCGTATCGTGTCGACGTATCCGTGTCCGTGCTACATAGCCCCCAACTCAATGCGCAATGCAACAGGACCATTCTGCATGCGCAGTGTAACAGGACCATTCTGCATGTATGCATGTGTGACCAATACGGTGTTCTTTTTTTCTTAGGGAGTGGATCTTGCCAGCTGAGAGACCTCCTATGTCATGTGCAGCAGTTTGGGGTACCATTCACATGAGGCACTGTAGCATGAACGGTACCGCATGGCAGCGACTTGGTTGCCAAGTTATGCTGCAGTTGGTATCTATTAGTTAGGCAAACTATTATTAGATCCAATTGTTAGAGAGAGTTAGTCTTAGGGGCCAGGACAAGTCATCCCTATAAAAGGCATAGCATGTATCTATTATCAATCAAACTATGATGAATAAACAACTTCCTAATCCCCAAAATGCTGTGGGCGTTCTCTTGGCCAACCATTCTAGATCTACTACTCCCTAATCGGTGCCCTCCTTCACCTAGTACCATTCTATTTCAAGTCACCACCGTTTAACCTCCTTCCAACGGATGTTTACCCTCCCGATGTACTAGCATACATCCAGTGTTACCTGGACATGCGTGTTCGATTTTTTCCCACATCGACACGTGTCCCGGACGCCCGCGCTACGGCACGCCTCCTCCTGCCCTAATCCCGCCAAGCCAGCCGCTGCTGTTGCTCTCATGGCCGCCGGTGAGGGAGACGTCAGGCGGCGGCAGGGGAGGCACATGGAGGGAGCGGCGCGAGGGAGGCAGTGAGAAGGGAGCGGTGCGGAGGGAGTAGCGTGGATGGGGCGGCACGAAGGGGGCGGCGCGGAGGGAGGTGCGGAGGGCGTGTGGAGGGAGCGGCGCAGAGGGAGACACACGGAGAAGGCGGCTCAGGGTGGGAGACGACGCAGGGTGGGGCATGGTAGGTGGCGGGGTCAGGGTGGGATGGGAAGGGACGGATTAGATAGGCGGCGGGGTCAGGGTGGGATGGGGAGGGGTTAGGGTTGGGTTAATTTTTGTGATTTAGTACTCAGGGTTTTTAAAAATTACAAATAGACATTTTTCTCAATGGATTTCTTTCTATTTAGACCTCCCTAAATATATATTGGACGAATCCTAGAATCTTAATTTCTAAAGTTTGCCGAATCGGACATCCGAATCCGAGTCGAACTCCGACACCCATGTCCAAGTCCTGGTAACACTGCGTACATCACATCCTAACTTAGGAGTTTGAACTACCACTTCTACAATCAAAGCATAACTATGTTGAATTGCATTAAATAACACATGAATATTGTGTTACTCCTATTAATCAGCAAATACCAATCCTACTAGACTTTCTAAGAAAAAGATCATTAGCATAGAAGATCTTGCCCATAAATCCCTTACCATTCTGGCATAAACAAGCAATGAGTACTTCAGAGCTATTACATGTTTGACAATGTTACGTGCATCACTACTGTTGAATTGGACTCACGTCTATTCCATGGGCCAAAAGGCCATAATATTGACATGTACAAGGCACGAGCAAATCACAGAAGACCCCCTATACAAACGACTAATACAAACATACACATATACTTCTAACAACGACATCCACCAATACGATACCATGTTAAGCACAATATGTAGCATTGTACATAGTCTTATCTCTGTTCCCTGTGGCATTTATCCTCTATAGTTTTATGAATTAGTACTTATAAGAACTACAATTGAGGGGAGTTTTCATAATGAAAGCTCATACACAGCAACAGTAGGATACCTTAGTGTGTTGCCTTGGCAGCAATCACTTGGTGGTGAATTATCAGGCAAGCATTGCGAATGTACAGAAGACAACGAAATCGACTTGTCTTCATTTGACTGCTCCACATCAGAGGTATTGCTGCCCTGATTCTCAGATATACCATTATGCTCAGAGGTACAACCATTAGGTGTCCCTTGCTTCCTGTCAGGGCAATCAGGTTGATGGAAAAGAGCAGCAGCAACAGTACTTGCCATATCCTTGTTCTTAAAAATGTGAAGTATACAGCAAAGCAGATACATGGAAGTAGTGACACTTATGTCCAAATCCTAGAGAAGAAACAATGAACACAATAAATTAAAACAAATAAGAAGATTACGTGTCACAACAATATTAGGATAATGCAAAACAATATCTTGCTACACTTACAGTGCGCTGACTTTGCAATGATGGGAGTAAGAACCGAAATACCAAAAGTTGCAAGATATTTTCAGTGATGAACCTTCCAAGATCGGGAATACCAGAAGACATAACATCACTGAAATAATACAGTGTATCTTCAATTTGCACAACTGCATCTTCTATAGAGGCCATTGGCACGGAGGAATCTGCATTACTGTTGAACAGAAGACAGACAGAAGGAATATGAATAGCTTTTCAAAATTTAACATAACTGCCAATCAATTAATGCCACAATCTTACCATGCAGAACGCACAACCAACTTATCCAAGTCAATGCACTGCTTCCGAAAATGCTTGACCATGTCTGAGAAATAATCTGACAGCGGCTCACGTGAAACAAATCTGTTAACAGATTCATCTCCAACTGAAAGCAAAGAACTGTGTGATAAGCAACAGTAGAAATACAAGTTAAGAACACGTATAACGGACATACAATGTGCCATCGAGGCATTACCAACCTACCATGATAGACATTAAGTGTCAAGGTACGTATAGCAACTCGGATCATGCTATCCTCATGAAAAGCAAACTTTAAGGCCTCAACATAAAGGGGAAAGGAAATGACCTCATCCTGCATATAATATAGAGAAAATTAGTAAACAAGTAATGTGATTCATATTGAATCTGTGTAGCTAAACTAGTCCAAACTATAAAAACAATAGTTAACAATGTAATAAAACAACCAACAGATCCAAAGAACTTAATATCTTCACTCTTCAGAAATAGGTTGTGCTTGTTAATATCTTCAGAAATAAGTTGTGCTTGTTATTTGAAAATGTTGAGCCTTTAAAGTAATGAAATGCCTCTGCATGGGATTGCTAGCCACAAAAGCATGTCAACAAGGATCCTCAAACAATAATGGTAAATCATATTTTTGCGGCTCAATTTGATGTGTCCTCCATTCAATCTGAGAAGGCCTGTTTGTAATTGGCAACTAATAATTTTCCATGAGCTATTCTACACAAAACATAAATCAGTAAATACAGAAGAGCCGAGAATAGAAATATAGTTTAGTGATCCAAACAAAAGAAGAAAGGAAACAAGACACTTGAGTATTTTTGCCTGCCCAAAAGTGCAGAAAAAGGAATTAGGTCAGTACATTTTTTGTCTTCACAAGCAAACAAATTGTATTCTTGTTCAGCTTCCCACTTATTGCCCTTCATGAAACAAGAATCAAGTAAGCCAATACATAATAATAGTCACGGGCCACAAAAACAGATGATGTAAATAACAATTTAAGACATGCATTACAAACCGTAAAAAGGATATGTAAAATGATAGCATCTCATCATTTTGAAAATCGAATGAGTAAGTTATCAAAAAGTTGATGTGCTCATTGCTGAAAATATAGTCTGCAGGAAACATAATCACTTGCAGATTAGATCCTTGAATCCCACAACATTGCAACCATAGGATAGATACTGCAGTATTGATTAACTTACAAATTGAATGTTCATTTCTTAAATTTTGGATCATGATACTCATTGTCTGTAGCAACTGTAGTGACACTCTTGACAGCTTAGAAATCCTCAAAGTACGAGCAAATTCGCCCATGATCTGTTTCTCCATGAAAAAACTGAAAGAGATATCAATTAAATAAATAAGTAAAAGGTTAGGTTTCTACCAGTGGTTTAAATCGCGATTATCGTAGTATCGCGGTGACGTGGAAAAAAAAGCTATAGCGAATAGCGGAAGCTATCGCGGAGGCTATCCTACATTACAGTACTATCATAAAGATATTAATTCAATTGCTTCCCATGTTATGTAGAATACTATAGATAAAAAAAAAACTTATAGCAAGAAAGTAGAGCAAAGTGCAAGCAAAAAGTTGCAAATTTACAACACTTCCATGACATGTCCAACCTAAAAATCTAAAAAAATAAATGAATAATTTTTTTTCAAAAACATTTTACTTAATTTATTAGCATAAATAAGAAAAGTTTAAGCTTCGAATTTTTAAAAGTTAAATTCAATATATAACTCAGTATGTTTGGAACACTAGAAAGAAATTCCCATTTCTTGAAATAGAATATAAGATGTACAAGACTCTACAATTTTAAACTAGAATTCAAATACCAAATATTATAACTCAAATGATCCTAAGTTATCTGTTATAGATTTTGAATAATGCAATGTTGAATCTTTTTAGTATTTTTCAAATTCAAATTCGAATTTGAACATATGAAATACCTTGCTTTCGATTCTTTGTATCAAAACTAATTTATGTTAGCTAAAAACTCTAATTATACAATTAACATACTAACTAATTGTTCACAAGCCTAAATAATTGCAAAATGAAGCATAGCGGCCACTATTTCCGCTATCCGCTAACAGATATCGCAGACCGCTATTACCGCTATAGCGGTTGTAGCTATAATAGCGTGTGTATGTGCTATAGCTTAGCATTCCAAGGGTGAAAACCGCTATAATGCCGCTATAGCCCGTTATTTAAATCACTGGTTTCTACAATACTAGCCTATTTAACACTTACTCGAAAAATGATGGATCATGCTGGTCGCCATATATCATTAATTCCGCAATTGATCTCAACGCTTCAACCACAAAATCCTTCATAAAAAATCAGATCTAACGGATCAACTCAAAAATCTCACTAAAATTCTGAAAATAACCAGGATGACCAGCTATTCCTACCTTATTAGATTCATAAACAACATGAACCTTCTGTAGCTGATCTGTTAGATACCTGCAACAAGGCACCTGTCTTAGCATAAAATATGAAAAGAGAATAATGAAACTCTTCCATACAACATGAATGCAGAACTAAGATGAAATAATTTATGTGTTCAGACTAGTATTGCTGACCAAATGTGCATTATAGCTCGTGCACTCCTTATTTGTTTAATTGCTGGTATGGAACATTTCACCAGTTTCTTCTGTTGCAGAACACATAGTTCTCGATTTTTTATAGTGTAGACAAACCAACCAACACAAATTCAGAATAGTAACAAAAATAGGAACTTTATCATTACTAACCCTCTTATCTCTAACCTCAGCAGTTTTATATTTGATCTCCTTGATTTTCCCTATTCATTTTGCTAATGGCAAATGCAAATAGTAATGGTGCATGAAAAGATTATTATCCTCAAAGAAAAAAGTGGGAAAATACAATCTTTTAAAGCCATTGCACGTTATATCATGCCATCAGGGAATCAAAAGTACATGTAGCCTCCACTTTCTGTAATCTACATGCCGTCACCTGGTTAACTTGGAAGGGTTTACTTGACTCTTCCTTCATCAACAGCCACAACCACCAGTGCTGCTATTGAAATAATAGGCATCGCCCAACCAGTGTCGTAGCATTAAACCAAGCTATTTGCTAATATAATAGCGACTCTAAGTACCGAGAGAACCTTGTTAAAAGAATTACACAAACATGAATGACTAATTAGCACGATATTAAGAAGCAATTAGCTCTCAAGTGCCCTCTCGTTTCTCCCAACCCGATCGGATTCGAACTTAACAGAGACGAGATTTTACATAAGCATGTCGAATCGTGAACTGATTCCGGCCGCACGGCGGCGCAGATCTGCGCGCGGCAGCCTCCGAAGACCGAAGGAGAGGGGAAAGGGGGGAGGGAGGGAGGGAGGGGAGGCGGCACGCACCGGAGCTCTTCGAGGGAGAAGCGGTTCCTCGTGCGCCAGAACAGCCACATGGTCGCGAATCCGCGGCGCCCGGCGACGTCGGCGTGGGGGTCGAACTCGGAGGCGCACGAGGCAGCGCAGCCGGGGCGCGGCAAGGATTTCTCACCATGCGCGGCCCACGGTGCCGCCGCGGCCGCAGGAGGGGGAGCGCATCGCATCCGCGGGCGGCGGCGATCGCCGGCGGCCGGTGGGGGGTCGAGAGGGCCGCTCGCTTTCGCTTTTCCGCTTCTCCCCTTTTTTTTCCTCTTCGTCTTCCTTCGTTGGGTTTTCGCTCCCTTTTTCGCCGCCCGGTTGCTTCGTTTGGCTGTCACTTTGTCGCGCTGGCCGCCGCTGTGCTGTGCTGTACGTACTTCCTCCAGGAACGCAACAGGTGGGGGCGGTGACGCGTTGGAGCAAACCGTAACTGCCAGAGGAGGAGGGTGCGCTTTCCTTTACGAGTTCTCTAGTTCACGGGTCTGTTCTTATCGGGTTTAGAACCTGTTCTATATTTCTAGTTTATAGTTTTATATTCTAACATTTAGATTATTTATGAGAGATTATAGAATAATAGTAACTCACGTATAGCTTTTGCCAATATAAATAAAGTCGCTATAGTGTGTACTGCCATTAATTAGTAGATCCTGTCTTAAAAAGACACTCCGTTTGAAATCTAGTTACTACAAAAAAAAGTTAAAAGCCAAAAACTGTAAAGAACAAGCTCTCGGTCTATGACTTTTTGACTATGGCTTATGACTTTTGGTCTATTTGTGATAGGAGTACAGAGTAATAGAAATTCAAATGTGGTTTTTGTCGATATAAATAAAATCGTTATAATTTGTACTACAATCAACTTGTAGACTCTGTCTTGAAAAGGCATTTCGTTTGGAAGCTAGTTATTATAGAAAAGCTGAAAAATAGCTTTTAGAAACTGAAAAGAACAGACCCTATATGTGTTGATGGTAGAAACCAGTTGCTATAATAGTAGATCATGTTATCTGTGAGCTGGTGGAATAATAGTTTGTTTTGCTTTTTGTGTGGGAATAAAAATAAATATAGATCCTGCTAGCGTTGATGATACGGTTTTGTGGTTGATGAAATTTCTTTTGAGGAAGTAATTGGTGAAATTTTTATTAGCCAAGAGACGGTGAAAGGAAAAAAAAACAAACACCACGTCTTTGCAAGCTAGCGGCAAATAGCTAATCAGAGTTAGAAACAGAGAGATCAAGGCTAGAGGAGGCAACGAAAGAACATGGTTGATTGTGTTTTGCCAGGTTTTATAGGATTGTTGTGTGGATTGTCTCAAGTAGATAATAAGAGTAAACTACATGGTGGGTTTTTAAACTTGCACGCCTGTGTCATCTAGGTTCCTCTAATTGAATTTTTGATTATCGAAAAGAAGAAAAAAAATTAAACGCCACATCGTTGTAAGCTAGCGGCTAATAGCTTGTCATCATTGGAAGCAACCAAGAAACATGGTTGATTGTATTTGCTAGGTTTCACAGGATTGTTGCGGGGATTGTTTAAACCTGTCTTATGTCGTCTAGGTCCTGTATTCTTAAAATACATATCTAGATTCTCAAAGTGTATTTGGTGTACCATATAAAAATCCAAAGTAACCTAAACTAGGCTGAGTTCTTTCTAGGTTAAAACTGGTTTATACTTGTACTATCTACCGTAAATATCTTTTAAACAGTGCATTTGTTCAAAACGGGGTCAATAGGAAGATTATGGTAAAAAAATATTGAATTTGGTTGTATCAGCTAAAATCACATACAACTATTTTTCTATGTGTACTACCTCTTATAAACAATTAGAATTTAAATATTTAAGTCATAAACCTTAAGTCTAAAAAATCCACCCTAAACATGAACGCTGGCATGGCCGGATGCCCTATCGTCATATCGCACTGCCTGCACCACATGACCCCCTAGCAGGATGAATTGAACTCGAACGACCTTGTATTTTTGCGAAAAACGCTCCTGATCTCTTCTATCTTCCATTATCTGCTCTATTTTGCAGGGCTCGGGCGATGGCGTCTACCGTTTGATGAGTGGCACTCTGAGTACCTAAATAAGCATTTTGAGAGCAGAGGAGCCTAGATGGCACAAGCGTGTAAATTTAAGGACTCGTCAGCATTTTACTCTACATAACAATAGTACAAAGATTTAGCTCGTATACACAATGATGGTTAGAGCAAGTGGTGGGTCATATCGCCCCGCTCATTTCGGCTTAAGCTTCTAGCTTCTGACTTATTTTTCACTATTCATAAATTTCATCTTTTTCTGAATTTTTAGCTTTTTTGAGCTTTTTTGGCCGATTCTTTTTTCCCGTATCCGTTTGCGCTGTCCGTCATGAGCTAACATATTTTTTCTTTTTTAAATTTTTTTAAATTTAATCATGCCAAATAAGTCATCTTCAACTATAGTGTAATTTCAGCCACTATAATGTAATTTTAGCTATAAGCCACTATTTTTCAACCCAACTGAGCGGGCCTATAGTGTTAAAATCGACAACAGCATGATTTAAACAATAACTTTGACCTCTATGCAGATAACAAGATCTCATCATTATTCAAATTATGTTTTCATTAGTTTATATTTGTAAACTATTTTATTATTTTAATTTATTTGCGAATATTATACATGAAACCTTTTTATCTCCTTTAAAATATATTGGTTGTTTCTTACATGGCATATCATCCCGAAATGATTAGAAAAGAAAATATAAAGGTGTAATATGACAAGAGGTTGATTATCATCGTACTATGTTAGAAGTGGATACAGGAATAAGCCACCACAAGTCTGAACATCACACATTAACATACGATTCTTACTAACACCCCACTTTTAAAAAAAAGATTACGATTTTTGATGCAAAACAAAGGGTTGGGATTAAACCAATCTTTCTAGTTTCAAGGGTGTTACCATCTAATTTACATGGAGAATATTTAACACGTGACTAATAATATTTATGCCCAACTCTTCGTTTTATCAATGAGGTTTCGTCCTAAAAAACATTGACGTGCTCAACCAAATAATCACCTGTGTTTTTTTTTAGATAATGGATAGAAATCCGGCCTCTATATCCACACGTGGATATACACAGCCAAAGATTACAGGAGCCTTTAGACTCAATTACTCAAAGCCTCAAAACTAAGGTACGCACAAAACAAAGAGCAAAAAGACTAAGGGTCCCTTTGGTTGGGCTACTTGGAGGAGCTTTTGCTTCTCAAAAGCTAAAAGCTAACCAAAAGGGTAGCTTTCAACAGCTGCTTTTGGAGAAAGCTGCTTTTGCTCCTGTTGATTTTTCACAGCCCGTCCTCCCCTGCTTCCACCGGCTTTTTCCTCCGCAGCAAGTCGTTTTTTCCCCTTTTCCCCATCCGCGTGCGCGTGAGGGGCGGCACTCCCGGCGGCGGCAGGCGCGTGAGGGCGGGCGCGAGGGTTCCCGGCGGCGGCGCTTCGCCGGCCGCTCCGCTCCATCTTCTCCGCTCTCTCGGCTCGGCACGCGCGAGGGTTCCCGGCGGCGGCAGGCGCGTGAGGGCGGGCGCAAGGGTTCCCGGCGGCGGCGCTTCTCCGGCCGCTCCGCTCTGCTCCAGTCCGCTCCGCTCTCTCGGCTCGGCTAGGGTTTGTGCCCAGCGGCGGCGCTGCTCCGGCGACCCCCTGCAGGCCGCCCCCTCCCCCATCCGCGTGGAGAGCCGAGCGCGGGCGAGGGCCGCCGAGGCCGCCGCCGAGCGTGGGGGAGCGCCGCCGAGGCCGTCGTCGAGCGTGGGCTCCACCGCGTACGGGCTCTGCCGCCCCTCGCCGGCCTCCCGCGTCGTCTCCGTGCGGATCGACGACCTGAGGAAGAAGAAGAAACGGCTTTTCCAAAAGTCACAGCTGTTCAACCAAACGGCTTTTAGCTTTCTCACAGCCCACAACCTACAGCAGCTTTTCCATAGCCCACAGCTCACAGCAGCTTTTTCAGAAGCCACAGCTCAACCAAACACACCCTAAGAGAGCTAGAAAGACTAAACTTCTAACTTCTATGTCCTTGCTTCAAACTTGCTTTGACCTTGTGCACTGGCAATCCTTCGCAACCTAGTTTACTAAGAAACTCTTGAAGTCAGGCCTCGAAACTTGATCTTGTGCAGTAGCAGTCCTTCGCATCCTCGTTTACTTAGAAACTTTGATGTCAAAACGAAGCTACCAAATTGGGAACCACGTGTGGAACTGAAAAGACAACGCCTTCAGGAAGGAACACGACGTAGCCACGCCGCCGCTGCCCGTCCAACATGGACAGGGATTTCTCCCGCAAGATCCACATCGAGAGAAGAGGGGTGCATCGACAGACAGACGCATCCAAGGAGTAATACGGCTCCCAAAGGTATCTCATCGTCAGCCCAACAGCAAGACGAAGGCTTTCGCCTGGCACCCAACCCACTCCCAGCGACAATGTCGCCGCCACCTCCGTCGAGCCTGCGTGGTCAAAGACCCTTGACCACACGCCGCCACCACCAGCCTACTGACGCCGCCCGCAGCCGGAAGGCCTCTGCTGCCTCCCGTCGCCGGTTCCGATTTCAACCCGCGTGGAACTAAACCACCGCGCAGCCCTTCCCGAGCGCCGGCGAACACCAGCACGGCACCTTCCCGGTCGCCGGCGAACAACAGAGCACCGACGAAGCCGGAGCCCAGAGGAGCACACCGAGGCTTGTACGTGCAGCAACCATGCCCCCAACACACCGCCTCCGCGCAGGCCGTCCCCCGCCAACGCCGGCAAACTCGAAGATCGCCAGCCGCCGGCCTGCCCAGATCCGGCCACAACCGCACAGATCCGGCGAGATGGCCCCGCCGCTGCCTTCCTAGCGCCCGCGCAAGCCTCGGCGGCGTGCTCCAGCAGTGGCAAGACGAAGGGCAAGGTGAGTGAGGGTGGTGGCGCTTGGACTGGTGGTCGCCCGTGCCGCCCCGAGCGAGCGCCGGGGAGAGGAAGGGTCGCCCGCCCGCCTCCGGCCCCGGCCGCCGCTCACGCCTCGTTGCCTCCGCCGGCGACCTCCATAGGAACCCGGCCGCCTCAACCCCGACGCCCAAATCCAGGAGCCGCCGCCCAGATCCAGACGAGAGAGCCCCGCCGCCCCCTTCCTAGCACCCGCACCCGGCATCACGCTCCAGCGGCGGCAAGGTGAAGGAAGAAGGAAAGGGAGGGGAGTCGGCGCTTTCGGTGCGCGGAGCGGAGGTGTTTGTTTCTTTCTGATGGAAGGTTACTCACCAGTGTATCCAACATCATTGGTGCCATCCATGAACTCGTCCATTCTTGCAAGTTGAAGATCACAGCCGGACTTAATTGTCTTATGCTGCTAATGCGGCCAACACTACCACACAAAAAATCATCACAAACGGTTTCTAGACTGTCTGATTTATTGCGTCTATGATAATAGGTGATTATCAAATATGATTCTTAAACCGTCTGTGATAAGTCACATTATCACATACGACATAGACCACAAAACCGTCTGTGATATATCGGATATCACAAACAGTTGTGTGTTGTTACCAACCGTCTGTGACATGTATCACAGACGGTTGGTGCACATAACTATCTATGATAGTTCGTTCTTTATATAGAAAATTTTTTGTTTTTGGCTAGTCTTAGAAAATGCTAACTATACCCTTTGAAAATAATATGTGGATAACAGATACAAGCAAATACACAAATATATAGATATATCGCAGATAAACAAAATTGTAGATTGATTATAGATATCACACACACACACATATATATATGCAGATAATAGAAAACATTATTTGTCACTAAAAATTTTATTCAGCCTCAGCCTCGTCAAACTTTTTTATTGGATCAATGACCTCCATCATTAAGAAAGTTGTGAGCTGTCCTCTTGATCCTTAGGCCTACCACCCATGTCACATATATTAGTGTGGTGTTCCCTTCCATATGTCTTCTTTTGGCAATGTACGCGGCAATGACCTATGTGATTAGAAAAAGTTGGCATCAGCCATTTCAAAATGAAGGGTATAGAGTTATATATGGATGAAATAAGTTTACTTGTCTATTAATTGTTGCACAAGTGTGAAGTCATGCTTACTCTTGATTAGGGAATCAATATATATTATGTTGTACCACTTTGATACAATGACAATTAAAATCCAGGGCCACCTACACATGTATGCCGCCATACTCCTTAAAACTAAGTTCGTGTTACATATAAAGTACAAATCAATGAGTATAACAATGAGTGAAGCACTTACCCCTAGTTGTAGGGTATAAGTATGTATTCCTTGTCATTGTGAGCATGCAATCTCGTTGTTCTTGATTTAAATGGATGATGCTCACATATTTCATGGTAACATTAACATAGTCTTGTACACCCTATAATTTAAATGCGTTAGAGATAAAATCCGATCCCACATCAACTTGACAGGTAAAACTATGTCAGTTGAAGTAGTAGTTGTTTTAAAACACCGTTCCAATGAGATCTTGTAACAATAATATATGCTAAGATGAGAAAAAGATGACCAATTATCCATAAATTCTTCTGAAAAGTAGTCAGGCTACTCATGTTGGTATTTATTAACAACTACAAGAGGAACATTAAAGTACTATACACTTGAGCTTCAAAGGGTATGAATCAAATCACACACTCTAGTGTGTTCGATTCTATGAAGTAGGTAATGGCTGTTGTCTCTTCCTCACCATAATGCTGCGTGTTGGACTTCAGAGGGCATGAAGCAAATCACACACTCCAAGCCTAACACAGCATGATGAGGAGAAAAAGACAACAGCTATGACCTACTTCATAGAACATGACACATTGAAGTGTATGATTTGCTTCATGCCCTTTGAAGCTCAAGTATACAGTGCCTTAATGTTCCTCTTGTAGTTGTTGAGAAATACCAACATGAGCAGCCTGACTAATTTTTAGAAGAATTTATGGATAATTAGTTCTCTTTGTCATCTTGGCAATATTATTGCTACAAAATCTCACTGGAAGGGTATTTTAGAACAACTACTACTCTGGCGGACACAGTTTTAGCTGTCAACTGTGATATGAGATTTGACTTTGTCTCTAGATCATTTAAATTGTGAGGTATGCAAAATGTACCATGTTAGTGTTACCATAAAATATGTGAGCATCATTCGCTTAGTTGTACCTTTAGTCTGGTCATCGGACGCATTTGGCGAAACTGAACCCGAAGACTGTGTGAACGCTATCTCACTTAGTTGCTATCTATGAAGCATTCAAATTGCATTTTAGTACTTATCTTTTACTGAAGTACTAACTAGAAGATACTCTACATGTGAAGGGAAAATACCCAAATTAAATGAAAACTGCTTTGTTTTCAATGTACTTTTATGAAACTATGGCCTTTGGTTTTCAATGAACAATGGAAACATAAGTAACACAATCCTACATATTATAGGAACAAGCTAAGATCAACCATGTCTCATAAACATTGAACTATAGGGGCAAAATCAAGTCAATCACGCATCCTAAATCGCTGACCTATAGAGGCAAAGTATCACAAATTATCATCTTCATAGTTTTAATTTGAGCATGTTTGCATAAGTATCTCACAATGTATCAAACATAATCTACTAAGTCGTTTAGTCCATTGGATGAACCCTAAACACATAGCTATTTATTGAAATATAAGTACAATTTGCACATACCGTCTAGCCCATATGATAATAAAAATTCGTAAGAAGATCTCACTTAGATAAAAGCAATTTCATATCACACCAAACATACATAATTTATGCAATTTCACACCGCATCACAACATCCATCCCACAGCCGCTTTTGCCACCGATTGGATCTATCAGCCGCCATGCGTCCCCGAGCACCACCGCATCCATCCCACTGGATCCATCTGACACCAAGATTACCAAGAAAAGGAGGTGACAAGATCGAAGTACGGGCCCATCCCTTCCTAATACCAAACTCCTGAATCCAAATCCCCCTAAATACTAATGCACGGGCGACTGCGGTTGTCCCCATCAGTAATTAGACCACCAAACATGTGACACAAGGGGGGGGGGGGGGGGAAGAGATGCGTTACCTAGGGCGGGGGCAGCAGCGATGGCTGATACCTGTTGCGGCGACGATATGGATGGTGTCGGGAGAGGGAGATAGAGTCAAGAGAATAAACGAGATGTGGTTGTGTGCAGGAGTAGAGAGTTAGGATTTCATCCTAAGTGCCTATATATAGGAGAATATTATCATAAATGATTTTTAAAAATATCCGTCTGTGATAAGTAACAATATATACGATTTTTAAAAATAACTATATGTGTTAGTAGACATATCACAGACGATTTTTTGTATTAATCGTCTGTGATGGCTTACGTATCATAGACGGTTTGTATTAGGAACTGTCTGTGATAGTCCACACATCACAGATGGTTTGTGTTAGGAACTATTTGTAATAGTCCATACATCATAGACGGTTTTTATTACAAATTGTCTGTGATAAGTAGGTCATCATAAACAGTTCTTATAATCGGTTGCAATATAGATGATTACGCTAATAAAATTGTTTGAGATAACTATGTTGTAGCTTAATATTGATGGATTCTATAAAACCATCTATAATATAACGTCCGAGATGATATTTCCTGTGGTAGTGCAGCCAGACACCGTTCTCATAATTTGTTCGCATGGAGAGATGTGTACAGGACACCTAAACCTTTCGTCCATGATCATGTGGCTATAGTGCAAGCAATTAGGTTGAGGAGTGCGGAGGTGGCAGCTGTGAAGTGACAAGTACATGATCACAAATAGAAGTGGAGGGAGGTGCCATGGAGTAGCAAGTGACAGGCGTCAAAGATAGTGTTTGGGTGATGAACACAAGATCAGTTGGGTTTCCAATCAATTTTGTTATTTTAAATCCATTGAATAATTGTGTTGAATGGGATAGGTAGGGTAGAGTTAGATTCTTCGGTCTCGACCCGATTATTTATTAGCTAATTAAACATTGAAAAATACAAATTTACGCTTTGTAAGTTGCTTTAAGGTTCGTAAAACTTTTTCCCTACAAGGAGTATCGAAGCAAGGCACTTCTCATATTATGTGGAAGCGTCTTGAGTTTAAGACCCGACTGACATAATTAAAAATAATAATTACAACATATTTCTATTTCATGTTTTAGATCTAAGAGAGTTTATATGTGAGAGAAAATATTAAAATATAAGTGAATTTGCTGTCTTTTCTTATTAGCTTAAGTTTTTCAGTGAACTAATTGGTACATGAAACTCATATTATGTTTGAGACAAAGTCCATTAGTTGTCAATGAACGACTGAACACAACTTTACAATAATTGACTATCAAAAGGAAAAGTCATAAGGTGAGCGTTGTACATGTTAGGCACCATGCTGACTATCCCTACCTGAAGTAACCCAATAAAAGAAAATGCAAGAGTTCGTATGTGCTTGAAAATCATACTACTGTCCATGTGGGTGCCATGTTCACATGTTTTTAAGCATTTTATTGCCTAAAAAATTGTTTCAATACATGCTGCATTTAACGAAGAATGACGGTTATGCTTCTACAACACTAGTAACAATATCTCTTAGGTGGTGATCGGTTCGGCTGAAAGCCTCATGGCTGAAAACACTGTAGCTGGCTGAAAAAAGCACTGTAGCTGACAGAGGCTTATTTACCATAATTAAATTTAAAAAAATTTAAAAATAGAAAAAACATATTAGCCCATCACGTATAATGTAAACAAATACGAGGAAAAAAAGAACCGGTAAAAAAACTAAAAAAAAAAGCCAAAAGTTCAGAAAAAGACGAAATTTATGAATAGTGCAAAAATAAGCTGAAGCCAGAAGCTGAAGCCATATTGATCAGGGCCTTATGATCCAATACCTAAAAGTGCTAAATTCTTAATGCAATTCTGGCAATCTAGCTAGATTTATCTTATGGATGTCAACTTTGTACGAGGAACTGGTGCTTCTCAAAGCTCAATGTGAATTCCTTTTCGGGCCAACATTCGTGACGTATACCAATGTTGAGCCATTTACATGGCCCTCGTACTCCGAAATATTTCGTCAAAGAAATCTAAAATCGAAATAGTACACTCAGGCTACGACAACAGAGTTGATTCTGGAACATAATTGACAGATGCCAACCCTAGTTTCCACGGTTCCACACATGCCTATCACCCTCCGTGACTTCTCCCACGCCGCCGCCTTGACAATTAAGGGTGTGTTTGGTTGCTGGGATGGGATGGGATGGAATGGGATGATTCCTTTGACCAAACCCATCCATGTGTTTGGTTTGAGGGATGGGGTGTGATGGAATGGTCCAAAGTGGGATGAGCCTGTGCAAATTTAGAGAATATTCTTCTTAGATGCTGGACTATATGGTTCCACTTTTTTTGTGGAACCATCTCATCCCATCCCCATCCCATCCCACTCCATACCAGCAACCAAACACACCCTAAGTGGCCTGTTTTTTTAGTTTAGATTTATAGATTTTAGCTACGATTTATTATTTTTGAATTATTCATATGAGAAATTATATAGTAACAAAAACTTATATACGATTTTTGCCGATATAAATAAAGTCGGTATAATATGTACTAGAATTGATTTGTAGATTCTATCTTAAAAAGACACTCTGTTTAAAAAATAGTTATTATACAAAAGAGTGTTGATAAACATCACTCCGATGTTTTTTCCTAACTATTATCTGGAGTTGTGATCATTGGATTAAAGATCCAACGGCCATGAATTCTCTTTCCTCCAAAAAAAATCTCTCTCTCCTCAAAAAAAATCCTCCTTTAAAAAAAGGAGCAATTGGATTTTTAATCTAATAGTTTTAAATCTGAATGATTATTAGAAAGAAAATAAGTGATGCTTAGACACACCCAAAAAATTAAAAATAAATCCAAAAGTGAAAAAAGGGGAAATTCCTCTCCCCCTAATCCCTTCCCTGGAATGGAAGCTCATGCTGCGTCCCGCCCGCGGCAGCAGCACCACCACCGGCGGCGCCGGCATCCCTAAATGTGCCGCCCCCTCGCCGCCCTCCGCCTCCTCTCCTCCTCCTCCTCCTCCTCCTCCCCTCGCCGCCTCCCCTCGCCCTCGCCCTCCCCCTCCCCCTCCCCTCTCCACCACCACCACCTCCTCTCCCGCCGCGACGACGACCGCGAGGACAGCCACCCATCGCCTCCGCCTCATCCCTTCTCGCCGCGCCCGCTCCTCACCTCCGCCTCCGGCGCCGCCGTCCTCCTCTGCCTCCGCGGGTGGCGGACGCTCCCCCCGGCCGCGTCGCCGCCCCGGGGCACCTTCGCCGACGCGCCTCCCGTCCGGCTCACCCTCTCCCGGAGTAAGACGAGTGCACCCTTTCTTTCCTCTCTGTCCTTGATTTGCGGTTTGTTATAGGTACCTTACGTGCTGTGTTGTTGTGGTTGTGATCGTGGCGCAGGTTATTCTCTGCGTGTCGCTAAGGGCAAAAAGAAGGCGCACTTCGACGATGAGCACAGGTGAACCGGATGGCCCTTATTTTGTTCTCTTTTAGAACATTGCGTATCTGGCGTAATGCTGTTAAGCAATTTACGAATTTGTTTGTTTCGGCCTTGCGTTCTTAACATTCTTTGTATTAAAGGTATAATCTAGTTAGGCAATTTATGTATGAAGCTTTGCGATAAAAAGAGTACCCGGGATATCCTGACGCCCTATATTCGATGAGGGGGAGATGGTTATGGAATATATGCTTCTGTGTTACGATGGAACAGAAATACTATTGTCTCTATGTTGTGATAGGACAGAAATGCTATTCCTCCTCCAAAATGAGAAGGAGAGTAACGGAGGGAGTGAGAGGGATGAGATTATGTAAGTTTGAGTGGAAAGGATTGTGGAATATTTACCTGTTCTTTTTTTCGAAGGACAAAAGAAAGTTATTCCTCCAATCAAATGAGGAAAGATGAATTGTTTTGCTGGTTGTATGACTTATCATGCTCTCCGATACATACTTGTTACACGGAACCCTTTTATTTTTTTCTCTCAGTGTAATAAATAAATAGGGCATTACTGTATCAGTTATGCAAAGTTTACATTGGCAATTTATGTGCAAAATAGTGATCATTAATTCATTATTACATGTTTGGATTATTGCAAGGTTTTCTATTGATGTATGTTCCATTTCATGTAACTGCTAACGGAATGATCTCAGCCATCGAGCGGTTAACACGGCACTTTGGTGCAATTTCCTTGTCTTCTCACTGAAGTTTGGTGTGTGGCTTTCAACTTCTAGTCATGTTATGCTAGCTGAGCTAGTGCATTCAGTTGCAGACTTTGCTAACCAGGTATCCTTTGCTATTACAATTGATGTTCTACTTTTCCTGTCTATTTCATGACCTGGAATAAAGATTCATATCCAAGGGATAACTGTTTATCAAACTTCAGGCTCTTCTTGCATATGGCTTGAGCAGCTCGAGACGTGCTCCAGATGCTCTACACCCGTATGTATAACTCGTCAATGTGTAATGCATGTTTTGGCAGCAAACAAGTGACCTTTTTACTGTACTTATCTTGGTTTGTAAATTCAGTCCCTCTTTTTTATGGAAAATTTCAGTCTTCTCTTTGAGTTAAACTGTCTTTGAATTTAACTATTGAAGGTAATGAAGAATCCTGCTTTTGATTACAATGCCATTTAATACTATTCACTAGAGAACCAGTGATACGATTATTTGAGATATGCCATAAACTGAAACGGTGCCCTATGTCTTCAGACCGTTAATCTGAGCTTAATCTCTTTTGCAGCTATGGTTATTCAAAAGAAAGATTTGTATGGTCCTTGATATCTGCGGTAGGAATATTTTGCTTGGGTTCAGGCGCTACCATTGTGCATGGAGTTCAGAATTTATGGAATTCTCAAGTATGATGCCAATGTATCATTTGAGTCGCAAGAAGTTTTTACACATGCGTTCCATTTTATCACCAAGTGTTACATTTTTCATATCTTGATACTTTATTTGACAGCCTCCGGAGAACATTCACTATGCTGCATTAGTGATTGGTGGGTCGTTCCTAATTGAAGGTGCTATTCGCTTACCACTTTTTTTTCCTTATTTGTTTTTAGTTATAGTTGAGTAATCCTGTTGTCTTGTAGGTGCTTCGCTTCTTGTTGCTATAAAGGCGGTTAAGAAAGGTGCAGCAGCAGAAGGAATGAGTATCTGGGACTACATTTGGCATGGTCATGATCCAACTTCCGTTGCTGTTATGACTGAAGTGAGTAACATGTTCTAGACTACCATATTTTTCATGTAGTTCAATCACTTCATAGAACTAAACTTCCATTTCTGCCATTCTTGATGATTACTTTAGTTACTCGGAATTGTTAGCTGGTATTGTCATCTTAATCAGATTTATTGTTCATTTACCACTTGTATCCTATTTCTTTAGTTCCTTGATTTCATTCTCATATCCCAATTTTGTCCTACAGGATAGTGCTGCTGTTACAGGCCTTGCTATTGCAGCAGCATCTTTGGTGGCTGTTCAAATGACAGGAAATGCTATGTATGATCCAATTGGCTCCATCATTGTTGGTAACTTACTGGGAATGGTATGCTAACTCTTGTTGGTCCATATTTCTTGTAGTGCTGTTAGCTCATATTTATTCTGTCGCTACGGATGACTAATCGATTTAAATGAAAATGTCACTGTTTTGTGGTTTGCGCTTGAATTTTAAGCTACTTTGATATTGGCAAATGGCAATCACATCACCTTTACCAAACTTGCTAAATTCTCCTTACAAAATCTCATGAGAAACTGAAACAAATTGAACGATCAGTTCTCATGTTTTCGTAGTGAAGTAAAGCTACATATTCAACCATTTGGACCATCTCTACTCAATTATTTGCCTTATTGAATTTTCTTTTGTTATCACATATTCGCATATATGAATGCATCTTGGACCTGTAGAATTTTCTCATCTCTTCTTTAATAAATAATCTATTAGACTCTTTTCTTTTCCAGTTTTTCTCACTTTTTTAAGGCTCTTCTTTATTTCTAATTATATTTTTTCTGTTGCACTTCATGTTTCTGCATCGATCGCATCGTGATCTATGTACTATAGTCCGTCCCATTATGCCAGAAATTGGCAAATGTTGCCTTTGTTCCTCTTTATGCCAGAAAACATTATCTTGGCTGTTATAACAGACGAACAACATGTGCTACCTCTTGAAGTGGCATGTTGCATGCAGTATTTGGATAATTAGATGTTAGCAGTTGTGAAGCTCCATGACCAAAAGTTTCATAGCTGCTACAGTGGTGGTTTGTTTCTTGATGTATATTTCTTGTTGATTGCATGAAGTCTGAAGTATGTTTTATTTAACTAGTGTCTTTTACATACTTCTTTCTTTAGTTGTTGGTTTTATTCATTTTTTTGTGTATCACTTGGCTTCACATATCATGCATTCTGTTCATACTAAAATTGTGGATGCTATTCATCCTTTAATTTGTTTCTAATGCTGCAAGGAAATATAAACTAACACATTTGTAGGTTAGTGCGTATTTGGACTGTAGATGGTCTGTTATGTATCACTTTTGATAGTCGATACTGTCAGGCACCGCTTGCTATTTATTACCTGTGAATAGTAAATTAGTAACCCATGCCAAACTTATGCCAAGATGGCATGTCCTAAGGTAGTTTATCTTAAAAGTAGCAAAGTGGTAGATATGCATGCGACAGTTGTTGGCGGGCACCTTTTACAATTTTACTGTATAACACTTCAGTCTTGGAGGGGTTTTGGGATCTTGAGTTCTGAACTTCTGATAAACCGTATTTGATTAAACTTGTTTGGTTAGATAGCCTAACAGTCTAAAACCTTGTTTGGTTAGTATGGGATAAAACTAGGATAACAAAATTCGGTTTTGCGAGAACTTAAAATTACATTTGTGTGAAAATCCACTCTTTCCTGTTTTTAGAAAACTCAAAATAGAAACAGTAGAATGACTGAAAGCCAGCTTTAACCAATCAATGCTTTGACTATATGATATCTGAACTGAATAACAACTTAAAATCTATATTGCCAAAACTTACACAAAAATGTTTTCTGCAAAATCCATCAACAAAACTTGTGATCCAAACGGCTGCTAAATGTTTTCATTCTTGGTAATGTTCGCACCTTTGATTGTTTGTTGACGTTTTGCTTCTCTATTTTGCTCATTCCCGTCCATGGCTTGTTCCAAAGCAAACTGTTCTATAATTGTGCTCTCTGTAGGTTGCTATTTTTCTCATTCAGAGGAATAGGCATGCTTTAATTGGCAGGGCCATTGATAATCATGACATGCAGCGAGTTCTTGAATTTCTGAAGTCTGATCCGGTAGCTTGCTGATGACCTAATTTCATAAAAATGCTCAGAAGCTTTGTAGTGAAGCTGATTTCCTTGCGTCTTGCAGGTTGTAGATGCTCTTTATGATTGCAAAAGTGAGGTGATTGGACCAGGATTCTTTAGATTCAAGGCAGAAATTGGTATAACTCTTACCATTTGCCATTCTCCAGCTTGCACTTATTCATTTTTTGTTGTCACTTTCAGTTAGTACTTGTGACCATGGCAGTTCTAGATTGAGGTGTTAGTTCCAATTGTACTCATCGTCTCCCTTTCTGCTCTTTTCTTAACGATTTTTTTGACCCAATCATCTCACAGATTTCAATGGAGTAGTCGTAGTGCAGAATTATTTGGAAAGGACTGGACGAGGAAATTGGGCAAAACAGGTGCTTTTTTGTTGAATAGTTTGTGGTTGCTGTGCGTTTTTCGTAGCAGTATTGCTCTGTTGCTAGTATACTGAAGCAATTGCTAATTCATCTGCTTTATTTGTTCAAATATATGTAGTTGTATTGCTCTGTATCTTGTATAGTCAAATGGTGGCTAAATTGTCATTGGTCAGTCAGCGATTGATGTTTAGTTGCTTGTTTAGTAACTAGTGTTTCTCTAATCCTAACTAGCCATGATAAAAAAATGAATTAGCTACTTGTCCTTGTTTGTAAAAAATATCAAATGCAAACCCTCATTTTTCTGTAAAATTTCGTGCACTTTACATATAAGATCTTAATTATCCCCCCAAAAAAACAAGGTATAGAGGAAGGAGGATTCATATCCAAAGTTTCATCATCCAACTAGGTTTGCAGTATGAGCTGCTATTTTGCACTGTTCACCACTATTCCTTTTCACATATTTAGATGGAGCGGAGAGGAGGGTTTGCACTTTCGTTTTTAAGATAATGGTATCCCAATAAATCAGTGAACTAGGAATCACCTTTTTGCTTAAGCATTGATTTCTTCAAGCACAGGATTATTCGCATTTGTATATATATCTCTGGGCTTTTATTGTTTCCTTTTTACAGTTCCGAGAGGCTGCAATGTGTAAGGATGATACAGAATTACTAAGGGTCATGGCTAACTATGGTATGCGATAAATGTTACTCTAACCACTGATTTATTCTTGTTATCTTGGTCTGAAAGGCACTGCTTGTTCAGGTGAGGACGTTGTGGAGGCTTTGGGATATGAAGTAGATCGGCTGGAGTCAGAGATCCAGAAGATTGTGCCTGGGATTAAACATGTCGACATTGAGGCACACAACCCAGAAGGTCTTTCTGTTTAGAGCAACATTTTTGTAGATTATGGATATACACAGTTGATTGATAATGTTAAGGATCGAATATGATTGTTATTCGTTTCCTTATATATCTTGATTTCTTTATCTGTATATGGCATATTCCTCTGTATATCCCCTTGTACTCCCTATATATATATATATATATATATATATATATATATATATATATATATATATATATATATATATATATATATATATATATATATATATATATATATATTGCCTTTTAGGCCTCATGAATATATACACAATATTTATAATAGTAACGCTTGCTGATCAATGCCAATCTGGTTATTTTGCTATGACCTTCGGATATTTTTTTGCCTCAGTGATTTTGCCATTGTTGTCCATGTAAGAATGATACGCTTATAATTTGTTGAGAGCAGGGAAAAAGATGTAGTTGAAGAGGATACGAGCTCGTGCCTAACATTGTATGTCGTAGCTTTTTTTGACAGATATTTTTAATATCAAACTTGACTGAGAACTGAGAAACGAAGATTTTTTTTCACAGTAGGTTCTTATGACATTCCTAGTCATTTGAACTGTCCATTATTATGAAAGTACTATTATTATAAATTCTATTATTATGAAAGTACTTTTAATGATTAATCTAGTGATATAAATTTTAAGTCAATCAAGATCATTTTGACCAAAGGGATTCCAAAGTACCATTTAAAAAACAATGGAGGGGAGCAATTAGAGATAACATGACACCAACTTAAATTTCCATCTGTCACATGAAATTTTTTGGGGATCTGTCACTAATGAATGTCTCTTGCTCCACCATAATTTAGGTACTTTGTGTTGCGTCAATGGGGTGATCGCCTTTGTCATATTGTTGCTAGGGGGAAGGAGAAGGCGAAGTGGCACTCTTGTATATTTTTCTTTTGCATGTTTGGTCCTTGTTTGAACGAAATTGCAAATCTGACCCACTGTCCAATTGTATCGTAGCAGGAAGCCAGAACCACAGCATCATCCTCCACGGCGATTCGCGGACTAGCGTGGCAGGTGGACTCCCCGTATGTACTGCGGTATGGGACCGCAACAGGACCTGCCGCTCTACCGGACACAGCAGTACTTGTTGCGGTACTATACCGTATCGGTGCCCCCTAGTCCACCAAATGCTAGGGTTTCTAGAAGTACAAATCGGTGGAGCGACTCTCCGCAAGGAGCAGGTCTCCAGTTACCGAAATGCCCCTAGAGTTATGGGTTATTTATCCACCAAATGCCACTGCATATAATTCCTCACATGCTCGCTGTCTCCCCTCATTTCTTTGCTATCTCAACCAATCGATCCGACGCCTCCCTGTCACCTATAGCAAACTCTAGCTCATCCATAACGATCCCATCGTTGGCGGCTGGGGGCCCCTCACCGCCGAATCGGAATACATCACCACCAATGGTGCTCGCCATCTATGCTGCTCTCGGACTGCCGTCCCTAATTTTGTTGCAATCGGCTCTAGATCCCCTTCGTTTTTGCCATTGGCGGCCTTAGAGAACCTCTTTTCCCCTTGCGGTGACCTTGACCGCGAGCATCGGCAACATCCACTTTGCTCATGTCTCCTATGGACGCATCCCTCGTCGCCAGCACCGACGTACCTCGCCGTCGGCCCCGGAGTCCCTCACCGTCATAGTCCCCGGAGCACCTCCATTTCCCTCTCCGTGACCTCCACTGCAGTGATCGGTGACCTCTCCTTCGTCTGCTCCTCCTGAAGGTAAGAGCTTGCTGGTCACCCCTCCCCTTTGCCTCCCTCGTCCTCACGGTCAGCTGCCCTAAGAAATTTTAGATCTTGAGCCGCCCTTGGTGGTTTTTTTTTTGCTTTGGATTGTGTAGGTTCATCCCAAATTTTCAGATATGAGGAAAAAAAATGCTTGGGCGATGCTAGTAGAGGAAACATGTTTGTATCATGCTTGCTTTCATCAAATTATCATTTGAAATATGCACATACTGTTAATTGATATAACATCAAATTATCATTTGCAATATGTACATGTACATGCTACAATGTGTAAATGCAAATGGCAGCAAATGCAAAGTTTTGGCCATTTGACTCATCATTCTTGCAATCTGAATGGTTCAATGCCTGCATCAAAGAGGTTCATCATGCACATGCTTGCCCCTACTGAGTAAGATATCGGAGTTCAGAGACCAGAGTTGCTAAAGAAGGATTCTGAGTTCTAAACTCCTTCCAAAGATACCTACATTTGTATTTGGTTTATAACTATGTGGAATGGTTAGGTTGACATCACATCTCACTCATGATGTTCTAGTGTGATAATTTTGTAGTATTAGAAAATATTAGGATTTATCATTCCTTCTGTGTGAGCCTTTCACTTGATAATGCATTTGGCGGTGTATACATTGTGACAACACTTTTGAAATGTTTCTTGATGTTTGGGAATAGCCTATGATTTTGTACAGTGACATGTGATTCATTGATGTTTGCAAATAATGATTCATTCATGTGGATTCACTATTTTCTTACATTGTTCATGGATGCAAAATATGCTGCAATGCTTACGTTCACTATTTATGTGTTTTGATGATGAATTGATAATATTTGGCCGAGTGGATTTCTAAGTTCATGTTCAAATATTGGCCGAAAAGTAAAAAAATACAAAAGAACCACTTAGGCAATAAAGTAAGTAATATGTACAAAATAAAAGGAAGTGCCAAAACCAAGGGTTATAACCAGGGGTAGCATGGTCATTTTGCCTCCAATAGTCTCTTCAGGGTTTACCGAGCCAACCTCCCACACACGCTTTCCTCAACCAGCTCCGGATTTTCAGTGAAGTGGACCATTGGAGAAGCAAGAGCAGGAGCCAAAAAATGCAGAGCCCTACCAAACATGCCCTTAGCAAGCTTTGGTTTAAGCGAGGATAGAGCCTGACACAATAGTTCATAATAAGGTGGAGGGTATGGTTAGTGCATGTGTTTGCCTGGCTACTCCTTTGGTACAAATGGCAACACACACGAAATAATCATGAGCCTGAATTATAACTAAGATATATGTGCGCCTTATGTAATTGAAAACACTGGGGATGGTAAAGAAGTCAGGCTTGTGATCATACAACCTATGTATCAGGGTCCATCGGTGTCTTTCCTTGCCTCCCCTACGAGCTTTGGTTTTCATGAGGGCTGCCTAGAACTCGGCTTCTAGGACATGTTTAGGTTTGTCCTAGTTTGAAATAACCTCTCGTTTAGCAAGAGCATCAGGGACCATCACTGCATTTCCTTTGTTGTCCGGGGTGTTATGTTTCCAATGAGTAAAGACATCAGGCTCAATGGGATAGCTCAACATGTATTTTTGCTGGATGAATGCCCTGTCGTACTTCTCTGAGCCATTGATTCATTGGAAGAAGTAGCAACGCTCCGTTGGTTGCCATTATGCATGGATAAAGTTAGCAATATGTAGGATGCAACATGCAATATGAAATATGGATGTGTGGAATTCACTAACGCGGATATCATGGCACATGTAGTAAGTGTGGGCAGTAGTGTCTGGGTGTGTGGATTGAATGATCCATGCTGGCTTACCACAGTCGCACTGAGGGCTTAGAAACTCTACCTGTACAAGTACAGCCTTGTAAGAAAAATATGGTTAGGTCCTGCCTTTTTGCCAACACCCACTTCCGCTTGTGGAGCATCTCCCCAAAATCCGAGATCCCCAAATCCAGCGGAGTGATCTTCTCTACCTCTCTTCTCCCGCCATTGTACCTCTATTTTACCTCCTCTCTACCCGTTTTCGAAATTTGATTGGAGTGTTGGCTATGGTAGTGGAGTGTGCTCCTATTTTATAGGCGGTTAGAGTGTAGTGTTGAGCGAGTAAATTTTGGCTAATGGATATGCTGCCTCACAGGGCACTGTAAATACAACATAAATTAGAGAAACCCTAACAAGTAAATTGTTGGCCCGATCTTTTACAGGACAATAATCAAACAGATGTACGAGAATTGCATGTGCATATGCACAGCAAAAATCCAACACTAGCTTCCCTCGACTTCAACTCAAATAACAGAAATCCCTTATCCACAGTACCTTGATTCCGGGCTCACCTTTCTTTCATGATTCGTGATCATGGCATGCTCAACTTCCCATCTAGCCACCCAGCTTTCCTCATCGCACATGCCACTTCTTCCGTTCCTTGTGCGGTAGGTTATCGTGCTTGCATGCTAGCACTAGATCATGCCGTGGCCGCACATCTCTATGGAGCTCTTTCCTTGCCTGCTAGTGAGAACAATATACCATCGGACTCGGCACATGAGTTCTCGCTGTCAACTTTGTTTCTCTCCTTTCATGTTTTGCCACCCTCTCTCCTCCCTCACGGCCACACAAGTAACGCAGTTGCAGAGTCTGAATTTGTACACAAATCAGTGCTCACCGTTGCCTTCAATTCAATTTGGGTTTAGAAACAATTGAGGGGTCTTGGAGTGTATCACGCTGCCTGTCACCTTGAGATGCTCCCAAACGTACTCGGATGACCTTTTCACCACTGTGGCATTTACCGCCTTGACCACATGCTTATTCATTGCAATCTTCTCTATCAAACACGCTTTGTATACACCTCTGGGACTCAGCCAAACCCATCTCCTTTAGACCTGGTGCCAAAATAACCTTATGTTTGCAATTTGAATGGTCCTCCCCATATGGTCCATTGTAGATGATATTGTTCCTGTAAAACACAAACAAATCTTGAATATCTGACATCACATACTCACTATAATAAGTTAGGTACAATCATTACATATGTCAATTTCCAATTATTAGCCATCAAATTAATCGACATTTCTTATCCCATACTAGTTTACTATGGCTGACATCGTAGCATTCAACATTACTGATTAAAATTATTACGTACAGTACCTCCCTAACTAATTGACATACACATCGGGTGCGGAAGGAAGAAGACGGGGAGGAAGAAGACGCGGGCTGACAGGTGGGGCCCAGGCGCAGTGAGAGAGACGAGGGTGGCACCGGCAGGTGGGGTCGGGGAGAGAGAGCGGACGGGTGATATGGAGACGTGTGGAAAGGGGGGGGGGGGGGGGGTCGGACGGCTGACGTGGGAGCAGGACGGATGGCGGGATGGGCCGGGGCGCGTGGGGGGCGGCCGATCTGGATCGGCCACTTGTCGGCCCGAGGGGAGAGGAAGGCAGGATGAGTGGGCGGTGGGGATGGCAGCGACGTGGGTGCATCTGCGCTGTCCATGCATCGGCTGGAGGGAAGGAGAGGATTTGAATTTTATTTCTTTGATTTTGGATTTTCAGAAAACACCAAAAAAGCAATTAAAGGTCAGAAAAATATGAAATAAATTCCAAAAATTCCAGAAAAATTCACAGAAGCTCTTGAAACCATTTTGACTTATTAAAATTATTTCCAACTAAAGTTGGTATTATATTTTCATACTCAAAATACTTTTTAATTTTAAAATAGATTTTAAACTCCAGAAAACACACAGAAAACCCAAATAATTAATTTGACATAGGATTCTTATAGAAAATCAAAATATCATTCTATTTAATAATATTTATAAGTTTTTACTTAAAATACTTTTCAAATCTAGCCTTTTTTAAAAAACAAAAATTCAGGGCAAATCAAAATTAAAATTTAGACACCAAAACACTTATTTTTTATTTTAAACCAATTTAATTTAATTTAATAATATTATTTTTTCACTCAAAAAATTGAAATAACCAGCTGGGCTGTTACACCTGTCAAGAGGGTTTTCAATGTTGTCAAACCTTCCTTTGAGGTTGGCATTCCAGGCTTGGTCATCCATCATTCTCTACGGTCCAGTGAGTTATAGAACCAAGTAAATTATCATGCTCATCTAAACATGACAACAATGTGTGTGATGCCTATATGCAGGCAAATAGTCATCAGTTATCATTCTCTCTGTCAAATAATATGTCTAGTGTTCCTCTTGAACTTGAGTGTTCCATTGTATGGGGTCCTGCTAGAGCATCAGTTGGCGGCTTTAAATACAATGTTAGCTTCATTGATAATTTTAGTAAATTTACATGGCTTTATTTGCTGAAAAGTAAGGCATATGTGTTTAAAGTTTTTCTCCAGTTTCAATGTCTTGTTGAATGCACACTAGACAAGGAAATTCTCGCTATCCAATCTAATTGGGGAGGGGGATATCAAAAGCTTAATTCCTTCTTCAGTCAACTTGGCATCACTCATCGTGTCTCTTGTCCCCACACACACATCAACAGAATGGCATAGTAGAACGCAAGCATAGGCATATTGTGGAAACTAGACTTGCACTTCTAGCTCATGATCACATCCCTCTTCATTTTTGGGATGATACATTTTGCATGGCTTGTTTTCTTATCAATCAACTTCCAAGCCGTATCATTGATTTTGAAACTCCTTTGAAATGTTTATTTGGAACCAAGCTAGATTACACGTTTCTTTGAACATTTTGCTATGCATATTGGCCACATCTCAGGGCTTGTAATTCTCGCAAACTTGCCTTTCATTTGTAACGATGTGTTTTTCTAGCATATAGTGCGCTTCACAAAGGTTACAAGTGCCTACACCCTGCCACCGGTCAAGTGTATATCTCTCGCGACATTGTCTTTGACGAGAAAGTTTTTCCCTTTGTTCTTGTTGATAAAAATCCTTCCATGCAAGTTCCGCTTGCACCTTCAGCTCTTCTCCTACCCCTTGTTTTGTCACCCACACTTAGCTCACCACATGTGAATGACCAACATGATAATACTCATATACTGTCTATGTCTACTAATCTAGCTTCCGCAGAGTTCCTGTGGTTGTTATGCCTCTAGGTGATGTGTAGGGCACTCTAGGTGATGTACCGACTGGTGCTACAGTGCCTTGCACAGACACTCCTGCCACTGGCAATGGCACTACTGAAGGATCTAGAGGTCTTACACCTGCCGCACCTACTGACCCATCGGTGCCACGTCATCTGATGATGACTTGTCTTCAAGACAACACTCACCAACCTCATTGGTTCACTGATGGTATAGTGCCATATTCCACTAGTCATTGTGCACTATTTACTTGTGTTGGCCAGGAGGTTCCCAAAGAGCCAGATAGCTATGCTGAAGCAGCTCAACATCCACAGTGGTGGTAGGCCATGAATGATGAATTTGGTGCCTTACTAAAAAAAGACATGGCGGTTAGTTGCTATGAAAAAAGTTATCAATATAATTGATTGTTGATAGGTGTACAAAGTTAAGAAGAAGGCCGATGTCACTGTAGACAGATTTAAAGCGTGATTAGTAGCCAAAGGGTACAAACAATGGTATGGTCTTGATTATGATGACACATTCAGTCCAGTTGAGAAGCTTGTTACAATTTGCCTAATTCTATCTATTTGAATCTCAAGAGGATGGAGTCTTCAACAATTAGACGTGCAAAATGCATTTTTGCATGGACTTCTCAAGGAGGAAGTATATATGCATCAAGTGCTTGGGTATGAAGATAAGCAATATCCCCACTATATTTGCTGGCTTGATAAGGCTCTATATGGGCTTAAGCAAGTGCCGCGAGCATGGTATTCTAGACTTAGCTCAAAGCTTCAAGAATTGGGTTTTGTACCATCCAAGACAGATGTGTCGTTGTTCATCTACAACAACAGAGGTATAACTATTTATATGCTCATATATGTTGATGACATAAGAGTTACAAGTTCCTCAAATGGTGCGATCAAGCTTTTGCTAAGGTAGTTACAAGCAGATTTTGTGGTAAAAGATCTTAACGACTTGCATTTTTTTCTTGGGCATTGAAGTTCTTCAAGGACATAATGGTATTATCTTGACTCAACGCAAGTATGTGGGTGAGCTATTGTCACGAGCCGACATGTAGCATTGTAAAGGAGTTTTAACTCCAATGTTTGCTACTGCATGACTGTCATGCACAGATGGTGAACTACTCTCGGTTGAAGATAGTTCCAAGTACCAAAGCATAGTTGGTGCACTTCAGTATCATACTCTCACTAGGCATGATATATCCTTCTTGCTAAACAAGGCTTATCAGTTTCTTGTAGCACCTACAAGCTCTCAATGGATGGCAGTCAAGCGAATTCTTTGCTACCTCAATCTCACTTCGACTACAGGACTCTGCATTCAGAAATCACCATCACTCTTGTTAGTGCTTTTTCTGATGCCGACTAGGCAGGGTGTCCAGATGATCGGCGATCAACTTGGGGATATGCAGTATTACTTGGCTCTAACTTGATTGCATGGAGCTCTCACAAACAAAACACTGTCTCCTAGTCAAGCACGAAAGCCGAATACAAGTCATTAGCTAATGCTACAACTGAGGTAATTTGGGTTCAATCGCTTCTTCGAGAACTTGGTATCTACCAGCCTCGACCACTGAGTCTTTGATGTAACAATCTTGGTGCTACCTATTTGTCATCTAATCCTGTGTTTCATGTCCGAACTATACACATCAAGATATACTTTCATTTTGTCAAAGAAAGAGTGTTAGGTTTAGATCTAGGATCTCCTAGGTTAGATCTAGCGGGGTTCTTTTAGGGTTCGTGTTCTTGAGTGCTACACTGAGAGGGAGAGAGGGGTACCGACCTTCCGACGTGGAGGAGGAGGAGTTGGCCATCGCAGGGACGCTTGGTGAGGTCTGCGCACGGGCAGCGACGGTCGGGGAAGAGGTGCGGGGCTCCTCTGCGGCGTGTCCCGGGCGGCGGTGTGTCCCTGGCGGCGGTGAACGGCGGTGGTGCTTCCCGTCGCTACAGCGCCCCCTCTTAGATCGGTCTAGGGTTTGTCGGTGGGGTGGCGGCGGCACGGTCAACCTCGTGATGCGAGCCGCCCGGCCCCCACCTCTGTTTATATGGCGCTGGCGACAGGGGCCCACCAGCCTATTGGGCTGGGCGCCCCCGATCAGGGCGCGGTCAAGAGGAGAGGGGGGTATTTGGCCGTTGGGCCAAATGCCCTGAGATCACATTCTAACATTCTCCCCTTTGATCTCAATCTATGCTTTATCTTTAATTACTTTTGCCTTTACACATTCCATCACAGATTAGTGCATAGAACATGTCTCATCGTCACGGTCAATCGCCGATAGATTCAACAGCTACAATACACCTCTCTGTACTGAAATAGTTACTTTAATCTTTTGGGCCATCTTTTAGTCCAGGATTCATAGGCTTTCCCTTAAACCCATGCCGGCTACATGTTCTCTGAACACGTTGGGTGGTAAGCCTTTTGTAAGCGGATCCGCTAACATCTTTGCGGTACTTATATGCTCAAGACTTATAATTTGATCCCGAACTTTATCTTTCACAACATAGTACTTTATGTCAATGTGTTTGGCAGCACCACTTGACTTATTGTTGTGGGCATACGTTACTGCGGGTTCATTATCGCAGTACAATTTAAGTGGTCTATTGATGTCGTCAATCTCTTTTAAACCGGGTATGAACTTCTTTAGCCAGTTCACCTGCCCTGTAGCCTCATAACATGCTACAAACTCGGCATACATTGTGGACGATGTAGTGACGGTTTGTTTTGAGCTTTTCCACGATATAGCTCCTTTAGCGAGAGTGAACACATATCCGGATGTAGACTTTCTATCATCTCCCGCAAAATCAGAATCTGTATACCCCACTATATGGAGTGAATCTGATCTTCTGTATGTCATCATGAGGCCTTTTGTTCCTTGCAAATAACGCAAGACTTTCTTTATCAATTTCCAATGTTCTATTCCAGGATTGCTCTGGAATCTGCCAAGTAACCCGGTAACAAATGCTAAGTCAGGGCGTGTGCATACTTGAGCATACTGTAAGCTTCCGACAGCTGAAGCATATGGAACCGCTTTCATTTGATCGATCTCATACTGGTTCCTGGGGCATTGAAAATCCCCATATCTGTCGCCCTTGACTATAGGTGCAGATGAAGGACTACATTTATGCATACCAAATTTCTTTAAGACTTTCTCTATGTATGCCTTTTGTGACAGTCCCAATATCCCCTTGTTTCTATCCCGGTGAATTTCGATCCCTAGAACGAACGAAACTTCACCAAGATCTTTCATATCAAAGTTTGAGGACAAAAACTTCTTTGTCTCCAGTAGCAGACTAACATCACTACTAGCTAGTAGGATATCATCCACATACATGATTAGGAAGATAAACTTCCCATCTTTAAACTTTGCATAAACACAGTTGTCCTCAACATTCTCTTTAAACCCAAATTTTCTTATTGTACTGTCAAACTTCAAGTACCACTGTCTTGAAGCTTGCTTTAACCCATAAATCGATTTCTTTAGGCGGCATCCCATTCTTTCATTTCCTTCCACGACAAAACCTTTCGGTTGTGCCATGTAAACATTTTCCTCCAAATCCCCATTAAGAAATGCCGTCTTTACATCCATCTAATGTAACTCTAAATCATAATGTGCTACTAATGCCATTATGATTCTGAAGGAATCTTTACATGAGACTGGAGAAAAGGTCTCATTGTAATCAATCCCTTCTCTTTGCGTAAATCCTTTTGCCACAAGTCGCGCTTTGTATCTTTCTACATTCCCTTGGGAGTCATGTTTTGTCTTGTAGACCCATTTACAGCCTACTGTTTTGGCTCCTTTAGGAATAATTTTCAAGTCCCAGACTTTATTAGTCTTCATGGACCTCATTTCCTCTTCCATGGCCTCAAGCCATTTTGAGGAATTTTCGCTTCTCATGGCTACTTCAAATGAGGTGGGATCATCCTCCATTTGAAATTCCTCTATATGATAAATCTGATAATCATCAGAAATAGCTGATCTTCTTACTCTTTGAGACCTCCTCGGGGCCTCCTCATTTGGTACATCTACTGTTTGAGGCTGCTGTTGCTCCCCTCATCTGTGGCAATAGGTTCTATATGATCCTGAAGAACATGTTCTTCATTCTCATTCATTGTTGCCACGGGAGGAACAATAACAGGTGCTGGCACCACAGTGTCTTGTACCGTCGGTGCAGCGACAGCAGGTAGTGTGAAGAATGGCTCTTGAATCATCGGAGTGGGCGCATACACCCGCTTCTCTTCAAGGTCAATCTCTCGAGCTACCATGCTCCCCCTCATCATTTCATCCTCTAAGAAGACAGCGTGTCTCGTTTCTACAAACTTTGTATATCTGTCTGGACAGTAGAAACAATAACCTTTTGACTTTTCAGGGTAGCCAATGAAATGACAACTTACTGTTTTGGGATCAAGTTTCCCAAGGTTTGGGTTAAATACTTTAGCCTCAGCAGGACTCCCCCACACACGATCAGATCGGACTATCTTAATCTTTAAATCGTGTTGGTTTTCAATTTCAGCCTTAAATATCTTGAATTTATCCAAGACTTCATTTCTTTCTTTGATTGGATAAATATATCCAAAACGGGAGTAATCATCTGTGAATGTTATGAACGAGTCATATCTATCCACACTTTTAACAGGAAAAGGACCACAAATATCTGTGTGAATAATTTGTAGAACTCCTGTGCTTCTTTTAGCGTCTTTTTTAATCTTCTTTACATATTTTCCTTTAATGCATTCTCTGCATTGTTCTAAGTCTGAGAACTCTAATGGAGGAAGAATATCATTCTTAACTAGTCTTTCTATTCTCCCCCTCGAAATATGGCCTAAACGACAGTGCCATAATTTCGACGACTCATCTAGAGTTCTCTTTCGTTTTCTGTTTACATTCGTAGACGAGGATTCAATCACTTTCTCGCACGCAACATACCCATTATCGCATACGACATTCACATCATCACATAATGATAACAAATAAAGCTCATTCTGTAAGATGGCAAGACCAACACATTCTTTATTAAACATTATTTCACACTTGCCATTTCCAAAATTACAATCATAACCATCTTTGTCCAATTTTGAAACACTAATCAAATTCCTCTGTAAAGAGGGAACAAAAAGGACATCTCTAATTAAAAGATTGGAGCCATTTGCTAACTCTAATGAAAGATCGCCAACGGCTTCAACTTCAGCTTGGACTCCATTTGCGACTTTAACGCATCTTTCTTTTCTTTGCGTAGTCCTCGTCGAACGGAATCCCTGTAAAGAATTAGCAACATGAACAGTTGCTCCTGAGTCAATCCACCAAGTGGATTTCGATATTGTACATACAGGCATTCATTTATAAAGGTAATAATGTTCTCACCTTTCTTAGCCATTATCATCTTTAAGTAATCAGGACAATCCTTCTTGTAGTGTCCCGTCTTCTTGCAGTGAAGACACTGATCTTTGTCTACAGCAAATTTATTCTGTTGAGGGTGATGGACAGGGATTTTTCCCTTGTTCTTTGAGGAGAAGTTACTGTTGAAGTTCTTTTTCTTGTAGTTCTTCACATAGTTGATAGAACCACCATGTGAGGATTTGATTCTTTCCTCCTCTTGCACACACATAGCTATGCACTTTTCCAAGTCCCATTTCTCGGGCTGGATATTGTAGTTGACAACAAAAGTGTCAAACTCTTTAGGCAAGGAAGCAAAAACCAAATGAATTAAACCAAATGAATAAGGAACTCATCCTTGAGAGCCAAATCCATTGGTTTAAGCTTGGATGCCAAGTTACTCATCCTCAGTATGTGCTCTCTTATGCCACTGCCACCACCAGAGTACCTCTCTGTCACAAGCTGTTTGATCAGCTGTGTAGCATAAGTCTTTGAAGAGCCAGTAAACTGACTCTTTATTCTCTCAAGGTACTCTGTGACAGTGTCACACTCTGCGATTGAGCCCACAATAGCAGACTCAATCGTGTTCTTTATCACAGCCATACATTTCTTGTTGGCTGTGGTCCATTTCTTATGATCAAGATCATAAGACATCTGTAAGGGAGCATGATCCCTCTGTCTATTCTGCCAAGCAGTATCATCCTCATTTTGATCCCTCACTGGTGCCATAGGCTCAGTGGGACGTGCTGTAGTGAGGACCCAGTCCACCTCAGCCAAGATAAACGCTAAGTCTATCTTTTTCTTCCACTCTCCATAATTATCTCCTTTGAGAGCGGGAATCTCTCTGATACAACTCATCAAGTTGTATCCTCCTGAAAAATATTTCAAATAAAGTGAGAACGTAACAGCAAAATCATATGCCTTATTTCCAACGTTGGTCAAAAATATGACATACAATTTAAATCAATTTTATCTATACATTAAATCTACATCACCGTTGGGCAGAAATAGAAATAATGCATAAAAATCATCAATTAAGTTGCGGCCCACTGCGCACGGCGGCCTGCCCGCGCGGCCCACTCGGCCGCGCCACACGCGCGCGCCCGCGGCCCGCTCGGCCGGCCTCTCTCGCGCGCCTCACGCGCCCACGCACGCGGACGTCGCGCCGCCCCCGCGCCCGGCCACAACCTGGGCCTGGGCCGGCATTTACCTCGCCCGCTTGGGCCGAAAGTCGCTCGCGAGCGCTCGGCGCGATCTCAGCCGCCCGATCGGATCCGACGGCTGCGCGGCGATTTCGCCCGATCAAAACCGCGCGCGGCGGACGCCCCCCGAAACCCTAACTCATTCGGCCCTCTCCTCTCTCTCTCTCCGCACCCGAGCGAGCGAAGCGACGGCGGCGGCGATTTCATCCATGCCGCCGGAGAAGGAGAAGAAGCCGGCGTCGCCGCGGGCCCTCTCGCCGGCGTGCGCGCTCCCCTGAGAGGGAGCGCGCCGCCGTCGAGCGGCTCCGTGTCGGCGCCCCTCCGAGCGCGCACTCTCGGATCTGTCCCGAGCGTCGACGGTGGCCGCACGTGGAGCGCCGGCGAGCCCACGGCTCGGTCGATCTCCCGCACGCCAGCGACAACGACGGTGGCCCGGTAAGTCCGGTCTTTTCAGATCTAGGGTTAGGGTTTGACCCGTTCCCCTCTCTTTTCTTTTCTGTTTTCTAGGGTTAAGGGGGGGTTCGTCCTCTGTTCTTCCTTTCTTTCTTTTTCCTCCGTCTAGATCTAAAACTAGGTGCTCTGATACCATTGTTAGGTTTAGATCTAGGATCTCCTAGGTTAGATCTAGCGGGGTTCTTTTAGGGTTCGTGTTCTTGAGTGCTACACCGAGAGGGAGAGAGGGGTACCGACCTTCCGACGTGGAGGAGGAGGAGTTGGCCATCGTAGGGACGCTCGGTGAGGTCTGCGCACGGGCAGCGACGGTCGGGGAAGAGGTGCGGGGCTCCTCTGCGGCGTGTCCCGGGCGGCGGCGTGTCCCTGGCGGCGGTGAACGGCGGTAGTGCTTCCCGTCGCTACAGCGCCCCCTCTTAGATCGGTCTAGGGTTTGTCGGTGGGGTGGCGGCGGCACGGTCAACCTCGTGATGCGAGCCGCCCGGCCCCCACCTCTGTTTATATGGCGCTGGCGACAGGGGCCCACCAGCCTATTGGGCTGGGCGCCCCCGATCAGGGCGCGGTCAAGAGGAGAGGGGGGTATTTGGCCGTTGGGCCAAATGCCCTGAGATCACATTCTAACAAAGAGTAGTATTGAAGTTGCTGAAGATTTGATTTATCCTTTCTCAAGATCAACTTGCGGACATCTTCACAAAGTCTCTCGTTGTTCGATTATTTGCACATTTGAAACGCAATCTCAATCTTGGTAGTGGTTGAGATTAAGGGGGGATGTTGAAATATATGGAAGGTTAGGATTTGCACATATCATGCCTACCTTGCATATGTTGAAATATATAGAAGGTTAGGATTTGCACATGTCATGTCTGCCTTGTATAGCAAGATGTATAGGATCCTAACCTTCCTAACTAACCTTGTAATCCCCATGAAATCCGTGATTGATCATTGATTAGTGGAATATAAAAATAAGGATTGGCTACCACATTTGGTACTGAGCAAAACCCAAACACAATCTTCTCTAAAGTTTTGGTTTCTTCACAGCAACAGTGCCCCATTACTTCTCAAAGCTCATCTGTCTATGCTAACACAATGGCATTATGCCTCCCAAACTCTGGCTTCAGTGCAAAGGTATTTGAAGATGGAAACTCGAAGAGGTACAACAGCACTGGTTACTCCTATGTTTTTGACACCACACACACTCACCATACGCTAGTGTAAACAGCTATATAAATTCTAGATTGATAAACATGAAGATTCTTACTGTAAGACCATGTCCTGATCTGTTCTAATCGCCTTACAACATGATAATTTTAACGTAGGACCAACATGTCTTAGAGAGGGGGTGAATTAACAGGAGAAATTATGACGGATCACAGTAAATTAACTTGCTCGGAAATACCCACATCGAAGTCGTGCCTTCAACCTTCTAGCTAAGCTGATCTGGTGCAACTTGCACCACCACAAAGATTATTGATCCTGAAGTCGCCTCAAGATTGTTGAAAACCAATCTTGACTAAGTTTGTTGAGATTAGTGCGATTAGTGGTGTACGTTTGGCGATTGGTTAGTGTTGAGATAGAGCACGTTAGGTTGTTAACAAGAAGTGGATCAAGTACTTTGGTGTATGCATTAGCAAGTTGACGAGTTGCTTGGTGTGCGTGCGTTAAACGTGCAGTGTTGCACGTGGAGTTTGGCCGGTTGTGCAGGTCGTGCGTCTGTGGCGTGACTCCAGGAGTTGGTGGAGTTGGCAAGTGTCCTCGCCATTGTATAAAAGGAATTGTAACGCATTGAGCAATGGAAGTCACCCTGCTCAAACGCAGCTTTTAGCTTTTTAATTTTAATTTTTTGTCTTATTTCTTTACATTGTCTGTGATGATTTATCTTTTTCTTTTTCTAAATTTAATTGCTCTAAAAAACTCACAATAACTATAGTGCAAAATAAGCATGAAACAGTGTAAAACAGTGAAAAAGTTGAACCAAATGAGCAGAGAGCTGTGTACGTGTGTGTCTCATCTTCCTTCGTGTGAGTCTTTTGTGCGTGCGTGTATGGAACACCTAGGAGAGCGAGAGGAAATCAGTGATTGGTTGCCAGCAAGGATGTCCTTCTGGCTCAGTTTGTGGAGCAAGAAAGCTTTCATTATTCAGCGAATGCTGCGCCCTTGGCTCGCAAATATGCATAGGAAAGATACCTTACGTGTTTGGGGTGTAATTAGGCTTCGCTGTCTTACCAGAGTGAGCCAAGCCCTACGTCAATTCTCCTTTTAGCCATGTGCATGCTTTTATAGTTCCAATCTGATGAATTCAGCCGTTGCTTTATCCTTTGCCAGCCCATAAACGTTAGCTCCAATCATCCTTGAATTTTTGCTCGTTTGGTTCCAGATTTTCTGCACCAAGTAGCTGAGATAATTAAGATTCCATGAAGATAATTCACACAATCTTGCTCTAATGTCCTCGCTAGCTGAATCTTAATCACTCTACGACTACTCCGAAGCTCTCACAGTACTCCCACCTATTCATGAAAACAATTATAGCACACAACAACGGTACTACTCTCGCCCATCAGTATATAAATACACCAGCACCATTGCTTCCATCTACCATGAAAGCAAACATACTTCCGCAGTATTATTAGCAGCTGGACAGCACGAGCTAGCGTTATTCAGTTCGTTTCTTTCAAGGAAATTGTGATGGGAACGAGAGGTGGTCTCAGGAAAGGAGTTACCACCAACTGTTCTTGTAATACCAGAAAAAGAAAAGAGAGAATTGGACGGCTGGCCAGGCCCAAAGCCAAGTGCAATTTCATTGTTTCTATGATAAGATAGTGTAAATACATAATAGAACGTTAATAAAAAATAAAAAGATAATGGATATGAATAGTTAAAAGGAATAGAGATTAAGATGGAGATATGTGTAAGCAAATATTTACTGTTTTGCTATGTACTTACTGATTTTTGTACTCACGTTTGCTTTGTTGCTGTTTTTTTAGATGACCGTGATGACAATATGCACGAAATGGGAGTAGCACCTCTACACCACACCTAATAATAATAATAATAATAATAATAATAATAATAATAATAATAATAATAATAATAATAATAATAATAATCTAGAGTATCAATTTTATCTTCCTTGCTGTTGCCGTAGTAAAGCAGCTTGTCAATTTGAAACTTGTTCAATAAAATCCTCATGACTGATGATGAATATTAGGGAGTTTTTATGATAATGTATATTACCTCAGTAATGTGCTATTTGCATATTAAGAATGCTCTCGAACGCATGGTTCCAAGTGTTCTTGGGCACAGGACCTAACCGTTCTCAGGTGTGTGATCTTGAGCGTACTTGAGCATATGGTCTCAAGCGTTCTTGGAAGTGACCCAAGTGTTATTTTGTAGACTATTTATTCTTCTTTGGTTATCGGGTCATGTTTATGATAAATTAATTTTTTTATGGAGGATTACGTCAGAAAGATATTTGTCGAAAGGTTTGTTAGGTGGTTTAAATTTAGAGAGCTGATGAGTAATGGTAATATTTTGGACTCAAATGTTGGGTCGAGCTATTACAGTTCTCCCCCCTTGTGTCGAGTCGGTCTCCTTCTTTTCAGTTTATGGTTTATATTTTTTTGAATAAAAAACGTGACAGTGTCTCCACCGCCTTTTTAAAGCGGTTTATTATGACAGCATTTTCGAAACGGTTTATCGATATTTGATTCGTTCATACAAGCACTCATATTAAGGATAAAAGCTATCAGTTATAGTCATCAGCCATAACTGTAGCAAAAAAGAGCACACCTGATCCACAAAATCTAGTTGTATATGAGCAGCGAGTGAAGAGAACAAAATGTTACTGTGCAATGTTATACGGGAGGTATTTGGATGGGTGGTTTGTGTTGAGGAACCGTCGCTGACGACCAGTCCGATCGATTCCTCTGTTTAGAACAAGAACGAATCAATCACAGAAGACAAAATAATAGATTGAACACACACAGAGAGAGATAGAGAGAACTCCTGGTCTTTCTTTATTGCTTTTCATTCATATGTACATAATATGCTGGTATGGCTCCCTATTTATAGACTACAATGAGGTGCCCACCATGGGCCGCGGGCTGCTGGCCCAGGTTTCTTAACACTCCCCCTTGGGCACCATTTGACACGTTCATGCCTCACTAAAACTCCATAAAAACCTAGTGGAAAAAATTTAGAGAAAGAGCACATGATACATGTGATGCTGCGATGCACGAATTGCCTCATTAAAAACCTTGGTCGAGAAACTTTATGGAAAACTCGTCAAGGGAAAAAGAGTACAATTCACCCAATTTCATTTGGTCTTCAGGACTTTATTCCTTTGGGTACTTAATCTTCATGATCAAGATTTAATAACGGACTTGAGAGAATTCTCCCCCTGAATCCTGCACTTCTCTAAGTTTCATCATTCTAATCCCTCACACGCACCTTTCAAAGCTAGATGCGGGGAGTGACTTAGTGAACAAGTCTTACATGACTTAGTGTGCAGTACTTAATCTTGTCCATCTCTGCAATTCATGAGCATAGATGAACTTGGGGTTGATATGCTTACATAGCTCGTCTGCACTTGTGCAACGCAAGTTGCATTATCTTTATGGATAATTGTGAGGGTTTGCACAATATTCATTCCACATGACTGCTGGATGTGGTGAACCGTTCAGCGGAACTAAGCGCATTCTCGTGCGGCTTCATACAGTGCTATAAATTCTGAGTGGTTCGTCGAAATAGCTACAAGGCTTTGCTTAGACGATTTCTAGGAAATTGCAGTTCCACCACATGGAAATACATAGCCTGTTTGCGACTTAGCGGTATGCGGGTCAGACAGGTACCCAGCATCTGCATAGTCAATCAAGTTCAGATCTTGATTCTTTCTGTAAGATAATCCAAGGTCTTTGCTTCCTTGGAGGTATCGGAAGGTGTCCTTTATGCCCTGCTAATGTCTTTTGGTGGGCTCTGCACTGTACCTTGCTAACAGGTACACGGCAAATGCAATGTCTGATCTAGCGTAGTTTGCTAAGTACATGATTGCTACCATTGCACTCAAGTGTGGGAATTCCGGTCCCAGGACTTCCTCCCCCTCTTCCTTAGGTCGGAAAGGATCTTTTTCTTGCTGTAAAGACCTCCCGATCATCGGTACTTTCGAGGGAAATACCTTCTCGAAGCCGAACCTTTCAAGCACCTTCTGGGTGTAGGTCGACTGATGTACCAAGACTCCTTCAGGGATATGCTCAAGCTGTAGGCCTAAGCAAAACTTGGTCTTGCCCAAATCTCTCATTTCGAATTCTGACTCCAAGTAGGAGCTTGCTTCTTTTATGTCTTCAGCTGTCCCGATGATATTCAGATCATCTACATACACATATATTATACAGAATCCATTCTGGGATCGCCGTGTAAATACACAAGGACAGTCTTCATTGTTCGTGTAGCCTTTCTTGCAGAGAAAGTCGCTTAAGCGATTATACCACATTCTTCCAGATTGTTTCAGTCCATACAGTGACTTTCTGAGTTTCACACTGTACAAATTTTTATTTGCTCTGTCTTGGTTCGGGAGAGGGATTCCTTCAGGGACTCTCATATAAATCTCTGAATCCAAGTTACCGTAAAGGTATGTTGTCACAACATCCATCAATTTTATTTCTAAGTTCAAGTTCACTGCCATTGAGATCAAGTATCTAAAGATGATTCCACTCATGACTGGGGAGTAAGTTTCTTCATAATCAACTCCAGGACATTGAGTGAAACCTTGGGCTACCAGTCTTGCTTTGTATCTCACTACTTCGTTTCTTTCATTTCTCTTTCGAACAAATACCCACTTGTGCCCAACGGGGTGTATGTGGGGAGGCGTGTGGCATACGGGCCCAAAACACCTCTCTTTTGTTCAGAGATAGCAATTCAGTTGCTATTGCCTTCTTCCAATCTTCCCAATCTGATATTTTCTTACATTCAGCGAGCGATGTAGGCTCGGGATCAAGATCAATGATGATGGCAATTTTCTTTGCGAAGTAGATATCGATATTAGCTGTTGTCCTATTCAGGGACTCTCCCGTGTGCACATAATTTATAGCTATTTCTTCATGAGTTGCTTCTTCTGGAGCGATTGCTTCTGCTGGAGCTTTACCTTGCACATCGCTTCTTTCAATTGCGGTGGCAAGTCCCTTTAGTTTTTCGGCATGGATGTGTGCGCACACATCCATGCCGATGGGGATATTCAGATCCGGTATGCCCTTTTCGGAAGATGTCATACTTGTGCCAGGTCTCAACTGGCTCTCCTTCTCATTCTGGGGGACTGCAATGATCGGCTGTGATAAGTTCTTCTTATTCTTCTTCACCAGGCGTCCCCGGTTATTAAGGATTCGAGGAACTAGAGTTCTCGTCCTCTTTTTTTAATTTTTCTGAGGCCTCTGGACGAGATTAGGGATACCTTCAATTTTCTTTGGTATTTCAACCCTCTCCGGTGCAGTGCGTGCAGGCACATGCTACTTAGTCACGCTCTTCAAATCACTAAAGTGATCAGGAAGTTGTTTGCTAGTTCTTGTAAATCGATTGTCTTTTGGACTTCTATTGTCTTCTGGACTTCTCTTGTCTTTTGGACTTCTCTATTTGCTTCACTAATGCGCGGGTTATCCACATGGATTCCCGTGGCTTGCCATGTAATGTCTTCTGGACTTCTCTAGTGCGCGGGTCATCTGCATGGATTCCCGTGGCTTGCCACGTAATTTCCCGACATTCTTCATCAAGGGGTTGATTTCCTCTCCCTAATGTTGAAAAATTTTCGGTGGTGACTCTTGCGCTAGTTGCATAGGTGAATGGATGTTGTAGGCCGAAAGTCTAAGGTTGATGAGATTCGTTGCATGTAGGACTGCGTGTCCCCAACATGTAGCTGACAAATTACAATTATGCAAGAGGGGTCAGGCAATAAATTTAATTCTCTTAATTAAAGCTTCTGCCAAACCATTCTGGGTATGGACGTGCGGTACCGAGTGCTCGACTGCAATTCCCATCGCCATGCAATAATCATCAAATGCGTTTGAAGTAAATTCACCGGCGTTGTCCATTCTGATGGACTTGATGAGATGCTCAGGAAACACATTTCTGATGCGAATGATCTGCGAGATCAATTTTTGCAAAGGTGTGGTTTCTTGTGGACAACAAACTCACATATGACCACTTCGATGAAGCGTCAATGAGCACCATGAAATACTTGAATGTCCCTGAGATGGGCTGAATGGGACCGCAATGTCTCCCTGGATGCGTTCCAGGAATGCAGGGATTTCATTCTTCACTTTCAGAGTGGAGGGTCTAGTTATTAGTTTCCCAGTGGCACATGCAAGGCACACAAAATCTTCATGATTCGGGAAATTCTTCACATTAATATTATGCACATGCGAGTTATTTATTATATTTATCATCATCCTAAGTTCTGGGTGGACTAATCTGTCATGCCAGAGACAGAAGAGTTTAGAGCTTCTAAACACTGTCTTCAGAACAGTGTACGCTACAGGTGCCTTAATGTTGGTATAATATAGCCCAATTTCTAGTGAAGGAAGTTTTTCTAATGCAATTTTCCATTCTTTTCGCGCTTCGTAATGAGCAGGTATTTCTTACCGTACTCTTCTTCAGTCTCAACATATAATGCCATTATAGACACGAATATCCTTAAAACTTAGGAGAGTTTTCATCGATTTTGGGTACAATAAGGCTTCTTCAATGACCAAAGTTGTGCCCCATAGGAAGTATAATTGTGGCTCTTCCAGAACCGATTATACACGCATCGCTTCCGGCGATTCTCGTAAGGCTGCCAATGCTCTTATGGATCGACTGGAAATACTTAGTCTCTCTTAAGATGATATTCATTGTGCCACTGTCGGCAAGGCATACTTCCTCCATAGGGCGCCACACGTATTCTAATATAATGTATTTAATTAACATGTATTAGAAGACATACAACACATAAATAAAATACGCCAATATCAGAACATATAATGCCATTATAGACTGAATAAATAAATGTTTTATTCCAAATCATCCAACCAATATGAGAAAACAAATCCTAAAGCACCATCCATGCAAGTTCTAAACTTGTCCAATAACACAAAAATAAATGACAATTAACGTCTCATGCATTCTGTGCATCAGACGGAATCAACTAGAAAATCATCGACTTCTTCGGCTATTTTCTCAGGAGTGATGTTCTCCTCAAGGGAGATCATGGCTGTGGCTGCCTCTAAGTCATAGGAGGGTGCCGCTGTTGGGATGGGTTCAACATCGATCAATTCAGGCAGCTGCTCAACATGCTCCCCCTCGATTGCTGCAAAGTGAGCTTCAGGCTGTCCTTTGCCATTCTTCTTTTGAGCTTGGTGGGTATTAATGACATGTTGCAGTTCTTTACATATCCGCGACCAATGCCCCCACTTGCCACACTTGTAGCAACCCTGGTTCTACTGGCCATAGGTCTTGCCACTCTTCTTAGCCTTTCTGTCGTTTGGAGCATCTGACTTGCCTTTCTGGGCAATGATCTTACCCTTCTTGCCCCTTCTCTTCATCAAGGGCTTTCGCACCTTGTAGCTGCTAGCGTTGGCTTCACGGCCAGCGGAGCTGCCTGGTGGCTGCGAGACGTAATTCTTGCGGAGAAGTTCGTCCTGAGCCTCTGCCACCTGCATCATATCAATCAATTTAGCGTATTCCTTATAGCCGTCTTGACGATAGTTGCGGGCAGTCTGTACAGCACTGGGGTGAAATGTGGACAGGGTCTTCTCAATCTTCTGCTCATCTGTGATCTCCTTGCCACAGAGTTGAAGATTAGTACAAATCCTGTGCAAGACAGAATTGTACTCCCCGACCATCTTAAAGTTGGCAAACCTCAGTCTAATCCACTCCTGCTCTGCTTGAGGAAGAATGGTGTACTTGAGCCTCTCAAACCGCTTCTTGAGTGCGGTCCAGTGTGCTAGCGCGCTTTTCTCCGCCATATACTCATTCTTGAGAGTTGGGCAGAGGTGGTGCCTGAGAAAATGAAGTGCCTGATCATTCTCCTCAGGTGTGGGTCGGGCGTCTTTCTGTTCGCTTAACCCAATAGTTGCGCGGAGCTTCCAGCCCCCAATCACAATCTCGACATCGGATGCCCATTTCAGATAGTTTTGGCCATGCTGGGCCAGCTCCTCGAACTCCTGGTTCGAAATTCCAGTCATCTACATGTGTATGAACGAAATAAAAAGTTTACTTTAGGTAAACATGCATGGAAAATTTACTACAGGTAAATAAAATGGTACAATAGGTTCCCATAATGTTTCATAATTTTCTGTGCATTTTTTATAATTTTTACTGCTAATTTCAGTGATTAAAAGCAATTTTCAGCAATTACAATTAACCAAAAATAGTAAATAAATACAGAAAATACAGAGAATAATAATGGCATAAATAAACAAGCTTCAAATGCTAAAAATAATGCAAAATTTGGATTCCCGAGGCCCTTTTATGCTAAAATATAAAATTTCAACAAATTCTGCAATTTCTGGGGTTTCTACGCAAATTTTTAGTTTAGAGAAAAATTTGCGTAATGTTCTGATTTTCCGAGGGGTTTTCTGCAAAATTCTGGACCCGCTCATAAAATTGAGGGCTTATTCGTAATTTTTGGAATTACGAGGCCTTTTCTGCAAGAAATCTGGACTAAAATAAAATAATTAAGGACCAATCTGTAATTCTTCAAAATCGGAAGGTTTTCATGCAATTTTGCCGGCGCCTCCCCCGGCCGGGCCATATTTGGCCTGTTTCCCCTAACCGATCGGCCCGTTTGGCCCACCAATCCCGCCGGCCTGCCCAAGTTGCTTTCCTTATGAGCTTTAGGGTTTCCTTCCTCATTTCTCAAGGGTGGTGACGGCGGCGACGGCCGGCCCGCGCGGTCGAGGCGAGCGGCCATGCGGCGGCGGCCGGTCCGCGCGGTCGGGGCAAGCGGCCGGGCGGCCACATGCGGGATCGGGCCGGATGTGCGACGGCGAGCCTAGCGGCCGCGTGTAGGCGACGCCTTGTGCGCCGGCGGCTCAAGGCGGCGGGCTTGTATGCGCCGCTCGGTGCTTCCTTGAGCTGCTGGTCCGGAAACGGTGGGGCGGCGGAGAAGCCAAGGCAGCTCGCATGCGGGTGGCTGTGCGCGTGCGTGCGCGGTAGGACCCGGGCCGGTGGGAAGCGCACCAAGGCGCCGGTTGTGGCGGCTGCGGGCCGATGCGGCCGAGACGGCACGCGTGCAGGCGGCGTGGCACATGCGGGTGGAGGTGCCGGCGCCGGCTTGCAAGCGACGGCGGTCATGGGGCCCGGGTTGGTGGTGCGGCTTCGGGCCGGATTTGGACCGGTGAGGTGGCTACGGGCTGGCGCGGTCCCGGTGAGGCAGCTACGGGCGGCTCCCCCAGGTGGCGTCTGAGCGGTCGGCGGCTGGCTTCGGGCAACACCATTCGATTGGCCGAGCGGCGAGGCTGGCTGCGCATGGTGGCTTCATGCTGGCGGTCAGAACGGCGGCGCCATGCGGGGCGCGTGGCCAAGGGTGACGCATGCAGGCGCAAACTCGATCTGTTGGTTTTTTTTCATGCAGTAGCCAAACAGAGAAAGGAATGCCAATTTTTTGTACAGTGATCATGCAGGATCAAACAAATTCATGCAATTTTTTTTCGTTTCCGATCTATGATGCAATCAACATCTACTCCTTTTCACAATCTACCGATCGACATTGTGCCGGCGATTTCAGATCTGCTCGTGGTAGATTGGGGTGGATTTGCATCGTTTCTAATCTACAGTGCAATCAACATCTACCCCGTTTCACAATCTACCGATCGACATTGTGCCGGCGACTTCAAGTCGGCTCACGGTAGATTAGGGCGGATTTGCACCGTAGAGATTCAATCTAGAACGCGAAAAGAAAATACATATTCAAAAGCGATCTAGAAAATTCAATCTGTGCTTTGATGATTATCTCGTTCACCGGAGCGAAGTCGTGCTGATAACGTGTTGAGGAACCGTCGCTGACGACCAGTCCGATCGATTCCTCTGTTTAGAACAATAACGAATCAATCACAGAAGACAGAATAATAGATTGAATACACAGAGAGAGATAGAGAGAACTCCTGATCTTTCTTTATTGCTTTTCATTCATGTGTAAATAATATGCTGGTATGACTTCCTATTTATAGACTACAATGAGGTGCCTACCATGGGCCGCGGGCTACTGGCCCAGGCCCAGGTTTCTTAACAGTTTGTTTGTTTGTTGCGCACGAGCCATTGGAAATTTTGAATAGTAGTTGTTACATTGTTTGTTGCACGTGTTTGTTGCACACGTGTCATTGGAGACCTGCCAGATTATATAACTCACCGCTCTACACCGCTCTACACCGCTCTCTGCTCACCGAATAATAATACCACCTATTTTAAAGCTGGCTTCCCTTTTCATTGCATTATAGAGTAGTAGCATTGGAGCAACAAAATGCAGTGGAGAAGGAATAAGATGCTAGAAAAATACAGAGTTTTGGGAGAAAATTATAATGCGATGAGGATGGGTGGCATCAGGAGGCAGCGACACATTGTTCCACTACACGATTGTCCCCAAATATCCGCCTAGCCTAGTACATGTATATGTGGCTGTCAACAAACAAGGGAAGAAGCTGCATCTTCGACGTTGGACCTTTTCTTTAGGTTTCTAAGCGCTGTTTTCTTTTTGCTTTTTTTTACTGTAACTAGTTTTTAAATAGAATATTTTTAATATAAAATTTATAAATTAATTATAATATATACTGTAATGACTTTATTTATATTGGTCAAAATTATGCACGAGTTTCTCTTACTACGTACTCTCTCACAAACAGACAAAAACCATAAATCATAGTCATAAGCTATAGGCCGTAGCCCAAAAGAATAGCTTACCAATGGCAGCTCTACAATGATTAATTCTTTTTGCCGCAACATGTGGTCCTGCTCATTTGTGCGGGCCTGTTCTTTTTTGCTGAAACTTATGGCTTTTGGCTGTGGCTTGTGACTTTTAGGCTGTTCGTACGAGAGATTACAGAGTAACAGAAATTTACGTGCGATTTTTGCTGATATAAATGAAGTCAGTACAATATGTACTATAATTAATTAGTAGACCCTATCTTAAAAAGATACTCCGTCTAAAAGTGAGTTACTGTAGAAAAGCCGAAAAACAGCTTTTAGAAGCTGAAAAGAATAGGCTCTAAGCTTTTGGATTTTAGTTTCTAGCTTCTCACCTTGTAATTTTATTTTCTAGCTTTCTCCCGTATTCCTTTGCATTGTCTATGATGAAAGAACCTGTTTATTCTATATTTAATTTTTAAATTTAATTATGCCAAAAAATTTATGGTAGCTACATTAAAAAGTCTCAATAAGTGTCATAAGTTTAAGCCCAAACGAGCACTACCGAATCTTCTCTCTCTCTTGTAAAATCATGCAAGCGTATAAAACAATCACGCCATGTACAAAAAAATTCTTGTGTTAAATGAGGAGTAAAATTTATGGGCTGTTCGAAGCACACAAATCAAGGGTTTTGACAGTACCAAGCATAACTGTATACCAGCATTACTATGAATTCTCATTATTGGTTTCGTTGGTCCTTATTTGAATTATTACTCCATGCAGATGCAGTCCCAAAAAAAACGTCGTTTTATTTATGTGTAAGCCAGAAATTTAAATTTCGACTGATGATATGTTTGTAGCTATTGCGATTGTACGTCCATGAAAAAACCGACATGCATATTTGCCATCAAAATTAATTTCGTAATAATATATTTTCTTTTTTCCTAATAATGACAACAAAGTAAATTGGCAAACTGGCAATTAAAAAATGTCGTGTAAACAAAACATATATATTTTTTTCACTGAGCAAAAGTATGTCGGACTCCAAGTTTAATACCTGGAATCCTCTGTGATAACACTGCATTATTCCCTGGATCAGTAGATAATGCTCACAGATACATCGCTGCATCATTTCATACACGATAAATTCATACCTTACAATACCAGAGTTCAAATAGACCACATCGGGCCAGGATTACAATAGAGCCATCAGGCCAAATGTCTTACAATACATAAAAGCGGAAGCGGAAGCGTATATAGCGTAGGGGCACAACTCACCACAGGCAAGCGACTGGGACAACCCGAGTACCAACGTTATTAACCAGGGACCTGGCTAATAACGAAGGCACCCGCCAAAACTAGCCTGGTCAACTTTACTGAGGCGAGAGGCAAGACTACCGAGGCCTATTCTAATAACCACCATCTTCATTTCCTTCGGCATCCTGATCCTCATGATAAGCGTAGTGCTCTTCATTCACATCTTCTGAAAGGGGGGTTAAGAGCGAGATTGAGCACAAACAACCGTGCTCCGCGAGCCAACACACAGAATGCATATAATTATAGATGCAAGGCTATTCAAGGGTGGCTCGGGTTCTTTTATTTGCATAAAGCGACATTTGAAATTACCATAATTAAAATTTTTATGACCTAGCAGTTTTCAAGAACTTATGATTTAAATACTGAAAGTGTGCAATAAACGGAGTAGTTTCCAGTTCCAAATTTTATGGTTACATCCAACATATTTTATGATTACATCCACCATATTTTATGGTTACATCCACCAATGCTTAACTTTTTGAATAGCAGGTTACTTCCACCTTAATACCAATACTGGAGTACATCCCTCCAGGATAAATTACCAAAGTTTAGGCTACATCCACCTAGCAAATTTTCATGCCCAACCTCCAAAAGTTTTTGAAATAGAACTAACTCGAGGAAGATTTCCATGTCTGCCCTTGACCGTGGGTACGGCTATTCGAATAGTTTGTGTAGTACTCTGCAGAGACTGTACATCTTTACCCACAAGAGATAATTGTCCCGATGGTTCTACATGATTCCTTCGACATGCAGATCGAGAAAATATCACGAGGCCTTTACAATACTTCACACTCTAGCATTTCACTCCTATGGGGTTACGTCCATAGGTTGTGCGGGATGTCCACCATAGGTTAGCGCAGTCGGACTCCACTCTCCACATACGCTATCCTAGGCGACGTCACCTACATCCGGTGTCCCATTCCAAGTGGGGCTTTCACTACCCACCTACACACGTTCTCCGTGAAATGACTAGAGAGTTCAGTAAATTATTTAGCCAAGCCTACAATATGCCAGCTTGTGGTTGTATTGTTATACACGGAGGGTCCACACAGGATTAAGTCCTTAAATTGTTCGGGCGGTTCATTCCACAATCCCCTGTGTTACATCCACACCCACCGTTCTTTCCACCCGCCCAAACAGGTTCAGCAGTTTTTAGGGTTTTGAGAAGCATAACACAAATCAACATATTTGTTCAGCCATGTACATCCCATGACTATCCCAAATCTAGTTTTCATGATTAAAGAGTGATTAACAGGGTTACTAGAACCCTGGACTTGACAAATTTTAGCATGGCAATAAATAGTCATATAACTACCATACTAGTGTTTACATCTAGGGCGACAATTGATCATGGGAATTCAAATGTACTTGTGGTGTTATATATTATTAGGTGGACATAAGGTTGTTATCTACCTTAAGACTTGGTCTTGTGCTGCTTCAAGCGGGGTCTCGTTCGCGTCGTCGAACTCTACTCGGACGGGAGCAACCGGAAAAAGGCAACACGAGAAAACGAGAGCCGAGTAAGAACCAAATAAAATAAAACAACTCAAACGAACTCGAAATTGAACCAAACCAGAACCATTAGACATGTCTTGATTTTAGAAAAATTTAGAAGTTGGTTTCGTTAAGTTCGGAGTTACGGTTAAAAAGTTATAGCATCTTAAAGTTCTATTTCCTGGAAAATCCGAAAAAATAAAATAATAAAGACAGATGCGCTGCGGACAGGTGGGCTTTAAATAACAGGGGTTAAAACTTGCTTTAATTGCCAGCTTAGGACAAATCAGGTAGGGAATTTGGGCAGCACTTTTAATGAGCTAACGTCTTAGCTCTCATCTGCCCCGGTTCCTCACGACCGCAGTCCGCAGGGGAGGAGGCGGAGCCGGCCGGTGGCGGTGGGGGCGTGGGGGCGTGGCGGCGCCAGCCCAAACGGGCTGCCCAACCCGGTGCGCGCCTCGGGGAGGGGGAAACTCGGCCGGAGCCGGCCGGACCTGGCCGAGCGAAGGGCGACGGCGGGTGAGGCGGCGGCGGAGACAGGGGAGTTGGGCGCCGGCGACTCGGGCCGGTAGAGTTCAATAGCTCGCCATGGAAGCATATGTGGGCATCCATGAGCTCACCTGTGACCTGAGCGATGGCCGGAGTGAAGCGGTGCGGCCTGGCGGCGGGGATGGGCTCGGCGGTGAGGAGGACCACGGTGGCGGCTCGCTGGAGAGGGCGACGGGGTCCGGCGAGGTGGGGAAGACGTTCACGGGGTCCCAGGGAAGCTCCACGTGCGGGGAATTGACCGGTGGCGCAGCGGTTCTCCGACGGGACTCGTCGCTGGGTTCGGGGAAGGAAGAGCCCGCCGGCGGCCTGCAGGGAGAGGAGAGGAAGATTAGGCCGGGGAGGAGGAAGAGGGAGTAATGGCGAAACGGGGGAGAGCTCAAGGGGTTCCGGCGGCGACCGGTGGTGTTCGGAGGAGGGGATTCCCGGTGGGCGCTCGCACTGCAGGGGAGGCGATGGTGAGCTCGGCGTTCTTTATGGAGGACAGGGACGGCTCGTCGGGGACAAGGCGACAGGGAGTCGTGCAAGCCTGCTGCACGCGAAGGCGACTGGTGGCAGAGGAGCAGCCAAGCGACGATGACGGGACGGCGTGATCAGGCGTACCACGGTGGCGCAGCAACAAGGACGAGCGACGTGCACGGCAACGTCTCACAGAAACTGAGGCCGGCTGCCATTGTCGGGCGCTGATGGCGAGGAGTGGCGCTGAAGATGAGAGCTGACATCGCAATAACTCGCCGACGGAGTTGGTGGTGCATGACGACAAGCTGCCAAGGAGGTGCTGGAACCATGTTGGAGTCAGGAAGGAGGAGGGGGCTCTGCCACCATGAAGAAGGAAAATGAATGGCTGAGATGGCATGGAGGAAGAAATGGATGGCCGGGGTTGGCTGGGGAGAAATTCCTTTTAATAATATATACATACGCGTATATGTATACGGGTATATATACATATACACATGCATATATCTTTTCTTCACATTCCTACCCTCCTAAATCCTTTTATCCTTGAAGTATATTTCATATTTTAGATTTTATAAGATTAACTTGATTTTCCTCCCTGGAGATGGAGCAAGGTTTTCATTTTTAAGTACTTTTGCATTTTCTAGAATATACACATATATGCATATATACATATATATACATATATATGTATTTGGAAGCAAAAAGAATAGCCAACTGGGAATAAAAGCTTTTAACTTCATTAACATACATTTGGGATTTTACATTAGGCAGAGGTTTTGAAAATGGGGTGTTACAAAGTAGAACACAAGCAAGAAACCGAGATATTCCAATAATTAGTTACAGATCTCAAGATTGATGGGGCTATTGCTTCATTGTTCTTTCAAAGGAAAGATATAGGCTGTTCTTGAGAAGAAAAAACCTGGGACGTTTTGGTGGGACGGTGAAGTTGTGGATGTACGACTCCATCTACTAGAGTTTAAATTCTAATACCTATATTTTATATACATATAAGTGTACTTTAGTAGAAATTTTATAAGGTCGTCGATTTATCCTGATTTTTGTCTGTGTGGTAGTGTGCGTGCGTAGCAGCTCAAACCCAGGGAGTGGGTAAGGCAGGGGAGAAGTGAATGCTGATATGCCTTAAGGTCAGGGTTGTCTCCAATGTCGTAATGGCCTTGAAATATTTTGAACATAGTAGCCAATGTACACAATTGTATAAATTCCAGATTCAGAAATTATATCCATGTCCTAAGCTATTATAATTGCCTTATAAGAAAATGATTCTTAATGTTGGACAGTATGCCTTGAGGGGTTGAATTAATAGAGAGAAAAAATGCTGTAGCAAAATAAATTAGAACTCAACACAACTTAATTCACATGGAGTTCAGATGACTCTCTCCTACATCTTCGCCTAGCTAAGCAGCATACACCTTTCACAAGTCGATACGGTGTAACATGCATCACCGCAATGATCGATCCCGAAGCCGCCATAAGAAACGCTATAAATTCTCTTGTAGGCTGTAACCACAAGAAATTCTCTATAAATCCATCCATCGGATCACCGTAGCTGTTGCTTTATCCTTCTTAATTTATCTCCTCCTGTTTCCATGATATGTATGTCCAGTGAATGCTTCAACATTTTGTGAAGCTAGCTGGCTGAGATAATTAAACTTCCATGAACCATATACACAAACTTGCTCTAGTGCTTTCGTTTGGTGAATCTTAATAACTCCGGAACCACTTCAAAGCTCTTATAGTCCCACATGTCCACGAAATTAATGATGACCCACATGGCAATAGTAGTATAGTACTACTCTTGTCCATCAGCATAAATACCACAGCACCATTGCTTCCATCAGCCATGGCAGCAAGCATACTTCTGCAGTAGTATTAGGAGCTAGCCAGCACCAAGCACTGTTCAGTTTCTTTCATGGAAATTTTGATGGGAATGAGAGGCCTCAGGAATGGAGTTACCACATTTGCTCAGGGTCGCCTGGACTTGGCAGCGGTTAGGCCAACATGGCCCCCCTGTTATCAGAGAGTATTCGTTCTGTTCTGTTCTATTCTGTCCTCCAATGTATAGGCATGGTTTAGCAATGGCACCTACTTTCATGGGCTTTGTTCTACGTAGTCTAACAATGAACATGTGCTAATGCAGAGAAAAGTTAGTTACGATGCATAAATGTATTTACTTTGTTATTTTTAGAATCATATGTGACATTGTGCACACCACGTGCGCGCAGGTCTAGAATTTTGAAGGTGAAAAGATAAATTCGTGACCTTGTGGAGCATAAGCGCGTGCTTTTGCTATGAGGTGCACTCATATGTGCATAGAGGTGGAGAACCTCGTATTGATCCACATTGGGTGAAGTCTTACTGCCACATCTCCAACAATTAGTTAACAATTGGCTATAAGACACTGTAAATTGTCATCATTTGTCAACGGATATCCAAAAAATATGGTTACACTAGAACACACTGTAAAAATGTGTAATTTTGTTGTAAGACACTGAGGGCACTATTATATCATTTATGGGCCAGAGGGGAGAGAGAAAGCATACGAATTGTAAATTTTGCCTCAGGAGAGAGAAAGCAAAACTTCTTGTTCTTCTTCTTTCTCCATTTCTCCTGACGTTCTTGCTCCCTGCCGAAGCTCTCTCATGGCGCCTCCTGTTGCCTCATGGCGCCAGTAGTGAGGACCTCGGCGGCTTGGTAGCATTAGCAAAATGGTCTCCTCGACCATGCGCACATCCCTCCTCGAGTTGATGCGAGCTAATTTTGTCCCGAGGTTCGCCAGTGGCAAGCCGAGCGATGGCAGGAACAGGGGACGGAGCAAACCGGTGACTCGAGGCACTAGAACTCGATTCCTTTTAATGGGAGTGCCTACGGATAGCTATGAATATACTGAGAGGGAGAGCGGAGCTTGAGGATGTCTCAGTTGTGCTGGCGATGATGAGGCCGAGCAGCGGTAGAGTGCACACGGGGAAGCTCGCCGAAGGGGGCGGGTGAGCCTGGCGGTAGTCGATGTGGCCTTGTGGTCTCCCAGTGATTCTCCTACTACAACAAATCGGCAAACGGGACAACGAGCATTCAAAATTGCTTCAAGCAGTAGTTCACCGGAGACGGAGGAGAAGTGGGAGCTCAGGAGGCTAGGGTTTAATTGGTTGTGATGGGCGCTGGGTGAGGAGGCTAGGAGGCAGAGAAGTGGCTTTTAGAGGCGGAGGAGAGGCATGGCACCGTCGTGCCATGAGGCGTTGCCTTGGCCGCATCAATGGCACTGGCGGAGATTTGGGATAGGGGCGACCCGGGTTGGTGTAGCGTCTCCCTTGGGTTGATACTCGGGCATCGTTGCGGGGGACCCCCATCCGTTGCCATTACCGGCAAGGCAGTGGTGACTGACAAGACGGACATCATCACTGACCACCGCGGTGACTACCACGACCGCCTTGTGCCACTGCTTGGTCTGCACGCATGGTCGTTACGAGTACACAACGTGGTCGTAACTCATGAAGCGTGGTCGTAACTTGTGTAGTGTGGTTGTAACTTATGCAACGTGGGCAAAATAGATAATTCGCATACTTTCTCTCTCCTCGCATGCTTTCTCTCTCCTCTCTGGCCAAAAAATGATATAATAGTACCCTCGGTGTTCTACAGCAAAATTACACCTTTTTACAGTGTGTTCTAGCGTAATTATATTTTTTAGATGTCCATTGACAAATAATGACAATTTGCAGTGTCCTATAACTAATTTGCCCTTTTCTTATTCCGGCGGCACTGGTAGTCTGGTACTACATGCCTTTGCAACATATTCTTCTATGCATACATCACCATACTAATGGGGTCACGTGTTAAGAGTGTGCATCTAATAGTCTTTGACATTAGGAGGCTCATAGTGACATATGTGCATGTTTGATTAAACGATAAAAGCAAACACAAGAAGCAAGGAAAGTCATGAACAAATATCGTACATGCGTGAATATAAGGCCAATGATCTGAAAATCATTGAAGGAAAAGGAGAAGGTTTTTCAAATTTATCAGAGGCATTACATGCTTAAGAAATCAGTGAAGAAAGGCATCACAACCTAGTTACGGCAAATTTGGACAAGAAAACACCAGTCACAAATATCACCTGGCGTTTGCTAATATGTTTATGGGTAAGGTTAATGGTTTGCTGCATCTTGAGTGTAACATCCAAATTTTCAAGTGTTCAAAAATATGGAATTCTTAAAACTTTTCTTGCAAATTGCTGGCAGTCAAATTTCTTCTAAATATTTATTTGCAATCTTCTTGAGTTTTGTAGTGTGCAAATTAATAACCAAGAATAATCTGAAATACAAATAAAGATCATGTAAATAATGAAAATAGAAAGTGACTTTACAGATCAAGAATTCAAACTACCAAAATCTGGAATTCAAATTCAAGTCAATAAAATAAAACTGAAAGAATATTTTACTCTATCTCTAAATAATTCCCCCCTTAAGTTAAATTAGCAAACGAAACCTAAGGCCGAATATTCAAAATTTGTACACAAAATCAGAACAAAATAAAAATAAAAAATAGAGAAAGGTTAGCTTTTGTATCTAGATATTTGAACCAAGACTTGAATTGAAAATCCAAAAATTAAATACAAAACTTAAATGAAAATTTAAATTTGGAATGTCATGCAAAACTTCAGAAATCAGTAAATCCTGATGCTAATTAAAATTTAAATTAAAAATTCAAATGTCAAAATATGCTTGAGCCTCTCTTCTTTTCTCTTTCTTTTTCCCTTTCTCTTTCTCCTTTTCCCTCTCACTTCCAGGCGGGCCCCTTTCCTCTCCTCTATCTCTCTCTCTTTCCTCCCTCCCGTTTCCTCTCTGGCTGCTAGGCCCGAATGCCCCCGGCTCCTTTCTTTCCTCCCTCTTCCTTCGCTCGGCCGAGCTCACTCTGCGTCAGCCGCGCCTGCCCCCGTCACTGCACCTGCGCCCGCGTCGCCCTCACGTCGCAAGTCACCATCGCCATTCCCTGCTCCAGTCATCCCCTCGCCCATACCTGCGTGCATGCGTCATCTGGCACCGACCGTCGCCTCGCTGTCCATCGCGCCATGCCGCTCGCGTCGTCGCACGTCGCCCCGCCCATGCCACGCTGACCTACTCCCGCCGCCTATAAAACCCCGGCCGAGACCCCCAATCGCACCGCCCTCCTCCACTCATTCTCCCCTCTCGCGGAATTGAACTCCTCACGCCCCAGCTTGCCGGACGCCCCTTCTTCTTCGTCGCCGGTCGTCCGGAGAATCGGCCGATTGGAGCTATCTCCGGCAGATTCCGCCACCCTGGAGCTCCACCGTGGCCCTGCTAACCAATCCCTACCGTCGCCGGAGCTTCCCCCTCACCCCAGGTTGCTGGCGCCACGGTCCTCCTCGCGCCGTCGCAGGCTCACGCCGCCGGCTTGCCTCGAAGCTCCTAGGCCCGTACCAACACCTCCCTCGGCCTCTACCTAGCTCCAGGGCTCCGTTTTGGCCATCTCCGATGCCTCCCCGGTGGCCCCTTGCTGGCGACACCATCTGCCGTGCGCCCCCCTAGCTCCTCTGTTTTGCCCCAGGCCGTGGCTTGCTTCTTCTAATTTGCTTCCTCCTTTAGATCGCGAGTGGGCCGCCGCCCAGTTGGTCAGCCCAGCCAATCTCTAGACCGCAGGATGTGGGTTCGATTCCCTGTCTGCGCATTTCATTTTGCATTTCCATTTTTATTTTTATTAATCCATTTCAATTAAGAATAGTTAAGAGAAATTAGGAAATAGTCCAAAGAATTTAATAACTTTGGTTAGGATATAAAATAAGATCATTTAAGATTTAATATTGGACTAAATGTCATATATGAGTAAATAATGTGGCTTGAATATTTATTTGAAGACTAATTATCCATAAATGAGCTCTTTGTATAAATGTCCAAGTATCACAAGAACCTTAATTAAAATCACAATTAAGATCAGGTCAAGGTAATTATCCAATATGTTCATATAACTCAAATTAAAATACAAAATTTAAAAGTGGTAAAAATTTACACTTGTAGAGATAAATCATAATCCAAGGTTCCTAAGGTAAGTAATATCCAATCTAGGAGCTTGAGTAAAACAAAATAGTAAAAGTATTTGATATAGAGTGTCCATCTAGATTAGAGACTATTAAAGCAAATATATATAAATAGTAAAAAAAATGCGGATGACAAGTATGTAGCTCACTAGTAAATATATTAGTACAATTTTTGTATTCAGCATAGACCCTATTAAAAATATAGACACTATCATTAACCTATTGCCGATCATAAAATCTTAAATGGTAGCTCTAAATTAGTAATGGTAACGAAATGTAATCATGTGTAGCTGGCTCGATCAGTCATAAACAAATTAAGATTAAATTGTGTTAGAAGCCAAGTGAGGGGATAAAATATCAATATTAGTAATTTCCATAGCGCCTCCAGATTAAAAGGTCATATTAATGTACAGGTACTAAAATATAATAGCCCTTGGTCATTAGACATTAAAATGACCTGACCAATATATAAATACTCTGAAGTAAACATTTAACTAATAACGCGAGTAATTAGGGTTGCATAAAATGCTACATATCAAATTACTGGTAATATGAAATAATCCGATAAGCTAAAAAGTCATACACATCGTCTTGGAACCCCTGCCTTAAACCCATAAGTGACAACATTTGAACAATACAATACTTGATACCCAACTAAATTCATATACCTGCCCATTTGGCCGTCTTGACTCATGGAGCTTCCTTAATAAATATAAAAATAAGAAAATAAGTTATTAATAAAAAGATTGGGTCGTCGTATCCTGCCATCAGCTATACCTAGCCATCTCCGAGTACTAAACAGAAATAATCCCATGAATGTACCTTTTGACAGGTTCCCCTGCCAATTCCCACTTCACGCCAACCACTTTGATTCTGTCAATACTCCGCGCCCCCATCAATCTTGGCTCGAGCCACCCCAAATCACCCACTAACTCATAATAAAGCTAAAATTGAGTTTATTTGGAGTTGTTTGGATCTTTTGAGTTATTTGCCTTTATTTGGATTCAGTTGTTTAGTGCATAGTTAGAAACTAGAGTTCTGAAAATTCAATGGAACACACGAGACCAAGATCGAGGTGAAGATAAAGACCAGAAGCTCAAAACCAACGAACGAGAAAGCTTTGCGCGATCTCAAGACCGCGGTAAACCGCACTAGGCGAGTCAATACTTTGATCACATTGAACCTACAATATGAGAAACCATGAGAAACCGCGCTTAGTATTGTTTAGATATTTGGGGGGCACCGAGAATGTCCCAAAACATCACTTTGAACTATGAGAAACTAGTTTGGGATGCCATGGTGGTAATGACTGGTATATGTTGGTATGATTATTTTATGTTCCCAAAAACCCTAAATTGCTTAATTATCTGGGCGAATGGTTCGGGGGTGTGTGTGGTGCAGTGGAAGCACAACATGGATAGTGGTAGAACCGCCCAGGTAGCCCTAAGGATTGAATCTTGTGATGATCTCCCAGTGTACAACAGTACAACCACAAGCTGGCAAAATGTAGTCAGGGTTAACTAATTTGTGTAGCTCTAAGGTGGTTACGTGAAGGTATGACCACGAGCAAAGGGATGGATGGTCTCATCCCCGCCTTAGCCTGTGATGGCTCACGAGGAACCCTTCTCGAGGGATGTACGCATTCTATAGAAGATAGACCTTAGCGGGCGTAACCGCAGTAGGACTATACATTGTAAAGGCCCTGTGATAGTCTACTCAACCGCATGGCTAAGGAATCACGTGGGGCAACGAGCAGATTTATCTCTTGTGGGTAAAGTGTGCAAACTTTGCAGAGTGGAAAACTATTCGAATAGCCGTGCCCACGGTCAAGGGCGGACATGGGAACTTAACTAGATATAGTTCTATTTCAAAAACTTTGTGGGTAGAATTGGTAAAGTGGAGGGCAGAGAAAGGCCCTAATTTGTGTTGACCTGGGTGCCGCCCCAGTGATAAAGTAAGCGGTTATAATGCTGAAGGATTAAGCATATGGTGCAGAGGCCATGTAATGGTGGATGTAATCCGGATCGCTATTACTATTGCATTTTTTCACATATTATGTTTTAGTTCAAACCGCTAGGTTTCAGGGCATTTCTATGTATTATATTTCAAAAGTAATTTATGGCAAACAAAATAACATGAGCCTTTCCTTGATAAGCCATGCATATTATCTAGTTACATCCTATGTATTGGCTCGCAGAGCACGGTGGTTTGTGCTCACCCTTGCTCCTACAACTAATCCAGAATCAGGATTCAAGTCGCTACGCTTCGGCAATACAATTGGACATGATGACGAAGATGATGAGATGTCAAGAATTAGGCCGCGAACCTCTAGTTTGCTGCCTATGAGCATGTCCTGAGGGTCCCACCCGTGTACTTCGTTTCCGCTGCCGCATTATGTTGATTTTGGCCTGATCGGCCCATGAGTAAATCTACTATTATATTTACGCTTCCGCATCAGGGGCGGATTTAGGCCCATGGCAAGGTGGGCTTCAGCCCGGGGCATGAAAAATATTAGTAGTGTATAGCCCAGTCTAGCCCAGGGTGTAATTCTGAGGTCCAGCGCAGGTAGAAAGCCCAGCCTGGCGCGGTTTCTGTCACTCCTGCGGTCCTGCCTGCACCATACGCACTCACTTGCTCCCTGCCTGCGCCTCACGCGCTCCCTTTCTCGGCCCATTCGCCTCACGCCCTCACGCGCTCGGCCCATTCGCCGCGCCCTCGCCTGCGCTGCTCACTTGCTCAGAGCCTCAGAACCCTAACCCCTCCCGAAGCAAAATGCCGCAGAGGCGCAGAGCCAAAAAAGGTGACGCCGACGCCGCCGTTCGTCGCCTCGCCAGCTCGCCGACGCCGTGGCTCGTCGCCTCGTTCCGGCGTCTTCGGATCTTCTCGGCCCGCCCCGCCTCCCGTCGCCGCCCCTCTTCCCGGCCCACCCCGCCTCCTGGCGCCGCCCATCTTCCCGGCGCTGCCCCGCCTCCCGGCGCCGCCCCTCTTCCTGGCCCGCCCCGCCTCCCGGCGCCGCCCCTCTTCGGATCTTCCCGGCGCCGTCCCGCCTCCCGTTGCCGGCTTGCCGCCCCGTAAGTCTTAACAATCAAGAATCAACTGAAACTCTGATAATCTGATTTGATTTGATTATGGAATTAGGCTGGCTATGCATAGATGATAGATGAGTATTTACTACTGGAGTACTGGATGACTGGAACTAGTGGCTCAATGTATAATTCAACTTGCAACTAGTTATGTATGCAGTATGCACAACTAAGGATGCCTCTGAGGCCCTGAAATCGGCTATTTGGCTTTAGTTACATAGACAAACACTCTGTTTCCTATATGCAATGGATGATATTCACCATAATGACAAACATTTGATAAGCTGTTGATGAATATTCTTAGCCAACATGTTTGGCTTGAGCTCAAGTACATTTTCACATTTCACATTTGTGATTTGTGTGAACAAGAAATTTAGATAATGACCAGCTGTATGTTTAAAGTTCTCCATTGACATCCAAAGCAGGGTTGAGTGGAAGTGTGAATCAGGTAGGGGTCGCCCCCCTCCCGTTTACCCTAAAAAAAGCACATAAGTATGAAGTGCCATTGATCTGATGTGTAGTAGCAAAGAGACACAGAGCGTGAAAAAAATAATGAGATGTCTCTGAAGTTAATCTAGTCTGATGCACTGGCGACCCATAAAAGTTTGCTCATTATGTAATCCTATGATTCTGACTGCATGTTTGCAGATGAGATAAATGCATGCTCATGTTTGATTTACTCGTGTTGTTTGTATTTACCTATACACATGTTTGATTTACTCTCATATGTTGTCTTTACAGGTTCTGGTTCATGTCCAACTATCAATGAAGAAATGATAGGATAGAATAGAGAGCAAATCTTCGTAATTTAGGTACTCAAATTATCTCTGTCATGTTACATTTTTTATATTTTGATATTACGCTATGTTTTTCTTATTATGCTTTATGTTTACTTGTTTAGTATTGAACTCAAGTTTCATATCAGTAATGCAATTAGCCAATTATGATATACTGTTGTTATATCGTGGTATGGGTATAAATTGGCGTTAGTTTTAGGTTATTAGAGTTCAGCCCGGGGCGTAGCTAAATCCTGGTTCCGCCACTGTTCCACATGATATGTATTTTGATGTTTAGTACTGTATCTATGAGCACTATCTACTGATCCAGAGAATAGTGCATTAAATATCACAGAGGATTCCGGATTGTAAAATCTAGGTTTGACATTGAGTCAAGACTAAATTGGAAGAAAATGGCACGTATGAATTCTTGATGCCTCCCAACCCTACGATAATGCCTCCCAAGCTCTCGACACAATTTGAAAGGACCAACTTGTTCCTACATTTCTAGCCCTATCCAACGGACACTAGGCATTCACTTACTAGGTAATTCACCTTGCAACTATAGCATGTTCTATTAGATCTTCTCCCAACATGTGTTTCATAAATAGCGATTTCAGCAAGTATTTACCAATGATTCCAGAAGTAAATATGAGAATAACAATATTTTTCCAGCAGCATGAATTTGACATGAGCATTAATATAATGTTTATGAAAACCAGAATTCCCCTCAAACCATATACACAAGAATATATACTGAACACGGTATAGGAATAGACAATAGGCAATTAGCCTAAAGCTCAAATTGTTTATTATTTTAAGTTTCTCTCAGATGTTAACATGTATTAACACAAGGCCACCTAAACACAAAGGTCTAAAGTGTCAACTATTGGAGTGACAATTTCTAAACAATCCACTAGATTTTGAGCTCCCACTACTACAAACAGGTTAATACTGAATGCCTCATCACAGACGGTTGACCAAAACCGTTAGTATTAAATACAACCACAGACGATTTCGGTTCAGCTACCGTCTATGTTACTGGCTGCGTTAAAAATCATCTGTGAAGAGATAATATCACAGACGGATCGTGTTGAACACCATCTATAGAGTATCACAGATGGTTATGAATAAAAACCATCTATGATATTACTAATTATCATAGATGGTATTTCTTGAAACTGTATGTGATACTTTCCGTGACTCATCACAGATAGTTTGTACTAAAAATCGCCTGCGATAATTTCACTTATTGCAGACCTAACCCTCATAGATCTATCTCAAATTTTAGATCTATTCTCACAGGCTATTGCTTTGTGGAGGTGGGGCTTTGAGGCCATTTAGTGAAAGGAGACTGTGGATTTGGGAAGAGTGATTGTAGATTCATTTGTTCTTAACTATCTATGGTTAGTAATTTATTCCTAATTGTATTATATTCTAGATCTAGCTTGGTAAAGAGAGAATTAAAGATGGCTATGATCTAGCTTGATGTAGAGAGATTATTTACATCTAGCATGGTTTAGGGTTTAGCCAATTCATACTCTATTTCTACTTAATTCAATTTGATTAATTATTCTTGCTACATATAGCTACTTTAGATCATATATAGTATACTAATTAATTAATTCAATATTTAAAACTACATTGTTATATGCATAGCGTTGGACCAAAGCTGGATGTACACCGAGAACTGTGTGAGTGAAGAGTACATTAATGGCATGTCTGCTTTTACAGGAGCTACCGAGGAGGATAGGTTAAATAAAGGGGTAGAATATACGTACTGTCCATCCATTGACTGGAAAAATTTGCAGATGTTTAGGAACCAAGCGCAGATTGAAGCACATTTAATTTATAGGAGTTTCAAAAAAACGGTATATACATTGGTCCAGTCACGGTGAATAGCAGATTACATAGGAAGGTAGTAATAATGACATCACCGACGAAGTCAACGATGTGCCGCTGAATGATGTCAATTGTGGTTCCAATTTGGATAAATTGCATGATGACAATCTGGATCAGATGCTTAGTGATGCAAAAGGGAACTGTGATGAGTGAGAGTATATTAAATTCCAGGGCTTGATGGAGGACTCGAAGAAATCTTTGTTCACGTACTGCAAGTCAAAGTACACGAGGTTGACAGCTGTGGTTAAACTACTAAAATTAAAGACAAGCAATGGTTGGTCTGACGAGAGTTTCATGGCGCTATTTGGTCTCTTAGCGGACATGCTTTCGGAGTGAAATGAGTTACCCAAAACCACCTACAAAGCTAAGAGGTTCTTTGTCCATGGGAATGAAAGATGAAAGAATACATGTATGTCTGAATGATTGTATCCTCTACCATAAAAAGTATACAAAGATGCATGTATGTCCGGTGTGCAATGCACCTCGATACAAGTGTAAGAATCAATCATGTGATGGCGAGGCAATCGAGATGAAGAAAGGACCTCCTGCTAAGGTGGCGTGCTATCTTCTTGTAATTATCCATTTAAAGTGTTTTTTGGCGAACCCAAAGGAGGAAAAATTGTTGCGTTGACACTCGGAGGAGCCTAAAAAGGATGGAAAGCTAAGACACCTTGTTGATTTCGCCCAGTAGGGAAACATCGATAGGAGGTTTGTAGACTTCGGTGTAGAACCAATGAATATAAGATTTAGATTGAATACAGATGGAATGAATCCTTTTGGTAACATGAGCAGCTGACATAACACTTGGCCCGTGACTCTCTGTATCTACAACCTTCCTCCTTGGTTGTGTATGAAGCGAAAGTATATTTTACTGTTGATACTTATCTAAGGGCCAAAGCAGCCTGAGAATGATATTGATATGTACCTAGCACTATTGATGGAAGATCTAAAAATACCATGTACAAATGAGAGAACTTCAGTTTATACTCCTTGTTGTTCTACATCATAAATGATTTTTCTGCCCTTGCTAACCTATCGAGCCAGAGTACAAAAAGGGCCAAAGTCTGTACTTACTGCTTAGATAATACCGAGAGTGTGTGGTTAAGCACTTGTGTAAAACCGTATACATACATCACTGTAGGTTCCTTCGGAGGGCTTGCCCATACTGCAGGATGAAGAAACAATTCAACATAGAGATGGGGGACAGTTCAGCTCCAAGGTATTTAAGTGGAAAAGAGGTCTATTATATGGTTAAAGATTTAGATGTTGTGCTTGAAAAGGGGTGTAAATCGAGGACCCATGAGAAGAACATCTGAAAGAAGAGATAAATATTTTAGAACTTACCTTATCGGGAGCACCTAGAAGTTCGCCACTACATTAATGTCATACATGTAGAGAAGGATGTATGTGACAGCTTGATTGATCTCTTACTAAACATTCGTGACAAAGCAGAGGATGGTGTCAACGCACGGCTTGACTTGGTTGATATGGATATCAAAGTTGAGTTAGCACTGAAAAAGACTGATAAGGGATGAATGTACCTTCTCCTTGCTTGTTACACTCTATCCAATGCTAAGAGAACTGAACTATGCTCGTGCTTGCATGGTGTGAAAAGTTCTATCCGGTTACTTCGCCAACATGAAAAACTTGTTTAAATGGAAGATTTAAAGTTAATTGGCATGAAGTCTCATGATCATGTGCTGATGACACAGATGCTCTCTATTGCAATTAGAAGTATTTTACCAATGAAGATCCAAGAGACAGTCATGAGGCTATGTTATTTTTAACACAATTGTCTAGAATGTCATCGATCCCAAAAGACTAGATGCTCTACAAGATGAGGTGGTGACGACTCTTTGTCTTCTTGAGATGTATTTTCCTCCGTCAGTTTTTGATATCATGGTCCATTTTATTGTTGACATTGTGTGAAAGATAAAGATGTGTGGGCCCGTGTTCATACGTAGCATGTACCTATTCGAGAGGTTCATGAGAATTCTCAAATCCTATATATGGAATCGATCTCGACCGGAGGGCAGCATTATCAAAGGTTATACAACCGAAGAGGTCATTGAGTTCTGCGTCGATTACATGGCTTAGGTCAAACTGATAGGTGTGCCTTGATCTCGCCATAAGGGGAGGCTCGAGGGTATTGGGACCATCAGAAGAAAAGCAATCACACCAGATATGGATGCGTATGCTCAAGCCCATTTCACAGTCTTGCAACATATGACTGAAGTGTTCCCGTATATCGACCATCATAAGGACATGCTATAGCAATAGAATATGGAGTGGTTGGATGTTTAGATCGTGAGACAGCACAATAGTCGGTTCAACCAATAGTTGAAGGAGCAACTCGCTAGGAGCTTGTCAAGTGATATGCTGACATGGTTGGCAAAAGAGCCCATAGGTGAAGATTGATATGTACGGCATCACTACCGTCGACCTCGAACATGTCAGATATAAAGACGAACCATTCGTACTCTCCGACCAAGTTGTTCAAGTTTTCTACATAACCGATCAAGTAAATAAGAAGCGCAATGTAGTTTTTCATGGAAAAAGGAGGATTGTCGGAGTTGAGAATGTAGTGGACGAAGAAGAATACAATCTATTTGATGAGTTATCTCCTTTTGGAAATAGCATCAAGGTCAAAGAAGAACAACATGACAAAACTCGCTACATACATGTCAATCATCATGAACGGTTAACTTTCAATGAAAATAAGCAAGTGGAATGATGAATCAAATATTTATGTGTCATATGTTCTAAATTTGCATTTATGTATATGAGAATGTGTCATATATATATATATATCTGAATTTGCGTTTATGTATATGAGATTGTGTTATATATATATATATATGTGTGTGTGTGTGTGTGTGTGAATTTACATTTATGTATATGAGAATGTATCATATATATGTGAATTTCATTTATGTACATAAGAATGTGTCATATATGTGTGTGTTTTATGTATATAAGAATGTATATTTATCATAGACGATTATTTATTAGAACTGTTTGTGATGTGTATTTACCACAAACGGTTCTACTTTAGAACCATCTATGACGTGTACTTTTCACAGGCATTTCTAATTTAGAATCATCTGTGATGTCCAACCCTATTTATATTTGGACTCTTGGGTTTGCCGCACACCCCTCCCCTCAAATACTTAATATTCTCTAACTCTCCCCAACCCATCGTCACCATCCTCGACGTCGCCTCCTCCTTGAGCACGAGCTACCGCCTCCCCGAACCTGACACTCCTCCTCCCCCGAGCCCACCACGCCTCCTCCTGAGCCCGCCGCCTCCTCCTCAAGCATGAGCCGTATCTGAGGTATGGAGTAGTCTTAGAACATTTTAATTTCTAAGTGAGGATCTGTATGGATGGTATTGAAATCTTATCAAGTGATTTTGCAAATACGGTATTCCCTTTGGAGCATTTGATATCCAAACTGGAAAGAAACCTACCCTATTACTGGGCATCTAGGCTTGTTCTCAGAACTAACAATGATACGTTGCCATGGGTTTGGCTATACAATGTTTTGCTTGTCTTCCTAATGAGTTTGTGTGACTGTGTCAAACAGTTTGACATGTTCATGATTGTAACTTCTAAATGTAGTAATTGCTTGTTCAGAGTTAAGTAGATTGGAGTCTAATTCGAAGTAGATAGCAGTGCAATATGATGATAGTTTGGGTTATGGATTCCAAAATTTGATAGGGGTATAAAAGCATTTGATTTTCGACGTTTCCTGTTAATGATGTTCTTTGGCTTGATTAGGATACGTGTGTATATATGCATGCACCTTAGGATGATTGGCAGAATGGTTTTCTCCTCAGCCTTTGGTCTTGGTCCGATCTGGTGTCTACCCTAGTAGTTGTGCGATTGGATTATTTGGTTCAAATTATTTTCATTGGAATTATGTGGCGTTATGTTGTGCGATAGATATTTTGGAGGTTGGTATCCTCGAGTGAGCTCGCCAAAATTTTTTTTGGTTTATTTGGTTTGCTGGAATGTGGACAACACATGCTTTGTGAGTATCTCGACTTTCAATTTTGCATTACCAGCAGTGTGTGTTGTACTAGTAAATTTCCTTCTGTTAATTAATCTAGTACTGGGAGACATTGCTTGTAATGCTTGTGTGCTCGATTTTATTGCTCGATGAGCATAATTGTCATATTATGAAATGATAACCTTATCAGGCTTGAGCAATTCGAATTGTTTCTTATTGTAATTTGTTGCTTGTAGCCAGTTCACTAATACTCTTTGTTTCATTTGATCTCAAATAGCGTTAGTGTTATAAAATTCTTTAGAGATTCATTGTTAGCTGATTGTGTCTACTAGAATTGTTGAGACTAATGGACACTTCTATTATCTATTTTCAATAGACTATTCTGTTCAAACAGTGAATCCTTGCACTATTAATTTCTTGATTTTATGTCAAAAGGAGGTATTGGATTATTGTCAGTAGCATTGTTTTTTTGACTAAATGTAGAGAATCTCCATGAAAGCTCAAAGTCTAATTCATAGTTATCATGTTTAATTAGTGAAGAATATTGACAAGTATTGAGAAGGTCAAGATCTATCCGCACTGACGCGGCAAGGGTATGGTGCATCACATGCATCTACACCTTGTTCCCAATCGACACCCGTGAAGTCGACCTCTAAACGGTGAGGCAGTGAGGGCAAACCGAAGAAGACCGATGATATCCTCTTCTTGCCATTGGACCAGAAATTCATACTACGTGAGCCGTTGGTTGTCCCGGTAGAGCGCCTCCTAACCCTAGGATTCGCTTACTAGAAATTGCATGCATGGTACATGAAATAGGCCAACAAGACGGATGGACAATAGTGCTTGAGTGTCAATGTCAAGTTTAGGTTGCATCATTTCACCACGAGGTTCAAGACTGCTTCTTCACGATGACCTACGAGAACTTGTTCTTTTTCTTCAACCTTGACGCCTCACTCATTCGATACTGGGCACTGTAAGTATGTACAATCACGATCTATGTTCGTGTAATATTGATATGTCATATATAACTCCTTGCTTTTGTGTGTGTGTATACATGGTTTCTGATGCTAGATCAAGAAAATCACCCGTAGGTTTTCTCGACCCACACTTGGTCTCCATGCAAACCATCCAGGAGGATGCATCCTTCATCGAGGCTTATATGACGACATTATTGCTGGCTCATCACAATAACGAATTCATACTTTTATCCTACAACCAGAGGTAAGTGCTGCACTAGTGGCTATACTTGCTGATTTGTACTTTATAAGTAATACGAACTTTGGTTTAATGACCATGGTGACATACATGTGTAGATTCCACTGGATTCTAATAGTAATTATACCAAAATAGAATAGGATAATATATCTTGATTCCCTAAAGAGGGCCAAATACGACTTTATAGCTATCTGATAATTAATCGACAAGTAAACATATTTCCTCTAAACATAACTCCATTATAGTCTTTTCTTCCTTTACAATGGCTAAGGCTAACTTTTCGGAATCACTTAGGTCGTTTGTCACGTACAATGCTACTGGAGGGAGATCCAAAGGAGGGATCAGCAACCTGCGACACGATCTAAATTTCCCGGTATTCGCTAGTACACATTAATCCTATATAACACTTCATAGTAATGCCTCTTGAACTAACCAGTTCTATTTTTGTAGTACCACTAGCAGTCGCCGGGTAACACCTGTGGATACTATGTTTGCCACAACATGCAACAACTCCTTAGTTCCGCGGTGACCAATGATCCTTAGGTTTGTTAATCTTACAATAATTATTTCATACTTATCAATTTATATGTATGCACGACTTTGATCTTCCCAGTGACAGGTTGGGACCATCGCTACAACTGCTTTGGAACAGGCCGAGCTCCAAAAGGTTCGAGGATAGTTTACGTACTTCTTGTTATCTCAAGTCATAAACGAAGCTAGGGAGTTCCAAAATGTAGATTGAACTTGATTGGGATGAGATTGAACTTAATGGTACATGTGTGTATTTGTTCATGAATAGTTAATTTATTTTATTTGAGTTAATTGGTTTGTGACATGGATGCTCTTGTTTCTGAAATAAATGTGAATTGGATGTATACATGTACTTATTGTGTTTCTGCTTATTTCAAGGGGCATAGTTATCATTTCCTGAGACTAGCCAACAAACAGAAACAGATTTAGTAATACAAAAGAATATCATAGACGATTTTATCTACAAACCATCTGTGATACATATATGTCACAAATGGTTTCATCTACAAACCATCTATGATACATCAGCTATCATAGACGGTTTGTGATAGTCAATTACCATCGACAGTTCTGAGTTAATAACCATCTGTAATAGTTTACATCACAGATGGTTCGAAAATCATCAGTGATGTTCTCATGTCATTACTGACCCATAAACTCAGACGGCTCACGAAACTGTCTATGATGATCTTTTCTGCAGTAGTATATATAAAATGTATCAATTATGAACAACACTCCTTGAAAGTAATTATAATTGAACAACATTGACAAATAAGCTATTAACAAATCAATGCAAATAGCAATTAACAGATTAATGCTTCGACTAATACCATTAAATTATTTGATATATAAATGCTTTTACACATAGTATAAAGCATAATTATACTTAACTTTGTGAATTATAGACGATATTACTACATTTATCGTATTGTACTATGGATCCAAAAAGGGATATCTGGTGTATTTGTTAGTTGTGTGTATGTGTGTAGTGCGTACATACATAACATACCTATACCAACAACAACATACCTATACTAGGTTATTAAAAATGTAAATTTAGTTTGCATCTACAACAAATGTCTTATTTGTTTGACGATTTCAAGTTGATTGATTTTTTTGGAACAAACGTAGATCTTGGTTTAATATTTGTTATTTGTACTTATTGCAAATTTGAGCCAAAATTAATCTCATATGACTTATCGAAGTTACACATACATGTAATGGTTAATAGTCAATACACTGTTCAGCACAGGTGGCAAACCGGCAATGTACAGGTTGACGTCTCAAAGATATATACCAACTATATGCCTATTATCGTATGTGTGCTTCACTTGTAATATTTATTGGCAAAAAAATCCAGACAGTAATTGGTAGCTTTTGGATGGTAAAAACTTATCAATCTTCAGTATATATTGGATAATCTCATCCGTGGTTCTCTATCCAAACCTTCGCATAGAAAAGTTAATTTAACTGTTTAGTTACATACTAATGTAAATGTAGTTCCTTTTAGATTGTGTCTTCTTTATATTGCCATGACTTAATAGGTACCATGTGGTCAAAAAGTGCACAAATCACTTGTAACTTGAGATCTCCGTTTGCCTGAGATTCGTGATGTGGCCTTTTTTTTCTATTTTAGAGAATTGAATAGTGAACATGAGGCCACTCGGATTGAGGCATTGCATTGGTTTTCCACTCTGTTGGCTCGATATCGTACTGAGGTACTTGAAAATATGCAACTTTTTTTTTGGGAATACATAGCAATATATTTCAACAAGTTAATGCTTGCATAATTTCTTCACTTTTAAACTGTTGAACTGCCCAGTTTTAATTCTTTAACTCTGAAATGGGCATGAGAATTGCAATTCAAATTGATTATGGAATTATTGATGATCTTATGCTTAATTTTCACAATTTTGTGGAACAGTTCTTGGCCTACCTGAATGATATCTTTGATCCACTTCTAAATGCACTCTCTGATCCTTCAGATGCGGTGAGTTGTTTCGAAAAGCCTACCAAACTGTACTGCTTGTTTCTAATATTTCACAACATTGCATTATGACCAGCTGATATTACATTGCTCTATATATGGTGATATGTAGTCAAGTCTTAGAAACAAAATCATGCAAGGTTTGAATCAGTGCGAAGGATTCATGTAATTGATGCAGAAATAGTTGGTGGCCACCATGCAGGCAAGAGGGTGTTCATTCCTAGAATCCCTATGGCTCCGTCCGACGATATCTCACTTCCTTTCAAGTTCAAACGGAAACAATTCCCGATCCGCCTGAGTTTTGCAATGACCATAAACAAAGCGCAGGGCCAAACCATTCGCCTGAGCACCAAAAATATTGTGTATAAAGATGTCCAAGCATGTTGATGTGGTAAGTAAATAGTCTACAAACACCTATTTTCTTACTGTGTTTCATATTTCTTTATGTGACAAAAATGTTTGTTTTCTTTGTAGCCTCAAGTTTAAACAATGTGGGGATGGAGAAAGTCGTCGGTGGGTGAGTCCAACGATGTTGTCACCTCCTCAAAAGATCAATCGTTATGTGGCATTCATTATGTGACAAAAATATTTGGTTATACAATATATGAGATGTGAATCTTAATGAATCTGATTGTTCATTTTATTTTTTACAAATTTTATCTTGTTTTGTATTTACCGTAGCGTTAGCACGGGCACACTACTAGTTTTGGTAGTTTGCCATAGAATATTTAATCATGTCGATTGGATGAGTAGATTTCAAGTTAAAAATTTTTTAAACCTGTTGTCTGGAAAATTATCATCTATTGGCAGCACGTATTAATATGTAGATTAAAAATAGTCGATGGAATAATTTGTCTAGTTGCTCTGCATGAAAAGTGTAGGTAATTTCTTAAGGATTCCAAAAAGTTTAAGAGCATAATTTTGGATCAGTAGAATAGAAGTTATGAATTTTGGGGAGACTGCTGTCCAGAACCGGGTTGCTGCTGGACGTAATCGTGGAAAGTTATCAATTTGACTAGATTAATGGCAGAATTAAATTTTGGGCATAACTAGGAAGAGATAGGTAATTTTCTTGAGTTTATGAAAATATTATAGTTCAATACATTTTCAAGTGTAGATTAAATGATATGCAAATATTAAGTCTACTGTCCAAAGGATAATAGATCTATCTTCTGAGTTAAAAATGGCAATTTAGATGATTTAATCTGGACATATGACCAACTAGGAAGTTGTAGAAAATTTTGTATAGATTTTAGAACTGGTATGGTTTGTTATAATACAATGCGAGAGTTGAAAATTATGATGATTTTAGCACCAGGACATCACCGGTGTCTGTCCGGTAAAAGGGGAAATTGTGGGTGTGGGGAGCGGGTAGGGGTGTTGTTGATTAAGCGTTGTATTGTATTGCTATAGTTGATAGTGAGTGCATAGTAAAATAATAGATAGTGGTTGATAATTGTTCATTGTTGTTGATTTATTTATATCATGCCATATATTGATTATCACTTGTTCAGTATAATAGTAATTTGATGATAATTATGATATGTGGTAAAATGATAGAAGATTGCATTCATGACATAACAACATATGCGTACGAGTCAGGGTGATGAGAAAGTCAATAGCTATAGGTAAAGCTATTTGACCATGCCGGTGTGCTCCACAGAATGGAGGAAAATATCTACTTTGGTATGCACCTATACGGGATGGAGGGAAAGACCTACCTCGGTAGGCATCTCTACGGGATGGAGTTAGAGGGCGAACATCAACAGGTGCTCCCTCTGCTATACCGGTATGAGCTACAGAAGGAGACATGAGCATAAGCATTGCATTATACAAAAAGAAATTAAGATGAGAACAAAGAATGATGAAAATTGAAAAGTGGAATGAGTAAATTGTTGTTTCTCTTGTTTTATTGTATACTTGCTGAGTCTTGAACTTACCCTTGCTTTATTGATATTTTTAGGTGAACATTGAAGGCGACATGCATGGGTGAAAGTAGAACATATGATCTTGCACTTTGTAGCTATTCACTCCACCTAGCGAACTATTCACTTATCATCATAAATAATTTAGTTTTATTCATGCAACAATTAGATGATTAATGGTTTCACTTTGCTCTTAATGGTTCTTATATTGCTACTTGCGGCTTTCTTAGTTTAGTTTTATAATTGATTCATCTCATGTTCAATTTATTGATTACCGTATTGTTGAAATTTTTGTTTATTATTACATTGAATGCTTATTCTTGAAGCGTAGCTATTCGTATTAATTAAATAATGCTTTAAATTGATAGCGATTGTAGTTGTGGGTAACATCTTGGACTTTGAGAAGTCGAGGTGTTACAATGATGTTGTCCTAGAAAACCTATCACCACCATTTACACAGTTGTGTTGTTCTTGAAGAAACAAAGCCACCTACACGAACCGGCTTACACCATGGCCATGAGCTCGAGAGTCAGAGAATGCCGCACAAGACTAAGAATCTAGTACCAGCCAAGTACTAGACAAGCCAAACATCAAAGAAAGTCTCAGTTGAACTCAAGGTCACAACAAAAACAATCAAATCCACCACACTGGAGTGCACACCACAGTTCTCAACAAGCTCTACCACAGCCCGCCAGTGCCACTACTTGGACATTGCTCAAAGCTGACGCCGCTATCGCCTTGACTCGGTGCAAGGCCAAAGTCAACAATGCCTACATCCTGGCCCCTTTGGCAACCTCCTCATCGAAGCACGACCACACCGATGGCAAGGCTAAGGGAACAGCTTGGGATTGCTGGAGAAGGAGGTAGAATCGATCCTACTACAATTGGGGATCACACTACTACAAAAAAAGGTTATAGTAGTCGTCTCATCAAAGGCAGTTTCCTCAAATCGCCTGTGTTATAATTATCACAGACGGTTTCACAAGCGTGCTTTATGTACCGTTTGTGATACCCTACTATCACAAACAGTTCTTGTTAATAATCATCTATAATATTTCAACACATACAACAATAGCACTCAATATCAAGATTGAACTAAAAGTGAATTCGTTTCTTCAGCCTCAACATATTTTAAATGAGAATATGATGCTATCTAATGATGAAAATATATATTTTTACAGCACCATGTAACTTTTACACCAATTCAAGCAAGAGTTCAAGATGGACACGTTTTGGAATCCAATTCGGTCTCCAGATCAATTCAGATTCAGCCTGACAGGCCCAACTTCAAATATACATAACTTTCACATATGAAGTCCGTTTGAGGTTCACGAGTACTTGTTGGAAACATTTTCTCATTCTCTTTCCAATGGATCTAGTATCACCTCTAAATTCTTTCTGTACGCACCACAATCATCAAAAGAGTCCGTGTTGGACACGTACTAGAATCGGATTCGGACCGCTGCAATGGTGCAAGTTTAAACGGATGTAACTTTCTCATACAGACTCCGTTTGGGACGTTCTTGGACTTGATGAAAAGATTATCAAGTCTACTTTCTAAAGGATTCAACCTCATCTTCAAATTCTATCCGATCCGGCCGCAATCGTCAAAAAAGTCCGCATTGGTTTCTGAGTCTGAGTCAAAAGGGTAGTGTGCCACCTCCACTTGGGCCTTTGGGCCTTGTAACCCTAGGGGTGTGCACCTTGGCCGCCACCCCTACTCGTTCTCTCTATATAAGAGTCACCGTCTCCTCAGTTAGGACTTGG